>OX387267.1:43195104-43804594 GCA_947562075.1 Orthosia gracilis
GAGAAAGCTATGCTCGAATTTCCTTGCGTGATCGAATCAGAAATGAGAACATCCGCAAGAGAACCAAGATTATCGACATAGCCCGAAGAATTGTCAAACTTAAGTGGCAGTGGGCAGGCACATTGCTCGCAGAGCGGATAGCCTTTGGTGCCGAAAAGTTCTGGAGTGGCGACCGCGTACCGGAAGAAGTGTTGGAAGGCCTCCCTCTTGGTGGAGCGACGACCTGGTCACGGATTATCTGGCGCGAGTCCGGTGGATGCGAAACAAACCGATCAGTGTGGCGACGCTCGTGGGAGGTCTATGTCCAGCAGTGGCCGTTTTTCGGCTGAAATGATGATGATGATGAAACAAAATGAAATCGTCCAAAATTTATGAGATTGACAAGCGCTACCCAAATGTCATATCATTTTTGACATTATTGTTATCGCTGATATAACAGAATGTGACTTTGTCTGTTGCCCAAGGATTCATGTATACTTGTGTATTGCATGTCGGGATTTACGCAGTCAAAGCACAGTAATAAATTAAATCTACAAGTTAAGAGGATGCATAATATCATTGCATAACTATTGTTATACTGTCTGCACATCATACATCCCTGGTCAATACATTATTAAACATGTTCCCATCTGAAATTCTAATACACGTGGGATAGGATACCGATCTTTCAGATAAACATCAGTTAGAATCCACCTGTTTCGTCAGTCATTTGTCGTCGTTTGTCAGTCTAGCTTGTCAGTTTACGCATTTGAAAAAAATACTGACAAGTCAATGATTTTTAATGAATTGACCGTATCTATGTTCGGTCAGTTTTGCCGTATGAAAAAATATTGCTAGAGTAATAAATTGGAATTTTTATTAGAGCTAGAATCCTTTTATTGGTGACTGGTGCTTTAAATCATTCTTTCCAGGGCAGGCAGAGATGTTTCATAGTGTCATTCATAGTGATGGATGTTAGAAAAGTCGATGGACTCACCTTGCCCGACTATGGTATGTGGATTGTAAAATAGGAATGCGTAAACTATTCATCATGAATAATGTTAAAATTGTGAAGAAGAAAACTACATCAGTCTGCCCATTATTTTTTTCTTATCCGTATCTAGGGATTCTGGAGTCCAGGACCAACGCGTACCTGGGGCCGAAGCCAACTTGCATCAGCCTGCTTGGTGACTTTAATTGTAATGGGATTCCCACCAACGATTGTCCCTATATCTATGTACATCTGTGCAAGGATAATCCTCGGTTGAGTCCGAACATAGATACAAAAGTTATTGGGCTATGGGTTTGAGTGGCTATATTATACTATTTATCTATAATTATGGAAGTATTATGCGTCCCTGTCAGTCTTTTTCTGTTTTATAGCATCAACAGCAATCCCCGATTAGAACCTTTATAGCTAATCAAAAGAACCTTGCATTACAATCAAATTCTGTTTACGCATACGTATTACACAGATGACCATAACTAATCTATACTAGCGCCATTGACATACAAGTGTCGTTATTTGGAACCAAAGCTCTATATTTATTTGACGTAAAGAGGGCCAGTGCGGGGCGCATCAGTTCGATTTAAATCGACAATCGAATGCGTACGAATGAACGTTCGATTGTAGGTCGATCGTAAACTACATTAGTGTGTCGGGTTACTGTGAGAATGCGAGGGAACCATGAGGGAACTGACTACTAGTCCTACATAGTATGTGACGTTTTTGTATGTAAATCTATTTTTAGTTCGGTCTCTGTTGGATTATATTTTTATCATTCCTTTTCGTAGATTTGAATTGAAATAAAATTAGTGAAATCTGTTGGAAAGATGGAGTCAATTTGAAATTCTTACGAAATACGGTCTGAGGCCTATCAAAAAATAGTTATAGCATCTTATCTTGAAATAGAAACAAATTTGCGCTTTCAAACTGTCTGGGAATCGCAGTATTGTTTTCAAACACCAATTAATGATTAAATCCTTAGCCATAGAAGACGGTGAAATGCCTAACTTGAAGTCACCAAAATCTGCCTCTTGCAGAAGTAATGAAAAATATGTCGTATTAAGACTAGTCTACATTTGATTTTGGCATCACTATAAGTTGTGTCGCAGTATTAATTATATCAATTATCTCCTAGCTCTGGATACTTTTAATCACCGCCCACATTTAACGACCTCCACCATCACCTATGGTAAGTAGGTACAATACAACATTAACACAATATTACCATATCAATAAGCGCACGGAAGCCCTGACGTGGTGCGGATCGATTTATTTATGAATCGCATTCACACATTCCTGTCTAACGTGTATGGTGATTGTAAGGATGCGGGTTGATTTACGCGAGCATGGTAGCGTGTTCGCTTTAGCTTCAAGCTTTTGGTGTTGGTTCGAGAATCGAAAAATGATGTCTGTTGTGATTATTTTTGTGTAGTTGGCGGTTTTGTGGCTGCTACTGAAATTAATTAATTCTATATAATAATGAATAATAAAATATTTATTGGTGCAAAAAGGTTACATTACAGTTTACGTACAGCTATATTGTAAGAATTATTCCATTGTAACCATTTTGAGTAATGAACCCTGCCTCTCAAACTAGGGCAACCTGTAACTTGAGAGACAATCCCACCGTACTATTCCTAAACCACTGCAACACCTGAAAGCCTTAACAACAGTGGTGACACTTGAGAGACAGTAATTTACCAATTACGTTCGAGTTAAGGATCGAAAACGACGTGTAAGGATTGACTGTCGGACTTAGTAAAAGTTGTAGAAAAATTGTGAAATCAATTCAAAAATAGGTAAATCAAAACATATAACTTTGTAGGAAGTCAAAGGTGTCCCTCCATCCTTACTGAAGGGTTCCTATATCTCAGTAAATCGATGCAAATATATGTTATATCTAAAACCAAGATTTACTAAAGAACCCAATTAAACGCCTCCCACAAAGTACAATAAATTAATATACAAAGCTTTTACAAGGGTTTAAATGGGTAATTCAATCTGTATACATGTATGGGTTGAGTAAAATTGCGTTCTTGCAAGTTGGCTATGTTTAAAAAAATATTTGTACCTCTATATTTATTAATAGTCATCTAATAACTTTGTATAAAATGAAATATGATACAGTTTATAAAGCCTCTACAAAAACAAAAAAACTTTAATTTTGCTAACAAACTCGCGTAAATCAACACCGTCCCTAACAGTTTGGAGAAGCAACCCAACACTGCACTCGGTGCTAGTACGTTTGAAATATGCCCTTATTTACATGCACAGTGCTCGAGGTGGCGAGAGTTATGCATTTGACCTCCTGACTGCTGGTCGCCAGTTTATGCGGGTTTTGCACCGGCAGAATTGTCTGAGAAAAGTTTTTGAGATGTTTTCTGTGAGTCTCTGACCCACATCGAAAGAATAGGTGAAAATATTTGTAATGGCACATTCTGTGTTCATTCGATTGTGTTTTGTTTTTTTTGTTTAGGTTATATTGGTAGTACTTTTGCGGGCACTGTTATAAATATTCTACATAACTAGTAGTTAAACATGACTTTAGTGTAGCTTCTGCATTTCCTGTTAATACATACAACTGTCAAATGGCGTGCAATAATGCGAAGGGAAGATAGTAGCCTTGAAAAGCTGGTTATTGTTGGTCATAGCGAAGAAAAGAGAGTACGAGACGAACACTATGGCCTGACTAAGTGAAAGAAGCTACAACGTCAAGCACATTCCAGCAGGTTGTAATGGCAACTTTGGACCAGCATCGATGGAAGCAGATTGTCCGCTTAAAAGGGTCTAGTGACCACGATCCTCAGTAATGAGGGAACGAAGGAGGAAGAAGAAGAGTCAAATATAGTAAATAGTCATTTCATTTCACAGATACCCAAACAACAAATTAAATTTTGTGAGAATTCACTGGATGCGAGAAGCACAGGGCCGATCAATGTGGGGATACTTACTTCGCCATTTGCAGCAGTGGACAACATTTGGATGAATAATGTTGGTAATGACTTCTAGAATCTTATCTAAATGACAGATATCAAGTAGTAGAAATAAATAATATTAATCTTTTAAATAATACCGAACAAAAAAATGAGTCCATGCCCAAAAAAGTACTATATGGAGTGCCTCAAGGTAGCGTGTTAGGTCCACCGCTATTCTTGATCTACATTAATGATCTGCCCAAAGTTTCACAGCATCCCTTGATCCTTTTTGCTGATGACAGCACAGCCATCTTTACAGGTCAAAATATTGAAAATGACATAAATTCCACTCTTCGAAATATAATTAAGTGGCTGACGATTAATAACTTAACTATCAATCTAGGAAAAACTAACTTAGTCAATTTCGGGCGAAACAATAAAAATAATAAAATCAATGTTCATTATAATGGGACGAAAATTGAACAAGTCAGCTGCGTTAAATTTCTGGGGCTTTGGATAGATACTGATCTGACTTGGCAAACACACATTGACACAATATGCAACAAACTTAATCAGTACTCATATGCTTTATATAAATTATCCAAAATTGTTGACCAATCAGTTCTTTTGACCGCATACCATGCTTATGTTTCGTCGACACTGAGGTATGCAGTCATATACTGGGGCAATGCCACTAATAGAGATTTAGTGTTTAAAGCGCAAAAAAGGTGTATACGTGCGATTGCTGGTATCCGTGTTCCTGACTCATGTGAACCATATTTCAGAGAACTAAAAATATTGACCTTTCCTGCAATCTATATATATGAAGTAGCCGTATTTATAAAGACAAATGAAAATCTATTTGGTAAACTCAAATCGAAAAGACACATGTTTAAAATTTCTAATCTACCACATAAGACGGCTCTGTTTAACAAAAGCTTCTTTGGCATGGCATCAAAAATATTCAACAAAATACCTATTGACATTCTGAGCACTAGGGAAGTTCCAGTATTTAAAAATAAACTTCGTAACTTTTTAATTGATAAAGCATACTACACGATCCAAGATTTCTTGAATTATTGATTGTATTTTTGACCATGTATTAATTTGACTGTATATTGATATTTTGACATTTATAATAACAAAATTTGACATGTAAAACAATTTCAAATGTAATTCCACTAGGTACATAATTATTGTATGCCTATTAGGCAGGACATATTGGAACTCTAATTTATTCTTAAGACCTGTAATTACTAACATATGCCCACAATAAAATATTTTGAATTTGAATTTGAATTTGAATTTGAATGATGAGGTCATCTATATATATAAAAATCAATTTCTGTTCGTTAGTCTCGCTAAAACTCAAAAACGGCTGTACCGATTTGAATAATTATTTTGAAGGTTTAAAAACAAAAAAAATAATTGGTAGGTAGGGTAGGGTAGATAGGTAGGTAGATAGATAGGTAGGTATGTAGGGTAGGGTAGGTAGGTGGGTAGGTAGCGTAGGGTAGGTAGGGTGGGGTATTGTAGGTAGGGTAGGGTAGGGTAGGTAGGTAGAGTAGGTAGTCAGTTGACGGGAGCGAAGCCGCGGGTACAGCTTATCTGCACTAATTAAAATTCAAGTGAATTAAAAAATTGTTTTTCTATTGTTTCATACCTGATTCAGCTTTCTCGACCGTTGAAAGGCAGAGTCTTCAAATCAATTTATAGAATTGAGTTATGTAGCCAAACAGCGTCATAATCGTTTCCATTTTTAGGACTCCATCAATCAAGGCCACCATGAAAACCATACACGGAGTCGTTTGGCGCCCATGTGCTGGTTTGGTCCCTGGGGTGGTCACGGTGCAGTGTGTTTTGCTGCGCCGGTGATGGGGGTACTCCCCCGAGGAGGGTCCGGTGACGGACAGCCGCGGCGGCGGCGGGTTCGCGGTGAGTGCTAACGCGTGCCCGTTCCCGCCATAAGCGGCACAGGAGGACACCGTGGAGTTTTAGTGGGTTGGAGCCCCACATAACTGCACTATCGGCCCGTGCTAGTTCAGTATGCATGAGGATTTCTAAAGGCAAAAAAAAGGACGACATCAATGTTGCCCATAAAATTGTTAATCAATAACCAGTTTGGACAAATGTTGTTCCCTCAGGACACGGCAATACCTCATCCAAATAATCACTGAAAGAAAATCATAATTGCTTACGAACCTGGCTAGTATTTAAGACAAGGATAAAAGCATAAAATAATTCGCAAGATGCGTGATACCACTCCACGGGAACGGCATTAGCCTTGATTGTTAACATCATCAGTGCGGCGGGTTTTAGGAGCCCGTGTGTAAAGGTCATTGGGGTCTAATTAAAGACATTTTTTCTATTTTGGAACTTTGATTTGAACTGTATGAGTTTTGACGTTTGTCGAAGTTACTAGAATTGTTTTAGACATGGCATTGTGTCGGAAGTAACACTTTTTGTTAAAGTTGTAGAAAATAATAGGCCCGTTTTGACAGTTATTAAAATACTAAGTAATAATTAACCTTGATGCGCTTTGTATTTTATGATGATCACAGTGTATGGGTAACTGATCTCGGAAGCCGCTATTACGAATCATATCTAGACAAAACTATCTAATTAGAAAAACAGTATACCTACTTATAATTACGACATTTCATACTCAGACGATACTTATGGGACCAATGTAAGATTTTTGATCCATTCCAGCTATCCTGTATCCACAAAAACTGAACCCCTTGACTATTTACAGTTGATTTTGTAGTTTAATTAGAACTATGAATTTGATTTTTCAATTTCTTGCGTAGAAAGTTATCGGCACGTAAAATGAGAAACGTCAACGGACTTCTTAAATTGTGACAACTTTAATTTTAAGTTATGATAACATATATTATAAGTTGAAATGTAAAATTAGGTTAGGTTCCGATAAGGCTGACATGCCTTAAAAGGAGAAATGTTCCTAAAAATAACGATAAAAAAAAACTTAAGTTCGAATGAGATTTTAAAATACGCAGCTAGTTGCCGGCTAAAAAATCGATTGAAAGTGAGATCAGTGTGGAATTTTTATGATAATGTTGACGCAGGACGTCGGAAGAGAAAATAATTATTTTCCTCTTCTTTGTCTTCTCTTCATAACTTCATTGTTTACTAGCATCTGCCAGCAGCTTCGACTGCGTAAAAAGTGATTGATTATCCAAATGAAGATTATACCGGGAGTATATATAGCCTATGTGCTATTCCAGACTAAGATCTATATCTGTGCGAAATTTCATTCAAATTCGTTCAGCTGTTCTGGCGTAAGTAACGTTCATGAGTAACAAACATAAATCCATCCATCCAAACTTTCGCAATGATAACATTAGTAAGATTCGTACAGTATTTTTCTCAATATCAATCTGCCTAGCCTTTTCCCAACTATATTGGGGTCGGCTTCCAGTCTTACCGGATTCAGAGTTCGTACAATATTCCTCTGATTCCTCAAAATTAAGCGTTTGCTTCTTTTGCTTTTTTTTTATTAACTATTTAGTTACGTGCATCAATGAGGAAATCTCACCTGTATAGTTAAAGTTCAGCAGTTGAAAGAAAGCATATATGTAGTTTAAAACTTAACCAAATTACAACACTACATTGGCTGCTCTACAAGGGTGAGAATTCGAAGAAATGAAACGAGTAACATAACCAAAAACGCCAAACCAAAATCTCGCTCAAAGTAACATACCGAACCCGTACCCACAAACAACAGCTCCAACAGACTGCAATTTTTAACATAATTTCCGACCATAACGGTTATTGCACCCGAAAACATAACGAGCATGTAAAATATTGTGTGGTATCCATTCGTATGATATATGAGCGATATTAACCGAGCTACAAAATGTTACAGGGCGTACTTGTAAACGTTAAGAATTAAGTAACGCACTTGTTTTCAAGAAATAATGTTTGCGCATCAGTCTTCGGGCTGGAGAACATTTGGGTCGAGTTTTGAGCGAGAGAAAGCGGTACTTGGTGGGGTTTTTTAAAAGAACTTTGGTATGTCTAATTTGTAAAACAGGTTAAAAAGGCTGGCGGAATAAAACTAATCTACCGAATATGATACTCAAACTTGAATTTTTGGAGATATTTCATAGATGTTGGTTATTTTAGTATTTAGTATTGCAACATCAACATTAAAAATGTTCATTATGATATCGATGGCAACACGCCTTTGCCAACAGTTACACTGGTCCAATACACAGTGAATCTACTTATCCGCCGTATAGTTTTCTTTTTTTTTAAACGTTGGCCCACACTAGGAATTTCTTCATGTATCGTGGGTGCGTTTACAAACATTTAAAATAACATAAGAATCGCAAATTTGGATTTTGGCGCTGACACCCACAAGACACCCAGATCCGGAACAATTATCTGTAGGCCATACAAATATTTCTCCCGTGCGGGAATCGAACCGGCGACACGCAGCGCAGCAGCCGATCGTTCAACCACTAAGCCAACCGTGTCGTCAAAGTTTAATCTTCAGCACTTTATCAGCACCCAACATAATTACACCTCTGCACATTGTTCCTTCACGGAGAACAACGTTGCTGCGGCAGAAGTGGGCTTCAGGTTTGCCAAGATTTTTTCTCGACCGTGTACGTTAGGATGGCAAAGCAAGCGGGCTCTGCATCGCTTGGCGTAGTTGTCGTAACATAATCGCATCAGGAGGTAAACTTATAAATGACGGTCAAAGTATTTTGAGATTTTAGAGTAACGTGTAGAAATAGGTACTGATTGCCTTTGCCAGTGGTCGCAATAGCTACTACTGAGTTTGATACCCTGGGTTCGAAAACTGGGTTGATAATGGTTAGGTACTTTTTCAATTTAGAAATTTTCATTGGCGGCTGGATTCTGGTTTCGTGCCCACCTAAGCGCAATATGTTCGCTCCAAATTATACAATTTGGACAGTCAGATTTGCACATTATTCCATTCGGAAAAATGTGCAAATCTGGCCTAATATGGGTGTGACCCCTGCAAAACCTGCCAAGTTCAAAATATAAAAATTCTAAGAAGGACGCCAGTTTTTTGATTTTTCAAATATTTTCATCTGCTGTCAGCATATTCGTTCAAAGCGCGGCAAACATCATATAATTTACGGGTTTTATTATCAATTCGTTTTTTGATTAAATATACGGTAAAGGAAAACGTCGTGAGGAAACTGGCATGTTTCAGAACCAAAATTCGAAGACATGTGACATCCACCAACCGCACTGGGCCTGCGTGGTGGATTAAGGTCCATTCCCTCTCACAGAGAGGAGGCCTGTGTCCCAGCAGTGGAAACATTATGAGGCTGACGATGATACAATGTTTAACACAAACAAATTATCTTAAAAGAAAGATTCATAATGTTTTTTTCTTTCCAGATCGGTTAAATTAACGTACTATACACACAGAAAATCATTCTAAAGAAAATAGTTTGACATTTATAAATGAATCTTGTATGAATATGCCAATTTAAATGCTAAGCTAATTTCATGTCCACACTTAGGAACGAGGAAATGCATTAATCTTAAGTGTGTATCCGAAGGTGCGAATTGATTTGATTTTATTTGAAAGGTTTGAAGTGAATGGTCTAAGTGAATTGAATTCTATCAGTATGTGTTGTATTACTTTGAATCATAGACATATTTATTTAAATAGATAACTTAAGTGCCTCCATCTGTATGAAAACCAAGCGTGCCTTTTTTTCACAAAAAATTTTAAAACAAATTTACTTACCAATGAAAGAAAACTTTACCAATGCCTCGGCCAACTTTTTCTATACATTCTTTACAATTCAATATGGCATAAAGAGGCATTTTTTTAGATTTTGGTGGATTTCCGGTGCCGATAATGCTAAATGAAAAGCTCAGATTACGATCATTTGTCGTAACTTTAGTCCGTTTTTTGGCACGCGAAGTACATACAGTCGCGTCATCTAGTTAGATTTATGTCTGTGGTTTGAATAGTTTAGTCTGTGATGTGAGCAAATTCGTTTGTAGACAGTTAGGTAAAGTGAAGGTATATAGATGGGTATTTCTTATAGTTTATTAAAAATTGAATACTCTACTTATGCCAAAGTACTTACTTTAATTTAATTCCTTTATTTATCATGTAAAGAATACAATTTCGTGTTGAGAAGTTACAATTTTTTGACATGTCCGAACCGTTCATAAGTAACTGTGCATGAATTCTCTATCTTAAAACGCTTCCTAACTAAGGTGGAGCGATGATTTTTGCAGGATAGCTGGTAGCAGCTAGGTGGAAGTTGCCGAACATTGAGATGACCTGCGATGTCGTTACGAATCCGATAGTTACTTATTTACCGTTTGCCTCTAATCTAAGTTTGCATCGCGTAATTTTGAAAACATTGCAAACTTTCATACCAGTATCTAAAACAAAAATTACATCAAAATGAATGGGGAAAATTGTCAAACACGCGTAAGTTGCTGTTATTTGTTGAATTAATTTGAAACAGACAATTATATGGCTCGACAATATCAGAAACCGAGGTATAGACAATCACAGGTTTGTCATATTCCGTACATCTGATTTCTTTAGGTGTATAAGAAAAGAAGTGCATAATATTATAGTTTAATCCAAGTTCACATGCCAAGAACTCCAATCCTGGTCTTAAGATGCACTTCTTTCATTACCACTTTAACACACCCACATTGATTACAGAACCTGGCTGTCTGCTCATCCCGTGAACTGTATCTGTCGTTATTATTAATGTATCCCCAGATATTGCATACATTTTAATTTATATCACTTACACTTACTAACACTAAAGCAAGCTATAGACAATCATAGCATCGATATTATTTGACAGCGAATCTACGCAACAATTGCAGAGGCTGATGACCTAATTATGTTTTGCTCTCTGGTGATATTTGCTATTTACTGGCTGGAGTAACGCACACAAAGACCTTAGATATTAAGACAGAACTAAATAGAGAGGACGCTTACTCCTGTCATAAAGGTCCGCCTAGTTCGGGAGTCAGAGACTTCAAAAATTGCTTTAAACAACTATATTTTTTTATAGATATAGTATAATAATACAATTAGAATAATTTCTTAGTTCCAAAATTAAAAGTTTAATCTTAAATTGCATGCTAAGTAATCTAGATCTTGTCTTAATATGCACTTCTTTAATTTACACTTTAACACACCTACATTTGATTGATTACATGGCCTGGCTGTCTGCTCACCCCGCGAACTGTATCTGTCGTTAATATTAATGTTGGTTGATTCAATTTGCACAGCTTTTTGCATTAACTCGAGTATAATGCGCGTTCCCATGAGAATGTAATCATTTATTTTTGTTTGATGCACATTTTGTTGCAATAATAAGTTTTGTTACTGGCGATGCTTGTGGAGAAATTGTGAATATTGACTTTATAATTTTCATTGATATATCAAGACTCAAACAAATAAGGAAACAAAAAAAAATACGACCGACTTTGAAAAACAACAATACAAAGTAAAAAACTTCAATTTCGGAAATCGGTGTTCCTGTTTTTGTTTTTTCTATTTTGGCACCGTCTTCCGAAATTGAAGTTATTTTTCACTTCGTAGTGTTTTTTCGGAAGTCGGCTGTATTTTTTTGGAAAGTTTAAGTTAAGTTTTTATTTTTCACTTTTTTGTAGTGTTACATAATGAGCAAGTTCTATAATGCAAAGTCTATAATGCCATATATTAAGATTTAACATAAAACTTGAACATAACCGGTAAAATATGTATAAATATATATGTATAATAGTATAAATCAAAATCAAAATAGTTTGTTTCAAATAAACCTTAGAGGTACTTTTGAATTGTCAAACAAAAAAAAAATATGACTCTAGTTGCAAATTCGCAAGCGTCAGTAGATCTCAATGGAGAAGAATTTGCAAGAAACTCCACGGATACTCTTCTCCATCAGTTTCAATTACAAGTTTTTGGTAACATCATTCTTGTTGAAAAAATACATATATGTGAGAAAGATGCAAAAAGATGTGCACGTAAAAGCGTCTAGAGTAACAAACAATTTTAACATAAAAATGCAATAACAGGCCGAGGCAGCTAAGTTATGACCAAGTCCAACTGATGGCGCCCGTTCACGAACATGACACATGGATCCGCATCACTCGGCTCACCCATCATGAAGGGAACCAGATGATCCAACACATGTGCCACCATCAGAGAGAAATTAAAGAGAGCATGACACACTCAACTGCCAGGGCACACAGAAGTCAAACCTACCAATACCCATTTACAGCGTGAGCCTCTGTTAGAAAATGGCGTAAACAATAAACAGATATGCCATTGCAGCAATCTCGAGAGATTTTCCGTTGTTTATTGCAGAGTTTTGTTGTATATTTCCGAAGTTCATTGACAGATCTGATGATTCATCATTGACAGATCAGATCCACATGAAAAAAAACAGCTTTCAAATAAAAAAGAATGATCGTACGATCATTCTTTTTTATTTGAAAGCTGTTTTTTTCATCACCTAAACAGTAAAAGGTTTTGAGGAAACACACATGAAAAAACACAGTCGAATTGAGTACCTTCTACTTTTTGAAAAGATCCGTCCGCTAGGTGTTAGAATAACTTTAGCTTTCGACGTATCTACAAATTAGCCAAAGGTTAATTAGTCTAGCATTGTTTTGGCGGTTTTGCAATGATACGGTAGCCTTACCCGAAGCTAGACGACAAAAGAAAATCATCATTGTGATAATTATCTCTGAATATTCTCATTTAATACATGAAATTTAATTTTTAATAAATCTAGTGACATTATTATATGCTTCATTATTGCTGTGTTTCATTATAATTTACCGAGGTGAAATTACCAAATTTGCACGGAATTTATTATTACATAAACTTTTTTAAATGTATCTTGATATTTTCATTTAATATATGGCATTTAAAATTTAGTTCTCTTAGTGATATTATATATCGCTTCATTTGTTATGTTTTATTGTTATTTTCCACGCGGTGAAATTAACAAAACAAAATAAATTGATATTGTGTTGTTAATTATAAATTATTTTTTGTAAGTAAATGTGTGTAAAAGCTTGTGATTTGCATGCCTCAAGGTGTAATATGGTTGAACTCTGCTATATTGTTAACAACCTATGGGACCGAGACGTGGTCGCTCATAATGGGCCTTATCAGAAAGCTTAAAGTCACCCAAAGGGCAATGGAGAGGGCTATGCTCGGAGCTTCCTTGCGTGATCACGTCAGAAATGAGGATATCCTCAGGAGAACCAAAGTTAGCGACATAGCCCGAAAAATTGCCAAACTTAAGTGGCAGTGGGCAGGGCACATTGCTTGCAAAACGTATGGCCGATGGGGCCGAAAAGTTCTGGAATGGCGACCGCGAATTGGAAAATGATACGTTGGAAGGCCCCCCACTAGGTGGACCGATGACCTAGTTAAGGTTGCGGGAAGGCGCTGGATGGACGAGACGCACGTGTTCGCTCAATGTGGCGTCGGGGGGAGGCCTATGTCCAGCAGTGGACTTCCTTCGGCTGAAATGATGATGATAATATTTTTAACAACTTTATGTAATTAATTATTAGCAAATAAATGATTATGAATTATCTTCCGACAAAACGCACATTCCTGGGAGAATCTTGACGCAATAATTACAGTTAGGTATCCAAATATCTGGTACTCCGTTTGCTTAACCTGATTCTCTGAGACAATGCAGCGATTCGAAAAAGCCCAGTAAAGCAAAATTCCCTAAAAATACCTATAATAATTGGAATTACAGACAGACATCCCCATAAAATCCAATTCAATACAAACAAATTACATAACGATAATAATTGATTACCGGTTATTACGCTCCAGTCTGGCCTCTGACTTTATAAGATCAGTCTCCTAGAAATGAACTAGATTAGACTCTAATATTATTATCTACTGGATACCTGAGGCTTCGCTGTAATCAATAGTCTTTTTGACGTGGGTTGGTCGTCTGATCTTTGGAATTAATATTTTATTTTGTTTACGTCCGCTACACATTTAAGGGCCAAATTTTCAATACCAGCAATTTTTAGGGTTCCGTACCAAAAGGGTAAAAACGGGACCCTATTACTAAGACTCCGCGGTCTGTCTGTCTGTTTGTCTATCTGTCTGTCTGCCACCAAGCTGTATATCATGAAGTGTGATAGCTAGATATTAGAAATTTTCACAGATGATTTATTTATTAGACGCACGGATCGGCACCACTCAGCTCAACAATCATGAAGGGAACCGAATGATTCAACACATGTGCCACCATCAGAGAAAAATTAGAGAGAGCATGACACACTCAACTGCCAGGGCACACAGAAGTCAACGAACGACACATAGGTACAGTGAATGGTAGATTTACAGTCGGAACATAGTACTCACACATGTGCTGTGCAGTTATATCATACTAAAATAAATTGAGTTCATACACTACAAATATATTCATACAGTCTTCAGCAGGTCCAAAAATACTTCAAAACTTTTCTGCCCATCACTAATTGTTCTTGCGCCCTAATGGCTGCGGAGCAGCACCAGCATTTAGCCAAGCATTTTTATCAGCGATGTAATCCCCCAACTTATAAAATGCTTGCTTGCATAGTGTGCGTTTTATACAAGTTTTAAATTTCGTCTCATTCATTTCTAGAATATGGGGAGGTATTTTATTGTAACATTTTATACAGTACCCCATAAAAGATGATGCTACTTTAGCCAGTTTGAAACCTAGTTGAATTAATTGGTCCTTATTTCTAGTAACATAATTATGTCTGTCGCCGTTTTTACTAAAAAGATGTAAATTCTTTCTAACGTACATGTTGTTTTCATAAATATATTGACAAGGCACCGTCATGATGTTAATGTCCTTAAACAGTTCCCTTAGAGAATCGCGCCGGCGAAGATTGTATATCGCTCTGATGGCTCGTTTTTGCCGAATAATAAATTGACTCAATGTCAGCTCTTCCTCATAGTAAGATACTGTAAGGCATTATACTATGAAAGTAACTAAAATAGACTAGCCTCGCGGTATCTAAATCGGTAAACTGACGAATTTTTCTAACAGCATAAGCTGCCGAACTTAGCCGCCCTGCAAGTGATATTAAATGAGGTTTTTTGTAACCTCGAGTCTAGCGTGATCCCCAGGAAAACCGTTTTATCGACGAATTCTAGCTTCTCCCTATTTAATATAATGTCACATTCAATACTTTTCACAACACTTTTTACTTTTGACTTTTGGCAAGGCACTAATATGTATAGCCATGCTAAATAATAGCTTTCTGGTACTAAGAGTCCCTGAGCTAAGCTATGGACGGACAGACGGACATAGCGAAACTATAAGGGTTCCTTGTCGACTTCGGAACCCTAAAAACAGAATAAAATAAATAGTTTAAGTGGGGCTCCCATACAACACCCGTGATGCTTTTCCGTTTTTTGCGATAATGGTACGGAACCTTTCTTGCGCGAGTCCAAATCGCACTTGGCCGGTTTTTCATATTTGTAAAACTAAATGTAAGATTTTGGAATTTTTTATTTAAAAATATGTAACTGTCAAATCACCATTTTTATTCCTCCGTTAAAAGTTATCCAATGATTGAAAAATCGGACCTTATGCAAATAAAATATTATGGTGTCGTGATAATACATTTTAATAACAAATTTCTATACTTGTAAGACAGTTCACATGCCATAATTGAAAGTTCTAACTACAATCATCTTTATTCCAGTACCACTATGGATAAAAGTCAAGTCAAAGAGACCATTTTGCAAATGGCTTCATTTTGCTAAAATAGAAAATTATGACAGGCGATCTACAAAATTTTATGTTCGTTTAAAATTAAACTTTTCAGTTATAAATTATGAAGAAAAGATAATTCCAGAAAAGGCATTTCTAAGATATGAGTTCTTTAATTTGGTGCTCTTGCAAATTTTAATTCAACAGGTGATGGAGTTTTAGTAAGCCATCAAAAATTTATGATCTTATTCCTAGTCAAAGAGACGAGGCCCGTGTTCCTACAGTAGGATCGCTGTAGGTTTAACCTTGTACCTTAAATGCACCAACATCGTACATATAAAATTTCGCACGCTCATTTTCGGTCTAAATTATCATCCATTTATTATTTTTATTCCATGAGTATTTATTCGTACGCGCACTAGTTTCTTACTGCTCATCACAGCGTCTATCCCTTTCGTACGTGTTGTCGGATGAGATAGCATGCATTTTAACCCCGGCCACAAAATATTATAGTTCATGCCGCCGTGTAGGGCAACCTTAAGTTTTAATCATGATAAAATAACGAGCGAATATCGAACTTGTATTCCAAACAAATCCACAATATAAAACTCGTTCAATCTCCCATCTGCACCTACCTACAAATACATCTCAATAACCCAATAATGATTGAATGTCTAAAAGAGCCACAAAAACTGTACCAAAGGCACCGCAGAATGCACAGTCACGCTTCTTAACTGATTTAATTACGACGCTCTTGATCTCTTTATAATATGGTGTCTCGTTGATGTGAGGAGACCTGTATTTTGTGGCTTTGGAATGTATTCACTGTGATACGATGTGGATTATTATTGAGATATGGTACTAGTAAGGCAGCAATGACCAGATGAATGAGGACAAAGATAAATTTAAGGGTATACCGAACAAGCAAATGGGGACAAATACAAAAGCAAATGTTGAAACAGTAGCACATGGTGAATGTTTTTTTTATGTTCATCTCGCAGTCCAATCAGAGTGATTGGCTACTACTTAGCCGGGAGATCCTGTAGAGACTAAACTAGAACCTCCGGCCAGGCATAAATCTTAAACTAAGCGACCACGCTGAGGGCTACCCCCTATGGGGTCGAACCTTGGCTCAGGGCGTCGCTGGGGGGACAACTAGAGCTGGATCATGATAAAACGATCCTACCATCCGTTTGGAAAGTATTTACGAGGCGAAAAACGGACAAGAAACTCCTTTTTACCCGACTGCCGAAGGAGGGTAATGTGTTTATCAGTCTATGTATGTATGTATATACGTTTGTTCCTATGTGGCGTTATGGAGATCAAACGCGTTGGCCGATTTTTATTACTGTCCCGTCAATTGATTCGTCTTAACCTTGCGAGTGTCACTGGCTATATTTAAATTGGAAAATAGAAAAATGGCGGATTTTGAGCGCCATATGGTAGGGCCCCAATTGTATTTTTGTTTTCAAACCCATCGTGTGGGCTATCGAAATAAACGGTTTTAAGAGGTGATTTCAAATCTCGGCCTACTGTGACAGGCTTGAGTCACAAATTCTTATAACAGTTTGTGAGAAAACCGTGATAAATGCAAATAATGATTCAAGCCCGTGATAGAAGCCGTGCTCGCCGGGCAGTAATGCAATTAATATTTTTCTCATGGCCCATTTATTTCCTCAGATATGTAAATGATCAATTTATTTGGATCAAGTAGAGAACTAAATAGGAGTGAGAGCAGTCTCACCTTTATTTTATTCACGTGATAAATTCTTGGAGCTAAGGTGTAATTGACGACGAAAACCTTATTGTCCTACTTTCCATGGCTCATTGTATTTGTGCATTTTAAGTGGTTAAACACTTAAAATGCACAAAAAATCTTTTTCCCAAAAAAAATATACCGACTTCTAAAGCAAGATACTACAAAGCGAAAAATAACTTTGTTTTCCGAAGTCGATTTCTTTGGTACCTATAATTTTCGTTTTTCCACACCGAGTTCGGAAACTCTTTGTGAGAAGTAATAGACCGTTATCCACCTTGCGGGCCCAGTGCAGGGTGGAAGATGTCACAAGTGTTTTTTTTATAGGCTCGCTCTTTGCCACTTTCTCACGAATTTTTGATTCCAAGACAATGTTTACCACTTGGATATTCTTAAACTGTAACAAAACAGCTCCAATAGGTGCATAGTTGCATGTTGCGCAGATGCCTTTTTTATGCTACGTCTTCAAAAGTAATTCGCAATAATTCTAGACGAATCGAAAACAAACCAAAAATATCATACCTTACAAACTATACACCTGACATTTTCCCTATCTGTATTTCACCCTAAACTTCGGGCAAAAACCAAAAGCTCACCGAATCAAGAAAAATATTACCATATACAGATCAGTAATGCTGTTCGGTTTTTGACCAACCTTTTTTAAGAAAATATTTGCTGGCGGCTTATGAACCTAAGAATGTGTATATAAAGTATTTGTGGGTGGAAATCGTTCGTTCCTACTATCTCCAAGAAGGCAATTGAACACCACCTACCTCGTCTCAACTCCCGGGTCAGCAGAAGACCTGCAGCGTGCACGGCACTTCACAGATAGGCAGTATAGACGTACTCCGGGTTCAAAGGTCTTGAAGATCGCACACCACACGGTAGTGAGTCCACAAACACTACAGATGCTAAAACGTTTAGCTTGAGACACGATCACAACAAGAGAGGAAGAAACGTTCATCCAGCTCAGGGCTCTAATACGTACTTCACGTCACGGATATAAATATAGAACCGCGACGTAGGTCGAGGGCGAGTTTAGTGATGATTTACCAACTACCCTCAATTCGATAATAAGTATCGAACATACCCCCAACCGAAATCAAAATTATTGATTTCCATAAATGAATGATAAGTGTGGAATATGTTACAAAAGTAAAAGTTACTTAAACATAAATAAACTTATCATTATACATGCAGAGTGTGTTCTAAATGTAAAGTGTACACGGTACAGAAAAAAACGAAAAGAAAACTTAATCAAACTATCTATATAATATTGTGAAGGTAATTAATTTGCATAGGGTAATGGACAAACTTTATTTGTAGGTCTTTGGATTAATCCATTTTTAGTTCGCAGAGTTAAAACGCGATTTACTTTGTCGACACTACTATGCACCTTCTCAATCCGGGCTAAATTCCATTGAAGAGGCTTAGTTAAATGTGACTTCAGTAAAACTAAATCTCCAACCATTAAGTTAGGCGGAGTTGAAAACCACTTCGCTCTTTCTGACCAATGCCTCCAAAAGGACTGTGAAGCTTTCTGAACGACTTGCCAACGTGACAATCTATTTTGAAGAACGTCCTCAAAGTCATATTCTGGCACAGCTAATAAACTCTGACCTATAAGAAAATGACCTGCGGTCAATACTTCGAACTCGTTTGGATTTTCCGACAAAGAACACAAAGGCCGTGAATTTAAAACGGCTTCAATCCTACAGAAAATTGTGCTTAATTCTTCAAACGTAAGTGATCTGTCACCTACTGCACGATAGAGGTGATGTTTAGCAGATTTTATTGCTGCCACCCAGAGTTCGCCAATGCTCGCAGCGTTAGGAGGGTTGTTACGCCATTCTACATAACGTGACGTTAATCCGTTAGAAATTTGATCAGCACCAGTTTTACTACTCCAGAAGTTCGCAACTTCTTTTAAATGTTTAGCTGCTGCAATGAAATTGGTGCCGCAGTCAGAATATAAACAACTGCAAAGTCCGCGGCGAGCTACAAAGCGGTCGAATGCCGCCAAAAAACAATCGCAGCTTAAATCTGTAAGAACTTCTATGTGTACAGCCTTCGTTGAAAAGCACACGAATAAGCATAAATATGACTTATGGACCTTTGCATTGCGTCTCAAACTCTCTTTCACAAAGAAAGGACCACCCAAGTCACAACCAACGTGGTCGAAGACTTTACCAGGCTTTAATCTAGGTGCGGGTAACGGACCCATTGCAGGCTGAATTGAACTAGGTCGACATCGAAAACAATTCTTGCATTTTGACAGAACTGATCTAATCATTCTACGAGCATTAATGATCCAATATATATATATATACACAGTATACCTTGTAAGGTACGAGGCCCAACATGTAAATATAATTTGTGGTAATATTCAATAATTAAATTAGTCGTGTTACATTTAGGTAAAAGCACAGGGTGCTTAGTGTTATAAGGTAGATCGGAATGCACGAGTCTACCCCCCATACTGAGGAAATTGTAAGAATCTACAAAGGGTGAAAGTTTACGAAGAGAAGCAACGTTTTTATTTTTATCTTTTAGCAACGATTCGATTTCATCATGAATATGATTTAATTGTATCACTCGAATTATTGTATCGCGAGCTTTCTTTAGCTCTGAAGCACTCAGAGGCCCATATGTCCTAGCAGGTGCCTTAGACTTGAGGTTATTCATATACCTATGCCACCAGGCGTAGTACCGCCATAAGACATTGCAATTTATTAAAAGATGAAATTTTATTAAATGTTTCTTCTAGGCTATTTTTAAATGATATATTTTGATTGTCACACGTAGTTAAAACGAACGTATCACAATTAGTTTTAATATCAGGAATAGTAAATCCTTCCTTTACATAAAATGGTTTCATCAGCCATTGTTGTTGGCTTTCATAAAGCCATGTTAGACCGTAAACCCAATCCGTAGCATCTTTTACGAAGCGAGCTGGCATTACTCCGCGCGAGCAAACATCGGCAGCGTTATTTACGCTGTTCACGTGAAACCAACAATTTGGTGGCACCACGGCAATTACTTGACTAACACGGTTAGCAACAAACGTTTTTAACTTATAAGGTGGCGTTTGCAGCCATGCTAAAACGTTGTTTGAATCACCTAACGCAATAATAGAAACCTTAAGATCGTTTAAGTTTTGTACGACACAACTAACTAGCTTTGATAATAGAACCGCAGCCTCGAGCTCAAGCCTAGGTATTAACAAAATTGGATTTAGAGGCGCGACCTTAGATTTACTCATCAGTAACCTAACTTTCACGTGAACCTCCTTATCTTCACTACGTAAGTTGATACAAGCTAAGTAAGTTGATGCAAGTCCATAGGATTATCTCGCCAGAGTATATGCTGGTACTTCCTATCAGCAGGATCTATGATCACGCCTCGGTACATTTTTGACACGTCAGCAGTAATACAGACATCGTAAAGTCTAAAATTTAATATTATGTTTAATATATCTTGATGTAGTTTTCTACCGGTCAAAAGTGTATCATTGAGCGAAATACCAGAGCTTGTTTTGGAGGATCCATCAAACACTACACGCAAGGGCGTCGTAGTACTAGACGGACGCAACACACAATGGTGTGGGACAAACTAACCCGAAGGTTCAGTACCAGTGTATGGTACCATGTGTCCAAGTGACTCGTACTCTTTCATAAAGTCGACGTAGGCTTTACGAAGGTCTGGAGAACGAGCAAGACGTCGCTCAACCTGAATAAGTCGCTTAAGAGCAATATTATATGAATCACCGAGCGCCTTATGCTCAGGGTTCAATAAAATTGGGGAAACATATGTACCGATTTCATCACGATAATGTTTTTCCATGTATATTTTTTCCGCTAATTCCTCTAACGGATTAATAGTAACTTCACACGGTAAAGATTCCACTTCCCAAAAACGTTTGAGAGTTTCATTTAAATTATGTTCTTCGATAGTATACGATACTAACGATGTTGTAGACGCTACAACATTGCAATTGCTAGAGGATTGCATCTCTAGTCTTCCCATTAGGACATAACCAAACACGCTGCTTAACGCGACTGGTACATCGGGGTTTACTATCATCTTTTTTCCATCGTAAATATACGGGAAAATGTCACCAGCCAAAATAATATCAATTGGCGACTTTTTATAAAACCACGGATCGGCTAAATGTAAATCTTTAAAATCATCAATCACTTTTTGAGGTATTTTAACGGTGGGCATGTCCGAAGTCAGGTGAGGTAAAATTACTGCATTTAAATTAAAACAAGAAGTCGTACACCGTGAATTTAAAATTAGTGATACCATGCCATTATTCTTGACTAATTCGCCACCGAGGCCTAGAATATTATGAGGACACCTTTTAGCAGATAATCCTAAACGTTGAAAGCAAGTTTGTGTAATAAAGTTCTACTGCGCACTTGAATCTATTAAAACACGAACAGCTTGGTAGTTTTTAAATGAATCCAACACATGTACAATAGCTGTTCCAAATATGACTGCATAGTTAAGTGCGGATGCTAAATGATTATTAGTATCATTGATGACAGCGGACGCTTGCATTTCGCATGACGACGCCGTCGCGGGCGCTTGTTCGACTACGGTGGGAACAGAATAACAAACCGCTTTAGGTCCAGTATCGCTCGCATCCCGATGTAATAGAACATGATGCGGCTCCTTACAAACATAACATCTAAATTCACTTTTGCAGTCTTGCACCGTATGATTCGGTTTTAGGCAATTGTGGTATAAATTTAATTCATTAGCACGGCTAATGCGTTGTGTCATCATCTCAAATCTCAAATCATCAAAATCATATGATTTTCTCCACAATGTAAACATGACAATTTTGAGCTTGAAGTTACATGCGAATAATTATTTTTATTCTGCCTAATAGACGGTAATTGTTTACGCTGATTCGTTTGCTGTGTACTTTGAACTCGTTGAATAAGATGCAGAATGACTTAAAACTTTTATATGATTTTGGACAAAACTAATTCGACTGAAAAATTTGGAATAGTTTTTATATTTATATTTTGTTCAAAGATTTTATGTGTATGAGGATCTAAAGCCCTCAAATCAATATGACACATTATATAACTATTCAAATTCTCAATGTTTAACGCTTCTATAGCTTTGTATGAATGGTCAAAGGTTTCTATAAATGAGTTCAAATGATCAGTTGATTCTCTTTGCAGTGGCGAAAAGGTTAGCATTTTATCTAAGTACCTACCAGCTAACGTTCTGTTATCTTGATATTTATCAAGAAGACTTTGCCAAACGAGTTCGTAGTTATTCGCAGAAGTAGGCACACTCTTTACAATATTTAATGCAGAACCTTTTGTGCATGACAATAGATAGTGAAATTTATCTAGTTTTGGAATACTTGTCTGACTATGAACCAAAGAACAGAATGTCTCGAAAAATTTATTAAAATTTTCAATGTCCCCATCGAATGTAAAAAGTTCTAACTTAGGAAGTCTTGGACTAGACTGCACAGAGCTCGAAATATCTTCAACCTTAATACCATAGCCAGAAGGTTCACATTTCGATGCACATAACTTAACTCGGAAATATAAATCATCAAAACTTTTCAATTCATGATTACGAAGGAATGACTTAGGGTCATATTCAAGTTCCTTTTCAAGAATTTCAACGATAAGACTTTCAAAAGAAGTACGTAAATTATCAATATCAACCACGTGCATCATAAATAATTCTTTCGATGCGGGATCCGAAATTTCCTTTGACAGATCATAGGCATTTTGCATTCGCTCAAAAGTTCGTTGCTTTTTATTAATAAACACTGTTAATTCATTACTTTGGCATTTTGTTTTATCTACGACGCAGATGGCGTGGTCAAAGTAAAACGAACGAACACGGAATACTTATACGAATGTTTTTGCAAATTATTTACCAACACACTAAATATCATGTACAATCTATAAATATATATGTGTATGAAGTGTAAAGATGAAACTATAATAGAATTAATATGACACTGACACGGTCAGAATCAAAGGGACAAATGGACAGAACGTCTGTAATCACACTAACTACGAGTTAGGTAGAAAATTATCTAGCACGGCTAGGGTTCATATACCATTCGGCTACGAAGGACCACTCTGGTTGTTCGGTTTTTGACCAACCTTTTTTAAGAAAATATTTGCTGGCGGCTTATGAACCTAAGAATGTGTTTGTAAAGTATTTGTGGGTGGAAATCATTCGTTCCTACTATCTCCAAGAAGGCAATTGAACACCACCTACCTTGTCTCAACTCCCGGGTCAGCAGAAGACCTGCAGCGTGCACGGCACTTCACAGATAGGCAGTCTAGACATACTCTGGGTTCAAAGGTCTTGAAGATCGCACACCACACGGTAGTGAGTCCACAAACACTACAGATGCTAAAACGTTTAGCTTGAGACACGATCACAACAAGAGAGGAAGAAACGTTCATCCAGCTCAGGGCTCTAATTCGTACTTCACGCCACGGATATATAGAACCGCGACGTAGGTCGAGGGCGAGTTTAGTGATGATTTACCAACTACCCTCAATTCGATAATAAGAATCGAACAAATGCGATTAATACTTTTTCTCGTGGCCCATTTATTTCCCCGGTTGTGTAAACGTTAATTTTTTTTGGATCACGTAGAGAACTAAATAGGAGTGAGAGAATTCTCACCTTTATTTTTTATTCGTGTGATAAATTCTTAGAGTTAAGGTGAAGATGATGAAGACAAAAGACATGGAAACCTGAGGTTGTATACAAAGTAATTTATCGGCAATAGTATTTGTCCAAATGCCAAAATATTTGGGACAAATATGGCCTTTCGATAGCGTTGATCAATCCCGTACGTTTAAAATGGTTATAATTTCTTCTTCTTTCGTATCGATTAACTCAAACAATAGTCTCAACCATTAAGATTTTGTCCGACCAGTATGTAGCTACTCGGACAGGTCTGTATTTGGCTACGTTCAAATCTCGTAAGGTGCTGGTGGTCGGGCAGACAAGGAAGTGGGCCTTATATTGCGAAGGGGCCAAATACTGGCACTGTATTTTGGTTTACTTCGGATGGTTATAACTGATAGAATGTGACTTGGGATAATAAAAATACATACTTTAGAAAAATCCTCGAAGTCTAAGGTGCAAAAATTTTGCAAAATCAATCTTGCCATGGTTTCCGAAATTAAATATATGTTAAAAGCTTAAGCTATTGGCAAATCACATGTGACAACAGACATATAAGTACTTACCATAAAGGTTATCGGGAGGGGTTGGACTGTTCTTTAACATTTTAGAATTTCAATAGGTCTACACCACAATTTGGTTACAAGGAACGCAAGGCTCGTTCCCAGGTAAATTAAATGATGGATAAATTAAGAACCACGATCTGACAAATGACTGACGAAAAAGTAAAAAAAAAATATGATGAAAAAAAAACATCTATTCTGTAATCCAAGTAACTATCCCTTAAGTATTGCGCCCTATATTTATCACTATAAGGTGGGTAATTACGAGGAAATATCCAACACTTATTAGTTTAGAGGCCATTTCACACCTTCCTCAGAAACCGACATTTTTACTAGAGAATTTACTTATAAAAACCTTACTTAGAATTAGACGTGGAGCTACAAAAGTGAGAGGAAAAACTATTTTTGGTCGTCATTCAGTATAAGGCCGTTGCTTATATCTTTGTTGGAAAATTCTGTTCTTTCTTTTTCAAAAACTTATTAATATTAATTATGCTTGCAGTGTCACAAGAACATTCATACCTGTAAAAAAAAAAAAACAGTGATAAAACAGTTTTATAGTACATTTATCATCCTTAATACTATAATAATAATGGCAGATGGTTATGGCATGTTACAGTGAAGAGCAGAGCAAGACCCGCGACAATATTTAATAAAAAAAAATACATAAAAAATATGTAAAAATAAATAGTTATTTTTATAAATTCAGTAAAAATATAGTTGCTCAGAATAAACCCTTCAATTGATATCGTAAACTTACGATTTTGCAGTACTTGCAGCGGACGCTTACTTTGATTACACCTCGAACAAACTGTGAAATATGTGTGTGTACATGAGTTTAGATGCCGCATCCATTTTTTTTATTAACTCAATAGAAGCAGGCTGTTTATTGTTATATTAATGAGTATCATTCAATTGCCTTTAATATACAATTGAAGTGTCAGTGTTTTTATGCTCATTTAGAAATAGAAGGAATCTCAAGGATACCTAAAGGTTAGGTTTGTGCATTACCAAGCAATATATTTTTGAAGAAAGTGCCACCAATTTGCTGACTAATATTGCTTATTCACCAAGCCTAGATATTAGAAAACATGATTTTAATCATAAAACATAACATCACGCTGGTATTCTTCAAAGGATTACGCAGTAATGTAGGCACCAATGTATTTTTTTCCATATTCAAATATATTCCATATTTATTATAGATCGTGAGGAAACGGCAACGAATGTTCTCAACAAAAATTCGAAGACATAAGAGATCAAACCCACATATTCAGCAGAAGTAGTGCTTGCGACCATCACACCAACGAGGTAAACAGGAATTTAAAAAAAACCTGCCAAGTGCGTGTTGAACTTTGCACATTTAGAGTTCCGTACCATACCGCAAAATCAAGTTGGTTTTAATAGGAAAATTGAGAGAATTTCAAAGAAAAAAAGTGAAACCGATTCGAACCCGTACGCCGAGGGTTCCGTACCTACCCATTATACCGCCATAATAAAATTGGTATAATTTTTATTGGTGGCGAAGTTTTAAGTGTGTGTGTGTGCTATAATGGTTGAGTTGCTAACTTGTGGTAGTACAGAGTATAAAAATCAAGTTCCTGAATCAAAACAGTAAAAAGTTATGGGCAAAATTAGATTTTCGCGAAAACTTGTAAGTACCAAAATTTACCTTAATTTTCAACTTTTTAATTTTTGAAAGTTTTCTTTTATTTGTGCTGTAAGACCTTACTTTTTGCCTTTATAAGATCACTCTCTTGGCGCTACACGCAAACCGTTTGGTTGTACAACCTGTGTGACAGTCGACGGACTGATGGACAGCAGACGGACAGATGGACAGACAGACACACACGTGAAAGACAGCAATAGGGCTCCGTTTGGATTCTTCGGGTACGGAACCCTAAAAAGAGTTAGTGTTCTCTGTAATAGCTGTTTAAAAGTTACTCATCGTTAAAACAGAAACGTTAAGTACGTTTTTGTTTTAACGATGAGTAACTTTTTGAAAAAAAAAAAAACTTAAGTAGGTAGGTACCTTTATTTGACTTGTTTTAAATTTTATTTAAGTAATTGAAAAACAAACTTTACAATCATGTCAGAGTTGTAATCGACTCAGTAAATAAAATTAACATTTTACCAGCATGTTGCACTGATTTATATTCCAGTTAATAAACATTGACAGCCCCAGCAGTTCCGTTTACCCCTTAAGGCAAAACTGGCATGAAGTACCGATAAAACGTGACAAAATATGTTAATGTTGATACTTTAAGAGCTTGGCGGACAAATAAATATGTACAGAACCCGTATATGTAACGGAAGTGTCTGTGATTTAGTTTTGTAGGGGACTTGACAAGGTTTAAAGTTACATAAGGGTGGGCATCTACGTTTACAAACTTGAGAGTTAACACTAAAACTCTTATGTAAAGATATAGTTATGTAGCTATACAAATCAGTATTATCATAAGAGGAACCAGAAGGGCAATTATGTTACCTATATGTTTCATGCAATCAAATTTGATTCCGTCATACTCGAAAAGAAAACGCCATAGGCAAGGTGCAGGGGTGTGTTGGTACTCTTCTTTAAGACGGAACCTGCAGCCTTATTGCGTAGTGAATTGGGCAAAGAGTATGAAAAATCGACCAATCACATGCGAGATGAAAGACGCGGTATGGATTTCCGTTTGTGCGACTGGTCGATTTTTCATACTCTTTGCCATTTGCCTTGCCTAATTCAATAAGCAATAAAGCCGTAGGTGAAGGGAAGCACGGGATCAGTCAATGTGGCGACGCTTGCAGCCTATGTCCAGCAGTGGACGTCTTTCGGCTGATATGATGTTCATGCAATCGATCGTAAACTCTTTCATTTTGTCAATTCAACAGTATTCATTGCGTGTTTTATGCTATTTAGTAGACGATTTTTTAAGAATTTGCAGCATCAGCAAATTCTTTCTGTTGTAATGGAAAGTGTGATCTGGTGTATTTTGCAATTAGGGTGCTGGTTACATTGATCATATTTAAACAATGAAATAACAAATAATTACGTATACTTTCAAAATTAAAGAATATAAATCCGTCCACTATAATGAATTTTCATGACTGATGCATGAGAGAACGTTGAGATATAGGTCATGTCAAGTAAGAGGATAGAAGGTTCCCTAACTCGCATGTTTACAAATTTCGTGACGATTGTCTAGTGTCTTTAACTGATCGAGAAGCTTTAGTGTTAGAACTGGCCAGGTGTAGGTAAAAGGAGTATTTTGCAATATTTATAAGCACCTTGGTAAGATTTATTTTTAATAAAGCAAATTTATGCTGTCGAAACCACAGAGAGTTTATTAAATAACAATACTTTTGAGGTCGCCCTCAACAAAGAAGACCAAATCAAGCTTACATTGCATAACAGCCTTTCCTGAAACATTATTTAAATGCGGTTGCCCAACCATTGCCAAAATATTCTCTAGAATTATTACAACGAAAGTGACATCAAAAATTATGCCCACGAACAATAACATATCACAATCAAGTCTCGATTGGATCGAATCGTTTTTGGTACCGATTCGATTCGGTTCGATTTACGATATGAAATTGAATGATAAATATTGTACGCAAACGAATTTTTAATTTAATGTTTGTACTTGGAATTGCCAGCAGCCAGGTGGGTTGTCGGCCTCGAAATGCGATAGGGAGCCCTTTATAACATGGTAGACTGACTACAAAGTAAGCCCTAGGTATTGCGATGTTCTGCTATACAGTTCCACATCTTTTAATCTACTGAAATTGTTTCAACTCATGTGACTCACTCTTTGATACTGTTAGCACCTGAAAAGCATACTTTTATTTATCTCTGATTGTTTTAATATTCCATAACTTATTTATATCGCTAATTTGTAAAATCTTAGAATATTTTATACTCTGACATTTTCATCTGAATTGACATCTGTCCAATTTATTTTTCTTAAGCCATAGACATAACATACCATGGACTAGGTATTCTATAAGCTCGTTGTATATTATCTTCAAAATAAGGGCAGCGGCAGACTGCCCCCTCTGTAAACCGTTTTTTATTCGTCCTGGTCATATAATTGTGATTTTGAATTTGAAATTCGGAAGAGATGACACAGAACGAGGAAAAAACGGGCAACTTTTTTTTAGTTTGGTTTTGGTTGCGAAATTTGAAGGACATATCCTTGAATTACAAAGTGTATTCTTATCTACAAAGTACTACTAAAATTGTTATGAATTCAGTTTGTGAATGAGTGTTTAATTCGCTGAAGCCTTTAAATAAATAAACAACAATTGTACTGTCAAGTAAACTTTTACTGTTATAATAACAAGTTATGCCAGACTGGCACGTGGTGTATGAACTGCTGCAGACAGGTCCTCAGCGGCGCGGCGGTATTCGCGTTAGGCCGCGCGAGCCCTCCAGCAGTATTCGCAGGGTGCGCACGCTGAACACAAGAGCCCACACCTCGCTGTAGCGCTCCACCAGCCGTCCTATCGCACCGTATCACGCTACCCTGATCTGCGGTTGCCCCTTCGCCAACTTAGAAGAGGCGAGTGTCAACGGCCGTAGCTGATCCATCAGTCAGTCGTTTTGCGCGAGCGGCACGTCGAACAAAGCCGGCCCTTATTTTACCTTATTTTATTAACGTGACTTATGTTTAGCTCTTCGGAGCTAAACGTAACGTTACAGTATAGCGAAACAGAAATAAAGTTAAAATGCCCATAGTATTTCGGAAGGCAAATTCAAATCGCAATCTGATCTCGTTGACAGTTCATGCCAAAAACTTCTCGAAAATGTAGGTTATTTAGAACTTTGTGGCTAGGCAACCAATCATGTCTATTTTACCAATATTTTTGATAAGTTTTTGGTTTGGGTTTTGGATGCAAGAAATATCTAATTAACTACCTTAAACTGACTGAGATTAATAAACAAAGTTTCAAATAGGGCTGTGTCTATGTTGCTGGAATCCACTATTAATAAGGAACAATAAAAAGAAAATAATAATATAATAGAAAACAATAAAAATCTTTATTTATATAAAAACAGATTACAGTACATGTAACAGTTTTACAAAGTAGGTAGTTGTAAATCTCTGACAATCAAGTGGGTGCCATGCAGTCCTCCTTGCTAGTAATAATGCAATAACTATACTATGCAATAATAAGAAAAATTCAAAAACGTACTTAACGAGCATTTTTTTTTATTTCTCTATGAGACTTTGTTCATTCACAACGCCTATTTCAATTTATATTGTTACGAAGAGTTGGCTGAATATTTTCGTCGACGCCCTCTTAATCAAGTTGTCTCGAGTTCAAATCCAGCGTTCGAAACTTGATTTTTGGTGATATTTGAGATTTATTATTAGCGTATATTGCATAGCTGCCTTTCCTGAAACATTATTTAAATTCTGCAATATCGCATTATAATATTATTATATATTATAATAATGCAATAACTATGATCGTTTCAAAAAGATAATATGGCTGCAAAATAAACTATAGCAAATATAAAAAACGATGTTGTACCCCTGGTGGGACTCGAACCCACAATCCCCGGCTTAGGAGGCCGATGCCTTATCCATTAGGCCACAGGGGCTGGATGATTATATTTCAAAAATAACACTCAAGCTCTCTTCAACTAGGAGAGGGATTCTAATAAAAAGAAATAGAACGACAACCCATAAAATAGAAAAACATATTAAAAGTGGGTGTGTGTGGGTGTCCCTATTTATAAACTATTTAACTATATATTATTTTATTTTCGGTTTCAAGCGGTACCGTACTAGTCTAAATTGTTTTTTTTTTTATAAACACTCAGGTTGGACAATCCGGAGGAGCTCGTGGCTAAATAATAACAGCCGCACGGGTCGATCTTCAAGGTTAAGCAACGCTTGACGAGGTCGGTCCGTGGATGGGTGACCATTTTCAACATACCGAGTTTCCTCCGTGCCTCGGAAAGCACGTTAAGCCGTTGGTCCCGGCTGTCATTTGAAGATCTTTGACAGTCGTTACTGGTAGTCAGAAGCCTGAGATCTGACACCAGTCTTGCCAAGGGGTACCGTGTTACCCAGTTACTGGGTTGTGGAGGTCAGATAGGCAGTCGCTCCACGTAAAACACTAGTGCTCAGCTGAATCCGGTAAGACTGGAAGCCGACCCCAATAAAGTTGGGAAAAGGCTAAGCAGATTGATTGTTGGACAATCCGGACGTTTTGGCGAAAGTCAATTGTATAGTTTAAAATTCTTTTTTTTTAACATAATATAGCTTCACACTTATTATGAAAGAATTATAACCCACGAGGGTTTTATTTATTACCCGACTGCCGAAGGAGGGTAATGTGTTTATCAGTCTATTTATGTATGTTTGTTCCTATGTGGCGTTCTAGAGACCAAAAATGTTGGCCGATTTTGATGACTCTTATGTCAATTAATTCGTCTTATTTTTGCGAGTGTCACTGGATACATTAAAGTTGGAAAATAGAAATATCGCGGATTTCGGGCGCCATATTGTGGTACCCATTTTTCTTTTCTTCCAAACCCATCGTTTGGAGTGTTAAAATAAAGGGTTTTAAAACAAAGAGTTTTAAGAGGTGATTTCAAAAATATATAACACGTATTTTTGTAGAGATACCACTGTTTATTTTGAATACAGCCTGTGGTATGCAAGGGGGTAAAAGGTAAGGTATTAAAAGTGATATTTCTCTACTAGGGATTTTTGAAGCTCCACCACCCTATTTCCTGAATCAACTAATGAGATCACTTTTTCAATAAAATTGTTGTTAAATGCATTAGACATTTTCTGGGGATCTGTTACAGTGGCATTGTTTTCTTTTGCCTGCTACAAATGCTCCAGCTGAATGAGTATTTTCTTTATTGAATAAATTATGGACGTCTGAGAATATCCAACTACAGATGTTGATAACCAAGGTGCAATTTAAACTTGCCAAGAATTTTATTCTTATTAAAATCGTCACCAGCTGTAGTAAAATTAAAAAAATAAAGAATATAAATAAATCAGTAAATCTGTTGTTCTAACAAATATAAATAAATTTACCTACATAGGTAACTGAATATTTTGTTGCCTAGTAATATTTTTAATAACTGTAATAATAACTAACTTTATTCTAAAAAAAGCAGATTCTCAATAAAAAACTACCTATATATAAATAAATATACCTACATAGGTAACTGAATATTTTGGTGACTAGTAATATTTTTAATAATAACAAACTTAACCTAAATAAAGCAGATTCTCAATAAGAAAAAAATATTTTTTATCGAAAATCTGCTAATTGACGTAAATAAACCGATGTCCCATTCTGAGTGAAAAAATAAATGGTCACGTTATGCATACTCTACCTCTTTTGCTTTGCCTTCTAGTATAGCTCACCGCAACCTGATAATTGGGAATAGTTATATAATTAGGAATAATAATACTTTTCATAGCCCTCTATAATAAAATATTCTGTTATGCATAGGATGTCTACACAAGGCTCTTTTCCTGCCAGCTCTTCTAGACACTGTTATTGCTTCAGATTTTGTAAAAGGATGTTTTGGTCCATTACGAGTGGATGTTTAGTAACGAAAAAAGCTTATCAATTTCTGCCCAATCTCGGAGCTACATTATTATTATCCGCTGAAGCATTGTACTGTTATTGGATTCAATAAAACAATTGATATTAGAGTATTCTATGTCATTAATTAGTGCTTTTTGATCTTCAAAAAATTGTCTTTTAGGCTGTGTTATTTATTAAGTCTGATCTGTTGTCAAACATACTTAAGGTTTAAATTTGAACCTAAATAGTAAGCGTAAGACATAAAAGAAGAAAATCATGCTGTGCAATCGGAGGATACATCTGGGTTTGGTCAGTCAGCTCGCGAATATGTATCCTCCAATCCTCCACAGTATGATTTTCTTCTTATTTACGTCTTTTTAGTTCGCTTCTTAAGCAATCGAGTTTTTTTTCATTAAGTGCAGCCACATCATTGCAAAGAACAGCAAACAACAGTAAACTCTCAATAAGTAATGAACTATTATTGCACATAGCAATTAATGCGTAATTAAACCTAGTCTAAAAACCCAGTTTCTAGTATTAATTTAAAATAAATTTTATTAAATTATTAATTGATAAATTAAACAACTCAAATAAAAAATGGGTTCCATATAATATGTGAAAACTTTAAATAATGATTCATCATCATCATTGTCAGCCTTTTAACGTTCCCACTGCTGGGACACTGGCCTCCTCTCTCTGAGAGGGAATGGGCCTCAATCCAACACGCGGGCCCAGTGAGGGTTGGTGGATGTCACATGTCTCTCAAGATGTTTTTCTTCACCGTTTCTGCAAGCAGTGGTGATGAAATAATTTACACAAAGTAAAACGCCTGCCTGGATTCAAACCCACGACCTACAGCTTGTGAGTCGCGGCCGATACCACTGGGCCACCACTGCTCTCACAAAAAATAAGATTAATATCAGTATAGTAATGATTTGTACATAAAAGTGGATTTAAAAAATACAGTAGATCAAACACATTACAATCTAAATCTTTAAAAAATAATAAAAAACAAAATTAAATAAGCGGCTTAGTCAGAGATGTGCTTGTGTATATAGGTAGTTTCAAGTCTAGTCAACCTGAGTCAGCCAGATACATTTCTAGAAACCGGGTCATAATATTTAACTTCTTGTGCTGTTTGTGGCTTCCTGTTCTCTTCATATTGCTTATCCGTACCTTAAAAAAATACCAAAAACAGCAAGACATTATGAGTTAAAAATATACCGCGACCATCTCATTACCTTACAAACGGTTTCCCATATTCGCTCCACATAAAGAGGTCTTTACATGAGCCCCGAGATTGATACGATAGTGAAATTAAGCAATAACACTTACAATGAACTGAAACTGCCAGTCCGATCGCGGCGCAGAGCATTAAATTTTATATTTTTCGTTTGGTGTGTGGCCTGATTGGTAAGATGTAGCGTTTTGCGTAGGAGGTTGGTAAAAAGGCATGTGTTATTTAGTAAAGACTAATCAAATTCGAAGCCAGCACTGGAACTGATGAAATTAAATAGAAACAGAACCATAGGGCTAGAAAAATCCACAAGCATCTACGGTTTTGGTGTTAGATGTGGCAAACAAGATTTTGATTTTTCAGTAAATAAAGAATGTTGGATCTATCTCTTCCTTTGATACCTCCGAAGCAAGAGGCAAAACAGCAAAATATAGCGAATTTCCGATTGACTGATGTCAGCTACGACTAACCTTTTTATTTCTACCGTAGTAAAAATTACATGAAATAATATACGAGAACATTCGCTGACCGCGTTTCTCAACCCGCCCCGCTTTCCGCTTGTACCAAAACCACACACCAACACCCCAAGCGTATCGTTACACGATTTTATTATTACGCTACCGATGTATCGCATATTATCCGACAAAATTAAGTGTCATAAATGTTAACTGGAGCCGTAACATTTAAGAGGACATTATACTCGGCCAAATAACCACTCGCGAATCCTTATAGGTTTTGATAAACGAAGATATTGTTACTAATAATTGTCCTGTAACGTTTCGTAGGGCAGATTATACAAATTGAGTTAACTTTTCAAGTGTAGCACTTATTTTTATCGCTTCATTTTGAAATTGGGTTTGGCTGAAAAAGGTATTAATGTATGGCTTGTGTTTAAACACCGCCCAAAAAAGTACCTATTTTACTACCAAAAAAATTCTAAACGGTTACCAAAATGGATAAATGGTCACCAAATAACGTTTCCTAAAATATTATGAAATAAATCCATTTTTTCGTATTATTGACTGCCAAAAAAATATATGGACGCCTTTAAAGTCGACGGAGCCCCGCTGCGCGGGGCTCCTATTTCCGTCCGCAGGGTCTAAAGTAACCTAACACGAACGAGATGACGGGAGCCGAGTTCGCTCGCTTTGCTCGCTCACTTCGGCTCCCGTCATCTCGTTCGAACCTAACCTGTCCGTGTCGGGGTGCCCTAAGCTCCTGAGCTCGCTTCGCTCGCTCTTGGACTAATTCGTTAAAAACACGAATACACCCGGTATATTAATCTTTGAGTTGGATAGAATTTGGTGACCGTTGATCCATTTTGGGAACCAATTATTTTATTTGGTGCCTAAGCTTAGAGTCTTAAAAATATTTTTGATGACCGTCTAAATTATACCCTTAATGTATTCTGAATGGTAATTACTAGGATGTAGTTACCATTTTAATTTGTGAAAGACTTCGCGACATGCGTTGGAATTATTGGAGCTAAATTATATGGTGTGAGTACAAGTGATGAAAGTTGAATATAGGCAGAGTTGCTCCTAATGACATACTTTTGAATGAGAATTCACTACTTACAGCAACTTATCTGAAGATAGAAGAACTGTTGGTACGAAGAAAACTTAAAATAGATGAAACACCACACATATGCGTTAACTGTCACGGTACCATACTGTAGGTCTTCATTGGAAAATACATGCTTTCCCAATGAAGCCCTACAAAATGTCACCTGCTACAATTCTTACAGACACCTTTTGCTTCGTCTACGCTCATTTATCTGGTCATGCGTTCATTAATAACTGTGTGTTCTAACGCTGTCAATGTTCATATTCCATAACATAACATAATCAGCCACTGCTGGGAGACATGCCACCTCTCTGTGCAAAGGGATGGGCCATAATCTGCCCCGCGATCCCGGTTCGGGTTGGTTGATGTCACACGTCCTTGAATTTTTCTAGGACATGCCGGTTTCCTCACGATATTATTCTTCACCGTTTTGAGAGCAGCGGTGATAAAACAAATTACGCAAAGTGATGCGCCTGCATGGGTTCGAACCCTAAGAGTTACCTACGACTCGATCACCAATAGTTAATAGCAATAATGATACTGCTCAGTTCTTGAACTAGGTTTGAATGTGCTTATCGCGTTCAGTTACATCAGCACCATTCACTGTACGAGTAAAAAATCAAACCAACTTCCAAAACAAAACACTTCAAAATGAAAAATAACTTTTTTTCCGAAGTCGGTCTTTTGTACCCATTTTTTTCAGTTTTTAGACACCGACTTCGGAAAAGGAAGTTACTTTTGGAAGCCGGTTTAATTTTTTGTTAAAATGTTTTTTATTTTTATCTTTTTAGTTTTGGTAGGGACCTCCAATAAACATGAAAATTATTTGTAGCCAAAGTACATCTCATGACGATTCCAATAAGCTCAAAACCCGACTAGGATACATTATTTTATTTCGGAGTTCCATTGCCTACCTTCCGGCTTCATCATCAGAACAGTTCGATGGTACCATTTTCATCAGTACCATTTATTTATAAGTATTTGCTTCATCATAGTCGGTTAACTTTTCGAGATATTTTATGCCCGTGACATATTCAGCATTCCATCCTCCCAGCATTCCCAGTGGCCATCTGTGGTCTTCTTCATCAGTTCCACTTCACCAAATGATACTTTCTGAGTGCAAATGATTGCATTGTTGTTGATAATACCAAAATCGCTATATGTATGGCTATAATATTTGAGGAGTTACCTCGATTTCTCTAAGATTCCATCATCAGATCCTGACCTGATAACCATTAGACCACCTTTGATGCATACCCTTTCAAATAAAAGAAGATTGTTTCAAATCGGTCCAGCGTCTTTGAATAATCGGGAAACAAACATAAAAAAATATTCCGACGAATTGAGAACCTCCTCCTTTTTTTGAAGTCGGTTAAAAATATAGTAACCTAGATTATACCCCTAATATTTATTACCCCTAATATTGTTAGAATTTGTTGACAATGCCCCCATGACCCAAAGTGGTCAAAACACAACAAACTACGAGAAAATGCACTAAATCTCGAAAAACAATGTCGTGCCTTAGAATCACGGGGTTCGACGGTTCGTGAGACATTCGCGTCGATTGAGAATAAATCAGAGATCGGCAGATCGGCCATCATAAGCGTTTGAGCGATATCGCCTGATTCACTAAACTGGATGGGACGGACCACGAACGCGCTATTTCTCACGGCGGGCTCAAGGATCTGAAAAAGAGAGGATAAGTCTACGAATTAACTTACCAAGATATGCCACAATATGTAGATAATAATTGTTATCGTTACCTGAAAGTCTCTTGCTTTGGAGGTGAACAGATAGCAGTGACTTTCCGTGACTTTAATGATCCAGAAGTTACCAGAATGGACAGTGGACCCTGTGGACAACCTACAATAATGCGAGCACAATACAGAAGCTGTGTTTTTTTCAATTTGATGATTTACTGGTAATTTACCGAGAGCAGAAATGAAAAGAAGAAGAAGCAGGAAGATGAGATACAAGCATCATTTAAGCAAGACACAAAAATATCTCGAGTCTTTAGCTCTCAACAGCGGCGCTTTTCCTCAGCTTCAAATATCATTACGTTTGGATAAAATTACAGTCTCTCTTTATTGGGGACATGAAGAGTCTAAAACCGTCATCATTTCAACCGAAAGTCGTCCACTGCAGGTCTTTAACTCCCCCAAATCAATCTTTGTACTTAATTATATATCCAAAATAAGCGAGTGTAATTTTCTGATAAGTACGTAAAATGATAAAGATATCGCATCACCTGAATTTCTTAGCTGCCAGTACCATCCACTATCCTTTTGTATCGCTCAAAGGTTAAAGTCTAGATCAGACCACTCCGTTGACTGGGAATGACCTATATCTAATTTGTACCGTTTGAACCTAGCCTTATAAGGCGCGGGCAGATTACATCGTCAGAGCTCCGGAAAGACTGTAATATTGTGATAATGAGGCGATATCTACTTTATTTTATAAATATGATGAGGGTATTATATTTTATGATTATTTTTATAAGTATGTTGTTGTTGATCGTGTTGTTGTCCTTTAAAAATGATCAGCTGATATTTAAAATAACAATGATGCCTTTATTGAGAATGCATTAATTTGGAAGGTTTATTTTTTTATTAATAAAATTAACTTGTAACTGTTTCATTGGTCGTAGGCGCTAGGTCGTAGGTAGCATGAGGTCCTACGTTCGATTTCCGCGTGGGGCAAAGTGTTATAGGGGTTTCATCAGAAACTCAGTACGAATCCAGGGTCTGGATTGATGCCCAGTTGATGGGAGTCTGTCAAATTATGAAAAGTACTTCAAAAAATATGAGCAAACAGATGAATATACATACATTACATACATGCCGGTGGAGGAGCAGTGGCGGCTCAGTGGTAACGGCCGCGGTTTGCAAGTTGTGGGTCGTGCATTCGAATCCAGGCAGGCCCTTTACTTTGTGTAAATTATTTCATCACCACTGCTCTTAAAACAGTGAAGGAAAACATGGAAACCGGCATGTGGAAGAACCAAAAATGCCAAGATATGTGACATCCACCAACCCGCATTGGGCCTGTGTGGTAGATTACGGCCCATTTTCTCTCACAGAGGGGAGGCCTGTGTCCCAGCAAAGGGAACGTTACTCGTAAAAGGCTGATGAGATGTTGATGACATACATGCATGTTAATAATATCTTCGATTCACCGTAGTCGGGTAATAAATAAAACGAAGCAACAGGATTTTTCCAAAACTAATACCAAACCCTTAAACAGACATCTTACTCGTATTAAAGACACCATTTGTTTACTATTACGAAACCATAGCCCATTTATTTTGTATTCATCAAATCGAACGTAATACTCCCGATACAGAAGGTAGTTTGTATCAGGTGCATAAGTAATTAGATCTGTGTAAAAACCTGCTTGGGCCCTAAACGGGTGATGCTAAGGCGAGAACAGACTTTTGAATGCGAATGTCGTGGATTCGAATTTCAAATGATGGTTTCGATTAACGAATATCGTTGAACCTATCATATAGTCGTGGCCTACCGTGTCGTATGTCACAACCATTGTCTGATATAGATTTGGGTTGGTATCTCGTACGGAAAAATGCACTATCTTCAAAAAAATGTAGAGTTACCGTTTTAATGTGGAAGTTACAACGTATGTATATAGAATATTTGAATTGATTTTGTTGAATGGCCGAGAGACGAGTGGGCCATACATTAGCTGGTTGCTGATTGAATCATTTGGTGTTTTGATTTCTCTATGCTGTTGACAGACTTGCATTTTAGCTGAAAATGGGCTATGGTTTCCTAATGCTCTCAGTAAGCACAAGCTGCAAAACCGTAAGATTCACTATAAAGGCATTTACGGAAACACTATGTTTTATAAAGTTATACACTATCCTTAACTGGAGAAATAGAAGGAAAAAAGGAAGGTAAGGCATTTGCCATGCAGTGAGGCAACACAGGCAAAATATAAACAGTTAAAAAAATATGCGAAAAGTGTAATGATCAAAATTGTGTATGCAGCCTTATATCGCAGCGTATGGCAGAACTTAATATTGATCGTTGATATCATCAAACGTCAATAAATCAATTGCTTTGGCTTAAGAACTGGTTCAAACTTACGTAGTGTGGTTTTTTAAGTGTAAGAATTTGTTTTTGGCTACTTCACATTGTTATAATCCCCGGCACGTAAGTTGGTAAGAGTCGTTAGATGCACAGAAGTCGTTTTTCGTGAAGCGGGGTGCAGGGAACGTTTAGGACCGATCCGAGCGCGCGATTGGTTGGTCGGTTGACACATGGATCGACTGACCAATCCCGTCGCGTCCACGTTCCGTTCGCTCTTTGGTGGGTGGTCAGTTCGCGGAATATACGCGAACTTACCCCCACTACGCCAAAACCTTGCCAACTTATGTGTCGGGCACTATGCCTTAGTTTTTTATTTGAACTTAAAACTGATCTATCGTGTAACACTTGTTTTTGCGTCTTAAAAGACGATGACAGTCGCTAACAACCTCGAGGGAACAAAACGCGTACTTGTGTCACGCCCGCGTGACCCAAAATTCAGTAGTTTTTGTACTTCATTATTATTATATGACTTTAAAAAAAGCCTTAGATCAAAATGAAGATGATTTAATAGTCTTTGAGATGGTGGCAATTTCATTACAATACGCCGGGTGGTTTTGGTGCGATTGTCTTTTTTTCCCGTGTTAGACATAACTTTATAAATTAATTACACTGTTATACAAATAAAACTCAAAACTGTTCTTTATTTTTTTAGTAATAATATATAAAGAAAGAAAAAAGAAAGAAAAGAAAGAAAAGAAAGAAAAGAAAGAAAAGAAAGAAAAGAAAGAAAAGAAAGAAAAGAAAGAAAAGAAAGAAAAGAAAGAAAAGAAAGAAAAGAAAGAAAAGAAAGAAAAGAAAGAAAAGAAAGAAAAGAAAGAAAAGAAAGAAAAGAAAGAAAAGAAAGAAAAGAAAGAAAAGAAAGAAAAGAAAGAAAAGAAAGAAAAGAAAGAAAAGAAAGAAAAGAAAGAAAAGAAAGAAAGATTCATTCGTCAAGATCAAATTATTAAGAAAATGGTCCAATGCAAGTAACGTATATTTTCTACAAAAAATACGACTAGCTGTTTAGACGTGACTCGTTTTAAAATAAGCTACTGAGGGGTATCTGCACCTTAAGTATACAAGCGCCGGCCATTCTCATAATAAAGAGGAGCCTTAAGCAGACAGTTGCAATTTGACAATGCGACAGCCAGAGGCTACAAGTGACATTTTATCAACGAAAGTGCCGTGATACTGATTGGTAAAGTGTAGAAAATAATGTATTTTTTTCTGTACTTTTATTTCTATTAATAAACAGTAAGTAATCACCCATGCAATCGTTGCATCTTTGCCAACGCAATGGCAGTTTTTGATGCCCTTATTGAAGAAATCCGCTGGACGGGAGGCGACAAATTCTTTATAGGCATTTTGTTCTGCCTTCCTTTTTTTCCCACCAATAAGTTAACCTAATTCTGGCAAATGTTGCAATCTGCAGGCGCAAGGTCTGGTGAGTATGGCGGATGACGGAGAGCTACCAACCCCAGCTCTTTTAAATTGCAGAGCGTCTGTTATGCAGTAAGAAGTCGCGCGTTCTCGTGCAGGAGCAGCGAAGACGAGCGATTGACCAAAGCTGGTTGGCGACGTGCGAGCTTCTCCATCATTGTGTTCAGTTCTTCACATAACACATCTGCAGTAATAAACATCCCGTTTGTTAAGAAGCTGTGATGAATCACTACACAATAGATTGAGTATCATCAGCTTCCGCAATCGCCTATAATTCGTCATTGTCAACCAAAGTTTTCAGGTCAGATTATCAGAACGGAAGCGGGCAAACCTTTGTAGTGTTCGCTCCGTAAACGTCGTTGATATTGCGTGCCGGTTGTACCGCGTTACTGCCACGACGGTATTCATATTCCACAATTATTCGAATTTTTTAATGCGATGAAAAAATAACGCAAGTCAATATACAAATGACTAATTTCTATATTGCAGAATGGAAATTTTATAGGTCTGTGACCGTCGTTTTTTCTTCACCACGGATTTCCTGGGTTTAAATGATTAACCAATATTATTGGTGGGCCATTATTAAGATTTTATCAAGCGGTTATCTTTAGTAGTAGTGTTTTAAGCTCATTTGTGATGGGACTTAAACATACTTGCTGAAAGTTGTTGGTCAATCGATCTTTATGTCAACTGACCAACCAATCGCGCGCTGGAAGCGGTACTAAACGTTCCCCCTGTCCGGTTTGGTAACCAAAGAGACCTAAAAACGACTTCTGCGCATATAACGACTCTTGCCAAGTTACGTGCCGACAACTATACAGGCATTGTTATATAATATTTCATCTTTGTATTGATTTGCATTTGACGATCTAGCCTGAGCACGCGCTAGCAGTTTAGTTTTTGTGCTGTCTGCAGCAGATATAGTTTGTATGGATACAGATAAGATTATAAAATCGAGAAGACGAGGGTTGAATATTTATGAGTTGTGATCTAAGATGGGCAGCATTCGTGATAGCCAAAGGATAAAGAATAAATAAATGATTAAAGCACACACTTCATTCGACAAACGCGTATGTGGGTACCATGATACCGGCGCTTGTGTCATTTTTGTTTTTATTGGGTGCAGCTGAATACCGTGTCTACACCGAGTCTTCAGCTCCACCCGGTTAGTCAGCTGCCCGAAAACCTATCTGACCTCCAAACTCCCATTACTGGATGACACCGAAGATAGATTGACTCGCACACTGTTCCGTTGAATTAGGTAATTTACCTATGTTTGCAATATTTGTAAGTATGTGAAGACCATGTTCCTATTTATCAATTGAATGAATATACCTTTTAGTGCTTGTAATACTTTATATCTGAATACCGGGTGCAGCTGAATGCCTATCTGACCTCCACAATCCTGTTACTGGATGACACCGAAGATAAATTGACTCGCACACTGTTCCGTTGTTGTTGAAATTAGGTAATTTACCTGTGTTTGCAATATTTGTACCTAAGTATGTGAGAACCATGTTCCTATGTATCGATTGAATGAATTTACCTTTTAGTGCTTATAATATTTTTATTTATACGTAGTATAGTAGTATTAGTTTGGGTGTATCGTCCCCACGTATTTGAATTAATGTATGTATAATGTGTAAAACACTTTTTTTAAAGAGTAAGTATGGAGTTTCTTGTCCGTTCTTCTCCATAACAAGCTACTTTGCCAAATGGACCGTCAATTCGGCAAAGTTGCTTGTAGAATCAATTATTATTCCTTTTAAATTAAAATTTTTGACGTTCAAAAGTGTCGCTTAGTGGCCTAATTGTTTGATACCTACTCCTTCGCAAGACACTTTTCAGATTTTCTAGCTGCTAACTATCGTAACAAAGAATGTCGTTGTTGAGCTATTTGACTAACGTGCTTTTCCAGGTTCGGAAATATCATCAAGGTAATCCTTCAAACGCCGTGTCTTCCGATACGCGGTCGCCACTCCAGAACTTTTCGGTCCTAACGACTATCCGTTCTGCAAGCAGTGGTCCTGCACACTGCCAATTAAGTTTGGCAATTCTTCGAGCTATGTCGGTAACCCTGGTTTTCTTGCTGATGTCTTCATTTTCTGATTCGATCACGCAAGGAAACGCCGAGCATAGCCCTCTCCATTGCCTTTTTGGGTGATTTGATTATGATAACACACAAACATACCAATATATAATTACTTTTGCTTCATTTGAGTCACAAATAAAAAAGCAAATAGAGCCGTATCCGTTGTTTTATTACTTTTTAATTGACGGTAGCTCCATACTAATGATCGCGTAATAAGAAAAAATATAATAATTAACTTTTAAATAGAGCGTGTTCTTATTCGGAGACTTGACTTACCTTTATCGTGTAAAGTGATATGAATTATTAATAATAATAAATATAATTATTATTATACTTTATCCTAAAAGGACATAGACTTATAAGTAAAATGTATCTTCCTTAGTTGACATCTACAAAGTACACAAAAACTCGTCGCAGATCCAGATACATAAAACTTTCTTCGATATTGAATCTCGAACCAATTTCGTCTCGAAAATTATGTCAACTTATCTTGGTTATGTTGATAAATTTCTGTGGCGTACCTACTGATTATTGTGCATCGATTTAAAATTAAAACAATGAGGAGATTTCATCATTTGCCTAGCCTTTGTACAACTAGGTCTGGTTGGGGTTGGCTTCCAGCCTGACAATCCAGTAACTGGCTACGCTCCTCGACAAGACAGTTTGGCAAAAATTTGGGATTTTAATTGCTCCTAAAAACTAACAAAATTTATCAAATGAAATCTTCGACCGACGACTTAACATACTCTCCGAAGAATTGACATAGCCGTTTTTGTGTTTAACCGGTTGAATGCCGTAATTATCGAAGTAAATAAAAAGTAATTGTGTCTCGCATAGATCCACGTTTCAGACACTCATGGAGTCAATGAACTATGTAGATACCAAAGTTTTTCCAAAAAGTATACATCTCCTTTTACTTTTATTTCTGACTCCAATTGTATCAAAGGAATCCAAAGCCTAGTCTCACAATTAGAACATCTAATCCCGAATCATAATTCCATAATCATTTATCATCAAATCTTGTTCTTGTATCATCAATCACTATATAGAGCATTACATTACGGAAGCCCCTGTGATATTTAATGCTCAGTCGGTAATCCATCATAGAAATTTAATTGAATCCTACTTCTAATATGTACTAATAATTGTTAATATCAGTATGTGTAGATGTTTGACAAGGTTGCGTGGCTAAATAATAGCAACTACACGGGTCGATCATCGAGGTAAAGCAACATTTTCCGAGGTTGGTCTGTGGATGGGTGACCATTAATGAAATACCAAAACTCCTCCGTGATTCGAAAATCACGCTAAGCATTTGGCCCCGGCTGTCATTTATTACCGACTTCAAAAAAACGGAAGTAATCAACACATAAATATTCGACACATATAATGTATATGTAATATTGTTGGCATTGCACAATATTCACATATTATGTTAATCTGTATGGGCTTCTAAACACGCGTGTCCAATTTCATAAGTGTATGTATGTATGTCCGTTTGTTTACGCATTTCTTCGAAACTGCTTATCGGATCGTGATCATTCTTTTTTACTGGATTAAGTATCTCTCAACTTAGGGAACAATGCAAGTTTCATCAAAATCGGTTCAACAGTTTTCAAGATTTGGAACTTACAACCGAATTTCTTACGACAAACAGCACGAATATGTAAGTTAAGTTATTATGTGTATTTTGTCAATCCTTTAGCTACCTTACTATAGACTTTTAGACTTAGAAGGAAAAATCAGATTTATCAATATACTAGATTCTGCCAGCAGCTTTGCCCGCGTGAAAGGCGAAAATTATCCCGAGGGAACATATTACCAGGATAAAAAGAAATCTATGTGCTTTTCCCGACTATCTCTGTGCCCAATTTCATCCAGATCCGTCCAGCCGTTTGAGCGTAAAGAAGTAATAAACATACAAACACACTCATTCACAAACTGTCACCTTTATAATATAAGTGTGACAGTGTGACGTGAAAGTGTCATTAAAGTAGGATTGGTATTTGTTAGTAAAATATCCCTAATAATAAAGATTATCACCAAATTTTAAGTTCATAGGTCAATGGGAAGCAATTCTTCAGAATAAAATTGAGTAGCTCCGTGTCTTCGGGTACGGCACCCTAAAAAGAAATGATTAAAACGAATAAATATTAAAATACTTGTAAAGTTTAGTTCTTTGTTTGTCTAAACGGTCGAATAGATTTCGATGAAACTTGACAAACTGGTAGATCTCGTTAAGAACATGGGAAATTTTTTTGATCTCCGTTCCCGTTTAATAATTTTCGACTTTCACGCAAGCGAATTTGCTAGCAGAAGCTAGTCTAAAACGATTGTTTTAATAAATAGGACGGTCTTAGTCTTCACTGTAAATCTTTTGATTTATTATGAAGATAAGTTATGTTTAATTTATGGACAATGAGAATGATGGATATAAATGCCACTTTTATACTGGAGTATGATAGAATTTAATTTTCTGGTGTTGTTTGCCGATAGACAGACAAACAGACAGGTGAGAACTGTTTTTGAATGTATGTCATTAAAACTAATGGAATACCACAGATCTAATCACAGGTTATCGTACTTAAGCAAAGTTACTGGCACAAAAGAGGTTTATATTACTAGACCCTTTAGACGAATCGACATCCTGTCTGCGTTAAGGATTGTCGAAAACAAAAATTTTATGGAAATATCACGTGATCAATCAATGTAAATAAATATAGCTGTCGCCAATACAATGACACTTCATTTAAAGGCTCAATTGTAGCTTGCCACACTGTGCGGTTATGTGCTTAGTAATAAGTAAAAATAGGTGTCGAGACTGTGTCGGAATCCGTCCATTTCGTTTATTTCCAACATTTAGCAGAAACTCGAAAGTCAAGCAGATTATGGGGCATTTATTCAATGTTCTGATCTACAATAAGTATCAAACACAATATTCAAATCAATATATAAAACAGCTTTTATTGTCTCGCAGAAGGTGTGAAAAGTAGAGTATCCCTCTGTGATAAAGCCTGTCTTCGTCTTGGACAGCTTGAACCCCTTGCTTCACTCAGGACTCAAAACACTCTAGGGTCCCTCGTTACACTCAGGGTTTAATATGTCGCCTGTGACGAAAGCCACTGTTTTATCCCCTTGGTGCATAATCTACTATTAACAACACAACAAAACACTTTTCCTTTCCTGTTTACCGCTATGCACGTGCTCCACCACAAACAAGCACGTGTTGAAGAAACAACAACTTAATCCAATTAGAAAACTCATTACCTTCGCTAAATTATTCCTTAGCACCGTAATTAGTAATTACGTCTCAAGATGGACAATTTGTCACAATTTATCTGAGATATTTCTCGACAAAAAACAGCGAAATCTTTACGGCTTTTACCATTTTGGATGGCGTTATTGAAAAACGAATCAAACAGTAAAACCAAAAAATAAATTAGCATCGATGCAGAAAGCCAACTGTCGTAGTTCCTATTCAAGTTAACCTTAACCATAGCACAGATAATATAATACTAGCATGCAGATGCATTATCCCATACAAAGAAACCATGCCGACGTAACTAGCGTTTTTCGTCTGATTAAGCTAATTATTTTTGTAAGAACATCGATCGCGTTCGGTTCCGTTCCACGAACATAGATGGTTTTAGCAACGACTAGTAAGTAAAGAGGGTTTACTCTGTTCGTGAACACTTTTTTTTAAATTCAGCGACGATTTTTTATAGTATTTTCTGCATGTTTTTACAGTTTCTTTGAACCATTTAGGTACAACGAAAGTGTTACAAAACAAATTTAAAGAATCGAAAAATTTGAATTTTAAAACCGCGCCATCTGTTGGAATAAATTTTTAATGATCCACTCAATAATCTATGAAATGTGAATTAAGAGCCCAATATTCCTTAATTTTGTGATTGGTTAGTTAAACAAGAACATGTATTTTTGTTATGATCGTCTCAAGAAAATCTTAATTTTCAAAAGACTCAATAACAAATCGTATCTTATCACGCCATCTAGTGCAATTTATTTGAACAAAATTTATTTCTTCGCGTTGCGTACCCGTGACCAAAGGGTCTAAACTAGTGACATTCTTTCAACTAGCGATATCCAAAAGTTACGAGATTAATCTCTTACATTTTGACATTTCAGAATTTGTCTAGAGCCTCTAGTAAATATTGTCAATACGTAGAGGCATACGAGATGTTTGACAGTAAACCTTGTTTTATTCGACTCCTTATCAAAAGGTCCTCACTTCTCGCGGTAGCGCTCCACCAGCCGTCCCGTCGCGCTGTCCTACGCCGCCCTGATCTACGGTTGTCCCTGCACCTGCATGAAGTAGGCCGCAGCAGCTACCACAGCCAGCCGTGGTGCGCAGGCAGCACGTCGTACGAAGCCGGCCTTTTGTTTTATCCTTATATTCTTTTAAAACTTACGTTTGGCTCGTTTATAAACCCTTTTAACTTAATTTAATTTTTAAACAGTAACGTTACGTTTAGCTCATTTTCAACTAAGAAGTAAATGCGGAATGTTATTAAAAACAATAAAATTGCCGCTCTGGTTGATTGCGTCCTTATCGTTGCAAAATATTTTCTATCTCTAAATCACAATCAAAATTAATCAAATTAATCAATTTAAAATTCTTAAAAATCGATCTTTGTTTCTTATATAAATGGGTGACAAGTCAGAATTTCTTAGAAAATCAACACAGTTTCCAATCTTTGAGGTAAATTTACTCATTTTCATAAAACTATCGCTAGATTCTCTATTCCGTAAAGCCGTCCAATTATAATCGGTAACAATCTTCACAATTACACGCTATTACAAGTGTCATTATTTGTAATAAAAGCTAGTTAAAATGCTATAATTATTGCATTAAGTCGCGTGCGGTCAGAAAAAAGCGGTTCCAAGCGGTCGTTTCCAGTTTTTACTAGTTTTCACCAGTTCCCGTTTGATTTATTTATGAGCGTACGATGAATAAATGTGTCTTTAATGTGGTTTAGTTTGAAAGTAGATTATGTTGGAAATGTTTTATGTACACTAGCACGATACGAGCGTTACCGAGGTAGATCTTTAAAGAAAAATTGATTAACTCATCTGACATTTTTAGTAAAAGTAATTTGTCTATTAAAATATTGAATTCTTCTTCGCAAGTACGTTAGGATATTAAATATCTGATCATGGCTACTTGTCTTGATTAAAAGACGAGCAGCCGTATTACTAGCCGAAAAGCTTAAGAATAGTAGTTTATGCAACGGGCATATAATAGAGGTTATTAAAACATGAGTGTGGGTTTATCACACGAGTGTTTTAATACCTAATTATATGCCGTTGCATACACTATTTTATCTTCACTCATACAGTTGAAATAAAACAAAAGTACAAACAGAAAAAATAAGTGGTATGTCGGGCAATTTAGATTCTCATTGCGCATGACTGCGCAGCGCGCACATCCATAGACCATGACACTATTTTCTACATTAAGTAAATGAGCCGATGCGCGCCAGGTTTTTTTAAAATGCAGTTGTTAAAAATATTGCACTGTAATGTATTTTTTTTAATTTTGCCTATCCACGAAAAAAAAGTACATGTTTACACAATATTTATTGAATTCATATTTAGAACATTACGGTGTCTGTGCAGATAAAATTTATTTCATAATACTCAAGATTTGTCATTGCCGTTGTTCAAAAGGGTATTGTTCAGACTGTTATTGAAGAAAAATTATTAGTGTTCAAGAATATTTAGAAGATAAGTCGTGACTAACATAATACAATTTATTTTTTATTCATTATTATTACTGCAATACAATTTCAATATTTATTAAACAACTATTACAGATTCAGATTTTATAATACAATTCATAATTATTAATAAATATTTGTACGCCATATTATGGCAGGATATGCTGGAACCAATATTGTTACATCTATTTTACCATATTCGAACAAATAAACATATTGAATTTGGAGATAGAGGGGCCCCCTCTATCTCCAAATTCAATATGTTTAATTAATTTTTTTTTAATTAGTTTGTTTAATTAATTCAATATGTTATGTCCCAGCAGTGGGAACATTAGTAAGCTGATGTCTCTCTGTGTGACTGATAAGTTCATCTATACGACACAACAGATTTTTGATGCAGTATTCACCATCAAATTTTTCTGGGTTTATTCTATGAGTTTATTTATATAAAACGATAAAATAACGAAAAGAAACAAGGAAACGAAATTATGATTAAGAAAATAATGTCGGTGTTTTTGTCAGGTTTTAAAATTCGAGAAAGGCATGCTTTGCTTTCGTTGTCACTAGTTATAAAATATCAATGAACGTCCCGTTAACATCTGTAAAGGCATGTGACGTAATTAATTGAATGTTAATTGCTGGAGAAATTTGTTATATTATGTTAATCAGACCAATTAAAATGTTAAGTTTAGTTAAGTGGAAGATAGGAGGTACCCAAGAACCTCTGGGTTCGCTCAAATTGGGAACTGTGTCCACCTACCGAGTGACTCCAGCAGCCGTATTGCGTAAGTGCGCAAAGAGTTCAAACTCTATCCAACCGACCAAATCGGCCAATCACACAAGACGGAAATTCCTATCGCGTCATTCATCTCGCATGTGATTGGTCGATTTGGTCGGTTGGATAGAATTTGAACTCTTTGCGCACTTACGCGATACGGCTGCAGGAAAGATGGTGGCACAGTGACCACGTGCTGCTTTTAGTAAGAAAGCCAGATCTTTGCGTAGTACGAGTAAAAGAAAATACGTTTTACAGGTTTATGAAGTATTTTATTTCTCTTAATATAGACTAGAAGGACACACACATTAAAAACACTAGATACAACTTTTTTCAATACAAGCTGTCCCACGCGGCTTCGCTCTCGTCAACTGGCTAACTACCTACCCATCTACCCTACCTACACTACATACATGATTGATGCGTAACTTAACCGCTTACGCAGCGCACGCAACGGAAGTTCTCAAAAAGGAATAATTTTGCCTGTTTTTGCAACATTTTTCATTTATGCTGCGCTCCTATTGGTCTTAGCGTGATGTTATATAGCCTATAACCTTCCTCGATAAATGGACTAACTATCACAAAAATATTTTTTCAATTCCAACCAGTAGTTTCTGAGATTAGAGTTTGAAACAAACAAACTCTTCAGTTTTTTAATATTAGAATAGATTTCATATATTTTATATACAGGGGATATTGATTTTTAAAAATTCCAATGATGCAGTTTTAGTTTTCATCAAAATCGGGCTCGTGACTCCTTTGAGTAGTTTTCGCTATTCCTCATAGTTTTGGATTTGGCTATCCATGCCCACTTAAAATACTCACTCTGTATCTATAGTTGCACAAACAGAAAATATTAAGGTTTGTAGCCCCAAATAAAATATTGTAAGATTTTACCTTAAGGCGATATATACGCCCCAATGTAAACGCAGTAATGGCCGGGCGTCCGCTCGATGCCAAAATATCAATATTGAACCTCCCTTTGAACAGTTTTTTTGCAAAATATTAGTTGATTTACATATGCTATGTCAGTTATAAAGAAATTTCAGCCATCAATTTTTCTGTGTAAAAATATTTTTGAACATCCAAGTCGTTTTTGAAGAGTATCCAAAAGTTGCGAAAAATATCGTGTTGCTAATTATTTTTTTAAAGCAAAATTATTTGCTATACGAAAAAACCTTGTTTAAAAAATAATGTACGTGAATCAATAATAAACATATATTTTTTTCAAACCTTTTAACCTAGCCGTTACTAAGGAGTATGCTTTAGAAAGTTATCATTTTATGGCACTAAACGTATGTAGGCCCTTAATAACGCAATCAAAACAGCCCAGCATCTCCATCGTAAACCGAAACTGTCCACAGATAAGATAACACGCACTTTACATCACCTATAACTATTTGATCTTAATTTGTACCTACCATAAACATAAATATATCTTCGTATCTTCAATTAAAAATTCCTATTAATTACCACTCCATTGAAAACCGACTCTAAGATCTAGAATTTTGAATTTGTTTCAGAATAACAAGAACAGTTTAAAAAGTCATAAAATAATTACAAGTGTAATGAAATTTCAACTATGTGTTACTAACATAAGGTTCCTAATCCTTAAAAAATGTTAGATTGGAGAAATGGAGTACTCAAATAAATTATTATTACATGCTCGACTTTTCATGTAATTGGCGAGCGTTTTAATTTAATTGATACAGTTTTATATAAGTTGTAAAATATAACATGTAATCAGATTATAAGAACAAGCTGTAAGTGTGAATTGTGGGTTGTAAATTTGTAAGAAGAAATTGGCGACATAAAAATGTTTGAAGACTTAGAGGGTGGTCCTTTTTGTGCTTCGTTGGACTGGAAACTTAAAGAAGTGGTTGGATTATTGGAACCATATTTAAGGGAATGCAGGGGGCTTAAGGTGAACACGCACCTAGCCGCACCGAAGGAGCCCCACGCGCTGCAGTCATCGCATTGTATAAATCTTTATATGAAATCGTATGCAGCCTCGCGCACCTATCTACGCCGCACGATCTGTATTTCTGCAAAATGCTGTAAAAGAAAAGAAAAAGAAAGAAGACCAGTTTATTTGGCTCTCACAATATAGCTACAAATAAAAAGGAATTGTAGGTGCAAGGATTCCACCAGCGCGTGCGGATGACGTCATCCGTATCCGTAGAAAAAATATTGATATAATAAAATGTACAGAAGTGGACACGAAGTGTGCGACGCGTTCAGCGCTGATAGCGCGTGGCCTTGAGAAAATGCGATGACTGCGGCGCGTGCGACTCCTTTGGTGCATCTAGGTGCGCGTTCACCTTTAGATCGAAATATTATCAGCGGCATGGGTCTATGCTTAGATGGTTGACCAACTATTACATAGTACCGATACCTCTTCATGCCTCTAAAACCACATTAAACTATTGCTCCCGGCTGTCAAAAGTTGACCTTTGACAGTCGTTACGGTTAGTCAAGACCCTAAAAGTCTGACATCTAGTCTTGCCGAGGCGTATCTTGTTACCCAGTTACTGGGTTGAGGCGGTCAGACAGGCAGTAGCTCCATATAAAACACAGGCATCCGGGGCTAGGCAGACTACGTAAAAAATAAGCGAATAATAAATTATTTTTATGTATAATATAAATTAAGTTCCTAAAGTAAGATACCTTTTAAATGTTTATTAATTAATATAAAACCCAGAGAGGTATGCGTAACAGGCTGGAAAACCCTCAACCTCCATTCTTCTTCATCGTGTCGAAGATTCCATTTTAAAATTTTTATTTATTTTAACCGCCACTAAAAAGGGAGGGCTAGACGGGTGTTGTCTCTGGTAGGCAACTACACGAAGGTTGTTGTCGGGCTGTATCTATGTCTTTTTATCGCCCGGATAACTTTGATAGCGCGATGTCAGATTTGTATGACACCAGATCTTTTTATAGATCTTATGTAGCAAAATAGACACCTCTACAAAACTTATCTTCAGTCTTCATAGACAGTCCTTTTCATCTAGATTTCGTATACCATGGGAACCCTGCACATCAAAGGGCACAAAATAACACTGCAAATGGCGTGCCCCATCGCCCAAAATCGTGCTTGCAATAAATTTATTGCATTTTAAACGCATCATTAAGAAAATTTCTTACGTAACCGTGGCCTTAAGGACATAATCGCATCGAGCGATACTTTCATCGATACATTTAAATCGATATTCATTCAAAATTTGATATTAACCTTAATGAGCCTTGATGACCGGCCTACGCGGTCGGGTTGGTGCGTTCCATTTGGCGCTCTGGTATTGTGCTGCTATGTAAATTCGTTTTTATGAGGTTTTTTACCATTTATATCATAAAAATGAGCAACCATAGAAATATTAATTTTTCATCTTGTTTGTGTTCATAAAAGCTGAAAAAGTATTGAATGTCTGTTTTATCTTGCACTTAAATTTAAGGGTAGGGAACTAGACAATCATCATCGTTCAAAAATAAAAATATAGTTAATAGATCTCCAAAAGGACGACTCTATAGCACTTCACATTCACTACATTACGGTCCCTGAAGTCATTGTTCACAAAAATGCAAGAGGTTTAAGCCATATTCATAAGTTCCGAACACTGAACAATCTTTAAGAACAAATGTTTTTCTCATCTTTGTTTGACCGCAATATAACGATGAACCAAATCTCGTATTTTTAAGAAACGTTAGCATTCTATTCTAAATATCAGTCTGGCAAAAACACCTCTAATTTCTCTACATTTTGACGAATTTAGAAATTAATGTCGCTAATATGATATTGCAAATTTGGAAGATTTTTTTTTAAATTTTCTTTTTTGTGGAGTTAAACAGAACCAGTCAATCGACAACTACTGTTTCCCCGACATTACACCCGAATCTGTATCGCGGCACAATGATGACGTGTTATTTTATCGGACCCGTTGCATATCGTGCTCAATGATGACGTGTTATTTTATCGGACCCGTTGCATACCGCGCTCATTGTGGTATTGGTGGGTCTGAACGCCTCTTTAGTTTCAATTAGGTACCCCCGCTTCGGCATCCAGCAGGTTAATAGATGTACAGGCTGAGGTTTTTCGCAAGGTGAAAAAAGAAATTATATTTTTGTATATTTTTTTATGTGTCTTACCTCAGAACTTTTCACCAGGTGAACCGATTATGATGATTCTTTTTTTATTTGAAAGTTGGTGCTTCTCAATCAAGATCTGATGAAGAAATTCGGAGATATGCATCACAAATCTTCAATAAATGACGGCAAATCACTCGGGATAGCTGCAATCGCATGTTTGTATCATTACTATTGTTTACATCATTTCACACTGATAGGTACGCTCTAAAGGGGTACACAGGGGTTCACCCTGGTATACTCTTATTCCACCGGTTTTGTTTAAGTTTCATGTAATTGGGTTAATCTATTCTGGCATCACTTTAGGCGTTATAGGTACCTAGCCTATAGAAATGGTCCATTATGTACCATAACTAAAATTGAAAAATAAAAATCTTTTTTATTGTCGGTGTCACAAAACGAAGAAACGAAAGAGGAACACCGACTTCCAAAATTGAAGTTATTTTTTACTTTATAGAGATTTATTTGGATTTCGGTTCTATTTTTTTGTACAAAATGTTTTTTAAATCTTGATCCAACTTTGAATTTTATTTTTTAATTAAAATGGTACCCATAAAATTACGATCATCTTACTAAATAAGTGATTTCATTTAGTTTCATCCAAAAATACTGTCATCGTTAAAATAACATGGTTAGTAAATTTTTATTCGGTTATTAAATTAGAATAAAAAATAAAGATGCAATAAAACCAAAAGTATCATGAATTTAAAACTAAATTTAATTTCTGGTACTAATCAAGATGCAAATCTATTTTCTATTTTTGTCATTTGGTAAGCACACGTCGACAGTATTATCCCAAATCAGATTTTTATTATCACTTGCTCAATAGAACAGAAAAAAAAATAAAAAACTACTGATTTTAGAAATTTTAATAGTTTTTAAACACTTGTTAAATCCATATAAAAAATCTTAAATAAAATCCATAATGATTTTATCGGAACACCCTATAAATGAGGACGTGAGGTGCTAAAGTCACGTTTCGGAATCGTATTAAAATTATAAAGTTTTTAAGTGAAATTTTCGTTGTATGCCGCCAATAATGACAGCTGTCAACGTACCGCCGAATTTATGGCGGGAATCCGAGGTTTGATTTCCTTTTTACAGTTATAATGTTACGGAGTTATGAAAGTGCTAGCTTTAATGTTAGAATGAGAGTAACGATAAAGTATATTTATGTTTGGGAATTCGTGATCTATTCAGATGTTGTTTAGAACCGAAATGCTGTGATGGTTGGAGCTGAATTCCTGTGGTAGCTAAATTTACTTACAAGTTAATTTTTTTGAAGGAAAAAATAGAGGATTACAAGCATAGGGTTTAAAACAAGGCTACAAAAATTACTTTGATTTCCCACCGATAAAAATAAACGATGAATTTTGTAACCAAAGATAATTAGTACTTCGTTACAGTTATTATTAATCATTTGCATAATTATGTTCAAAAGGCAAAATAATTTATGCAAATAAAAGGCGACATTCCAGTTCACATGTTTCTGATAAAACCAGACATGAAATTTTGAAATTGGAACAAAAGAAATTATGGCGGTCCTTTTGAACGTAGAACATGCTGTGACAATTTTTGTTCACAGTTCGAAAAATAAAAATCGTTCTGGTTCTTCTGTATTTGAAATGACACAAGGTTCAAATTCGTGTCACAGTTCAGTTATTAGATAGAAATATTAAATTTGTTTCAATGCAAAATAAACGCATCTGATTGGTCATCAGCGGTGACAGCGATTCATATTTTAATTTTCTTGTTTCTTTTTTTTTAAGTCATTCGTAATTATGTTGTTCCTTGTCTTTGGGGACATTTATCTGACATGTTGAATATTTTGAAATTTTTAAACCGATTAATTGGGATATCAATTAATTGGTTTAAAGGGACCAAATTAAATTTTATGCCTCATTGAAAGCTTTCGGGCTAATTTTTATATTTAAAAATTAATTGTCACTTGACATCGCCTTTTGGTCTGCAAAATTGATTTGATTTTGATTTTGTGAGTGTGGGAACTATTTGCGATATAGGTTACTTTCTTGATAACAATCTAAGTATCATGACAATTCTGGCCGTCTATTTATTTTCAACTTAAAGTCATTGCGCAATTTTGTAACAACCAGCATGAGGAGTTATAATTAAACATAATAATTATCTCGCCAAAAATGATAGGTAATTAGAACTGCATCACAGATCCGCATGTGCTCACAAAACTCAAAGGCGCTGCCACTAACGATGCTGTGGAAAACGCAAAATTTAACTAAGTATACCATCGATATTTGATACATAGACTCAAAATTTTGAACCTTCTCCTAAGAATAGACTTCTTCATGTTCTTAAATCTCTAAGAGCAAAATAAACCTGTAATAGTAATACGCACCTAAAGATCAATTTCCAAAGCACCGGACCATAGAGTTACATGTTAATTTCCAAGTCACCACATGTAAGGTCACACAACACATGCGTTTCCTTACACTAGTTCAGTACACTGTTCTTTCCGCACCACTTAATTTGTACTAAACGACATAGTTTCACACTTAAAAGTCTATGGTACTAAAAGTGCCGTTATAGTTCAGTGGGTTTACTTGTAGTTGGATATTTTTGTTGTTAGCAATGTTTTACGGTCATCGGTTAGGAAAGACAAAGTGTAATCCTCACTGCCACGATCTGTATTCCCTACTAACGTTAAGGTCATAGCACACTTATCAACTCGGAAAGCGATCGTAACCGTATCGCCTTTCACCTCGCCGTCAAACTGGCGTCAACCTGATGTAAGTACGTAATCAATGCGGATCAGCAGCTCCGGTACGTTGAATCGGCTACGGCTAGGCGACGCCGCGCTTACGGCTCGCCGAACTCTGGTTGACCTGGCAGACGACGACAAGCCATAAGCGCGGGGACGACGAGCCGTAAGCGTGGGCACTGCAAGTCAAGGCGATTACACTACGATTCCGATTATTTTGCGTTGCAGTAGGGAGTTTCATTCAAAGAATATTGCACGGCTCGAGTTGATAAGTGTGCTATGACCTTTAGCCTAAGAGTAAACAGGCATATTATGGGCTCACCCGTAGACCTCATTCATAGCTTACCATCAGTCGAGATCGAGGTTGAAATCGGGCTCACCAGGAAAAAAAACCTTTCAGATTAAAAATTTATAGTCTGGAGTAATGGTCATTGCTTAAATAATTGATAACCCATATAATTTTTTTTTATTGCCAAACATCATGATTTTCGATACTAAGAAACTTAAGATCCAAGTACTTTTGCGGCGAGGTCGCAGAGAACGCTAACGCGTGCCCGTGTTCCCACCATAAGGTGTAGATACAGGAGGATACCATAGGCGTAGACTTTTAGTGGGTTGGAGTTCCACATACCTGCGCTATTTCCCCGTGGTAGCGTAGTATGCATGAGCATTTCATCATGGAAAAAAAAGTAGTTTTAAACTCTTTACATTGCGGAAGCAAAAATAAAGGAAATAACCGATCGAGTTTGGCTGCCGGACAACAAATCGTAAATAACACCGTGAAGTATAGTAAAGATACCGCCCATAAAGAAAACACCACTAACTAGCTTAAAACAACCCTATTATTTCACGATAATCATTATTTTTTGTAGTCCACCCAATAAGGCTAAATCACCCGGTTAATTTGCGAAAAATCAGACAGAAGCGAAAAAAAAAAGCACTGGCGATCAACACGACGTCCTTAAAAATCGAAATCTGGAAATTTAAAAATCGAATTCGATTAACGTAACGGATCGAATGTAAACTGGACAATAATTTAGTTGGAGCAACAATGGAGTAATGTCTCCTACTTTTTGTCACCGCCAACTTATCTTTACACTCGAAAACAACCTTATTTCTGAAACAGTAAAGATTAAACTTTTTTAAACTAGGCAAAACGGTAAAGTGGTCGATCTCCGTATTTATAGTCTTTTGTGGCTATAAGAGTGCCCGATAATGCTCATTCAGTGTAAGTTATTTTGTACGGTGAAAAAAATCGCATCATATGAATAATGCTTTTGTCTCATTAAGCTTAAAAGGTGATCGGGGTGATTTAGTACCCCATCAGAGGTTACTGTGGGCGTTTTATGGGTTAACGTGATGACGACAATTCATTAAGAAACCTTAAATATATATCTAGTTAAAACTTCCCGCATTCGTCTTGTTGTCAACTAGTGATTTACTTTTTAAGTGATGTATAGGGTTATCGGTATCAATAAAATACTTGTATGGTATGCGTGTGGGAGTCGTTTTAATTACTTTGATAAAAAGTAGGATAACTACGGAATTTAGATTTTTAATTTTTCTGTTAGGATGATTTGACATTGTTCACAATTAAAATTAGGTAATCTATTACATTAGCTGCCCAATACTAGGATAAACCTCATGTTAAGATTTTTTTTATCATTGGGCTGTGATAATGTCAAGCTGGCCCAGTGGCTATGACATCACCCCTCGTGCTTGAGATCGTGGGTTCAAGTCTGGGCAAGTACAAATGTGATATTTTCAATTCATAATAGGTACCTACTTTCTAAGTTCATCTTGGACATCGCTGACAGCGGTGAAAGAAAACATAGTGAGGAAACCTGCAGTCTTATTGCGTAATGAATTCGGCTAGGAAAAGGGAAAAGAATATGAAAAATCGACCAATCATATAGACGGAAATCCACATCACGTCTTTCATCTGGCATGTGATAGGTAATTTTTCATAATTTTTGCTCTTTGCCTTGCCGAAACCATAACGCAATAAGGCTACTGGACTTATAGTTAGTCTATTATAAGTTTGAGCTCCATTGGTTAATTGCTGCAGGGCGTTCCAGTGCGAGGATAAATAAATAAAAATAAATGAGACATGACATTTTGTTTCTACGTGAGAAGCATCCTTTTTTACATATTTTTTTAGGGTTCCGTACCCAAAGGGTAAAAACGGGATCTTATTACTAAGACTCTGCGATCTGTCTGCCATCTAGACAGTTGAAATTTTCACAGATGATGTATTTCTGTTGCCGCTGTAACAACAAATACTAAAAATAAAATAAAATAAATATTTAAGTGGGGCTCCTATACAATAAACGTGATTTTATTGCCGTTTTTTGCGATAATGGTACGGAACCTTTCGTGCGCGAGTCTGACTCGCACTTGGCCAGTTTTATTACTCAATTCAGTTCCGTCACCCTATTTCATCTGTGAAATAAAACCTCACTTCTTGTACATTTGAATACAAATTTTCTTGGTTGATGCTTATCCTATTCAATCCCTAGACTACAGCTGACAGTCCCAAGGCCCTTCAATCAACTCCAACCAATTTACACGTATCAACAAAACAGTAAGACATTAATAGGCAACAAAGTTACAAGCAACAATATAAATATCTCGCCAGCTCCCCAAAAGGGGGTAAACAAACCGTTTAGAACAATCCTTGCCACCATTAACACGTCGTGTCAATCACTTGCAGGTAAAGTGACTCCTTTGCCCCATTTCATGTCAATCTTCAGGTCTTGGGTATCTATGTAGTGGGTAGGGCGTCGATCTTAGATCCTATCGGCCAATACAATTCTGTGAACTTTTGCTGATCGGGTGGTTAAGGGTGAGATGTGCAGACAATTTGAGGAATTTTAAGTGGGAATTATAAGTTTTTGACGAAACTTGTAATAGGTCCCTTAAAAACATAATTTTTGAACAGCAGCACCGCTCTTTTAAAACCGATTTATATTCCACAGAAGTGGTCCAAGTTTTTAAATCCGTTTAATAATTTTTCCCGCAACCTTCACCAGGTCATTGGTTGCGGGGATCCACTGGATGTGGGACACACGGGACCAGTCAATTTGGCGACGCTTGGGGGAGGCTTATGCCCAGCAGTGGACATCTTTCCGATGATGATTTATAGTTAGCCTGAGTTGTCCCACTGTAGGACAAAGGCTTTTCTTCTTGTAGATTAAATGAAGTAGGTAATATTTTTTTTACATTTTAGTCTTTAACTCTCCATGATCACTATAGGGATATAACCATAGTGATCTTGGTGAAGGCAAAACATAGGAATCCTCATAATAGGATGTCTCAGAACGAAACTGAAAGATAACTACAAAGAAAATGCAGCATCGTTCACCTGTCTTCAAATACCAAGAAACCACACAATCACCCGACCATCTGCCGTGCTCATAAAAGCAATTTTCCTTTACGAGTTTATCTCCCAAGCCCATATCAACAAAAGACTGGAAGTTATTAGCTTCAACCATGTTCAAACTAGTAGAACGTTGATTCAAGCTGCGATCGTACTCAGATTATTCCCTATTCCTGGCCTACATCTAGAGTGGCATTATCTAACAAAATCATATTTTGAGTAATAGGCGAAAAAGAATAACCGCGAAATAATAAAAATCGATGTTGTTTATCCTACTAATATTATAAATACGAAAATTTAGATAGATGGATCTTTGTATCTCAATTACACCAGAACGGCTGAACGCATCTGGATGAAATTCGGCACGGATATAGATTATAGTTTGGAATAACACAAAAGCATTCATCCCGGGATATTCCCTTGTGATAATAAAACACTTTTTAAGTTGGCGAAGCCGCGGGCAGAAGCTAGTCAACTATAAATCATATATGCCAGAGTTTCCTGTGTCAAAAAACAGATCTAATTGCGTACTTTCAGATAAGCTCATTATTCGTATAGATCAATGATATAAGAGATCAAAAAGGAAGGAAGGTGTGGAATCTATTTATAGTAGAAAAAAACTGCATATAGAGATCGATCTAGAGTTTTTATCTGATTGCGGGGATATCAAAAACTAAAAATCGGCCAACTGTCATATAGTGACACTCTAGCTACAAGACGGGAGGAGCCTCCTCTTTAGGTATCTCAATCCAGTCTATAATTACTTAACGAATTAATCAGTAAGTAAATGCAGGTATGCCTCAATATGTTGAGTTGCAAAATAACTTTTAGCACTCAATTGATTGTAAAAAACATGAAACTATTACCTTATGTGCATCCTCATTGAATCTGCATTTGGAATCGATTGACAGAGATTAATTTTATTTTTTCTCCTTTTTTTTTTGAATAGATAATATAAATCGAAGTGATAAAAGCAGTTTTAAACTAACTTAACCTGTGCTGAAATCACTCCTAGTGGAGTGGTACGAGGTATTCCCGATAGTCGTGACTTCTGACTCCCTACAGATAGGCTGCATTTCGGTGGCAACACTCTGGTAGTATGAAATTCCAATAGAATAATAGGCCAACTGGTTTATCATGGATGAGCGTCGTTCTTCCTAAAAATAAAACTATTATCTACTTTCAAAAGATTTCATAACATTTTGAGTAACTTTCATCTAACTCAAACATGAGATCGCGATAAAGTCTTGCGAAAACCATTTTGTGTTTGGAAAAACAGCTCTGCAATCAAACAAACATACAACCAACACTATCCTTATCAATTCCTAATACCCACAACAGTATATGCATCGATCAATTAACCCGTCCGCATTTTATAAAACCCTCGCCTTAACCAGAATACCTACAGGCAACAAGTCAGTAGCCGTGTGGCTTCTCTTCTGTACACTAATTGTTTCTGAGGTAATAATTGCCTTTTCAAGTACTAATGGGACCATTAAAGTTCCCTGTGAAGCTACCTTACCTTATATGAAGGAAAGAAGTACGGACCTTGCTTCGCCACCTCTTGCGATTAAAAAATAGAAAATTTATCGTCATTGAGATATGGTTTTATGGGATTAGGAGGGAATTATAATGATATGTGGTGTGGTAAGTAAATTAGACGTATTGGTATGGAGTTTTGTGGACCGAGACTAACAAGAAATAGTAGACGCAAATTTCTTGTAGATTGTGATCAAAACGGATTGGTCATAAACCTACAAGCGATGGCGATATTCGAAATGCCAAAATAAAACGTTTGTTTTAATTATAAAATATTAGGAATTTCTCCTGTATCGTGGGTGCGTTTACAAACAAATAAACTCACATACGCAAACACCCAGAGCCGGAATAACTATCTGTAGGTCATACAAACATTTGATCCTTGCGGAAATCGAACCCGCGGCACGCAGCGCAGCAGTCAATTGCTTAACAAGTCCGCCATTCGTGCGTCTGCTGTTGGTTTCGGCCACGATTGATCACTTAATGTTTTCGTTTATAGATTGTCACTAGCCTAGAGCCTAAGATAGTCACGATACTAATATCCTGGACCATGCTTAAGATGGTCCTAAGACCATGCTTAGTACACGATTAAACGTTTCTTCAGAGAGACGCGACGCGGAGACGTTAAGTCAACGCATTTTCATAAATATTGTTCCAAAACTACCTATAAAACAATTTGATGCAAGCAAAAATGCTTCCTAACATAAAAAGTCAAAGTCAAAGTATTTATTAGTGTGTTTTTTGGTGATACAGTAGGTCTTTTAGTTAGTCTATGGTGACTTAAAAAACTATCCATTGGGCATATACTAGTAGTAGTGGTAGTAGTAGCAGGGACTCCCTTTTCCGCACTTAGATTCACATTTGGTCCGTTGTACGTGGGTATACTGGCTAACATAGCCAGCCTAGCTACGTCCAAAAGCACAGAAGCTTCCTGGGGGCTTCACAGGCTTCACGGAGCGACCTCAATGTTCCGAGGATTTCTTCGCGTTAAGATGCCACGGCCTCGCATTCCAAGATTACGTGGGCGGCTGATTCTTCGACGTTAAAACAGCCCCTGCAAAGTGCGCTGTCCGTGGCGCCTATGTTGAATAGATGTTTGTTAAGAAGGGCGTGGCCCGTTATTGTCACTATAATTATTTTGAGGTTATTTCTACTCAGGCTGAGGAGTTTTTTAGTAAGACGCGGGTGTACGTTTGGCAAGTCATTTTTGACTGTCTACAGTCTGTTGCCCGTGACCAACTGTTATTGTGTAGTTCTGTTGATCTTTGACGAATCCACGCCCGAAATTGCGAGAAAGGCAAGGGGATAAGTGGGTACGGGCCTAGCACTAACATCTCGGAGCCCCTCCTCGCAAGTTCATCAGCGGCATCATTGCCTAGGGATCCACTATGCCCCCTGATCCGGGACGGAGGGTCATGCGTTCACAAACTCGTGCTTTGTATCCAGCAATATGCCTAGCTTTGCTCGCTCATTCGCTTGCTTGCTTTGGTTTGGCTTTGTAGACGCAGGCCTACCTTGCCTCACTCCTTCTGAGATGACAACCAATACGGAGCGATGAAGGGATGCTACTGGTTGAGTGGGCATACACTGTTTCACAATATAAGAATTTAAAATCGATATTTCATACAAATTAACAAAATTTCAATATTAACAATACAATAATTTTTTACAATAAACATTTAGAATACAATTAATTACTATAATAAATATACATAATACAATTAATAAGTCAAGTTTTTTTAATTCACAAGCATAAATAAATAATCATCATTTAGTTTATTACATTTTGTCAAGAAGGAATTTGTCAATGGCATAGTAGCATTTTCCAATTAAAAAAATATTTAGTCTCCGCTTACATTGTGTTAAGTTTAAATCTTTAATGTCATTTGGTATTTTATTGAATATTTTCGGAGCCATGCAGAGGATGCTTTTGTGCATAAGGGCGGTCTTTGAAGCTCTTAGACATAATTCGCGATGATATTCTTGTCTTGTCGATCTATAGCGTTGCTCTGAAACTTTTTTAAACAGTTTACTATTTTTCTTGACTAACAATGCGGTCTCGTATATGAGATTTAAAATGCGGTTTGCATCTTTCCGCTGATTTAAGATTACATATCGATCTAATGCACCTCTTCTGTGCTTTAAAAATGTTATTTTTCTCGCTGGAATTTTCCCAAAAATTACTCCGTAACGTCGTTATCGTTTAAAATATATCGCATACAATTGTCACATTGTATCATCGATACAATCGATACTCGATTGTGATTTCATTGTCTGTGGGAACCATTATTGAAATACAAACGGCAGAAGATCACGGCTAATCTGTATTAGGTAAATACCTGTTCCTTAACTAATGAGTGAACGTGTCGTATATAGAAAGAAATCAATGGACTTGGACTAACTTTATTTGGAAGAGAGGCAAAGGCAAATTGCGTTTTTGCAGATGCGTTTGTTGCCGTGGATGTAACGGATGACTAGATATAAATGAAGCAAAAGGAGTATGTACGCGCCCAATCCGCCTGTGTTCAAAAGACGCGTGCTCGCACCCTGCATTACCTGTCGCTGTGATTACTAATTAGTTGTCGCCATTTTCATTATTTTTATTGTTTGTATGTATTTATGTATATATTAAATAGCATATCTATGTATCTGCATATCTTTTATGATATATAAATTGTTTTAACACTGCCCCACTTCGTGTCCAACAATTCCTGTCCATACCTGGTTGCCTGGAAGTGATCGCGGAATGCGATAAGGCCGCCCATTGTGTGTTTTTAGTTTTAAGTTTTCTTTATGATACATTCATAAAGAAAACTTATACTTATAGTGTACAATAAAGTATATAATAAATATGGATAATATGTATGGGTCGTAGCAGGTGTCGTTCTGTTGTTTCTGTCTAGATCCATGGGAAAAAGGCTTGATTTTATGAATCAATGAGTGAAAGTATACAAATTCACATAGTCAAGCTATGACAGAAAACTGTGGGTTCGTGATCGTGTTAAGTCTTTAGGTTTCACTGGGTGTGATTCCATTGGCCATATTTTCTTGGCCATCTAATCGATTGCCTAGAGAATATTCTCTCTCATTATTATTTATTCTATCTTGATAAATAAACACACTAATATTATAAACGCGAAATATCGTGAGTGTCTGTGTGTGTTCGTATGTTTGTTACTTCTTCACGCTCAAACGACTGGATGGATCCGGATGATATTTGGCACAGAGATAGATTATGGTCTGGAATGCAAGCACATAGGATACTTTTTATCCCGGGAATAAGTTGCTTCTTCTTACTTCACGCGGGTGAAGTCGCTGGCAGAAGCTAGTACGAGAAAAATCTAGTAAAAAACTTTTTAATAAAAAAATTAAATGACTTCTAAAGCAAAACCATTACAAAGTTTTTATTTCTCTCTTTTTAGTTTTGATACCTCATATTACCATGAAAATCAAGCCAGAGTAGCCATTTCGATTCTGGTAGGCCAAAACATAACTAGGATACATTGGTTTATTACGGAGTTCCAATGCATACCTGCCAGCTTCATCATCAGATCAGTTCGATCGTACCACTTGCATCAGTACCTACCATTTATTTATGTATATAGATGTAGGTAGTCTCTTAGGCTAGTATATCTACTTACTTACCTATGTGCTAAGTTACTTACATATATTATTGAATTAGACGAAATATCATTATAAAATTATTACCTATAAGAGTAATAAATAGTAGTACCTGCCCAGTAAGATTTAAAATAAGTATAATAAAAAATATAATATTTACCTCAGATTAGAGAAAAGAATCTGAAATATTTACAATCACAAAACTTGAAAGAAACTCAAGTATGTAGAGGCGGGCAGGCCAAACGCGTGTTTACGTGACGCGCGCTTTTAGGATCTTATTTCAAGGACAGGGCAGAGTCACAGTACTGTTACGTATGATATCTCATTTCGTGGCTATGTGAAGAACTAAAAATTTGGGTCAGTAGGTCGTCTTACGCTCCTTGCGAAGTATGTTTAGTGTAACCTTAAATTAGATAGATTGAGAAAAATGTAATAAGACAACGGTGGTGTTTTAAGGAAGGTACGGTTTACCCATGTTGACAGAATGAATGAAGGGCGACTAACCAGAAAACTCTTTTTTTACAAAAAAAATACAACCGACTTCCAAATAAAAACTGTGAAAAATAACTTCAATTTCGGAAGCCGCTGTTCCTGTTTTAGTTTCTTAGTTTTTTGACACTGACTTCTGTTGTATATCTCCGAAGTTCTTTATCAGATCTTGATCAAATTTAAATGGGACCCCACGAAAAGCACCAGCTTTCAAATAAAAATATTATCATCAACATCGGTTCGCCTAGTTCAAAGTTTTGAGGTAACAAAGATAAAAAATATAACAAAATCAAATTCAAAAAGGAGGACGTTCTCAATTCAAATTGAGAACCTCCTCCTTTTTGTAGTTGGTTAACAATAATAAATGTTGAGCAAAATTAAAATACCAATAGATGGTTGAACGGTCGATGGTTGGTTTAACGGTGAAGGATAACATCGTGAGGAAACCGGCATGTCCTAGGACCAAAAATTCGAAGACACATGACATCCACCAACCTGCACTGGCCCCGCGTGGTGGATTAAGGTCCATTCCCTCTCTCACAGGGAGGAGGCCTGTGTCCCAGCAGTGGGAACATTAAAAGGCTGTTGATGATGATGGTGAGATGGTTGGATGTTGTCTTTTATCTAAGACTAGCTATTCCACGCGGCTTCGCTCCCGTCAACTGGCTACCCTACCTACCCTACATGATACCTCTATATACCATACATGAATGTTGCATAACTTTAACCGCTTACGCAGCGCACGCAACGGAACCTCTCAAAAAGGAATATTTTTTCCCGTTTTTGCAACATTTTTCATTTATGCTCCGCTCCTACTGGTCGTAGCGTGAAGTTATGTAGCCTAAAACCTTCCTCCGATAAATGGACTATCGAACACCAAAAAAATTTTCATTTCCAACCAATAGTTCCAGTGATTAGGGCGTTCAAACAACCAAACAAACTCTTCAGTGTTATAATATTAGTAAAGATAGATATACCGTCGTGCTTCTTAACGGTTTTGTTTTTTAAACATAGTAATTTAAACGCCAGGAGATTGTTATTGTAACTGTTATGTTAATATTTACCACCTGTATTTGCGTTATGGGTGCAATATATTTGATTTGATTCAAAACAATACAAAACGTCGAGCGAAAATATAATAACAATGTGTCAAATCGATTAAAATTTCTTCCTATCTAAAGTCGATAGTTATAAGAAATGACAATGAAACGGTACCGCATTAGTTCATCACTAAATGATTAGTTTTTGACCTGTCAAATGTTAGCAGATACAGGCTGGACGGAGAGGAATATAGCTACACGCTGGTGTTATTTATGGTTTTCTTATAAAGGAAAAAAAATGTTTATGTTGAATCTCTGAAAGTTATTTTATAACTTTATGAAAACCTATATCCGCTTTAGTGCTGTAAAACGGTAACTTTCTAAAGCATACTCCTAAGTAACGGCTACGTTAAAAGGTTTTAAAAAATATATATATTTATTATTGTTTCATGTACATTATTTTTGAAACATGGTTTTTTCGTATAACAAATAGTTTAGCTTTAAAAAAATAATTAGCAACACGATATTTTTCGCAATTTTTGGATTCTCCTCCAAAACGACTTGGATGTTTCAAAATATTTTTACACAGAAAAATTGATGGCTGGAATTTCTTCATAACTGATATAGCATATGTAAATCAAATAATATTTTGCAAACAAAACTGTTCAAAAGGAGGTTCAATATTGATATTCTGGCATCGAGCGGGTGCACGGCCAGTACTGCGTTTACATTGGGGCGTATATCGCCTTAACTTTATGAAAAAGATCACTTAAAATATTATTTAGTTTATTTATACTGATTTTAAACAAATCCAATCACTAAACACAAAGGTATCTTATCCCAAAATCAGGCAGGTTCCTGTGGAATTGACCAGCGACAAAAAACTATTTAAAGTAAAAGCACTTGCATACTAGTACGATTAGAAATATTAATTTGGATGGATGGAAAGGGAGAGGAAGGCCAAAGAAAAGATGGATGGACTGTGTGAGCAGTGATATGATAGAAAATGATTTACTAGTACGATTAGTAGTAGGCACTGGAACGTAATCTTTCAAGATATCAAAACGAAAACACGGTCCGTGTTTTCCTCAAAAATATTTCAAAAAGTCCGCAATACCGGATTGCCAGATCAATCTACTCTTGTCTTTTTGAACAAGAATTATTGTACGTATTTCGCGTTTTACCCATTGATTGGTCGAAGCGATTGTCCGTAGAGGTCATAACAGCATAATACGCTCGTTGACAGGCGTAATGAGCATCTAAATGTAAAGTAAACGATGGCAGAGATGGTTTATAGTTACTATTATGTTTTTTGCACCGATATTTTTAAGTTATCTAGATTTGCCGGCAACTGGCAAGGGTTTTAAAATCGTGAATTGTTGGTCATTACTTGAAAGTGTATAAAATATGGATTTTATCATGTTATTTACGTAGTTGTTAAAGTGATTATGGAATTTCACGGCTAACGCTCGATTTCCTGAAGTATAATAAAATCATTTGCTTAATTTTATGCTTCTACTAGCTTCAGCCAGCGACTTCGCCCTAGTGAATATCAAAAAATATCCTGAGTGAACATCTTTCCGGGAAAAAAAGTATATATATATGCTATTTCAGACTATAATCTATCTCTGTGCCAAATTTCATCTAGATCCGTTTAGCCATTTGAGCGTGAAGAAGTAACAAACATACTCACTAACTTTCGCCTATATTCCAAGGAAACTTTTTCCGGAATAAAAAGTATCCTATGTGCAATAAAAAGTACAGAGTAACAAAAAGTATTCCAGACTATAATCAATCTTTATCTCTTAACATAGCGAGTTTCTTCCGTGCCTCGGCAAGCACGTTAATGAACGGCCTAGGCGTCCAAGCTAGCTAATTTAACCAGATAGCTGCGACATGTAACTTAAAAGATTATTGCAGTTCCATCAAAGTATGACCACGTCTCATCGGCAATTTTGTAACGTTACGCCACACTATTAAAATAAAAGAGTTATTAAAAATAAACTTAGAAAAAGGAAATTTGAATAGAAATTCTAAGGGCTGGCTTCACACGTCGTTGGTTGCTTGTGGTCGATAGCTAGGCAGGCAGCAGGACGGACAGGAACTCTTCAAAAGTCGCGGTATGTTCGAGGTAGGCAGGTGGTGAACATGCACCTCGAAGGACAAACAGGCAAAACAGACAGGTAGCCAGATAAGGTATTAGTCCAGCTGGGTTGTGACGTCTCAGGCAGACGGTCAAGTAGGCAGGTTCAAAATCTGCGCGTGCTGCTGGCGGGCGCGTTGTGCCCACGCATAGCGAACAGGCACGTCGATTATTTTAAGCAGTAAAAGTACATTTATGAGTCCAAATGCGATTTATTTATAGTTTTTATAGATTTATATCACTCTTTCACAAGCTGGCAATTCAGAGTTTTCAGAATAGAAAATACACTTGGTAATATAGTATAATCAGTAGTCAACCGACTTTCGCCGTTTCCTGCCCGAATGTAACTCAAAAAGCTGACGCCCTTTTTTTCCTCGTTCTGTCATATCTTCTAAATTTTAAATTCACATTCCCAATTAAAAAATCAAGACCCAAACGAATAACAACGGTTTACGGAGAGGGGCAGTCTGTCACTGCCCTTATTATAATGTACAACTAGCTTAAGGAAGGTCTAGTCCATGGTATGTTATGTCTATGGCTTGATCAGATGAAAATGTCAGAGTATAAAACATTCTAAGATTTTACAAATTAACAACATAAATTAAGTTGAGGAATTTTAAAACAATCAGAGATAACTAAAAGTATGATTTTCAGGTGCTAACAGTATAAAAAAATACATAAAAGTGAGTCACATGAGTTGATACAATTTCAAAAGATGAAAGGTGTGGTTTGTATAGTATTATAAAACGTAAATAGACTAAAAGATGTGGATCTGCACAGCAGAACACCACAATGTCAACTAGACACAACCGTGAGAAACAACAAAACGTGAAACAGTAAAATTCCCAGATATTTATCTATTCCTCACAGACTCCGTTTATGAGCTATGATCCGTTCTACTGCCGATTTATTCATAAATACAGTGAGATATCGAGATCTCGCTGGGTCACGATCGATTGTTAAAATCGCTTAAATTGAATATGTATTGGTCGGATTGCTAGGTTCGTGTAGTCCCGTTTTAGTGACAGTGTTTTAGAATTTCTTGAGTTGTTATGGTTGTGTAGGTCATGTAGCTACTTGTTAAAATTTTAGAGAAGAATCGTCAATAATGTATACATTTATCTAATCTAGATTTCAACATTGTAATCATAATCTCAGTCGAATTTCAGACTGTAATATCTGACAACATAGGTAGGCACAAGCTTCACAAAGTTTGAAGTCTATAAAAACGTTTTAACAAAAAAACAAACTGACTTCCAGAAAAAAAAACAAAGCTAAAAATAACTTTCTTTTCCGAAGTCGGTGTCTTTTGTACCCATTGTTTTCCGTTATTCGACACAGACTTAGGAAAGAAAGTTATTTTTCGCTTTGTAGTGTTTTGTTTTGGAAGCCGGTTTGATAAAGGTTTTTATTTTCCTCTTTTTAGTTTTGATAGGTACTCTCTTATTAACATGAAAATTATTTATAGCGAAAGTACATCTCATGACGATTCCAATAAGCCCAAACACGACTACGATACATTGTTTTATATCGGAGTTCAGTGGCCATTGTGGTCTTCTTCATCAGTTCCACTTCACCAAATGATACTTTCCGAGTCCAAATGATTGCATTATTGATGAAAATACCAAAATCGATATATATATGCCTATAAGATTTGAGGAGTTCGCTTGATTTCTTTAGGATCCCATCATCAAATCCGGGTTTCGTTATCACCATTGATATCTCCTTTACAACAAAAAAATAATCATGAACATCGGTTCATAAATGATGTAGTTATCCGCGAACACACATAAAAAAATATACATATATACGGTCGAATTGAGAAACCTCCTCCTTTTTGGGAAGTCGGTTAAAAATCAGGTAAGTTACAAACTTGTAGGTTGGTTCAAATTATACGGTATAAATAATTTTGCTAGTACGTACGGAACTTCATCTCGATATTTGATCTCTATGGTATGTGGTAGGATCTATTTAAGTTGTCTTTAGGTAGGTTTAAAATTAAATAAGGACTTTCAAAATGTATCATCAAAAATAATTTCAGAAACTAAAACCCGACCACTGAAAAATAACGTTCTAAAAAGTACAAAACAAGTAAATATTCCCATAAATTTTCCGTGGTCGTAACAAAACAATATACTCGTACATTCTGAAAATTAGCGTACTTACTACTCATTTCAAATTATAATAAATAGTATAGAAATTATGAGGCAACAGATGAACATACATACCCACCCACATACCGGTCAAAAACACAACCCTCCCTTTTGCTTCGCCGTAGTCGGGTAAAAACTAAGCAACGTTACAAGAAAGTTTGTCCGACCCCACTTACCTAGTTTTGGAGAAGATAATACTCCTCACAAGAAACCAAAGATTTTATGGCAAACAAGTGCCAAGTTTCATCCAAATCCATTCAGCCGTTAAGACGAGAAAAGGCAACAATCAGACAGACAGAGTTACTTTCGTATTTAATGAGAAGGTATGGCTGAACCAGCCATCAAGGCTCCGTCAATCAGCCAAAGCCTCCATAACTAACACTAATAATCAAAATTAATTAAATCATTGTCCTTGGAAACCATCAATCGTCACACAAATCGTATATTAAGAACTAATCTCTGATCACCTGCCGTATAAATCCGTTCTGGACGCATTTGCATGCGTGGAGGTATGTATGTATGGGTCTAGTAACTCAGAAACGTAACGAGACTGGCCTATCAGTCTAAATCTGGCAGTGGACCGCTTCTAAACACACAATGCATAATTGTCCATTAAGTTGTTGTGGAGGTGGGAAAGAAAGTGTGCTCAGCGGAGGTGGTATTTTGTTAAGGAAATCGAGAAAGGGAGGAACTTAGATGAGACATGTGCGTAGTAGGATACTGCGATAACTAAAAGTGGAACGATGATGGTATTGAGTTAACTAAGCTTGAGAACTATTGAAGATAGGCAACAATGCAAATTTATCAAATAGCTCTATAACGGCTATTTTTTTTAATATATTTGAAAAGCTAATTTATAGAATATTAAAAAATCTTACATATTTGTATATAAATATTATACATATTTTATTATCACACTATCGCTCTAATATTATAAAGGCGAAAGTTTGTGAGTGTGTGTATGTGTATTTGTATGTTTGTTACTTCTTCTCACCAAACGGCTGGACGGATCTGGATGAAATTTGTCACAGAGATAGATTATATTCTGGAATAGCACATAGGCTACATTTCATCCCGGTATAATGATCACTGGGATAAGAAAAAACTTTTCTTGCGGGCGAAGCCGCTGGCAGAAACATCTTGGTAAATTATTAACCACAGGAAGTGTGCTCTCAAATAATCATAAATTTGCTATAAAATTGTACACTGGACTAATGCTCTTCTTTCTATTGTAAACTCTCTCTATCACTCTAAGTTTTTCTGGAAGAAAACTCTACTTTGATTGCTTTTATACATCAACTATATTTTCACGAAGTTTGAAGAAGAATTTGTTAATCTATAGTTTTAGTGGACAGAACACATTGCTCGCAAAGGTAATAAATAATTTAACCAAAAAAACGATCGTTACAAAAGGTCCTAAATAGAGTCTTACTGATGTCTCCCAACCTACCACATCCACCTCTTGCAACATCTGCCCAATATTCCAATTGTTAAGGCTAACAATTTTATGGAGCCCCAGAGTCTCTTAATGATATGATTGTTTTCATTATAATTGGACCGTATAGTCATACGTTGCAAAGAAATTATTGGACATCCAACACCCTTGATTTGTAGCAGTATTTTTAATGAGTCCACTCAAGTGCCCATTGTTTGGCTAAGATTGATCTTAGGTTAGACTGGGTGAAGTGTCTATTCATCAATCTATTTGACGTTGTTTTTTTTTTGTTGGCGATCTATGGGATCTGTGTTGGAAGTTTATGGAATCGCAAATTGAATTTTAGAGTTTTGGTTTGCTAGAATATAAGTAAACAGCAGATTTTTTTCTTCACTATTGATAGGCTCGCTTTTGAGCGCTATCTCACCTTTTGGTAAGCGATTAAGTGGTCGGCCATGGAGCATGGCTTGCCTAGAAGTAACCTATTTGTATGAATTTCTGACTTAAAGAACCCTAGGCTCACTCCTTAGCAACAGCCAAAGAATAAAAAAATATGCTATATATATATTTTTTTTTTGTTAGTAAGGGTGGGATAACCACCATGTGGCAACGTATGATTCATCATTTTTGTGTTGTTCTATGGAAAGCATTGTTTAAAATTTTTCTTCAACTTTTTTAAATATTAAGAAGCATAGGTTCAAACTGATCCACAATCAACAGTGTTCAATGTATTATTGACCTATTAAGAACCACTGATAACGCTAACACACAAAATTAAAAATGGAACACCAGCCATTCGCAATTAAAAAAATATAACAACCTATAATGGCACAGCAATTTTTCATTTGTCATTTTAATATTGTTGAGCGCTGGTAACACTGCCGGTGGTCCCTCGCGTTAATACGAGGCGTTGCGATACGTATCGTGCGATTAAACGCGATTTATTCTGTTTTATAGATTAATCGATCGTTGTGTGTGAATGGGTGGTTCGGATTGGAGGATTAGATTTTGATACTAAGAGTCTTTAATCTAACGATTCAGTATAATATTATGTTAACGTAAGTAAATGGGTCATCTTAAAATGGTTTAGGTATGTTTTAGGATTGCCCAAGTCACGTCACGACAAGTGATTCTATCGAAGCCCTTATTTAAAAGAGCACTCCGCGTCGACAATTAAGTGCTCATAACAACAATATTATTTGATGAATCCCACAAAAACGACAGCACAAAAAATACGCAGTACGTGTTTACTTTGAGGAAGAGTACAAAAATATAAATTAGAATCATTTACCGGAATACATCTCTCAAATTCTCATAAATCCAGGAAACCAGAGAAAGCCAATGACAGGATAACTCAAATGTAAGATTACGATAAATAAATCCCTCTCTCACAGAGAAGATGTCTGTGCCCCAGCAGTGGGAACGATAAAAGGCTGATGAAGATGGTGATGATGATAAATAAATACAGTGTATAGAATATTTTTTATGCCAGTATTGCAATCAGAACATCGAAAACAGTGAGCCCTAAAATCGACTTACAAAATGACCTGTCGAGTTGGTTCCGATTAAAATATCGATCTCATTTATATTACTGATAGGTATCGATACCTTTTTGGTATTGTGTAACCTCGCCTTCCTTTCTATAATATATATACCGGTACATACATCTTACACATCACCAACAAAATCGTATCGAATATTTGCCCCGGGGAAACTTTCTAGGTATTTAAAAATTACTGCATTTGACATTTCGTTGACACTGTGAAATTTTTTGTTGGTAAAAAAAAACAAACAATTTTGGAAATATACATAGGTACAGTTTTAAGCCACCAGTAGACCATACATCGGTGGGAACATGGTTTGACCATGAGGTGGACGATAGGACGATGATTCAACATAATGCGAGTCCGGCCTACTGGTGGTCCTGCTTTTTTTACCACAGGTAAGCGGTATACTGTACCTACATTATTTTAGAATTTTTATTTCGCGTTTTACATAAAAGAAAATGATAAAGCTACTTGACATTACGCGATCATAAAATCTTCACTTCACCAATTTTACTACCAACACAGAATTCTACGAATTTTAAACCGCGAATTTCAACATTCATTTTCGAAAAATATGGCGGTATTTCAAGGCGTATTTTTTTAATTGCAACCCTGCTGTCCCAAAGAAATTAACTCATACAGCCTACGGTCTTAACTGAAATAAATGTTTCTGTGAAGCTGTAAGGTTGTATTAACTCACGTAGGTTCTTTCAAAATCAATTTTCTTGTTTACACTGACCACTAAAAGGGGGTATTCGAGAGCCATTACTTAGACAGGATGGTTACTTGATAGGGATGGCCCGCGGCCATTTTGTGAATTTATTGTAAGATGGATGATTGGATTAAAATAAACATTTATTCGTCATTTCATGCATGTTTATACAAGATTATTAAGAAACCTTTTTATGATGAATTTGTGTGAAAAAAAATAATTTAATGATACAGATGATGGCTAATTAATACATTATTGTAAGATCATATTCATAGTATCAGATTACACTAAGACTCACATTAAATAATTCACAAAAATTTGTGACTTATAAATTTTTGATATCATACGATAAAACTGACAGGCGTTAAATTAATTTATTGATAAACAATTTACGTTATGCTTGAAACATTCAAACATAGATAGCACTAAATTTAACGGAGAGAATACTAAACGTACATCCGAGTAGGCTGAACACCACAAATCCTTCGCTTCAAAAAGAAAATAAAAACTTTAAACATCAACCCTGCGAGCGCGCGGGTTTTTCTACGAAAGCACTTAAAACAGATCCCGATAACTGAATTTTTCAATTAAGTGTCATAATCTTACCAGGCCTGGTACTTCACTTGAAATTTATTATTTTAACATACAATTTTGGACGTGCAATCCCTCATTACACACATTACGTTCCGGTAAGAGACTCAATTGCAAATGTGGGTAATATTATAAGTTTGGATTACTGGGAACGTACTGCGAGAGTAATTTCGTTGTAGTTTATTTTGTGTGTTATAATTTAGTGAAAATCGATGTCTTTGGTTTTTTAAATGTCGAATTATTTTACTTTGCAAACTCGTAATTGAAAAGTGTTCCAGTTTATTTCAACGTGATATTCTTATATAACTGTAAGAAGCTCGTGGCTATGTTAGTAATAAAAGCAACACGTGTCAATCTTCAAGGATAAACAACTGTTGATCCTAGTTGTTTTAGATCTGTGGCAGTCATTCCAGGTAATCAGAAGTAAAAAAATCAGACACTAGTATTGTCAATTCTTGGAATAATAACGCATAGAAGCCGCGTCGAGATCAAAACATGAGCGATATCATGTGTCTTCATTTTATTTGTGTGCGTGAGCCGAATGTGGCTATGTTCCTCAAACGCACTCAAAAATAGCTTTCAGTAATACCACATTACCAGGCCGTTACCCACAAAAATATGGAAAAACGCACTATTATGTTGCTGGATGAGGAGGCAGTGGTGGCCCAGTGGTATCGGCCGCGACTTACAGGTTGTAGGTCGTGGGTTCAAGCCCAGGCAGGCGCTTTACTTTGTGTAAATTATTTCATCACCACTGCTCTCAAAACGGTGAAGGAAAACATCGTGAGGAAACCGGCATGTCTAACGAGTAGAACCAAAAATTCGAAGACATGTGACATTCACCAACCCGCACTGGGCCCACGTGATGTATTACGGCCCATTCACTCTTACAGAGAGGAAGCCTGTGCCTCAGTAGTGGGAACATTAATAGGCTGACGATGATGATGATGATTGAGTATTGGCGGCTTGCCGAGAGAAGTTAGCCACTATGGCTAAGTTGGGGTAGTAGAAGTCAGATAGGCAGGCAGACCATGTAAAATACTGCAACCTACTCAGTTGCATACGGTAAGATTGGAAGTCAATCCCAACATAGAAAGGAGCTAGGTAGATTTATGTCTGATGACAATGAAGGGGACTTAAAAAATCGCTTAGCATAAAATTAAAAGTAGAATCTAAAAACTTGATAAAAATGTTCGGATAAATACTTAAATATCTGCTACATACTGATGATGATAAAAATGATAAAAATGTTCGGATAAATACTTAAATATCTGCTAAATTTTAGTAACAAAATATACCGAAGTATTTCGGCAAGTAAATACAATTGATTGCCTCAAGGCAGCACTTTTTGTTCGTAGAAAATCTACTTGCAAAGTATACATAATAACCTTATTATCGTTAAATAAGATAATAAGCACACTACAATCATGATATCGTAATGAGAATCGACATATTTTGCATACTTTGACACCTACAAAAATGTGAAGGTGAGAATTATAAATGGCTGCCATTCACACAGACGTGTATGTAATAAACATTGACTTAAAATTCCTACTCTTTAAAAAAATTAAATTATTTTGTCTCCATTAGTATTTTATTAGTATTGCAAATTATTGTAAATTTTTGTACTTTAAGAAATAAATAAACGATTTATTTTGAGGAAAAATTAATTGTTGGGTTAGTATTGGTTAAATGTGTATTGGAAAATTATGTGGTCATTTCCTCACTGCAAAAGCATAACAAATTTTATTTGGTCTACTGGACTCAATCAAATAACAATTTACCATGTCAGTTTTTCTAAATAGCCTACGAAATAATTTTCCGAACTGATTTTTCGCAAGGTCTCTGTAACCACGGTCCTAAATGTCTTTCAGATTAACTAAAACATTGAACCAGAACAAAATTTAGGAATTTTATCCCTCTTATCGATTACGAGTCGTATTGCATCATCCACGTAGTGTGAAAGCCAATTTACTTCGCAGCAACCCAGCTAGTCTAGCCGATTAAGAAGGCCATCCTACTACCGCTTCCGCAAAAATCTGTTAGAAAACATCAAATTAAGTCACAAAAATTAACACAATATTAAAGTTCGGTGTGATAGGTGGTTAAATAAGATGCATAGTAAAAAGTGTCCTCTCCCACCTCGTTAAACCGTCGGTCAATTTGCCTACAATTATCTCCATTTGGTGGCGACCCAAAGTTTTCATTAAAAACTTTTTAAGACGAAATTCTCTTCTTGAATGGAATATAATTTTTGACGGATATTTATTGGATTAACTGCTTTTATTGGCAATTTTCATGGCTATCGGAAGTTTTTGTCTAAATGTTGATGGAAAGTGCTAAAAATCGAATAGCATCTGAGTAGCAGGCTCCTTTGCAATTGGTAAACCTTTGCTGGTTGGTCCTTCGTTGGCCATACTTGTACCATGTGTGGCCAAAAGCGGCACAGGAGGACACCGAGGAGTTTTAGTGTGTTGGAGTCCCACATAACTGCATTATCTCCCGGTTGTAGTGCAGTATGCATGAGCATTTCTCCAGGCAAAAAAAGCCTAAATTATACAGCTAGTAAACTACTAAGCATTACAATAGGCAATAATCAAAAAAAGATCACAAAATTAAAGTAACAAATTGTCAAACGCGCATTAGCTAGTTTAATTATTTGAATGAGTTATCAATCAAATCAATATCAAGTTATCAATAAATGATGTTAATTTAGGTATTGACGCTTCGATAACTTCTTTCCAGAATCAAAGGTAGAGTGTCGTACGTAAAAAAAAACAATTTGCTTTGAAGAAAAATCGTACCGAACTTTTACTCCACTTTTGTTATTGGAATTTCAAATCGAATAATTAATTAATTTTAGAAAACGGCTTCAAATTCGTTCCTACTTAATTATTTGCTAAGCTCTATTATTAAAACAAACTTCAAACAATTTCCCAGCCATATTTCACCACAATCTCGGCCCTTCATTCAAATTATTTTATACGCAGATGCGACTCAAACCATGTCCTGCTTAACTTAAGACCATTGTTAGCTACAGTGACAAATGTTTATATGCTTTGAGCACGGAATAGTCTAAGAATGCAAGGCTGCGTCGGAAACTGGGTGGTTTTATCATTCTACTATAATATTGTATATTTTGTTGAAAATTTCAAGCTTGCAATATAAATAGCGGTCTAAAAAAATTGGGGCAACATTATTTCGAGATCACTTTTGAAACTATTCGAACGAAGGTAATGTGCGGGTAGCAGTAATTTTCATCAAGAAAATAACATGCTTACTACGAGCATGCCTATTTCGATTCTTAATCGAATAGAAAAGTGAATAAAAAATATATTTAAGACCAACTATTTATTCTCACAATGCCCATTTTATGTTAAAAAACTTATCTATTTTATTTGTGAGTCCATAAGTTTAAACACATTGTTTATAATTGATCCCAATAACAAGTATAGCTCGTATCGTGCGTTATTTGTAATAACTATCCAACAATATTATTATATTGCTTCCTATCAATTTTTGACAAAAAATAATTAACAGCACAAGGATTGTATAAGGATCGAAGCAGGTGGCGTTCTGTAGTTTCTGCCTACCTCCACGGAAAAAGAACGTAAGTTTATGTATGTATGTATGTATGTGTTTATAAATAAAACAGTGCTTACACTACAACATTCACAGTTAAACTTCATCCACATCCATATCGACACACGTAAAGACATAAACAAACCAACCTTAAACCTAGACCTTGATAACATCCATATTCAACACCAACTTAAAGGCAAGTTTGTAACAAACATGCATATTGTACAATCGACGAAAGAGATTGGTATACAGATAGAGATTACAGCTTTGCACTTCGTTGGCAATATTCACCGTTAACGCTTTTAACTTTTTAGCTCTAATTCGGCAATTTTATTGGCAGTGGCAGTCGGAAAGCCATATAGAACGCAGGTTCAACATAGGAAAAAAAATTATAGCAAAATGAGGGCTTTCTAAGCCCTCAGACTGGCAGGTCATAAAAGTCGCCGTGAAAACTGAGATGAAGTGAGCAGGTTAATTAACAGTTCACTTCATCTTAGTTTTCACGGTGAGATGTGTACAGATTAATACTGCTAGTGTAGGTTGAAATGTCAATGGATGAATCATGAACAAATAATTGTGGTTATAACTCAAAATCGCTCAGCAACTGGACGTAATACATATGATTTGACAAAAACTTAAAAAAAAGAAAACGATTCACATGGTCAGCGTCAGAAACAAAAATGTCGAAGGTAGCTTCCTGCATACTTCACCCTTTCCTCGTCTGTACATAAAACTATCGTGAATATATTTGCAATTAATATCAACGCTAATAAATAAGGGCTCGGATAGCTGCGACGATAACATCACACATGCGACGTCCTCCGTCGTCACGTATGGAAACCCCTTATTTATGTCAATATCAGATTTCAATTTATGATCGTATGTTGGTGCTCTTGCGAGTTATGCTAACCTTCCTACATGGGGCTCTAGTAATATTAATGAGGTGCTTTTTTAATGTTCAGCTGTGTTGTATGTAAATTCTTTTAGTTTGTGTAAATATTATTGTTAGGGTTCCGTTCCTGAAACAGAAAAAAAATAATCCACATGGATCACTTCGCTGTCTGTCTATCTGTCAGTCCGTGTGTCAAGACCTTTTCCTCTGGAATTCCTAGAGGTTTCGAAGTTTAAATTAATATTATACACTCAATTTTGCCATCCCTTGGAGCTGTAAAAATATCAAACTTCCAAATCAACGCAATCAAAAGATACGGCATATACGTTTTCAAGTTATTGGACATTGAAACTTTTTTAATAGCAGATTTTTTGTCTATTGGCTTATTTTTTGGGTTTTTTGCCTCTAATTTATTTGTGTTTGCAATTTTTGTGTAGTAGATAAGTTGCTTTATTATACCCAACACTAAAATTGCAGTTAACTGAACCAACTGGGTCATAGGAAACTATTGGCCAGTGGTAACGTGGACAGCTGGAAGGCTAGATCAGTCAAATCGGTCTAGAATTATGGAAACTGCAACCTCTTAAAGTCTACTTAACCTAACGTAGCCATGTATAAAAGAATTCAAAAAAATCGGAGTCGACTTCTATCAACTGGTAACTACAGACAAGGAAACGAACAATCAAAATTATGAAACAAAAGGGTCTGAAATATCAGAGGAATCGACATTCCAAACATAAACTAATATTTAATAGATTGAGATTGAATTGATTCCAAAGAATAATAGGAAACTACGTTACATACCAGTTTTCTTGTCACCAGCACTTTTTTTTTAATGGGATGTTGAATTTTGCCCTTGAAACTTGTGTTATGACTATAGAGCCTGTCAGGTCATCCTGCTCGCTATTAAATATCAAATAATATCGACGCTTTTAACAGTTGCTATAAAAAATATCGACAATTTGGTTGAAGACTTCCATGCCATGAATTCATTTCACATTCTTGGCATAGAAATCCTCAATCCGTCAACCAATAGAAATCTTCTTATGAACATTCGGTCACAAAAAAATATCTTCTCTTTTCTTGACAAATGAAGTTTGAAAATATACCCGACCATTTCTACAAATAAAAAAAAAGCGAAACAGATAAGTCTTGTAGCGGATATGCTACACTACGTATTAAGAGTTGGTACATAATTTCTTCTTCCATGCTTTTCTATGATAAGATTTGTTCTGCGCAATTAAACCACTAGGCCAAACTATGTTGTTGTTGTGTTTGTTGATTGAGCGATCAGCTGCTGCGCTGCGTATCGCGTGTGCGATTCCTGCACGGAACAAATATTTGTATGGCCTACAGATAGTTGTTCCGGATCTGGGTGTCTTGTGTATGTGAGTTCAAATGTTTGTAAATGCACCCACGATACATGAAAAAAATCCTGAATTCGGGGCAAAGTAATAAAAAAAGACATGTTTCAATTCATTCAATTCAATATACAGGTACATAGGTGGACTTCATGCCTTAGGCATACTCTACCAGTCAACCAAGCCAACTACCAAATTTAAAAGAAACCGAAAAGATTGTCATATTTGAACTATACCGACGTTTGCGTGGATAGTCAGCTACCTACTTTAAATATTTTTCTTTCCAATATTCGCAGAATCTTCTATATATATTCGACTACCTACTGTGTAATTGGCAAACAACAAATATATAACATAGCTAATAGCAGCAGCGATTGCTCTCTGCAAATTTATTGGCCCCGCTGGATATTTGATTCCCAGGCACAGTAGTAATACGCAATCATTTGAACAAACACACAGATGTGCAAATAGGTATAATGTAAAATCTTCCGCCAGCGGCTTCGCTAGCGTGAAAAGTGTTTTCTTATCCCAAGGGAACATTATACCGGAATAAAAAGTAGTCTATGCGCTATTCCAGACTATAATCTATATCCGTACCAAATTTCATCCAGATCCGTTGGGCCGTTCAGGCTTGATTGTGTAACAAACTTACATCTACATATCCAAACTTTCGCATATAATATTAGTAAGATAAGAAGTAAGATTGAATATGAAGAACACTGGTTAGACTGGAAGATACTTTCAAAATGAGTTATACAACATAATAATTGTAAAAAAATAAGAGCCTGAATTTCTTAGGTAATATCAACGTGGCAAATTTAGAATCGGATCATAATTCTATGAAATTATATCCGAAAATTATTATTAACTGTAATTTATCAGAAGGAGACTTATGAAATTAACAATAGGGTCAATATATAAAGCTCTTTATGTGTTTAATTTATACATCATCATCATCATCCCATTTATCTACCTCATTTCGTGTCGATTGAGCACTTACTCAAATTATATCCAACCGGTGTTTGTCTTTAAGCTCTATTATTGGCTTCTTTTAAATCGTATTCAAGAAATTCTTAGTGCATAACAAATTAACTTATAAATTTTCTTCCGCATTAATTTGCATTTGTCCGTAAGAAATGGGTCCTTTCTTATCCAAGGATGGCACGCTAACATTAACGAGTAACTATGATTTTCAATTACCATAAAGTGCTACTCTATGGGCTATTATGTGACATAATAGTCGTTGAACAAATTGCTATAACTCAGGGTTTAGATTCTTTAGTCTAATTTAAATATGTGTGGTGGTAGAACTTCAAACGAAAGCATCAATTTTATAAAGTTCTTTAGCAAACTCAAAGCTTGTATTTCAATAAAACCATTTACAGAATGACAAAAGGATACCCCTTGATTTCAAACCATATCTTCGATGTAACATTAATGAATTTTGATCCAAACGAAATTGGAAGATGACAATCATAAAGTTTTTTTTTCTAGGATTTGTTCTACTTTTTATTCAGATACTGTGCGTGAATCAAATTAAAATTGTCTGTAACATTTTAATAAAAAGTAATAAAAAACGAATAAGAAGTTGACGCTTTTTTTGTACTTAATAACCATCGGCAGACGCGATTTTTTTAGTACCGGCCAGGACTTTGTTGAAGTCACTTGCGTTCAAACTTTTTAAATAAATGTATTCCTAATTCAGAAGTAATTTCGTCACTGTTGTTAAGTGCACTGGAATGCCCCATTTTGCTCGCACTTATAGGGTTCCCAACCCTTCGCCTCTTTCCGAATAGATGTGACGAAAAAAGCATTTCTTGTTCCAGAAAAGGCTATAATTGTAAATTTAGTAAAGCTATTGGTCAGAAGAGACACCTACCTCTATTTTTTAAGACATTTTCTACACTCAAATTGACAGTTAGAGCTTGAGATTTTTGCTATTTCGTAGCAACTGTAGGGTCCGTCATAGAGCATAGTTTATTGGAATGTAGGTAGTTTCCTTCAAAAAGACTTAGGGAAAGAAATAAAATAAATATGTCGCTTCTACGCCATATTCACTCTCTACAGCATTCGCAGCGGTAGGAACAAATACAAATGGATCTCTCACGGCTTTGCTTATTGAATATTATTGATATCAACATGGGAGGTGCCGGTTTATTCCTTTTTAATTGGAACCATAAAACCGGGTCCGATATCGCTTTGGATTTTTATTAAAGTTATGTCATTGAAGTGCAGTAAAAGCCTGTGTCATTGGGTATGTTGAAGACGGCAAATTATGAGGATGTCAATTTCGGAAATATTTTAGATGCAAAAGAAAATTTGATGATCATTATCAAACGCAAATAGCGTAAGTATATTGAGTTATTCTAAGCTAAAACAAAAAATGAAAAAGGCAGGATCTACATATTTGTTGCAACGAATCCAGTTATCGCTTAGTGAAAATCAGTATCAACGATTAAAAGAACAAGATAAGGTGAATCGAACCATATCAAACAAACTGTAAAAGGCGAAACTCCAAAGAAGCTAATTCAAACTTCAAATTGGTTAGAAAAAGCAAGCGTCAACATAACAACATAATAGTTCATCATAATCAATTAAACACAATACATCGCTAATACGTCAATTAACAGCAAAAACTTCAACGGAAACATAAACAAAAGGAAACATTATAAAAACAGGTTGATAACGAACAAGCTAAAGCCACATGCGACCATTTATAAGGTGGCTGCGAAGCTTACAAATAGCTGAACAAATCGCGATAGTTTATATTGAACGACCGCCTAGGAATCTCACACCATTTTGTATAGAAACGGTAATATCGACACTTGGGACTTACTAATATCTTACGCTGCTTCAGATGGGGGTGGGTCAAGTTAGAAGCGTGAGCTGGGGGTTTACACCCATTTTTTTTGGCCTTTTTAAATTGGACGGAATTAGGAATTTAGCCTAGCTATGTTAGCTATCGATAGTGAAAGATTAAGTGTATGTGGACATTTATGATCGATGCTGTTGGATCATCGGCTTTGTTTAGACGTTCGTTGAAATATATTTGGTTAAAAAACTATAGTAAAATCTGTTAAGTAACCTACAAATCAGAACTATTTCTTCTATCTTTAAATGAATAATGCTACTAAAATATTAGAAATAATATATTTTATCCTTTACCCATTACTTTGGTCACTTTTAGAAACATATCAATTAGAGGCTTTTGGCATCTCAAATAAATCATTATCGTTTTATACAGCAATATTTACTGTTCCTTGATTCCCTTCCAATTCAGTTTCTTTATTTTATATCTTCATCATTTCATTCGAAATGAGTCCACCGCTGAGCATAAGCCGTTGTGTGCCTCGCATTCAGCAGTTTCCCACCGTATTTTCTATCGCTTGGAACTTATTACCACCCAGAGTTTCAACCTTAGCCCACACCCCATTCACCAAGATGAATGGTATACATACAGGCATGTGTTTTTCTCACCACACTTCCCCACAAGATATGTGTCCAGGCAAAAAAGGTTTCCAATTAAAAAGATATAGGGACCCATTACGATGAGATCTCCGCCCGATATCTGTCCATTTAATTCATATCTCACGTCTTCTTTGAAATTCAAGAAACTGGTAACAATGTTGAGGAAAGCTTGCGAGGAGAATGTCAGCTTATTAAAAACTTTAATGTTTTTAGTGGCAATTGTTTGACGTTGATGTTATCTGTGGAAAGTGATGTCTAGATTTTTTAAAGTACCTTTAAAGTTGTTTTATTTTGGGATATTTGAATGTGGTGAAACTTTAGTAAGGAAATCTTCATATGCTTTTCTACTACTTTTTTCTCCAGTTCTACGCAGGTGTGATATACATCAATTGAATCTGCATGCAGTAGTAGTTTCTAATTTGAGTCGATCCGGGTGATATCTATCTTAGCCATATCTAAACCAATAAATACGACGGACGACTAAAATAGTGGTGGTCTTATAAATCGACTTCCATATATTTCCCATAACGGGCTCGAAAAAAATAGGTTGTATCCCAACTCGATCATAATTTCAAATTGCGACACTGTTATCCAAGTTAAACCAACTACGTATCTAATTTAAATAATCCGATAAATAATCTCATTAAATACACACCAATAATTCCTTTTAATCTGACGTGGACTTTCAAAATATCATTAAAAATGATCTTGAATTTCCCTTCGGGTATATATTTGTGTGCTTATTGAGAAGCTAATATGGAATCGATAAATAACTCGGTACTAGGACATGCAATCGAGTAATAAATAAACGTTGGATATAACAGATAAGTATCGTTTTTTTTACGATTATTTAATTGGTGTCATTAACGTCTGTAGTATTGATTACAATTTATTACTTTCAAAGTTTCTAGTAATATGATTTAAAGTCTTATTTTTGTTAGCTGTGAGCCATTTTTCTTTATTTGAAATGTACCGATCTTTTCATTTAATGGTAGCGGCTTCTTGTTTGTTGAAATGAAATGAAATGAAATGAAATTGTTTATTTGCTAAATGTAGGTATACAGATCAGATGTTGTTTTTTTGTAGAACAGTCCCATACATTTTGCCTCAAGCATGCAAAATTGTTTAATTTAATTTAATTACAGACACCAATATCATTACAAATATCGCTATTTAAATACAATAATTAAAAAAAAAAAAGATATTCATATTAAAATAATAATTATCAATTATAATAATGAAATTTAAACACAATAGTTATGATTGTAGGAAATATGAATAATATTAATAATGTCTAAATATCAACAAAATGTCTAATATAATCAAAATGCTTATGTCAAATCAACGTAAAATTAAATTAAGTGTCAAAAATAAATCAAATGTCAAATAAAACCAATTTATATAAGTCATATCTGTGTAAAATTAGTCCAATGTCAATAAAGAAAAAAAAAAAAAGTAAAAAGTAAAGTAAAAGTAAAAGTAGAAAAAAAAAAAAAAAGCAAAATAAATGACTATCATAAAATCGGAATTAAATACAGTAACGTCAACAAAAATAATTACAATGTAAACTATAAAGTTTTATCATTTAGAAATTCACAAATGGTGTAATAACATTTATCAATTAAAAAGACTGACAATTTCTTTTTAAAAAGTGTAATGGACTCGTTTTTAATTTCATCGGGTATTTTGTTAAAAATAACTGGGCACATGCATATAACACTTTTCCTTAATAATGCAGTGTTATGACCAGTAACACGCAGCATGTTTGTATACTGCCTTCTAACTGGTCGTGTTCTATTGTCAGACAATTTATTAAAAAGATGCATATTAGATTTCACAAAAACAGCCATTTCGAAAATGTAAAGTGATGGAAACGTTAGCAAATTTAGGGACTTGAATACAGGTACGCAACTATCTGTAACTTTCATGTTACACATTGCCCTTATGCATCGTTTTTGAGCCTTGAATACCTGTTCTCTCAGACTACAATTTCCCCAAAATATTATCCCGAATCTCAGAATTGACGCCACTAAGCCATGGTAAGCAACTAATCTGGTGGGCATATTCACTTTCCTGGATAGATTAAAAAGCACATACGCTGCTGTACTCAATTTTTTGCATACTTCTTCTGCGTGTGGCTTCCAGGTTAGTTGGCTATCTATCAATATACCCAAAAACTTTGCAACTTGCACTTGTTAGAAAAACTGTTGGTAACTACGTGTCGAGTTCTGTAAGGAAGACTAAATGGCTCCAGTTTGAAATTATTACCATCGTCATCTTTAACGTCTACTGCTATTCATTTATAGTCCTCTGGTATTTCCAATAAATGCTATATAAGTGTTAATGTTACAATATCTGCATAGACGTAGTGTCTAGATCTAATTAGTTGAAGTTGAATCTATCGTCTCTCCTAAGACCTTGCATTTTACTCATTTGATTCTTTTCTCTTTTTACCCAAGTACTTAGAAGCTGTTCAACGTGAATCAATATCAGTATTGTGTGCTAAGTTCGTTAATTTATGAAATAGTTCAATTAAAAGGTGCGTAATATTTATTCCATAAATAATGTTTTTACAATCACCTGTACGTGAGAATGATAAAATTTTCATTGTTTTACTTTGATTTTGTTTTAATATTGGGCTACTAAATATCTAGATTTGGATTGTCATGTCTTCTAAATCGATTTAAGACGTGTTCAAATCATTTAACATGAACTGGTGCAGAGAGATCCAGTCGAAAGCAACCAATAGCGGGAAATATGTTTACCTTTCCCATAGTGGCGTCGAACGACTTTGCGAACAGAATTTAAGCACTTTGATTGATTAATATCAATATAAGTTTTAAAGCTGACATGGTCACAATCATTAGACTCGAGCGTTTGAGCGAGCTTTCAACCAAAACCTAAATATATAATGGTAAATAACCCGAAACAAATATTAAATCTAATGATTAATATCAATCAGTAAACTAAGATCGTCAATCGTTAAATGGAATATTTTGATGACTCAAATTCTGTTTGATGACGTTCAATGACCTAGAATGACATACAATCCTCCTTCGGTCATTGTAGGTATATCATTGTAGATCAAGCCATTTGCTAATTTCTGCAAAAAAGTAATATTGAGCATCAACCAAGATATGTCACTTTTTCAAACACATTTTACATTCACATTTAGATGTTTAACCTTTCTGCAGAATCTTTTAAGTGCATTTTCTTTTCATATTGTAGAATAAAAGGTACTGAAGAATGTTTCTATAGAATAATTTATAGTTTGTATAACTTTTTTGTTGCTCTAAGGATCTAAACGAAGGTATAATCAACAACCTACAAGACACCTGTCAGTGTATTTAACGCGAAAATAGTTTATAAAATATCTTTCACAATAAAACCGCTGTTTGAAACATCACATTTGTCTGTAAATATATCACTCAATACTAGTAAATAAAGACTGTAGACAGTTAAATTACTCTAGCTTCCGTACCGCGTGAGTATCAAAAACAACCTGTATTTTCTAACCTATTTCATCTAGAACTTTACCATCATCTATTTAAGTTTCAATATTGAGTACAGGATAAATTTTATAAAAAATCAAGCCGCTCGATTCATTTTCAATTCTATCGCCAACTGTTAAGTTAGAAATTTTAATAAAAGCAGACTTTACTTAGTCTACATATCTTATTCCAATTCAAACTTTATTTTCTTCAAGATTGAGTTTGAATTTCTCCGTAGCTTCATCCTAGAGTTGTTCTGCTACAATTATTTAGTGGCAACGCAAGATAACTAACGAGGTATCAGAACTCTCCGCGCGGAGCTTTGGAAATGTCTGAATTTCTAAAGCAGACTACTAAAGGGTGGACCGACAAATTGTTCCTATTGAATTGGATATGCGCGTCTAAATGCAGGCAGCAATTATTTGAACGGACTCTTACTTTGGTATTCGTTTAATGAACATTGTTTTCTGGTTTCCTTTGGTGCGGCATGAATGGTCAGAGATAATGTGGGGACAATGATTTGTTTCTATTTGTGGATAGTTGGTACTCGTACTTTGTTTGTTTTGCGGTTTATACTTAAGTGTTTTTGTATTGAGAATTGGATCTATTAATTGTGGCTTGATCGTTAAGAATACTGATTTGGTGATGAAGATTCTTTTGTTTGTTTGAATTTTGTTTCGATTTGTTATTGGTATTTTTTACTCTCATTGAAATGATATTTTTTTGTGATGACTGCCTTTGTAGATACAATTATTTATATAAATGCTAAGACATACCTTGTTTAACTGTGAGTAGGTACTTCATATTTAACATGAAATTCGTTTTAAAATTTGTGTTTATTAACACAATAAAAGTATGTACTTATAATCTTACAATTAATATTCTCAAAATCGCAAACCAATTGAATAAAAAAACTAATTTAAACAAACAATCTAAAATTAAATTTAAAATTCGCAACAAATAACCACATAAAAACCAACTCAATTTTAAAAGAAATAAAATAAAAGTCGTACCCACTGCGTTTTGAGATGTACGTACACAATTAAAAATTGTAAGATAATGTAAATCGAGAACATTTAGTATCGATTTTATAATCGATTCAATTGACATGTACGAAATTGAGTTTCACACCGAAATGAGATAATTTAAAAAAATATCGTGTACGGAATTCATTTTGAATGTATCGTGATAAAATATGCAGGGAAACGAGCGAATTTAAATTTTAGCGATTTAAATATAAATGATCTTGATACCGGTGGTTATGGAGTATATTTTGATGGGCATAACATCATAACTTTGCTTGGTCCCATCAAGACGGCTTTTCTTTTTTGAACTTATCTTTCGAATATTTGCAAGTTCGAGCTTTGTGTTCCAACTTTTGTTAGAGACCGATCGTTGTTTGAACTTGAGACTGTTTTAATAAAAGCTTTAATTGTAATTTGCTTGACGACTTGCTTTCTTCTATTTTTCTATGAATTAATCTAAAGAGGTTATAAATTTACTAAAATCCAAATACGATATATAAACTATGAAGATTTTTTGGTTTATTTATAAAAATGTTTTTAGCATAATCATAATATGCGAGAAGGGGGTGTAATTTTAACAAATAATCAGGGAATAACTTATATCATTGATTGTTCAAAATCTGATGACGCAAGCAAAACTTTCCGCTATATAAACCTACGTGCAGGAACTACCTTCATTAATAAAGACAGCTACAAAAACCACAAATTAACCACGATATAATTGCATGTTGCACAGGTGTAAAAAACAATAATTTACTAACCCACAAATCAGAGGCACTTCCCGAAAATCCAAAAAGGAGCAATCCAATTTAAAGTCAAGCCTTTAAATGCTATTGACTCATCAAGGATTCTTGTTTTAACAATAATCGAAACATGATTTATACCGACGTTAACGACGTTAACACTCATTACTTGATTATTTCGATTTGAAGTCGGCATAAAAAAAAATACAGAAGTACCTACTACTTTGATGGGAGTAGACTCTAATCTTCATTATTATTATATGGGTATAATTTAGACGGTCATCAAAAATATTTTTAAGACTCTAAGCTTAGGCACCAAATAAAATAATTGGTTCCCAAAATGGATCAACGGTCACCAAATTCTATCCAACTCAAAGATTAATATACCGGGTGTATTCGTGTTTTTAACGAATTAGTCCAAGAGCGAGCGAAGCGAGCTCAGGAGCTTAGGGCACCCCGACACGGACAGGTTAGGTTCGAACGAGATGACGGGAGCTGAAGTGAGCGAGCAAAGCGAGCGAACTCGGCTCCCGTCATCTCGTTCGTGTTAGGTTACTTTAGACCCTGCGGACGGAAATAGGAGCCCCGCGCAGCGGGGCTCCGTCGACTTTAAAGGCGTCCATATATTTTTTTGGCAGTCAATAATACGAAAAAATGGATTTATTTCATAATATTTTAGGAAACGTTATTTGGTGACCATTTATCCATTTTGGTAACCGTTTAGAATTTTTTTGGTAGTAAAATAGGTACTTTTTTGGGCGGTGTTTAAACACAAGCCTTATTATATTATCAGCCTATAGCAGTTCACTGCTGAATATAGGCCTCTCCAATCGCACGACATATGTCTCGATTTTCAGCAGCTCTCATCCAGCTGCCAACCTGCGAAGATCGTCGGTCCAACTTGCCTGAGGGCGCACCACGTAACGTTTACATATTAGTGGACTCCACTCAAGAACACGTCTTCCCCGGGTTCTACGGCTAATACGGCCGTACCATTGCCACTTCAAATGTGTTTGTGTATCTGTCTGTGGCATCATAGCTCCTAAACGGATGAACTAATTTTGATTTAGTTTTTTTTTGTATAAAAGGTAAAGGTTTATTGCTTGCTTTATCGAGAATGTTTTTAGCTGTGTTTGATGAAAATCGGTTAAGCCGTTCTAAAGTTATGGGCGTTTTACTGTTTGAATCAGGGTGTTTTCGCAAGATAATGTGTATGACATTATCTTGCGAAAATTACGTGTTCAATAGATTGTCGATCGATTCGTATTTATTACTAGATAAAATAACTAGCATGAAATAAAAATGTGAACGGGGGTTTTCAAATTTTACTTGTTGATATAGAAATCGCAGCTAGAATGTTAATTAATCCGAGAAAATATCAGTCTTTTGTGTCTTCTTCTTTGCTACATTTAAAGTTGCAAAAACGAATACCAGTAAACCTGACCATTTCGCTCATTTGCGAGAAGCTTGACATAACTCAAAAAGAGCAATTATTGGGTATGATGATTTAAAAGTTTAAAAAATAAAAGAATTCATAATACAGTAAATAATATTTACTGTATTATGTATTCTCTTATTTTCTTTTTTTTTTGTAGTAAATAATATTTTGTGATTTTATGTTTTGACTTTTATTTTTTAAACTTTTAAATCATCATACCCAATAATTGCTCTTTTTGAATTATGCCAAGCTTCTCGCAAATGAGCGATTTGTTAGACGAAGTTGCATATATGCCTTGACTAGATTTATGTGGACCTTCTTTTCTTATATTTTCAGTGACGTAGGACAGGACACATCTTTATAATATACATGTCAACATCTGACGCTAATAGTGTAAAAGTTTGTTTTAAGCGAAGAATTTAACAAAATTATGCGTTACATTTAAGTGTTAAATGATAATTGCATTGTTTAACTTTTGTAATTTTATATTGATTAAAAGGGTGTATCGATGGAGTTATTGTAATTGTTTGTATTGTTGTTATCTTTAAATATAACATCTTATTACTGGATGTTAAAGGTTAAGCAACATCATTATGGATATTATGGATTGGTAATAAAGAAAATATTTAATTGTCACTGGGTATTTCCATCTGGAGTTTCTCAGTTGCAGACCGGAGGCTGGATTTATGCCAGATGGCAATAGGATCGCTCTCAATAACATAGGACTTTATAACAACTGCACTCGTCCGGTGGATGCGACACGCAAAGGGCCGATCAGTGTGGCGACGCGTGGGGGTGGCCTATGTCCAGCATTGGACATCTTTCGGTTGAAATGACGATGGTGATGAAAAACAGCTGGCGATACTTGGATGTACTAAGGTAAACTTTTTCTTATCATTCGGGAAATGCTGGCTTAAAATGTTGTGTTCAAATTTCTTTTTTTATTCTTTTTTTTTTATTCTTTGCCCTACTCTAGTAATTTCTTTCTGGATCGTGGGTGCGTTTACAATCATAAAAACTGACATACACAAACATCCAGAGCTGGAACAACTATCTGTAGGTCATACAAATAATTGTTGTATTAAAATTTAAAAAACTACATATATCTACATTTTATGGCTTGCTATGTCAAAATCTTTTTGTAGATCTATTTGTCGTTCATAAATTCAGTAACAGTTTTAATTCCTGATATTTATTTTCAACAGGTAATATTTCAGGTACCTACCTAATTAAATTATAATATCTTGATGTTTTAGAGATGATGTCAGAGATTATACCACTTTATAGCATGTAGGTAATGTGTGTCTGATTTTGTATGAAACTTCTCAAACTTTTTGAGAATTCAGTAGCGAAACAAATTGATTCAGCTCTTTCTTCCACCACAAGAATACACATTGTACCATCTGCAGGTGTAATCAACATTTTACAGCACCATTCGTAATTTTTTTACAACTTTCGGCTCCCAATTTTACGTATTTTATTATAAAACGATTCAGAGCCACATTTCTTTTATACTTATTGTTATTGACTGTTTAATATATAATTCTGTTTGTTTTTGGTGCGAACATCGTGTCGTTTGGCGAAAACGACCGATGTTAAGTGTCGAGGGGGAAAATTTAAGATGGAGTTTATGATCCGATTGGATTTTTATATTTGTTGTAAAGAAGTCTATTTCCTTGTTTTATTTTATTGGTTTCGTATTTTTTTTTTGTATTGTCTTTATTGGGCATTGGAGGATAATGTTGTGAGTTGTATTTTGTTGTAAACACTGTTTATTAGGTGGCTGTCGGTTTGGTTGTGAATTGATGTGGATCTTTACGATGGGCTTTACAATTTGTTAATGTAAAATGGATGTAGTTTTTTCTGTGCTGATTAATTGTGAGAAGCTATCGTCACTTGCAATCTTTAACAGCTCAAAGTTATTTTTATATTTTATACTACCAGGATTCAGTTTTTGCTGGCTCATGCCTTTTTCATGTTACATGCTTTTATTCTTCGCTTACTTTGCATCCACCATAGCATTGATTTATCTATTCAGTTTCATCTGATCTTAAGTATCTATACGAATAATCACTTGTTAGAACACGTAGAAATATACCCAATCTCAGGATAAGTTTAAATCATATCATTCTTTTTCCCTCAACCAAAACTATATGAGGTCGGCACTACATCTTCACCACCCTTAAAGAGCAATTAAAACCTTTTCACATAAAATTAATGAAGAGTCAATCATAATGATGATTCCCGTACTGTATCCCAAAATACTGGACCTTCTAAAACCGTGGTACATTCAAAGAGCACCGCAAATTCCCAGTTACATCACAGTGCGATAACATCCAGACACGGCCTTTAATACAATCAGCTAAAATATAAACATGTCACTCTTGGACAGGGCTGGCACTGACGCAAGGTTTAAAAAGACTTGCCTGAAATTCATGCCTAGACATTAGATTAAATAACGATTATGATGAGCACTTAACTTCATATAAAAATGAGATTTCTGGTTGTGGACAAGCAAGTTTCAACAAATACCTATAAATGGTCTGTGTCAACTGGCACAACAGGCGAAACACAAGTGAAGGGACAAGAACTAGCAATAAAAAATATAATTCTTCTTTCAACTTAAACAAAAGAAGATCTTTTTTCTTATTTATTTTGAACTTGGTGAGATAAGAGAGATAGAAATTTAGCTAGCAAGATTTCATCGGTACAAAACAAAATGACATATCATTATCATCGATAAAATTCCTAAATTGCCCCTATTGCCACAAATACGGTAACACGTGTTGCAAGGCGAGTGTATCAGATATGCTAGAAACACTCCTACGAAAAACCCTACAAAAACACCCAACTGTGCAAACAATCTAAGACAAAATCAATGAATACTTACCCACCTGACAGACTATCTCGAACCAGTCTAGCAGCCCTGTACAGCCATCTTCCGCCTCCCCGGGACATACCGATCTCCACCGAATGGGACGGTGCGTACGTTTTGCGGGACATAGCCCATTGAAGATAGCTATCGACCGCCCGTTGAATAGGCTGCGTAGTCGCCGAGACCAGAGTGGATTGACTTCGATGATTTGGATAAAGATTGGTGATCGAGAGAAAATTAGCCGCGTCTTTTCTTTTTATTCAATTAAACATCTTGTCGCAATGGAGAGGGCTATGCCCGGTGTTTCCTTGCGTGATCGAATCAGAAATGCCGAAATCTGCAAGAGAACCAGGATTACCGACGTAGCCCGAAAAATTGCCAAACTTAAGTGGCAGTGGGCAGGGCACATTGCTCGCAGAACGGATGGCCGATTGGGCAGAAAAGTTCTGGAGTAGCGACCGCGAAACGGAAGCCGTTACTTTGGAAGGCCTCCCACTAGGTGGACCAATGACTCAGTGAAGATTGAGGGGATCAGCTGAACGCGGGACCCACGTAACCGGTCAGTGTGGCGACGGCGACGCTTGGCGAGGCTTGTGTCCAGCAGTGGACGTCTTTCGGCTGATACGATGATGAAACTTCTTGTTATCTAAAGGTATATTATTGACATTACAATACACATAATTAGGACGCCATATAATAGACCGGTACTTACAATAACCGTACAAATACTCGTACAGTATCGGCTAACGTACTGTACGAGTATTTTATTGAAGTTCTTTTACAACTTAATAGGCAGACTGTACGAGTTATCACGCACACACACACACACACAAATGATTTTGTAGTCTATAATTTACAATTTGTTAAAAACTTGCAAAATAATAAATTTCAACTTTCTGGTTTCTTGTCGATCAAGTTTTAAAGCAAGTGAACAATGGAAGGCACCTAGTTAACGGGGGGATTGGGTTTTTGGCCAAGCTTATTCAGGTGAAAAGTTAATAGTTGAGTAGATGTATATCTGAAAAGTTTTGAATGGGAGTCCCTTGATCAGGGATCTACTTTCAAGAGTGTCCTGAAGAAATTGGGGACTTTCCTTTTTGTGGGATGCCTACTACGTCGAGTTTCGTAACATCGTGTTGTACAATTGTTTGTCGTCAAATTTATAATTTTCTTAAACTGATTGTCTTACACACAGTTACTTACGATAGTTAAATTATAAGTACGTACAAGCATTTTGGGTTTTCTGTGTATAAACAATTTCAAAAGCATATGACAAGTTTTTTGTAATAATAAAAGTTTTCCATCTCAATACCTGCGCGACTAACAAAACTTAAGCTGGATGTTGAGTGACGACTGAATGGCTGCCGAGAAGTGACGCTGCGCCAGCGCATAGTTTCGCGCTGTATACTCTACAAGTTTATGTATTTAGACTAAGGAATCTCACATGAACTTGTGGAATACTGGAGTTTGCTCTTCACTATTGTGATTCGGGTACCTACTGTTTGTATGAATGCGTTAAGTTGCCATGAAATTGTACTTGCATCTTTTATGTTATCTTTTGTGTTTGGTTGTGGAGATGATACTTACAGTTTTATGGTTTCGTAGTTAGTGAAGAAGTTGTAGCCTATTATATTCGTGAATGTTCTTGATACTTTGAGAGAATTCCTTTTTCTGTGAGTTTTTGTTGCAGACTCAGACAGACCCCAGACACAGAGATTTTGGTCATCTGATGACAACTTTGTACTGAAACTCCAAATTATGTTTTGTGAATACCCTATGACTTCCTTGGAAAAACTTGTTCATTTATGAAGCCAAGAGCGGTTTTAAAATATGACCACACCCTTCCATTACAGCCTATATACATTTATTTATTTATTAACAAAATAAAACCTAGATGAGCTCTCTATGCGGCTCACTAAACAGAATCCTTGTTACAGTTATTTTAATGTGTTTAGATAGCTCATACCTTCTTAAGCAAAAAGATTTCCTGCCCATATTTCCCACATTAACACCATAATGGTTATTAAAGGATAATTAAATAAAATCTCTCGCCTTAGAACTATAGGTTCCCATAAAAACGTTCCGCGAAGGTGTTGCGAGATAACCATCAATCCCCATAGCGCTGGCCGTCGCAATTAATAACACCATAGTGAGTGTATAGCGAAAAGTAGGGGGAACCATGCTTATAGGGGAAATTCTGAGACAGTTTGATATTGTTGTAAGACGCTTAGGCCCATTAAGTTTTTGGCGCAAGTGCCCTTAGAGTTAGTTGCTCACAAATATGTCATATATAATTGTCCGTATTAGTAACTCGGAGTTAGCAAGATAACCCAGGGTGGCGCAAGCGGGCCTTAAGAGCCAATACCCGTATTTGCAACTTCATATCAGCGACGATCTCTGATGAAAACATGTCATAATGTAACTAAATTTGACTTTATTTTAGTCCTTCATCTTATTAATAAATAGATTTTTTGAGGTGATTGCAGAAAATTGGTAGGGTTTCATATCTATCTTATCCCAGCAATTGCCAAAAGCCTAGCCTCCCTACCGACCACACTGGTGTCGGCTAAAGCGTGAAACCTAATGAGCACTAGAATTAATAGTACATCTCATTCGAATTGAATCGCCTCAAGATGTTCATTCTAAATGTCCGCGGGAGATCCCTAGATAAGAGTTAAGAGCTAATTTTTGTCCGTTTGTTTGTTTCTATAAAAGATTCAAGGGTTTGATTTATTTTTGGATGGTTTTAAGAGCAAGGACTTAGAAGTTTATGATAAAGATGTTATGACCAAAGCAGGTTTACTGTGACTGAGTAGTGAGATGAAGGCTTATAATTATGATATTATAACTAGCTTCTGCCAGCGGTCACAACAGCGCGAATATTGGGATAAAAAGTATACCATGTTCTATTCCTGTCTATAATCTATTTCTGTGCCAAATTTCATCCAACTCCGTTTAGCCATTCTGCCGTGATTGAGTAAAAAACATACACACATCCAAACTTTCGCATTTATAACATTAATAAGATTGGGCGAAGTCACGCTGCGCCAACCGCAAATAAATAAACTAAAAAGCACGAGAATAATATTAATATGATCATTGATTATGGGAAATTGTAAGAATATGGGACGTACAATGTTAATGAAAATCGATTGTTAATCGGAAAAGTAACGTAACTAAATAAATTTAAAGATATTTTTTCGGGCTGGTTATCACACCGAAATGATTTTCAAGGCTATTTAGAAAACCATTACGATATTTTTATTATGTATAAAAAGCAAATCAGACAGGTTTGCAGAGCACACCAACGGATTCCCTACTTGAAATCGAATGACGTTAGATCGAATAACACTTGCTCGAAAACGTTTACTCGATAGTACTCGAAATCGATAAATTATGAGCGCGACAGTTCACAACCTCGATGCATCAAAATCTCGAATAACTCTTGAAACATTATTTCTAGACCGACCATCTAATCGATTTACAGAATAGTTATTAACCGAATTCCCAAAAAGGAGGAGGTCCTATGTTCGACTGTATGTATTTTTTTATGTATGATCACCAATTTCTCGGTCAATTTTGGACCGATTTTGAAAATTGTTTTTGTGATTGACAGGGTGGTTTCATTGTCACCAAATCAGAATCTGATGATGGGATCCCATAGAAGTCGAGGGAACTCCTCAAATATTATAGGCGTACATATAGCGTTTTTAAATAAAATATTTTCAATGCAATCATTTGCACTCAGAAAGTATAATTTGGTGAAGTGGAACTGAAGAAGAAGACCACAAATGACCATTGGAACACCTTAATGATAAGTTATATCACGGATTTTTGATATCTTGAATAGCTTACCGACTACGATGAAGCAAATACTTATAAATAAATGGTACTGACCAAAATGGTACCTTCGAACTGATCTGACGATGAAGCCGGAAGCGCACTGAAACGTCGTAATAAAACAATTTATCGTAGACGTGTTTGGGCTTTTTAGAATCTTCATGAGATAAACTTTGGGTGTCAATGATCTGCATGGAAATTTGAGGTACCAAAACGAAAAAGAGATAAATAAAAACCTTTTTAACAAAAAAAAAATAACCGACTTTCAAAAAAACACTGCAAAGTGAAAAATTACTTTCTTTTACTAAGTCGGTATCGAAAACGTAAAATAATAGGTACCAAAGACATCAATTATATGGTCGGTCGAGAAATGATGTTTCAAGATAATGGGCCTTCGCGCTGCCGATGATTCAAGTTTCTAGTTATTCGAGATTTTGATGCATCGAGGTAGTGAACTGTCGCTCTCATAATTTATCGATTTCAAGTACTATCGAGCAAATGTTATTCGATCAAGATTCTAACATCATTCGATTTCAAGGGAACCCCACACCAACATAGATGTTTCGTTTGCGTAGAATCAAAGGGTGTATTACTTTGCCAATTTATTAGTGTTTGCTTCACAATGATCCGTTGTCTACGCACACACTTGCAATTTCTTGTCTCTTTAATTTTGCGGGGAATATGTAGCATGAATTTAACTAATATAACAATCGTCTCCGTGGCGCATTAGTCGAGCGTGCGGTATGTAATATCTTACGCCCTGGCGCCGTAAGATCGAATCCAACTGCCAACGGCTAATGTTTTTGTATGTTTTAATAAAATATTTGCCATTTGTTTCTTCAAATCATTGCTAAACTATTAGCAAGTCTTCTATATATTTGAGTTGGAATATATTAATTAACGACCCTCTAAATATGACAAATCATATTTAGGTTAGTAGTTTAAGTTCATCGTCATAATGCTATTGACCATCGGGCTTTCGTTACGTTTTAAGACATTATACCCTGCGTGTTTTGAGACGTGCTTTTATTTGTGAATCATTATGAATCACTTAACTACAATTTTTAGATTATTGTTTTGCATGAGCAAAACGTTTGAATTAGTGAAATTCCGAGGCGTTTAATGATATCGGTGAGTAACAAAATGTTATTATTATGTTTAGAAGTTTAATATTATATGTTTAAATAATACACATATTATTGATTGTTGATTTTTGTGATAAAGGTGCGGTCTGTTTCTGATAAAGGAACCGGATATGCAAACCATCTGATGATCAATGATTAATAGATCGACATTATTTACCAATCAACATTAGTACCATTTCCTGATTCACAAAGGTACCACCCACACACCTCAACCATCTCAAACATAACGAACCATATTCCCAGGCAAAACCGCAGGCCACCGCTAGTCAGCACCCATCCTTGTAAATCAGTACAGTTCACTCATAAAAGTAAGAGCAACAAGATTGAAGATGCCTCTTCATATGGACGATACAATTTGTGGTGTCGGCAGAGCGGCAGGTGGTGTATTAAGATGGTGGTGAAGATTTATGGCTATAAGGTCATAATGAGTTTTATGGAGTGATTATTTTGGTCTACATATTTTTTTTGTGAAGCCGTATGAAAGAAAATGACAATGAAATTGGAAATCTAAGCCGTTTTCAGTTACTTAGGCATATACGAAGAAGCTACTTTGTCTATACTAATATTATAAAGAGGAAAGATTTGATTGTTTGTTTGTTTGTTTGCATTGAATAGGCTCCGAAACTACTGAACCGATTTGAAAAATTCTTTCACTGTTGGGAACCTACACTATCTCCGGGTGACATAGGTTATATAAAATTTTCAAAAAAATTAGGAATCCTTACTAAAACTCCAATAATATAACCCAAGGTGTAAAAAAATTACCTAAAATATTCTTAAAACCGCGTGTGCTGCGAAAACTATTGATGATAGAATAATGTTCTATGACTTTGCAGAACACATCATTACATTATTTACAAAAAGTGTAGTGACAACATAATTATGTCTAACTAATATAGTTATGCCACAATAAGTGTTCTTATATTTTAAAATTATAATTGAAATTTCGTCGCTAGAAGAGGCTCTTTAGTTGTATCTTGGTATTAATCCTTATCAAAAAATTACTTCATATTCAAGACTGCTTCAATACCTTTATAATTTATGCATTTATTGGTTTTTGGAAATTCTACCTCTAAAGGGGTAAAAATAGGGTTCAAAGTTTGTAAGAATTTTTTATAGTTTGTAAATAGGACACATGAAATTTTTGATTTACACTCTTGGTTGATAAAAAGAATTCATGTATTTATTGGGTTTTGGAAATTCTACCCCTAAGGGATTAAAATAGGAGTTGAAACTTTATGTGAAATTTCTTCGGTTTGGAAGGCAAAACAGCTGAAATTGTTGTTTTACACTCTTGGTTAATAAAACAACAATGAGTTTTTTTTTCGGAGATTCTACCCCTAAGGGACTAAAAGGTCGGTTGAAAGGTTGTGTGAAATTTCTACGCTTTAAAGTGAAATTGAAGAATTACGCTTTTGGTTGATAAAAAACATTCATGTATTTATTGGTTTTTGGCAACTCTACCACCAAGACGGTGAAAAGGTGAAAATTTGTTGGGCTTATATATTCGAAACGTGGCATAAATACTAACCTAAATAAATAGTAAAGGTTTTCATTATTAGTTTTTCAAAACTACTCCTAAAAGAAGATTTAGGGGGTGTTAAAGATTTTTGATGAATTTTACCGTACAGGTCTTCTTTTTATAATGTAAGAGAGCACTAAGAAGGGATTTTTGGAAATTCAACCTTTAAGGGGGTGAAACTAAAAAGTCATCTATAGGATAAAACATGGATCACGCGAACGAAGTCACGGGCGAAGTGCTAGTTTATAAATAAAGCAACACTGTTATCTTAATAATCATACTACTAATATATAAACATGAAAGTTTGTGAGAATTGGTGGATGGATTGATTCTGTAGAAGGCGTTTTTTTCTGTTCTGTGGATGGATGTTTGTTACTCTTTCAAGCATGAACGGATTTACTAGCACTCCGCCCACGACTTCGTTCGGTGGTTTCGTATTTTATCCCACAGATGACTTTCTTATGTGTAGTAAGTGAAGGCGACCAAAAATAAGCTATTGTTAAATTTATAAAAAATGGGGTATTGTAGATATCTAAGGTAAATTAGTTTGGGACGATTCGTTATTTGACTTAAAGTACTTACCTAAAAACTTAATAACCCCTTTTTTCCCTGATGAATTTTTAACGACCAATATTATATATTATTCATTCTTTTCTTCTCCATTATATTTTTTTGTTTATATTAGTCAAATTGCGCAATGAAATCCCTTAAAAAAAAATTGAACAACCCTTAACTATCTCAAGTCATATATATAAAAGCGGTTCACATAGTAAAAAGAAAAAAATACAGTCGAATTGATAACCTCTTCCTTTTTGGGAAGTAGTTTAAAATTTGGAAGAAGTTGCGCCGATTCCAAACAGATTGAAATAAGCTCAAGAGAATGATGATTTCTTCTAAGTCTTATGTTTTGTGAAGACGGAAGAAAGTCAGGGTTAGTTCTGACGGCAATCGCGTGTTAATTTTGGAAGAAAAATAATACTGGGAGACAATTTACAGGCTAAAGCGCTTGGTCTAGAGATACTAAATGTGGCTTTAGGACCAGTTTCAGTTTTTTTTTATTTGTCGATAAGAACGTGCCCAACCCTATTTTATCGACAAATTTTGACAGGTTTTCAGGCTTAAGAACAGTTTGAGAAATTCTCACGTTCAAATAAATTCAGAATTCGGGAATTAGAGTTCCTATTCCTTTACTCCTTCCTATAAAGGAAGGATTTTTGAAAATTCACTCCGTCATTGGGATACACAGGCGATAAAAGTTTGTATGGAAATACTTCATCCTATAAGAGACACACGGCTTGTGAAGAATTTTACCAAAAAATACATTTGGGTTTCTAGAAGCTCACTAGACTTCAGTTTAAATATTTAAGACTAAAAATATACTAAAAGGAAAACTAGTATTTTTATCATGAACAATTTGACATTTGGGGAGGTCTATGTTCAGCAGTGACGACAATCTTTCGACTAAACAGATGATGAACAATTGAAATGGACTTATTTGTCTAGTCAACTTATTAGTTAAGGAATCAATCTACAGACATTGAAGCTACTAAAAATTGAAGAAAGAAGAAAGTAAGAAAATGTGTTTAATTGTTACAAAACGACATACAATAAAAATATATGCTTATGCTAAACCCTTAACAAAAGTATTAGTAGTACTTGAAGTAAGTTAGTAAAGACAAGAAATAAATAAAATAGTAATATCATTTTCTACCTACATTTTGCATAAAACTGAAAAGAAATAGGGTGGAAAAGATGCCAGGCAGATGCATGTCGTGTTTGTGGAAAAAAGGCTTCCACTCAGCATAATGCTGTGCCGTGGGGGATCCACAGCACGGCGCTGATTTTCAGTGGTCGCCTAGGACGTGACAACAATTGCTCTATCTTTAACATAAATTTTCACAATTTTGTTAATAATACAATGTAAAATTCAATACAGAAATACTCACCACCATAAAATACAAGATTATCATACGACCTTCCTTGACTACTTTTTAAAACATTTACCCTGGAGGTTAATACTTAAAGACAGGTGGGTATTCCTCCACAAACTGTCGCCATTATTGTGACAATCAATGCTCTGGGATATGAATCGGTAATGACCTTAGCGTTATTTTAATCACTCACTCCTTTGCTCCAGTAAATAATTTATGTTGGGAGCGGTGCAAGTGGTAAGAGTCAGGCGGTTTCATAAGCAAAAGCGTTTTTAAAAAAACTGTACCTGTTAATTCGCTTCTAAATCAATTTTGAAAACGTTTATTTTTTGTAGTAATGCTTATTTAATTTGTCTTTTCTCTTTAATGTATGTATATCTTTCCTAAACTTACTATTAGGCAGATGAAATCTAGGTTAGAATAGGCATTTTCAAAGAAAGATTGTCATGTTTAGACAAAAATTGAAGTAAAACGATGATCGTTACGTTTCTGTTTCGTATACCTAGAATGCCGATATTTATTTTTGTTTGAGCTTCAATAGTTCACTGAATAGAAAACATTTACTCGACATAAAAGCAACAAACACAAAGTAAACAGTTAACAAAACAAACAGTAAAAGTTCACTAAGGCTTACCCATACCGAAAGGCCGGGCTATCATCTCATTCTTATCTTGCTACTTACTAACATTATTTATAAACGTAAAATTATACGATTTATTTGGATTTTTGTTGGTTTAACTGAACGGAAAGATAAACTCGCAAAAAATAAGTTTTATTTTTAAATTTCTTAATTCTGAACTAACAAGAGACATTGATTTAAAAAAAAGTTTATTCAAAAAATCTTAAAACCCGACTGCTTAGGAAGTGAACTAAAGAGACTTCAAGAAACTTTTTTTATTTGAAACATTTTAGTTTTTTTTTTAGAATTAGGAACATTTAAACATATAAGTGTTATATATGCATGGAAGAAAAAAAACAATTTGGTCCCCTACAATACGGCGCCCAAAAGCCGCCATTTTTCTGTTATCCAATTTTAATGCAGCCAGTGACACTCGCCGGGATAAGACGAATCGATTGACGTAAGAATCATCAAAATTGGCCTACGCGTTTGGTCTCTAGAATGCCACACAGGAACAAACATACATACATACAGAGACTGATAAACACATTTCTCTCCTTCGGCAGTCGGGTAAAAAAAACACAAACCAACCACTAGTTCAAGGCCATAGTTTGAAATCTTATGGAGTTCATATTGTTCAAAACCGCTCTCGCTTCCGCTTATACATTGGTCGACATCGATAATGAGACTAGATCAAGTGGACAGTTAAATTACTAAATTGTAAGCGTCAGCATACCTACGTTGATTTATACCACACCCTTTCATCTCCCAACTCTGAACCTTACTTCATGTTAATAAGATGCATTTTCGAGTAATAATTTCGTATGCAAGGGTAATTTAAAAGTGTAACCATCGCACTGATGTTGATATATTTTCCACTTTTCACTTTGATATTCGTGGTATTTGAAAATGGACGCAATTAATTGTCTGATAGGGTAATAAATAAATCATTAGATTTTTTATGGTGTGTTTTTATGTGGGAAAATAATAGACTGATTAGGTATCAATGATGTCATGCAGAATTGTTTTGATTTGAAATCTAAGAATGGCGGATTCTGTACCTTATGCCACCAAATCTGGTCAAAAAAACACAATGAATTTGACAAATCAAATCTTAATTATTTTTATTTTTTTATTAATTATAGTCTTGCGCTTGATCACTATTTCACCTGATGGTTAGGAATGATGTGGTCAGTGATGAAGCACGCTTGCCTAGAAATAACCTATTCACTCTTGACTTAAAGACCCCTAGATTGTTGCTATCGGGAAACACAGACTACGGCAGGGAATTCCGCCCCTTAGTTGTGCGGTTGTACGCATAATAAAAGTATTTTCAAAATGTTTAGTGCGTATGGGTGGGAGGTCCACCATGTACCGATGGCGCATCGTCGTACGTCTGGTAGTCCGATGATGGAACGGGCTGGGCGGAATTAGATCATGCAATTTCATCGCATACTCCCCGAAATGCAACCGATAAAAAACCGACAAGCTGTCAACTCGGCGACGTTGTTCAAGGCTCTGAAGCTTTGACTTAACCAGTGCCTCATCGCCGATGTCTTAATATAATATAATATCTTGATCAATATCCTTCAAATTAATGCTTTAGTTTCAGGTCTTAGAAAAATCGACAGGGGTTAGAGTCCGTGGAATACGGCTATCTACTTTCATAATTTTGGTTTGAGAGAAATATATTACAAAAATATCATCATGGACTTTGAAAACTATTCTTTGAAGCAGCGTATCAACGATAATGACGGCTTAAAGTTTAAAATATTATATAATTTTATTAATATACTAGCTGTGCCCGCGCGGGATTGCTCCCATCAAATGCCTGTCTACCCTGCTTAGGTAGAAAGGTAATTACTACCTACCTACCCTACTTACCTAGACCTACATACCTACCCTACTTACCTAGAACTACCTACCTATCTAACTTACCTACCTACCCTACTTATCTTGCGACCTACCCTATCGATAATGGAGTTAAACTTGCCGAGTATTGTGATTGTGTTGTGATATTTTACTTCTTGAACTATTTAAATACATCTAACTGTTGATAGAGTGAACCGATTGCGATAGAACAAAAACTAAGTTATACTTCAAGTTACGCACATTTTTACCCGGCTGCAAGGAAGCGTTATGTTTTTTGCGCGTATATTGTAAGTTAGTGATATTCTCTATAATCTTATATCTTTCCAACCACTTGACAGATTTTTATAATTAAGACATCGATAAATATTACTCAACCGCCCAAGTATTCTGAGATAAGTTACGTTAAAAAAAGGAACATGACGGATATTGGGCGCCATATTGTGGGGGTTGCAATTTTTTTTTCTTCCAAATCCATAGAGTGGGGTATCAAAATAGTGGTTTTTGTGATGATTACAAAAATTTGGTATATATTTTTGTAATCACCTCAAAAACGTTGGAAGGTCACTGGAAAAAAAAAGTTGTAAATAAAAAAATAAAAAAAAACCCGACTGCAAAGATGTAAACAAAAAGAAAATCATGCTGTACATTTGGAGGATAATAGATAGAGGATTTATAGTTTTTTTATGTATAAATGTTATTTATATTGATTTCATACATTTTACGTGATGCGTGCACAACTAAATAGATAAACAGACGAACAGATAAATAGACAAACAGATAAAAATTCCAAAAATTCTGGAATTGGGCTCTGATGGCTATCCTTTAACACCCTGGCATTTTTTTTGGTTATGTCTTCTATGTACTAAACGACTTTTCTCCAAATTTATTATATGTATTGAAGCTATGGACCAAGCTATTAGTCAGTGCACTATGAATAATGCCCGGGCATTATGAATCAAGCCAAATCGGGCAATGTAAAGAATACTGATTTAAACTTCTATTTTTATCACAATGCCTGGTCATTATGATATTGCTACGTTACGGTTGGGCAATTGGATAATCATGGTCAACGAAATTATTCCAAAAGCGAGCGGAGCGAGCTCGGGACCTTAGGACACCCCGACACGATAGATTAGGTTTGAAGGGGATTACGGGAGCTGAAGTGAGCGAGCAGAGCGGCTCCGTCGATTTAGTTGCTTAAATAGTAATCATACTTACCTATTCTATATTAAAATCAATTTCAACATAGAAATAATAAAAAATACACATTCATTAATACCCGGCCCAGTAAGAAATGCGCATTATTCAGAATACCCCGGTCAATTTAATTATTTCAATAGTTTTTAGCATATTGCCTACTCATATTGGGCATTTTTCAATTTGTCTGGGCATGATGAATAATGCCGTATTCATCACTTGGCCCATAACATACGTATTTCATTTTACCAAGAGGTAAATATTTTCATTTCTCTTGCAGGACACGAAGAGCTGCATTCACCACATCGTAGCCCCAAGGAACTCGTGATGCAAATAGGAAAGAAAGGCCTATCCATCTTTCACCCAATTTTGAACACCCTAAAAGGTTCAGGTTAAACATAAAAACCGCCCTCAGGCAACACCCTAATAAGACGAAGAGATAGTTTCATATTAATACAACTTCCTAAAAAGTGCAACAACCCGATTTTATAATTGATTAACTGAAACTCAAGAACTTTAACACAAAGAAGTAAAGTCCAAAATTCATTGGCAAAGGTATCGCACAAAACAGATTATTTAATTACCAAGAGCATTTGCATGTTGGTTGAATCTTGGGTGACTGGAATAAGGTTGAAATTGGCTTGGTTTGGGGTGATGTTTAAGGGGGTCAGCAGAAAGGCTTGGCGAGTGAAAGTATGGCTCATCTTCGACCGCAGATAACCTTTGGCCGTAACCTGTCGTTGTTATTGTAAAGTACACCTATTAGTATTTATGAAGATTGCATAGTTTTGTACGAATTGCGAAGAATTTTATTTCTGTTGGATGTAAAAGTAAAGTATGTTGGCGATTATCTGTAGATAAGGAGCTTTCAATTTAGTAGGTTTAGTAAGTTGCTGTAATAGGGTGGAGAACTGGAGACAGATTCTGCTGAATATAAATGTCTTCTTTTTTAACGACAATTTGATTAATAGACGATTAGATAAAGTGCTAAAGTGGAAAAACGCATGCAAGAAGAAGAACACAGAGTACAGAGTATTCTGGTAGCCATGTTATATGCTTGGAGTAATATTTGAAGAATACGGGTTGATGCATTAGTCATCCATATATATACTCGAAACTTTTCTCGCAACATTTAAAAATCCCATACCAAGTTTCTGTATTAAGATTTTTAAGTTAAGAACTTGTTATAAGGCCGATCTCTTAATTGAGAATTTGAAATTAAGAACATGTCAAACCCTTCTTTATCTATTTATACCCGTCCAAAGATTTTCATGCAAAATATTAAAGAATAACACTATGAACATGGCCATATATTTGGTCCAAACTCGAAAACAAAAAGAAGGAAGCTTAAGTAGAATTTGACGAAGTTCTCAACTTGAAATTCTAAATTCAAAAAACAGGCCGAGTGCGGAAAGTTGACTCTAACAAGAATTTGCCATTCAAAGCTTCATTTTACGCAAACGGATCTCTGAATCGAAAAATGATTTTCACAAACCCGTAATATTTTTGAATGGCCTATCTGACGATACCCCACATCGCGGGATAGACGAGAAAAAAACATCTCCACTTTAAGTATATAGGAGGCACGCAAAAAAATTTTTTTTTTTTCGCTCTTTCAATTTGCCATTTTGCCGGCGTGATTAATATGTATATCTATGCCAAATTATATATTTCTAGTACTAAGAGTCTCTGAGCTAAGCTACGGATGGACAGACGGACATGGTGAAACTTTATGGGTTCCTTGTTGTCTACGGAACCCTAAAAACCCAAAAGACAGTTTTCCAATGCCACACAACCTATTTTAAAACAAAAGCAAAAACAAAAACACGTTATTAAGTAGGGCTGCCAACAATCCATCACGTACAGTCGTAAATAAAATATTTGTCGCAAATCATTCGCCTTCTTACGGCTAATGACCGCCAAAACAGGGGTAAGTAATTAAAAACCCTTTTTTGACACCATCCTTGATTGGCGGTCTCTGAATTTTAACTGTTCATCGTGCCTTCGTCAGGTCTCTTAAATGTTTTATTGTTTTTGATGGGTTCAAACTAATTATGGCGAGTTTTATTCAAGTAAAAGACCTAATGCAGATACTAAATTCTTCTTCGTTTCGTGGAATCACTAGCATGTCGTCAGAAACGCAAATGGTTAAATACGCATTTCGTCAACTCTCAGGATACACTCGCAACTTGCCAGAAAAGGAACTCGACAGATACGCAGTTCGGCAGACACGCAACACGACAGATACGCATTTCATCAGACACGCAACATGACAGATACGTATTTCATCAGACACGCAACACGACCGATACGCATTTCATCAGACACGCAACACGACAGATACGCATTTCATCAGACACGCAACACGACAGATACGCATTTCATCAGACACGCAACACGACAGATACGCATTTCATCAGACACGCAACACGACCGATACGCATTTCATCAGACACGCAACACGACAGATACGCATTTCATCAGACACGCAACACGACCGATACGCATTTCATCAGACACGCAACACGACAGATACGCATTTCATCAGACACGCAACACGACAGATACGCATTTCATCAGACACGCAACACGACAGATACGCATTTCATCAGACACGCAACACGACAGATACGCATTTCATCAAACACGCAACACGACAGATACGCATTTCGTCAGATATTTGAAACAATTCACCCAGTTGAGGATGTGGTCACCTCTGGTGTCAGAGTTAATTAAGCCGCACACACCCACAGGCCTCTGACTTGGCTATTTCAGACTTCCATTAACTATACAAGTCCAGGTTTGCTCACGATGGAAACGCCCTGGGCGCCGGGAGACGCAAGCCGATTCCCGTCTACCGTAGGCGCCGGCTTGCGGACGGCGCGAGTAATGGGTAGCTCGCCGTCCGATAAGGACCAGGCCCGAGTCGACAGCGCGTAGTGTTCCACGCACGCCTCAAAGAGATGTCAGCAAAACTGACGGGGATCGCTAAGGCCTGTCTGGGTCGCGGATAAATTTGAAAGAGAGTTACCGCGGCCCTGGCACAAGCAAGTGGCGGGTGGGTTTTAGACAGTTAAAGTCTGACATGCCCTCCGCTACACCCAGAGCGGGAGAAGTCATTGAATGATATACGAAATAAAATAAAAAGTTTTCTCACGATGTGATACTACATTTAAAATGGTTTATTACGGGTAATAGATACTCAGAGAATCTAACATCAGTCTTGCCAAATGATAGCTTAGTAGCTTGCCATTCGTGTTTCCCTGTTATTCAGTTGTAGTTCAGTAGCTCAGATAGGCAATCGTTTCATGTAAAATAGGTGCAAGTATTCAGGATTGGAAGCAGACTCCAACGTAGTTCGAAAAATGCTAGACATATTAATCTATTTATTATATAAATGCACGGAAAGTTCTAACAAGTCTTTAACTGTAACTGATGAAAAGCCTTAAAGATTATGGATAAACAATTAATCCTATAATAAGAGCTTGTATACTAGTCAAAAAGACATCGGTGAAAGTTATTATTCTATTATATATTGTTACTAGCTGACCCCGCGGCTTCACTCCCGTCAACTGGCTAACTACCTACCTACCTACCCTACCCTATCCTACATACCCTACCCTACCTACCTACCTACAATTTCTTAAACTATTTATTTGAATAAGAATTAAGACTACAATACGAATGTAACCAACTTTGTTTGTACCGGCGATCTAATTAAATTTTATTACACGAAAGCTGCTATATAAGATAGTGAGATATATTCTCATCATTCGCAGACTTTTTTGTAGGTAATAATGAGTACTTTGGTCATGTAGTACCTATTTTTTATGTATCATCAATAGTTTTCTCAGTGCACGCCATGAATGAATGTTCTAGGCAAAATTTTGCTACTTAGGGTTACATTATTGCAATTTTCATAAGGATCTCTGATTTTTTTGAAAATAAATTATAGCCTATGTGAATAATGCAGCTTTCCATAGGTGAAAGAATTTTTTAAATCGGTTCAGAAGTTTCGGCGCCTATTCGGTACAAACAAACAAATAAATCTATGCTCTGTATAATATTGGTAAAAATGGCAAGCAAAGCCGATGTCGACTAATCTGCCAATCAAAGTTATTGTTGAAATGGCAAAATACATGAAATGAATGTGTGTGTGGCAATGTGGCATTTTGGTAGCGCAAGTCAATCCCAAATATTTAAGACTTTTTGACAATAGTTTTGCTGATTACATAGAATTTGTCTTCGCTCTCTTATACTTTGATAAAACCCATATAGGTTTCGTAGGATTCGTCATTAAAGACGATACTATAAATTATATTTCATTAGATATGAAAGTAGGTTTTATCTGTTTTACTGCGAATAAGTTCCTATATAATTTAATATTCAAAACACATTTTTCAAAAGAACTTAGAACTACAAGTATCTTCTAGTAATAATTCGTAAATACACGACATAAAATCATAAATAAATCCTAAATAGCTGTGTTTAAACTGACATTCTTATGAATAAATTAGTAATATAACAACTACATTTAATAAAATTAACCAATCACAACTCCTCACGATTGTCACAGCACTTTAGATTGGTTAGTCGAGCGACCTATTTTAATAATTCAAATTAATTTTTGTCGTCATTATGTAAACAAGGTCATATTTGATTACACCATAATGCAAGACTACGATTTGAATAAGGTGTAAACGTATACAATTTAAATGTTTTCAACGAGAGCAATGGTGGCCCAGTGGTATCGGCCGCGGCTTACAAGTTGTAGGTCGTGGGTTCGAACCCAGGCAGGCGCTTTACTTTGTGTAAATTATTTCATCACCACTGCTCTCAAAACGGTGAAGGAAAACATCGTGAGGAAACCGGCATGTCCTAGAACCAAAAATTCGAAGACATGTGACATCCACCAACCCGCACTGGGCCCGCGTGGTGGATTACGGCCCATTCCCTCTCACAGAGAGGAGGCCTGTGTCCCAGCAGTGGGAACATATTAATAGGCTGATGATGATGATGATGATGATGTATACAATTCCACAATATCACACCAGTATTCCCCAAAAGGTTAAAGCAGAATTGTACCTATAAGTACATCCGCATTTTGCCAGGTATTAGAGTCCTATATAATCAGGGACAAACTTATTGCTATCATCATCATCAGTCTATTAAAGTTCCCACGGCTGGGAAATAGGTCTCCTCTCTGTGAGATTGCTACCAACCGAACAAAAAAAAAAGTAATACATTTCTTACAAAAAAAAAGAAGATCTAAAACTACACAGAAAAACTTAATCACACTAAGTGTAAGTAATTGAAACTTGATGTAGTTCTATCAATCAATTAGCAGGGCAAATCAAAATTGCAGTATCCACTTCCCCATACCTCAGCCAGTTTATTAATTACATTTTTTTTTGTTCAGTAATTTAATAATTAGGTGTCTTAAGGCTGAACACTCGAAGGGTATTGCAGATGTCCTTTGGCAAAGGCCTCAGACCATCAGATGCGCTACCAACTTGTTTGATTAACCAAAAAGCGACTTCAAACTAACCATAACATTAACTCTCAAACCACCAACAAATTGTCACAATACAACACCGAAAAATCCGAAATACACGAAAAATACGTAACATTTCTTTTCCAAAATTACACATGTACACGTTACAGGTAGTTAAGATTCAGGCGTGGATAAAAAAGGCAGTATTATCTATCACTACAAGAAAGTGCACCCCGAAGCGAGCGAGCGAAGCGGTTAATTAACAAAATTCTCTTTTGTCTGGGACACATAAAATTTTATGAGTATCAAGATCTGTGAGCCAGTGTCCAAACCGCCTGTGAGAAACGTGGATGTTATGTTACTGGAAAAGGCTGAGATTTCAGGGATGAGCGTAATTTGTAACGATGGGAAGAATTTCGGAGTATCTCAAGTACGAGATAAACAAATGAGAGAAACCTTTGAGAACAATAAAGTGTGTAGTGGTAAAAAATAGCCAGTCTGCAAGATATTGTTGATGCCACATTAATTACCCATACAATTTTCTTGTTAGTAATAAATTCTTTAATTTTGGAAGTGATACTGATAAGATAAAGACTGCATAAACAATGTGTTATGTATAACATGTTACCTAACAGCATAGTGAAACAGTCAGTTAATACTGAAAAAATCTATATACTTGTACATACAATCATGTAGTTGGGCGAAACCAAGTAAACCTTTTTTATGATAACTTAGCCCTTATAAAGCATAATTTCTCTGAGGGTTTACAAAGATGTGTAGGCAATTTATTACTTTATACAAACAAAAATCACATATATTGATCTTTAAATAATAAAAATAATAATAATAATAAAATGTTTTATTCGTTAAAAAAAGTTGGTTTAACAATATTGAGGTTGACTTCTCCTTTTAAGTGTGAAAACACTTGTGCCAGGAGAGGCCGCTCTCCCATAACTTGGTTAAATTTATGTATCATCATAATAACTTATCTTAAATCTATTTGACTGAGTCAACAGCACAATTTACTAAATGTATATGAGTGCGCACGCAATTGTGCGCACGTGTGTGTAGAAGTGCGAGTTAGCACACTCATACTTGCACACACACGCACACCCTGTGCGTGTGTGTGCAAGTGTGAGTGTGAGTTAGGGTGTGCGTGTGTGTGCAAGTATGAGTTAGGGTGTGCATGTGTGTGTAAATGTGTGTGAGCAAATATATAACGCGATATATATTTATTTATTTAATATTTTATAATATGATGGCACATATACCTTTTCAATCAACTTATCCGTTCCATCTAAATCAAACTTGATAACGTTGTTGAAACTCGTCAGAAACTGAAACTCGCATCCACACAAGGTCTTTTTTAAAGTATATTTTAAACAGTACTAAATGGTTCTCGCTCCTTGTTACCTCAAGCCACATCCAGCAACTTTATTCTTCAAATAAACGGCCACACAAAAAATTGGAGCAGGGCAAGTATGGAAAAGACTCATAAAATTTAATAGGTTTTCCTTCAAAAAGCTCTTACGTGAGGCGAGTGGTTATGTCCCATCATATTTTTTGTAAGGAGCATGTTAATGAACGATCGTGTAAATGGTGGCAGTTTCGAGAGCTGCGTTTGCGCCGTTAATCATTAAAGATCATGGCGGATTTTTTCTTGAAGATTTTAGATTTTTAAAAGGGTTTTCGCTTCGATTTTGACATTTGCAAAGTGTTTTGAATTCTTCAGAGTTTATAGACCCTACAACTGATTTGATAGCAAAATACTTTAAGGAGAATTTCAACTAAGAACGTGCTTAACAGCTGCTGACTAAATATTTCATATATATGAATTTTAAAACTCTTTTGAAGCAATCTTTTGCCTATCTCCTTTATGTAATACAGTTTATGCATTCTTAACTATGTACAGTCAAGGGTCAAAAGTGCAGTCATACTCTCCCAAAACTCAAATGGCTAGTTTTTGTAGAAGAAGCTAAATTAACAACTGATTTAATATTTTGTATAGAAATTAAAGTATAGATTATTCATACTAACCGTGAAAAGTTGAAATTCTGCTGCCTACAAAAAGAAATCCTTTTCTGTTTTGGTAGAGTGTGACTGCAATTTTGACCCTTATAGTACATTCGCGACCAACAGTAGGTTCTCATAATGTTATTTTAATTTCAGGTATGATGTGACGAAAGACTTGCATTACTCATTATTGAATCTTTGGATTTAATCTTGATTGACTTTTCTAATTATTCTCAAATACCAATATAAGGATGTAGGTTTCATACCTACCTACATCCTTTTCTCATGTAGTTACTATCTGTCGGTTTGTTTCCAATTTCGTCTTCCTTGTTAGAAGCTCGTCATTTTTGAAAAGTTTCTGAACATATCCAGGCCAAAAACCAATCACTATTTTCAATAATTTCCAGTGTCATTTAGCAACATACCTAAATTCTACCATCAGTTTCTCACCAAAACACTGCAATATATCATTAAAGCAATCCGGAACATTGGGCCCTGTAAAACAACGAACAAAAAAGGCTTCGGGCCCACAATTAGTACTTTCGACCGCATACCAATAGCGACGCATCTTCTGTGCCTCCGCACCATATATGGACTATGTAGTCCACAGGAGATTGGTCAGATTGGTAAGACTAACGATTTGGTCAGAATACTTTATTGATATTGTCCGGTTAATGTTTGCAGTACCCGGAAAGAGTGATTAAAGATAATTAGGTGCTGTTTTTTTTTTTTATTTTATTCAGCAGATATTTGGAAATGTGTTTTCGGAAAAGATACTTCTACAATATGTTGGGATTACTTTTAATGATGTAGTAATTAGTAACTGATTACTGATTTTCCATTGACGTTTATTTTACTCCTTATTATTTTTTGTTTTCTTGCTAAACCTCTCCAGAAATTAGGGCTTTTAGAATCAAATATTAACTTCAACATTATTTTCTTTTATAAATTTAATGTTTTTAATTCATTTATCTAGAATGCGCCCCAGCTACCTTAAACTATTGTATATTTGAGATAGCTGGAGCATATTTTGGACCGAATTTTGGAATATGTAATTGTATTACAGTAGGTCCAGCTAGTTCTACTAAGTTTTTATCAATGTTACTTTTATCAGCATCTACATTTATACCAAAATCGTAATATGTGCAGAAATGCGAATTGAAATACTCCATAAAAGATTACTACGGAAATATTTCTTAAAACATCGTTTCGAAAAGGGCAAGATGTGTTGTCTTATTTCAATGTATAAGGCACACGAGATTGGAACGTCGTGATAAAGTCATCTCAGGATGAATGAATGAATACGTTTTTTCATCTAGATTATGTGTAAAGTTCATTCAAAGAGCATAAAACTTCCGTGCTTTACCCATTATCGTCAATAAGTAAAAATAACTCAATTTTACTGTTTTTTATCGCTGCTTTAATGTGTTCAGGTTTTGCTGTGTGGTGGCATTAAGGTGCTTGTGTTATCTTTAAAAAAATAATGTTGACTATAAAATTAAATGGTTAACTTATGAATGATATTATAAGGTTAAAGGTTTTGATAGATAAGCTACCTCTTTTAAAGACTTCTGAAATAAGTTTATGGCGGCAAACTCTAATTTACCACAGATAGAGTTTAACATATTCTTATACTAGCGATCCACCCCGACTTAGCACGGGACTAATTTTTTATACACAAACCTTCCGCGTTTACTGTTTTTTCTATTAGTGAAAATCGCTTGCCTGATTTAGAAGGAGTTCGCGTTGCAGAAAAGTTGCAATCCGCGTCTCTCGATGTCATCGAGAGACGCGGATTGCAACTTTTTTATACCATAAAGAGACAAGGACAAGCACTCAAATCTAGTAAGGTAGTAACATCAGTGAAAAAATCAAACACGGTCGGAAAGTAGACAACCCTTAAGACAAAAGGTAAACCGCTACAACAGTACCCGAGAGGGGCTCTTTAAATTTTTTCATCACAAATCCGATATCTCCACACATATCGCAGGACCTCACATGCGTGCGAGCACTTATAAATCAATAGGTGGGCGCGGTATCTTTGGCCGTACACATTGATGTTGTGCAGCGAAGAAAGTTGACACTCAGGTCGAATGCACCGGGTTTTTTATTGTAGGTTGTGACACTAGGTGGGTAAGGTGGTTAACCTGTCCGGAACTGTAATTGTTGGGAAGCGAAAATACCATCCGACGTTACGAGACTTGGCGTAAAGGGAATCATTTATTTTGATGTAAGTACTTGGGTTGCAATAAAACATCCTATTAGTTCCTACTTGCCATTTTAAGTTTAAAATACAGGTTGTTTTGCAAAAGAGTAAAGAATATCTTTGGAGCTTATAGTATTGAATAAACCGCGGGTCGACTTGGAGATTGGGAATACTGGACTGGTTACTAATCGTGTATATTAATATATACCGAATCACTATGTATATTAGTACTGCTCACACTCCCATAAAATAATACTACAAAATTACTTAACCAAGGGTCAATTTCACCGATTGAACTAATCGCGATTAGTTCAACTAAACTCAGTTTATGCAAATACAGCGTTCTGATTGGTAGTTTCTTAGCGGTCTCAACCAATCAAAACACTGTATTTGCATAAACTGAGTTTAGTTGAACTAATCGCGATTAGTGAACATTGGTGAAATCTGCCATAAATGATGGTAACAAAACGTTAGCGCGATCTAATTTGCCGCCAACACCATCTAGGGAATAAAGACTTAAACTTTGTTTAAATTATAAGTGATGGCACTATGATCTTGTTGACCTGAACAAGTATAGAATTTAGAAAACTTAAGAAAGGTATTCTTTCATGTTACCAGGATGGCTGATATCATGACCAATTAAAGCTTTACAAACACACCCTTCGATATCAATTGAGATTGTGATTTGATTGTTTGTTTAATTTAGTTAAATTTTTCACAAAAAATCAATTATTTATAATAATAAATCCTTTTGTTTTACTGTTCCAAAAGGTTCACATACTGATGTGATAAATTCACTTATTAGCGTTCAGCAGTTTCTGTCTTCCCCCATGGGAAAAAGGCGTGGGTTTATGTATATAATATGTCATAAAGAAAATGCATGATACAACTCTGATCCTTTGTGGGAAACTGAAGTCCATACGAGGAGATTCTGTGTGACGGAGATCACCAGGCTCTCACCCCGAATCTGCCTCTGTGGCATTAGCGTAATAATTATATTACTATGCATATTAATGCATATAATAATGAAATCCACTCCAAACTTTTTATTAAGCTTTCAAGAACCGGCGGACAATCAATCGGGAAATAGTTAGAAATAATAAAAAAAATCCACACCCGGTGACAAAATATGTAAGCAACTTCTATCCCCCTGAGAGAGTGCACGTATCCAGATTAAAATCCCATAAAAAGTTAATGTGTTACTGTTAACACCTCCTGATACAAACATCATGTTAAATTAATTTCGTTCAAACATTGGGTGCATTTAAAAGGAACGTTTTAAGTGACATTTAAGCCCACTATCTTAATGTTAACACTCCGTTTGAAACTCGTAAAGTTTAAGCAATAAACTTTGGACAAGATATAATTTGCATCAAGTTAAGGCACGACTGATTTAAATTTTGTTTTGATTATTTATTTTGTAAATTATTACACATATTATTTAAATGGTAATATTCGCTCGTGGCTAAATAATAACAGCCGCACGGTTCGATCTTCAAGGTTAAGCAACGCTTGACGAGGTCGTTCCGTGGATGGGTGACCATATTCAACATACCGAGTTTCCTCCGTGCCTCGGAAAGCACGTTAAGCCGTTGGTCCCGGCTGTCATTTGAAGATCTTTGACAGTCGTTACGGGTTGTCAGAAGCTTGAGATCTGACACCAGTCTTGCCAAAGGGTATCGTGTTACCCAGTTACTGGGTTGTGGAGGTCAGATAGGCAGTTGCCCCATGTAAAACACTGGTACTCAGCTGAATCCGGTAAGACAGGAAGCCGACCCCAATATAGTTGGGAAAAGGCTAGGCAGAAGAAGATCGATTATTTATTTTATAATTTATTAAACATATGTTACAATGAAGTGCAAAGATATCCTTTGTTTCTTAAGATTTTTTTTCTTTCGGAAGACTTGTAAAAGAAGAAATGAAAAGAAATGTAGACAATAGTTTGTGAAAACAGGAAGAAAATACCGACAATTTTATCGAAAAAAAGATTCTTGGGTTTTTAATTCACCATCCATTTTTTAAGGATGTTAAACATTTTTCATTATTTTAATTGCGTTTTTTTCCTATTATTTATCTAGTACAACTAATTTTGTACGCCATAAATGGAAAAACATGTAGCCACCTCATATTACTATAAAATGAAATAAAACTGTACTCATGTTTTACAAAATAAATATATCTTATCTTATCTCATATTTATTGCCCTTTTTAATACACTTTTTAGAAAAAAATGGTTGACATAGCCAAACCTAGTAAACTCCTACTTTTTTAGGAGTTTCTCAGACAAACAAATGTTAGTGCGTTCATTTGTTGAATTTAGTTTAGGGATAATGAATGTACACATAATATACCTAAACGTACATACAAACTATTAAACATCTTAAAATCAAACACAGTTATCATCATCATAATTAGCCTTTTTATGTTCCCACTGCTGGGACACAGGCTTCCTCTCTGTGAGAGGGAATGAGCCGTAATCGACCACGAGGGCCCAGTGCGGTTATTGGATGTCACATCTCTTCGAATTTGTAGTTCTATGACATGCCGGTTTCCTCATGATGTTTTGAGAGCAGTGGTGATGAAATAATTTACACAAAGTAAAGCTTCTGCCTGGGTTCAAACTCACGACTTACAACTTGTAAGACGCGGCCTCTACCACTGGACCACCACTGCTCTTACTCTCAAACACTGTATTCATACTAAATCCCAAACTAGGTAAAAATATTTTTTTCATTATTGTATTTTTTTATTAGAATATATTGTCCCACTGCTGGGCAGTTTTTCCCTAAGTTGCGTCTCGAATCCAGGTCATCTCACCGCCTATTTGTGAGTCTGCCGTAATATTTTATTAAACACAGAATAAACTTGTACATCGCCTTAACAAAGATATTTTTAAAACGATTTGGCAATGATACGAAAAGACTGTATGCTCACATAAAACACGCCCGTACTTCACTTTGATAATAAAGTGCAAATATGCACGTAATACTGTTAAATAAATGATAAACAAACAAATGCACTTCACGTCTTGCGTTTCTTGAAAGGACGGGTAAAAAATGTACAATAAGTGTGTATTAACGGTTAACCCGAAGAATTGCCAAACTTAAGTGGCAGTGGGCAAGGCACATTGCTCGTAGAACGGATGACCGTTGGGGCCCAAATGTTCTGGGGTGGCGACCGCGTACAGGTAGACGCAGCGTTGGAAGGCTTCCCTCTAAGTGGAGCGATGACCTGGTCAAGGCTGCGAGCGTCCAGCGGATGCAAAATGCACAGGACCGATCAGTGTTGCGACGCGTGGGGGAAGCCTAAGTCCAGCAGTTGACTTTCGGCTGAAATGATGATGATGGTGAATGGATAACTCGAATCCTAATTGCAAAAGCATTAGCATGATTATGCATATGCAAAAAGAACATTACAGGCTGTAATCAGCATTTAATGTTCCCACTACTGGGATACAGGCCTCCTCTCTTTATCAGGGAGTGGGCTGTAACCCACCATGCGGGCCCAGTACGTAGAAGAAGTCACATATCTTCAAATCTTTAGTTCTAGGACATACCGATTACCTAGTTTGCCGGAGTCTCAATGGGTTTCATACAGGTTGGTGGCGAATATTGATTGTTGTTTTAGTGTTTTGTATTTTAAGAAGAACACAAAGGCAACGGTGAAGGAAAACATCGTGTGGAAACCTGGACATTTAGCTAATTTATGTCTACAATAGCCAAGTCAGAGGCCTGTGGGTACCCAGAGGCGGCTTAATTAACTCTTACACCAGAGGTGGCAACATCCTCACACCAAAAGAAGAAGAACCTGGAAACTATCCCGACTTCTTGAGAATGTATAAACTTATCAGTGATTTGGCATTTTTGGACAATGAATATCTAATGTTCACGGTTTTCATCTAATCTAAAGATCTAGAAAAAAAAGGAGTTAATATGCCTATACCATGGAAAAGTAAAAAATGAACAGAAAACACGAAAGAAATGAATATAGAAGATACTTGCTAATCTCTGTATGTATAGTATGTAGGGATGAATAAATGCCATTCCCTTTGGTCACAAGCTTCGCAGTACTCACAGCATGCACCTGCAAAGCACAGCAGTATAGGCACTCGGCGTTTATTTATGAAAGCCCTAGCTCACCCTAACACCACAATTACATAAACAACTTGTAACTAACAAAATAACGGAAAATTACCAGATAACATAAAGGAATATGTTCCAAAGAGTACATAACTTCGAACAAACATTAAATTACCCGAACACGTTTTAACTTACGAGCCGAAATCGTTATATTTCTAAATTAATTTGTAACCAGCAGATATAATCGGGACAAACAATGAACATAGCTAGGCGGCATCCAATGGCGTCCTTATAAAGAGTATCCAATTTAATTGTAACTGTTCGGAGCAGTTAGTAGCGCACGCGATGAAGATGGTGAACTCAGACGTACTTGTGTTTAGACGCGCGGCTAAATAACCCGCGCGGGTAAGGCGGGTAACACTTTAAAAAACGAGGATTAACTTTATAGCAAAAATATAAGGGACCTTATTGATGTCGATAAGCCATATTTTCTAAGAAAAATAAGTGCAAATCCGTCGAATTAAATTGCATTGGACCCATGTAAATGTACTTGCAATTTCACTTTGTAAAAATCAAATCGCATCGACCCACCGAAGACTAAGAAGAGATTTCTTCAGAAATAAGGATCACCTCTGTATATTTCTTTTTGTTCTTTCCAACTTGTTAGGGATGGAAGAAAAAGATCATTAAAGGCTTTCTCCATCAAAATAAATTCAGATATTTATGACCTAAATTGGACACCCCAAAAATAGATTGTGTCTTGTATTGTTGACATCGCGTCATGTCCCGTTTTTCCACGGCAGATAGTGCGAGGCAGTACTCAAAGCTAACTAGCTAGGCTATCGAAGTTAAATTCATAAAGTTCTGGCTTAAATGAGACACCCGAAAATTGATCATGTCTTGTGTTGAAGACACTGAAATTTGCCGCGTCTCATCGCGTTTTTACGACGCGGTCAGTGTGAGACCAGTCCCCATCTAAGCTAACTAGGCTATCGAAGTAAATCGCGCCGCGCCAGCCACAGCACCCCATTAATTACAGTGTCCATTATTAACGTAAAATAAATTGATTTCTATTTAATAAGGGTCTGCTAATAAGCGTACGTGGTTACGTTTAATTAGTTATTATTAAGAAGTTCTTGGCTGGAGAAGACTTTCTTTAATTGGGTGATGTGATAACAGAATCAACCGATCATGTTCTAACTGCTGGGTCACTCCTCTTATTGAGAAGGCGAGGGTAATAATAACTATGCGGACTTACCCCTATTATCCTCAAGACAAGTACATTTTCCTTAACTGTTTTGAGAGCAGCTACAAAATCTAGCCGTTAAAAACTACAGTTGGTACGCAAAAAAGACAATTCTCAGAAAAGTCACTCGCATGCGTGCGTCACTACGTCGAGTCATACGTAAGTATAATGTTTATTTTGAAAGTATTTTTTTGTTGTAGTAAAATTTCACGAGACTAACCCCGGTTGCAGACCATGAGCTAGGCTAAGTGAATTTAGCTTAACTCACTTAAGATTTATTACGCATTGTATTTTAGCATAATTGTTACATAGTTTGCGGTCTGTAGGTACTAAGTATGAAAATCTATCGCTGTGAAACGGACTTAGTTTAGATCTTGGTCTGCAACCAAGGTTAATAAAACCTAAGTGGAATATTATATGAACAACTCGATAACTTGAGCGGCTTCCAAATGTTTGTATAAGGTTCATATTCGGGTTGCGCAAATAATTATGACTATGTTTCTGAATTTCGTGTGAAGCTCAAGTGGTTGCCAATTTTCCTTCGCCGGAATGCTCATATTCTTTCTATTTTATATAATGTGCTCTTTACTCCTTTCACCCCTTTTTACCTTAAGAAACGTTTTCAGTTCCTCCGCGATTCCCACACAAAATTGCTTAGGTCATCAGATAACTTACGACTTCAAATTCCAACACATTGCACGACTTTTTTGGATAAATCCTTTACTGTCCAGGCTACTCGTCTGTGGAATGCTATGCCAGATCCAATCAATCGTGCTCAATCATTGCCTGTGTTCAAAAGACTCGTAAAGGAATATTACCTGTCGCTGTCTTCGTCTTAGCGTGTTGATTTCAAACAGACACTGTGATTGTGATTATCAATAGAGTCATTCATAATTTATTTTTATTGCCATTATATTTAGTATTTAAGTATCTATATATTACATAGCATATGTATTTATCTGTGTATCTATTATAATAGAGTATTTTAACATTTTTCACACCGATGACAACCCCACTTCATGTCCAGACAATTACTGTCCATACCAGGTTGCCTGGAAGAGATCGCGGATTGCGATAAGGCCGCCCATTGTATATTTTATAATTGTATTTTAAGGTGTACAATAAAGCATATGATAAATAAATAAATAAATTGTGAGATATGGTTTGAATGCATCGCTGAAAATGCGCTCCTGAAATCAACAGCGTTGGTGTCACAAGGTTTACCGACGCCGAAAGCCTGGTGAAGGTCGCGGAAATCCGCTGGTTGCTAGAAGTACAAGACCGCTCATTATGGGAGCTTGGGGCTTGAGGGATGCCGATGTCCAGTAAATGTCATTTGGTTCAATTGATAACGATGATTGTTCGGTTTTTGACCAACCTTTTTTAAGAAAATATTTGCTGGCTGCTTATGAACCTAAGAATGTGTATGTAAAGTATTTGTGGGTGGAAATCGTTCGTTCCTACTATCTCCAAGAAGACAATTGAACACCACCTACCTCGTCTCAACTTCCGGGTCAGCAGAAGACCTGCAGCGTGCACGGCACTTCACAGATAGGCAGTCTAGACGTACTCTGGGTTCAAAGGTCTTGAAGATCGCACACCATACGGTAGTAAGTCCACAAATACTACAGATGCTAAAACGTTTAGCTTGAGACATGATCAACAAGAGAGGAAGAAAGGTTCATCCAGCTCAGGGCTCTAATTCGTACTACTCGCCACGGATATATAGAACCGCGACGTAGGTCGAGGGCGAGTTTAGTGATGATTTACCAACTACCCTCAATTCGATAATAAGAATCGAACAATGATGAATCCGTTTGTCTCAATGAAGAAATGTGAAGTTGCGAGCAGAATGTTCTAAGTTTAATGGACTAGTAGTAAAAAAACAGTAAAATCCGGTTTCTGGATCACACTTTATAATTTTCGAGCATGTAAACTGCTGTAATTGGCGAACGTTGTAGATTTTCGTTCCAAAAACAAAATGATAAGTTCATTCTTTCCACGCCATTCCAAAACATTAGCGAAACAATCTCAACATCACGTTTATTCCCAAATACGAAGCAGAAATAAGTTCATATATTCAAAGCGACCCACGTCCGTCCGTTTGTCGAGCCGAGCAAATATTTATTTTGAAAGTATTGTACCGAAATCGCGTTTGTGAGCTTAGCCCCGATATGGGACACAAACATTGTTCTGTATTATTTAGTTAAAGTTAACTTACAAAAATGGAAAGATTTTGTTAAAGCTACTGTTTTACGGTAGCTTTGACTTAGAGAAACTAGTCCTTAACTTTATTTGATGTGGGATTTGGGTCCCACCATACCATTAGATGGGGCCAAATATCACCAGATTTAGTTACAGTAGACGGATGCTAAATTTTGCCAACAGAAATTTTGGCACCTGGTGCATAGAACAGAGGAAGGTAATGATGTTTAGTAAAACAGTTAACCCAGTGGCTAATTTACAAAACTTCTTCTTCTTCCTGACCTTGTCCCGTGTTACTTGGGGTCGGCGCAACACGTTTTCTTCTTCCATACCATCCTGTCCTCCGTCACGCTATCACTGACTCTCTTTTCTTTCATATCACTCCTCACACAGTCCATCTATCTTTTCTTTGGCCGTCCCCTCCCTCTCCATCTATCCACATTTATATTCATAACTCTTTTAGTAACATGCGTTTCATCCCTCCTCATCAGATGACCATACCAGGACAAACGGTTTCCTTTCAACTTTTCTGTCACTGGCGCCACTTTCAAACTTCCTCTAATATACTCATTTCTCACTTTATCCATTCTCGTCACTCCACACATCTCAACATTCTCATCTCTGCTACATGCAATCTCTTTTCATCCATCTTTTTCATAGCCCAACATTCTGATCCATACAGTACGACAGGTCTAATCACGGACTTGTAGATTTTCCCCTTTAACTTTAGGGGCATCCGTGGGTCGCAAGTAAAACAAAACAAAATAAGAAAGTGCATAACAATTTGCAGAATGTTTTCGTATCTTTAGGACTATCGTTAAGTGAATTAAAATTGCTTGGCAGTTTTACCTAACATGTTAGAAAAATTAAATTGCAAAAGCAAAAAAATAAGACATCATAATTATTAAGAATTCACTTCAAATTTATTTAAAATGTAGGAAAACTATAGATATTGTTTAGCAACATCATAATTAACTTTATAGTATGGTGTCTGAGTTATCTTAATTATTATAGACGCGAATAAAATTTAATTTATCTATGTGTGACAGCTCTGGCGTTTATATTATCTGTGATGGATTTACTAGTCTGTGGCGTTTGTTTATTTTCTTAGCAGGTATGTGGTCATGTGTGCGTGCGTGTAGTGTAGATACCTATTGGGGAACATATTAGTAATAATTGTGTTTTTTTTTTGTGCTGGAATTTCTTGCCTTGTCAGTACGTTACAGAAAGTCTCAATATTAATGTGATAAAATAGGGGCCAGAGGCCCAAGTGACATTTTATTATCGAAAGCATGGCAATAGCGTTGGTCAAAAAGACAAAATTGTATGGGATTGACAAGGGATATCGAAAAATCACGTGATCAACCTTACATTTTGACATTATTGCCTTTGCTGACGTCGAATGCCACTTGTCTAGGGGTTTAACAGTAGTTTATAAGCAAATCGCATAGTAGTAAAATTAAGAAAATTTTCATCCAGTATCAACAAAAATTTCTTAGGAGTTCCTGCAGAAACAATCTGGTAAAATGGGGTATCATCGACCCTTACCGTGTGGAGCCCCGTCTCAGAACATGCTTTATGTTTTGTCCTTCCCAACTTGCAAAACCTACCTACAGTACATACACAACCCGACAAAAAGTCCAACATGATGTTCTGGATAAAATGCCATTCTAACAGCGATGGCGACTGTCGCAATGTCAAAATTTAGTTGATCACGTGATCATTCTCAAAGATTTTTGTAATTTTACAGGATTGACATACAATTCCGAAATATCACATGCATTTTAACTATACCGCTGGTACATGTTACTTTATCTAGAGTTTCATGTGACTGCGTAACTAAATACCTACTTGTCCGATAAAGTAGAAATCGATCGACACGAAAAGAAGACATTAATGTTGCATACCACCAAAAAAGGCACGCAGCGTGAAGTCACCAACCAGAGACTTTTGCCAAAAACATCTCGACTTGAACTATTGAAGACATTTCACTAAACGTACGGTACATTTGCAATTTAAATACAATGCGACCAAAAATATATATACCAAAAATACCAACCTTTTAAACTGAGGAGAAAGTTCGAGCTAAATAAATATGTTTGCTGTACATTCCTGGTTTTCGATACACCGAGTGAAGTATGGCCGAAATTTTATCGTTGCACACTGTGCTTTTCTTTTACATCGGGGCCAAAAATCGGACTCGTTAATTTCGCCGTCTGATTTGGTAGTGCGATTTTTTGTTAACGTTTTATTTATGCTTTGTCGATTTGTATAGGGTTTTGAGTCAACTGCGACTTGGTGTGGTGATATATATTTTTCGAAATTTATAATGATTTTCTGCAGATTGTTTTTTGTACACTGTTACTGCAATGTGTAAATAAAAAAACAGGGCAACAAGAAAATTGGTCCGGTGAAGAGTAGAAAACAATCTCAATAGATATCTGCAATACCTTTAAGATAGTTAATATTGAAAAGTTTATTTTTGCTGTAGGACCCATTAATTTACCCAATCCATCGCCAACTCTCAATATTGTTTTATTCTCATAATTGCTAGACATGATAAAACATTCAAGCTTATTCTGTACAAATAAAGACATGCCGGCTTCCGATTGATTCCTGATCATCACCATTTCAACAAACAGTTGCAAGTATGAGTACATCCGATTTCATGCACATCACTAGTGACTGATGGTGCATTAAGGCAAATTAATCATCTTAAATCTTCAACTCAACGGCGATGCACATAAAAAGACAACGCCCAGATCTGTATCACTCTTTATCTACACGGTAAATGCCAGTTACTTTATTAAATCTTCATAAATTTGTCGTATACTACTAGTCGTTATTGAGAATGTTTTTATCGATTTATTAAACTGAGAAAAAAAATTGATTGGCTACATCCTTGTGGGTAAAGGTCTGCTATCTAAATTGTGGTAGAAAACTCTATGTGAGAAGCCAGTCTTAAAATTTAAGTACCTAACTGTTTGCAAGTTATGGTAAATCAGTAAAATCTTAAACTGATTTTTCAACAATCCATCTCCTTAACTAACCAGTAAAAGTTGCTAATTACCTACCTTTTTAATCAACGATTGATGCTTCCCATTAACAGCTTAAAGCACTGCTCATCCCTAAAAGGTGATCACCATAAGAGATACGTCATAAGCAATAATTTTGTCTGCAAAAGGAGACATTTCATTCACTATGCGCAAATCTACTGTTTGAACATAGCCGCTTTATTAACACTATATTTTTACGATATGGCCGGTACAATGAACTAAAAAATATCAATTAATATGAAGAAAACTTTCGCTCACACGAGACCATTCATCTTCTTGCCTTTTACATCGAATTTTGCAAAAAAAACCTTACCGTTGACATGTTAACGATAAGAGAACATGTTCTGATTAAAATTAATCGCTTTTGCGATCATTTTTTTATGGTGAATGATGGCTAATGGGTTCGTGAGCGATATGTGGTGGGTTAAGTTTTTGTAGAAAACTATGGTAATGATATATATAATTTTGTGTGAGTGTGTTGAATCCATAGTAGGAATATCAAGAACTTTGGGCACTTACTCATACCCAAACGTCCTCTAAAAATAAAAAAGTTACCCAACACACTTCCCGTTCATCTTGAAACTATTTTATTTTATATAAAACCGAAAAATATTTCGTTATTTTTTTGCTTAAAAGCAACATCGCAAAAATTGTAATTTTATATTAATTCTCATTTAAGAATTTTTTCGCCTCATCAAAATGCGCATAATATCGACGGACACCGGTTCAGTTCTTTAAGGTGTATTTCAATTATGTCCCATCCTTGATATTAAGTTAATTTTAGGTAAATTTTGTCCAAGGTGTCATCGGGATTTTTCACTGTCCAAAGGTGTTGGATTCGACCGTTTAAAGGTAAGAAAGTTAATTGATTATTAATTGATAAGATCGATCATATTTTTGGCCACAGGTAGGGTGGAGTCGTATCACTGCCTTAATGTACCTACAGTGTAGCAATTACTACCATATTCAATTAAAAATGCGCATCTTTAATGCATTTTGTGCATTTTCCGTCCATATAAAGTACAAGTAATAATTTTTATTTTTTAATAAAATAAAAAAGCAAATATTTAAAATTTCCAAAACTCCCGATAGTTATTTTTAATTCATGATTTTGAAACTACATAATTTATAACACGAAATTATGACACGATATCTTGCGGAAAGATCCCGATTCAAACAGTAAAACGCGCATAACGATTATCATCAAATATAACTAAAAACACGCAATAAAGTCACCTTTCATACAAAAAAAACGATATCAAAATTAGTTCATCCGTTTAGTAGCTATGATGCCACAGACAGATACACAAACACACATGTACACGTCAAACTTATAATATCAGTCTTTTTCCGTCGGGAGTTAATGAACATAATCTCTAACATGATAATTTCACGGCATATACAAGACTCTTCGACAAACAGACAAACAAAATAAATCCAACGATACGAATCTTACTACGAGTATTAACCAACGGTTATCTCAAAATGATGATTATTAAAACATTTTTTGTACTAATCACTCGATTTCCCATCTCAATAACAGAAACCCCCGTCGGCGAAGTCGGTAATAAACGTAACTCTTTAGACTATGTAGCGTATGGTTAACCCGTGGTTGCGGTTCATCACCCCATATAAAGAGACTGGCCCGATCTTAATTAGGCACCGTTTTAGTGTAATGAGCTTAGTTGTGGGGCCTCTAAAACAGCGGGGTTCTGATGGGCCTTTGCAGTTTGCAGACGGAAGGGCACCTTCCGTGTTAACCGTAACCGTTTTATGCAACTGTCATAAAAAGTAAGTCGGTGAATTCTTCCAACTGTCTACACAACCAGTAGCCTATGATTAGAAATTTGCAGTGGATCTGGTTAATGTTTTTGATTAAACTGAATTTTCATGTATGATACTTGATAATAGAATGTCAGGGTTGCCTGGAAATATCTAGCCAAAAACTGTTTTGTTATTTTTTTTTTATAAACTTAACCCTTCACCAAGATCTCCGTCTATCGTGCGTGCGTATGCAACATCATTAATAGGCCCTAGACAAGTGATATTCTATCATCAAAAGCATGGTGATAGCGATTGTCAAAAAGGAAAAATTCTATGGGATTGACTAGAGATATCGAAAGATCACGTGATACATGCCTTACATTTCAACACTTCGACTATGTCCTTTGCTAACATCAAATGCCACTTGTCTAGAGCCTAAACTCTCAGTTAGATCAAGTTTAAAAAAAAATAACATACATGCAGAATGTTGCAGTGGGATCTCATACTAAAACATCATACTTTGTAGACAAATCGAACTTAATATAGACCGCTTTTTAATTTATATTAATTACTTGTCGAGCTAAATACGTGATATTTACTTAAAAGGACGTGCGTTCTTTGCGATTACTACGGTATCATTGATGGAAAAAAGCTTGACAAGTGTTTTTAGGAACTTGCTTTGGAGTACCGTAGAATTATTTTATAAACCCCCGACGGAAAAAGTGGGGTGTTATAAGTTTGACGTGTGTACCTGTGTTTGTGTATCTGTCTGTGGCATTATAGCTTCTAAACGGATGAACCGATTTTGACATCGATTTTTTTTGTTTGAAAGTGACTTTATCGAAAGTGTTCTTAGCTATGTTTGATGAAAATTGGTTCAGCCGTTCTAATGTTATGGGGTTTACTGTTTGAATTGGGGTGTTTTCGCAAGATATCGTGTCATAATTTTATTACGTCTTCAATAGATTGTCCAATAGATGTTCTTATTTTAAGATGTTGTTCAATAGATGTTCTTATTTTAAGATGTTTTTCAATAGATGTTCTTATTTTAAGACGTTGTTCAATAGATGTTCTTATTTTAAGATGCTGTTCAATAGATGTTCTTATTTTAAGAGTTATCGTTGAAGTATGTGAGCAGTAGACGTATTTCATCTGAAATGATGATAATAAGGACTAAATAATTTCTGTGAATAATTTTTTTTACTTTGTAGTTTAGCTGATAATACTTGATGGGAAAACATGACCCCAAGAAAGGACAAAAGCAAGGCCCAGCAGTGACACATATTATTTTACATTAGTGTATGAAATAAAAAACAAGAAAGATATTTTTTTAGAATTTTTGATGTGCAGCTGTCCTGTTAGAACAGTTTTTTTTTATAGGCTATGGGCTCGCGCTTGACCACTATCTCACCTGATGGTAAGCGATGATGTGGTCAACGGTGGAGAATGCTTGCCTAGTAGAAACCTATTCACTCTTGACTTAAAGGCTCCTAGATTGTAGCTATCGGGAAACACAGACTCCGGCAGGGAATTCCACTCCTCAGCATGATAAAAGTGTTCCCAAAACGTTTAGAGCGTATGGGTGGGATGACCACCATGTACCGATGGCGCATCGTCGTATGTCTGATAGTCCGATGATGAAACGGGGTTGGCGGAAGTAGATCATGCAATTCCATCGCACACTCCCCTAAATGTAACATATAAAAAACTGACAAACTGGCAACTCGGCGACGATGTTCAAGGCTCTGGAGCTTTGACTTGACCAGTACCTCATTGCCGGTGAGCCTCTTGGCCCGCTTCGAGATCGACTCTAGTGCATCGAGCTGGCATTTTTAGATCAGTCCCAGAAATGAGAACAGTTATCCATGCATGGTCGAACGTGCACTTGATACAAGTTGAGCAGCTATTCCGGCGTAAAGTACCGTCTCATCTTTGCAAGGATCTCCAAATTCTTGGCAGCAAGCTGAGCCTTTGCTTCAATGTACAGCCCAAAATTAAGAGTCGATGTCAACGTAACGTATGTTTTATTACAGTCTACAATCTATCTCTGTGAATAAACGGACAGATGAACCGACGGACGGACGAACAGACGAACAGATGGACATACGGACAAACGGACAGATGGATAGACGGACAGATGGACAGACGGACTCGTGAGTGACAGCAATTGGGCTCCGTTTGCACCCTTCGGTTTTGATACCGTAAAAATTTCGCAAGTAGCAATTTATTTTTTTATTAACGAAATAAAAATGCAAACAACATTTAAATTAAGAATGTGTAAAAAACCGACCTTTGTTTAAATAATCTTTCTTTCCGTCCATTATCTAATTACAAACATACTGTTCTCATGGCCCCACGTAAACGGTTTATTTACGTCGCCAGCGAGTTTCTCGTGCGAAAGTTCATGCCTTGTGTCCTAAGCTTTAATTATCCGTCTAAATTAGTTTCCATCTACTTAAGAGCCTATTTAAGTACCTACATAGATAATTGGATTACTTTTAACTGAACCTTGTAGGCCTTAGCGGAATCTTTCATGTTTTGGAGAACGTATGGGTCTGTCCTTCTTTGTTGGTACTTAAATACTTGCATAGTGTTGTAAGCTTGCTGTCGTTTTTAGGGTTCCGTACCCAAAGGGTAAAAAAGGGACCCTATTATTAAGACTCTGCGGTCCGTCTGTTTGTTTGTCTGTTACCAGGCTGTATCCCATGAACCGTGATAGCTACATAGTTGAAATTTTCACAGATGACGTATTTCTATTGCCGCTATATCAACAAATACCAAAAACAGAATAAAATAAATATTTAAGCGGGGTCCCCACAAAAAAAATCGTGATTATTTGCCGTTCTTTGCGATAATGGTACGGAACCGTTCGTGCGCGAGTTCGACTCGCACTTGGGTGGTTTCACAATTGCAGAACTTTCGCAATAATTTAAACTTACCCAACCGACTCCGCACGTTTTTACCGGAGTATTATCCAATACTACTAATATTATAAATCTGAGATTCTGTATGTTTGGATGTGGGCTAATCATTCAGACTTCAACTGCTGAACCGACTTGGATTAAACTTGGCAAACTGATAAACCGTGTCCAGGATTAGGTATAAAAAATCCGAGTAGATTTAGGCTTGAATTACGACATTGGATACATTTTAACCCATACCCTTGCATTGTTCCCTTGCAATAATCTTATACTTTAAAATCTTTCAAACGGTTGTTTTGGGACGAGCCCGCCACACTATTCCCAACCACTGTAACTCCTGAAAGCAGAAATCAACATTTGCGATCGCCTTAAAAGCAACGAGTCAATGAAGCTTGAAGAATCCCGGTGAAACAATTCAACTATAGTGGATCCCGCAACTTAATTAAAAAGACATTTGTTCCTTGAGAAAATAAATGTTGTAGCAAAGTATATATTTACCGCTATAGCAGTACTTACGCTGATATGCAAGCCCAATAGTAAATTCACTTTCCTTTACATCAGAAGCGCTCTCATTTTCCTGCCACCACAATATCATATTACAAGCCTCATAAAACTCCCCATTACTTTGTTTGCACCGCCGACATTAACACTGACACTATTTTTAAAACAAACATACACATTGGGCCCACTCGGCTGTCATCAGGCGGACGACATAAAGATCGGCTCGTGACTTGCATGCATCATTCTGCATCGGTTTGGAGTTCTTTCTACAAAGGACACACGTTTAATTTGTCTCCTATTTGCCGCCAGTCGGCACTTTGTGATTCTGCAGTGGTATAGATTTGCAGCTATCGAGATGGTTTACTAGCTTGTTTTTAAATGTCATTCGATCGGTGAATTTTTTTTTTTCGTACAGTGCCCGCTCTTGACCTTAATCAAGCTTGGTGGAAAGCTGTGGATGAGGTCTAAGATGAAATGAGTGAGCCTAGAAAATACCTGTTCCCTCTCGCTGTAAAGTTCCATAATTTAAGTATCTACCACTGAATAATATCGTGTAACATAATTATGTCTTTTATAATTTTTTATTATTGTGTTTATGAAAGCGGTCTTATCGCTTGCAGCGATATTCACCTGACATGAGACCACGAAGGGCTTGGTAGGCGTTTCGGCTGCTGAGTTTCGTCCTATCCGGTCGAAGCAGGAATTTCATTATTATTAATATTTTTGAGTGGTGTTTCGACAATGCTTTTTATTTTAAAGCAAATTTTGTACAGTCAGAATGAAAAACCTTAGAGTTATATTATTTAAGTAAAAGTCAGACAATTTTTGAAAAAGATAAACCTTAATTAATTATACCATTACAACAATCTACAGTAAACATGATAAATCACAATAAGCAGTTTTATATATCAATTAAAAAGCGTACAAAATGGCACCTGAGGTATTCTACATACGGCACCTATCGATATTTTTCGCAGGTGCCATAAGTGGAATACGGATCAGTAGGTACTAGTCTTGGAACGTTTATATTTTCAGGAAAAAAAAAACTATTAAATTCAGTTTAGTAAACATACATAATTTCGGTTGAATAAATAAAGTAAAAAAATAAAGTAAACATAATTCAGTTGAGTGAGCAACAATAACATGATAAAAGTATAACTGCCTCTTGCTTTTTTAGTTACATGTTGAACATTTAAGCCCAAACTACCAGGAGGCATTGCAAGGAGAATCATGAAGAAGTATACATATGCAGGTCTTTTTCTTCCTTTTTTTTTCTTGGTTATTTGCTCATGCATACTGCGCTACTAACGCGGGAAGATAGCGAAGTTATGTGGAACTCCAACCCACTAAAACTCCTTGGTGTCCTTCTGTGCCGCTTATGGCCGGAACACGGGCACGCGTTAGCACTCACCGCGAACCCGCCGCTGCTGTCCGTCTCCGGACCCTCCTCTGGGGAGGGCGCACAAGAACACACTGTGAGCCGTGGTCACCCAAGGGACCAAACTAGCACATGGGTGCCAGACGACCCCGTGCATGTGGTCCCCTTGTGACAGGCAGGGCGGTCGTCGGCGGGGGACTGGACGTTACGGCTCTGCCAGTTTCCCAGTCCTCCTCCAATTCAAGACGATGCGGGAGTGCCGCTGGGTTATTTTAGTGGGTATACCGGATTCATTCCGGGGAGTCCCACATAGCCCCCCATTCCCCCAATGGGTGGGTATGCGTAATGCATTTTTTCCCAGCGAGATCAAAAAAAAAAAAAGGTCAAGGTCAATGGCCCCGCCACCTACCAGTTTTCAGACGCAGGGGATAGGGAGAGCGGCCAACTCTATACCAACACTCCCCTGCGGCCCCACCGCACCCGCCATCAGCCGGCGACCCCGTCCAGGCCGTGTGCCCCGTGGCACTCCTCTCCCACCGCGGCCACCAACCTTCAGCCGCGATATCGTATGGGTATAGGTGGCCCCATACGACATAGCAGCCCACCTCTGTTGCGATGTTGCCCAGGCTGAACCGCAACCTACATGTTTGCCGCTACGTCGTCAGTTTATCGGCAAAAGCCCTGACGAGCGGCCCCTCCTCGGGTTCCTTTCGCTTCACCGTGGGTGACCAAACCACGGTTACTGAGCCCCCCCTCCTTGACAATGCGGGAAAACACTTGGGAGCTCTTATTGCTGCGACAAACTAGTGTTGAGAGATTTCTCGCCGGCAGTGTGAACAGCCAGCGATCAACTATTAATATATGTGTCTCTTTTATTGACGGGATCTATATCTTTTGTCCATTTTTTCAGCGAGATTATTTTCGATAGCTAATCGCTTTCTGATTGGTGGTGGGAAAAGTGCCTTAAGCCTTTAAATTCTACATGAGTAAACCATCTTAATGGATGCGCTAACATTATAGATGTATTTATACTAGTTTTTGCGTCGATTTTCATTCGATCAGTTTGCGCAGGCGCGGCTTCGTTTGCTAGATCATTAATTAGGGATATGTCCCGATGTCCGACCGTCTGTCGGACAGACAAACCGACGGATTGTTCGAAACGTTTTGAAAAACATATCTATTCAATGGTTTTTAAAGTTTTTTTTCTTTATTTTGTAAATACTGTGGGAATTATTTAGCGAGGTTTAGATTTTTGAGTGTTTATTTTTGGTTCACATGAAATATAGTAGCTTTCAGAATACCAGCACTGCGTTATTTTCTTTAATATCGCAGCGATATTAAAGAAAATAACGCAGCGCTGGTGCGCGCGTGCTGAGATGGGAGCCGTTTTGGTCTCGCACGGAGTTTTTTTTTTATTTCTTGTTTTTGTTTAATTTTTGTTTTTGCTTATCTTTCACATCTCCTGTGCGGGACACACATAAAAAAGATTTTTCTTTTTTTTATTATTTAGTTCTAGTAATTTATCCGTTATGCCACAATTTATCTCAATTTTAACTACTACAACGTTTTTGACTCGTAATAATATCACGCCGCCATGCAAATTTCGAAAACTTAGACAAAGATTAATGCTACTCGAATAACTTTAAAATAAATATTCACTAAATATTGCAGTGGAAGTCTTTCGGCTTGAATGATGTTTATAATGTTTGAATGGTTTATAACAAACGTGCAGAAACTTAAAAGTAAATCCTCAAAAAAATAATCTATTTAGCAAGAGCTAGTTCAATTCATTGTATTCAAAAAAATTCTTTATCTCCAATCGTTCTCTGAAATCAACTTCCATCATTCATAAACCTAATACCGACTGTCCGAAACACTTCAAATTCCAAACACGAAATTATGCCCCATTACCATGAACCAACATAAAGAACATCACATCCCTACTAACTACTAACCCAAACTGTGACCTAATCAATATTAATACGGCAGCAACCGGCAGCTACTTAAGAAGTTCTATGGCTGGTCTAAAAACTAAAACAAACAGCCAGTAGGAATTTAATTTATGTTTACACGATGGTCGTGTCGTGTTTACGACAGTTTTTGTTGGAACAGACCACACACGATGGGTGTCGATTAGTGGTGCGCTCGTAAAGGTAGATGTAGACGGTCCAACTAGATGTTGTACTTAAATTATATGCAAATTTTACGGGACAGAAATTATAGGGAAATTACACTTATCAAGATGCTAAGTATTATACGTAGCAGGTCAAAATTTCGATTAAGTCTTAAATATACTGAAAAATTTTATTGGAAAATAATCATTATGTACAACAAAGTAGATTCTTTTCAGTGTTTTGTCATTTCATGGCAACACAGTAAATACAGATTTTTATTTATACTAAGCCTGTAGCTGACTTTAGTTAATAATAAAAATTCCTACGTTATTCTGTTAATGTTACAGTATCATGAACTTAAATTTTATCGCTGTAATCAGAAATATAAGGTGTCCTTGTTAACTACGAAAACCTAAAAATGGAGTATGTCCCCAGACTCTGGTTTGAGAAATAAATATTCTATTTTTTATTGCTTGACAAAATAAGATTTTATTGGGAAAATAACTGTTTTATTTCTAGTCCTCTATCTTTATGTACAAAGTTTATTGAAATCAAAATTAAAATTGAGACAAAGGCTTATAAGATCTGGTTGAAAACGCAAGATTTATGCAATTTCGGTAATAAATCGCATTTAAGTAAAGGTTAGTTCTTCTTTTGCGTTCTCAGTTTGAGATAATTAATTGGGAATGCAATAAATGAGAACAAGTAGGAATTACAGAGACACACTTTTAAAAGATTTTACTGTCCCGCTAAAAAACAAAGGTCCCTTCTTATACAGAGAAGGCACGAGCATAATCACCACACTAACTGCTCAAGGTGGATTGGCGATTTCAATCTTATATTACTTTGTTCTTAGTCACCGATGACAGCGATGTCCATATTGTTATATTCAAAATTTGTTATTATTTTTGTTTCAACATTGCGTAACATATTTTATATACGAGTCTTTCCGTGGACTGCAACCCTAACTTCTACATTATAATGATGTCGATCGCCTCATATCGGGTCCTAGAAACATTTTTGTCGTTTTCATTCCCTACGACCGCGACGCAGCCATCGGTGATTGATTGACTTGGACATTCAACTACTAGTTCCTGTAATAGTAAATACTTGGCATAGTTGTCTTTTGTTCTTGTCCTGCGGTCTTGATCAGATTTAATTAATATAATCAAGCTTGTTTTTAGTGTACGATGAGAGGTTTTTGACAAAGGGACATTCTATTGGCAATAAAATTGTGGCATCTGCGACAACCACAATAAAAATCTACGATCATCAAATAACCGCCTTCTTTAATGTCCTATTCACTGTTCTTTCTTCATTCAGTCTATTTCTCAATGGAATACTCTCCCCCAGGAAATCAGGATGGCAACCAACGGGTTGACCTTCAAAGCCAAAGTTCGCGAACACATTCGTAAGAAGTTGGCAGTAGTATCGTCACAGCGCAAATCAGTCTGTTTGTTTGTTATCTTTTCACGTCTCGACGGATTTGGATGAAACTTGGCACACTGGTAGACCTTGTCCTGAATTAGGACAATAAGATACTTTTTATGACGAGAATGTTTTCCCTTGGGGTAATTGCGTCTGATCTTATCGTGTTCATCATTTGAAAAACCAACCTGTTTCCATATACTATCTCGGTAAGGTGACATATATTTTTAACAGTAATATTTAGACGTAATTATGTGTCTCGAAGTTAATAATTATATGGATTATCTTTACTTATATTATAAATGCGAAAGTAACTCTGTCTGTCCGTTACCTTTTCACGCTTAAACTGTTGAATCGATTTAGATAAAATTTGGTATAGAGATAGTTTGAGGCCTTTTTTTTGGGTTGCGAGATCATCCTATGACTTCTTCCGCTCAGGGTTAAGCAGGAGTGCGTGACAGACTTTTACTGACTAAAACCCACCGTGTTCCTTCAGTTGCTTGTGCTGGAGCCACGGTAACTCTCTTTCAAATTTATCAGCGACCCATAGTTTGAGACCCTGGGAAGGAAATAGGATAGTTTTCATCCCGGTATGCGGAATAGCTGACCAGGATCATTGTAGGTGTAGAGTGTAAATAGCAGCTGCTAAGCAGATTCTAAATTCAAATTATTCATAGAAAATTGTATTAAAAAATTTGTTACCAAATTTCTATTCAAACACTTTCAGATTTTTATAAATATGGCCCACAGTCATAAATCTAACTACGTAACGCATTTACCTCCATCTGAATGAAAACCAAGCGTAACCATTTTTCATATATGGTATGTTCATTATTGATGAAAATACCAAATTCGGTATATGTATGCCTATAATATTTGAGGTGGTCCCTCGATTTCTCTAAGACCGCACTATCAGATCCTGGTTTCCTTATCATGGTACCCTTGGGGTTATACACAATTTACTTACCAATGAAAGAAAACATTTTTAATGCCTCGGCCAACTTTTTCTGTACAGTCTTTAAACCTCAATATGGTACAAAAGGGCATTTTTATAGATTTCGGTGGATTACCGGTGCTGATAAAACTAAATGAAAAGCTCAAATTACGATCATTGATCGTAAATTTACTTCGTTTTTTGACACGCGAAGTAGATACAATCGCGTATGGACTTCGCGTAGTGGTTGAGCGATTGACTGCTGCGCACGCAGCGGGTTCGATTCCCGCACGGAACAAATATTTGTATGACCTACAGATAGTTATTCCGGCTCTGGATGTGGTATATGTTTGTAAACGCACCCACGATACAGGAAGAAATATCTATTACGGGGCAAAGTTTAAAAAAAATGTATATCTTTGTATGGCCCGAAAAATAATTGTTTTTTTATTACATGTAGGCTGTAACAAAAAAACAATTATTTTTCCGGCATGACATGAAAACAAAACACGATCGCTCCACTTTTTCATATCCCCAAGCGCAGGATGCCATAATTAAATTGCAAATGTTCGTAAAGTGTCGGGATTGTAAATTTCATATTAAATAAGTAGAATCCAGTTTTTATCCGCTATTTTCTAACATATCCCTCTGTGCATAAAACTGGTGCAGTGACTCAGGCGGCCCATGCAAGTGTTTTTGTTTCCTTCGGTGTTAGAATACTGATCGGTTGATGCCGTAACGAATCTGCACTAATCGGGTTAACACTCAAAGGAGAGCCAGATGGGCAGGTTTATTCAGAAAATAGAACAAACTAGGAAGTCGCCTAGGGTGCTTATTACAACAAGATTTATTTATTTATTTAATGTACATTTTATTTCATGCTACATAATTTATCTAGTAGTAGGCACGCTTCGATTGACAATATATTGAACACGTAGTTATGACACGAAATCTTGCAAAAACATAGATTCAAACAGTAAAACGGGAGTTTACAGTTATTGGAATAACTGAGCACTCTCGATTAAGTCACCTTTCAAACAAGAAAAACGCTTTTTAACAAAAAATCAAACCGACCTCCAAAGCAAAACACTACAAAGCGAAAAATAACTTTCTATTCCGAAGTCGGTGTCTTTTGCCTTTTGTTTTCCGTTATTTGACACCGACTTCGGAAAAGAAAGTTATTTTTCGATTTGTAGTGTTTTGTTTTGGAAGTCGGTTTGATTTTTTGTTAAAAAGTTTTTTATTTCCCTCTTTTTAGTTAAAGTTATATATATATATGTATATATATATGTATGTATATATATATACACGGTCGAATTGAGAAACCTCCTACTTTTTGGGAAGTCGGTTAAAAATTAAATCAAAATCGGTTGATGCCATAGACATATACACAAATACATAAAAAACCGACCGGCTGGCGGCTCGGTGCCGATGTTCAAGGCCTCGATCAGTATCTCATTGCCAATTAGCCTCTTGGCCCGTTTTTATATAGACTGAAATGCATCCAGCTTGTACTGTGCCAATCCATCCCAGAGATGAAAGCAGTACTCCAAGCATGATCGAACTTGCGCTTGATACAAGTTCACAAACTGTTCTAGCGTGAAGTCTTAATGTCTCTGCTCCGATCTTCGGGGTCGCTCGCAGTCTGTTCGATCCGATGAGGATTCCTCTGAATGGTGTGACTTGGCTGCGGGCGTTCCTCTAGGTGGTGTGCTATCTCCTCCTCTCTTCTCAATTCTTATAAATGCTATCACTAAAATCCTAACTTCTAACTTTTATCTCTTTGCAGATGACTTGCAGTTGTATGTACTTGTAGTAAATGAACTCGCTGAGACTGTGGCTGCCATCAATGATGAACTTGAAAATATCAACAAATGGACTAAATCCTTTGGACTCCTCCTGAGTCCAACTAAATCTCAAGCGCTTATTATTGGTGGCAAATACATGCTCAATATGTTGGATCCCCAGTCTCTCCCGCCAGTATTGTATAATTCAATGCCCATATATTATTCTAAAAGTGCGAAAAATTTGGGCGTCCATATAGACTCTAATCTCTCTTGGGAGTTTCATATCACTGATGTGAGTAGGAGAGTCTTCTACTCGTTTCAGTCTCTTAAACGTCTCAAAAAATTCTTACCGTTTCACATCAAGGTCACTCTTGCTCAATCTCTTCTACTAACGCTCATAGACTTTGCGGGTGTTTGTTTTCTAGATGCAACGGAGGTACTCCTAAACAAACTCAAACGACTGCAGAACTTGTGCATCCGCTTTATTTTTGGCCTCCGAAAGTACGACCATGTGTCGAAATTTCAGACCAGATTGAAGTGGCTGCCAATTCGGCGTCGGCGAGATACCCATATCCTATCCCTTCTCTATTCTATACTGCACATACTACTTCTCATCAATACCTCCGCGAACGGTTTGAGTACCTCATCCCGAGGAGTATACCTTGTCGCACGGCCACTTCGCTTCTCTTTCGTACTCCACGTCACACTTCTAGCCGCTAAGATGGCTCCTTCTCTATTACTGCAGTGCATCTCTGGAACTCTCTTCCACACTCCATACGCGACAGCCCTTCTCTCGATGTCTTCAAGAGGAAAATTAAGGAACATTTCCTTTCATTTCGTTCCATTATCATTTTTATATATATTTTATGTATTTGTCTTTATAAACTTAGGTAGGTAGGTATTTTATGTATTATAATGTAACTAGTTTAATCTTACTATATAGGTATATATATTGTACACAGGATTACTGCCCTCTATTATGATCTCTATCACTCAAAGGATTGCTAGAAGAAAATTCCATTAGTGAGAGACGGCAGAAGTTTGATTTAACTAACTTAGTCAGGGAATAAAACGATTTACTAACAGCTGGGTAAGAAGCAAGTTTGGCCCCAATACGGCTTATGTGGTCAAACCAAGCCGTTCGCATCACCTTCTTGCAAGACATGACAGTCCTATTGAAAGCTCTCTTCCACAGACTCACGTCATAGCGCGTCCGAGCGTCGAACCATGCCAGGTATGCCCCATGTATAAGCGTGTCGGCGCGATTGCACTCGGCGCTAAGCCATGGCCGGAAAAAGCTAGACATTGCTACGTCAGAGAACGGAACGTAGTAATCCGTTCCCTGTCGCAACACATCCGTCACAGCGCCCGCGCCCGACGATGGATCAACCAAAGAGAAGCAATTAGGCAAAGGATAAGGTGCAAAGAAAGAACGCATCCCATCCCAATCTGTCGACTTGTGCCCCCAAACCCACCGAGTGCCTTATGGGCTGGGATCGGGTGGAGAGTAGACGGATATAGACTTCACCAGCCAATGGTCTTAACTACCCAAAGGTGACGGAACTGACACCGAGTAGTGGTCTGAGCAGTTGGCTATGAGAGAATCAACATCCGGCACTCTCGTTGCACGATTTAAGATTACCTTTCAAAATGAGCTGATAACTTTTGTGCGGAGCAAAGGACAGGCGGTTTCGATCGCCCCACTAAGATATTAATTGTAGGCAAGTGTCAGCAAAGTTCTCGAGTCCAGTTCGAGTACTTGATTGAATGAGCAGAAGACCGTCGTCCGCGTAATCGGTTGATGAACAGCCGCTTGGAAGCGGAATCGCAAGGAAATTATCAAAGCCTAAGTTCCATAAAGGCGGACCAATAACCGAACACTGAGGACATCCCATGGTGAGAGATTTCGAGATGGAATGATGGCCGAGTTTGAGTGTCGCGGAACCATTTAAAAAGTAAGAGTAAACTAAATTGTATATATTTCCATTTCGATTCCCGGGTCAACCAAAATGTTATTGGGTTTTTCATGTGCAAGTTCTCAGTAGCAGTCCGGAGTCTGAACACGGTTGATAGCAATAGGCTAGCCCACTCTTACATACAGGCGTGATGTTATGATGTAAATGTTGTCAAAATTGTTATGTTACATTAACCTTCCGATCTACTGTAATTATTATATGAACTTAGAAAGTACAGAAGTCGTGATCGGTATAAAATAAATCTATAATTTAAAAAGTTTTTGAAACTGTGGAAAAGACTACTTTAACCCCATAAGCTTATGTTGATAGCAACCAATAATATGCCTTTTGGCAAGCCCAGATCCAAAACAGGGTAAGTTTATACTTCAATTCCGAAAACAATATAGGGGCAGATTTCATCAATGAAACTAATCGCGATTAGTTCAACTAAACTCAGTTTATGCAAATAAAGCGTTCTTATTAGTTGACACCGCTGAGAAACTATCAATCAGAACGCCGTATTTGCATCAACTGAGATTAGTTGAACTAGTCGCAATTAGTTTCATTGGTGAAATTGGTCCTTATACTTAGGAAATCATTTTTATATTGTTGGTCTATAGAGGTACGAGTATCGCGGACAGAGTTTTTTAATTGTATTTTATTTATTTAAGATTGGAAAAATCAAATAAAAGGGCTAGTTTTTGTATTGAGAATTTGGAGTAAAAAATTTGTCAAACCCTATTGAATGCCAAAGTTTAATAGGTTTTCATGGTTAAATAGAGTTACAATCTATGGTTACAATATTATAACAGCAATTCACAACAAAGTCGCTGGTGTGTGTAATCATAAGCATATCAGCCAATAATAATAATGTTCCCACTGCTGGGACACAAGTTTCCTCTATGTGAGAGGAAATAGGGGTATAATAAACCACGTGGCCCCGGTGCGGGTTGGTAGATGTCACATGCCTTCGAATTTTTAGTTCTAGGACATGCCGGGTTCCTCCCTATGTTTTCCTTCATCGTTTTGAGAACACGGGTTATGAAATAACTTACACAAAGTTATTTGATTGCTTGAGTTTTTATTCATCATCTATATAGGTAAATGACAAAGTTTCACGGGAAAAATGCACTATTTTTATTTCGACAATTTTTTTTTTTAAAGTTCCTGCTACTAATGAGTAGCAACCATTTTGTTTGGTAATATCACTCGATAACTAATATGTACCATCAGCCTATAATGTTCCGGGACAGACAGAGCCCAGTCAGGCACTTTACAATATCTGATAAATCTATTTAAATATAAATCTTAGCTCTAGAAATCTAGAATATAAGTGGTGCAAAAAAAGACACGTTCTAGAAAAGTATATCTTCAAGAACACTAGGCTAAAAAAGAATATTAAACTTTGATCAACAAGCCTATATAGGATCATTGAAATATTCGCCGATAGTACCGCTGGACTAATCAAAACGGAATTTGTTACCAAAATATTATGTTGTGGTTTTTGGTAGAAGATTCCGTACTGGTTCGCAGTCCCGAATACCTAGTATCTGATCCTCAATATTGTAATTAGTGGCTATGCTGTTACTGTACCATCCTGAAACTGAAATTGCTTTAGGTTTTGTATCTTCCAGTAGTTTCTTAGGTAATTGAAAAATTTTGCTGGAAAGTTCAAACGAGGGCACCCAGTAGATAAAATCTTTAGATACGGCCAATGCTTTCGGGTTGTTCTTCTTTGTGTCAGTATAAAGAGTTGTTTTGTTGCCTCCATTCAAATCTGCACTTTGAATAGAGAAGCCGGTTGTTCTCACAGGTCGTGCTAGTATCTCATCCGTCCAGTACATCCTCTGTGTTTGCTGGTCAATGACTAAATTACGAATGCCACGCATGTTATCGTCTAATACAAATTCCCTTTCAGAGCCATCAAACCGAACCCTCTCTATTGTAGATCTCCCTCTGTCCTCGATGTTGGACCCGTAAATATATCTGTAAGTCAGAAAACAATTAAGAATTTAAAATAAGTTCAAAATGTTTTTATAGTTTCAAACGTCAAATGGAAAACCTGCACGTGTTCGTCCATCTCAGACTATTTTTTACCCGACTGCTGAAGGAGGGTAATGTGTTTATCAGTCTATGTATGTATGTATGTTTGTTCCTATGTGACGTTCTAGAGACCAAACGCGTTGGCCGATTTTGATGATTCTTACGCCAATCGATTTGTCCTATCCCTGCAAGTGTCACTGGCTACTTTAAAATTGGAAAAAAGAAAAATGGCGGTTTTTGGGCGCCATATTGTGGAGGCCCAAATTTTTTTTCTTCCAATCCCTTCGTGTAGGGTATCAATATAAAGGGTTTTAAGAGGTGATTACAAAAATATAGAACACTTCTATGTTTAAATGTACCTAATTGTAAAAAAAAAAAACTAACCAAAAAGTTGTAAATAAAAAAAATATTTAGAAATAACAAAAATCCCGACTGCTTACAAAGCGAACTAAAAAGACGTAAACAAGAAGAAAATCATGCTGTACAGTCGGAGGATACATCTGGTTTTGGTCAGCCACCTCGCGCATATGTATCCTCCGACTGCTCAGCATGATTTTCGTCGTATTTACGTCTTTTTAGTTCGTTTTGTAAGCGGTCAGATTTTTTTTAATATTTGAACTAACTTTTTTTGTTTCACATGCATTTAGTAAAAGCTGTTGTTTTGACATTACAAACAGACACCTCAAATTTATTTATTTTTAGTATGTAGTAGTATGTAAGTATGTATGTACCTATATATTGTATTGATTAGTTACGTACCCTCTACAGCTATCCACAGCAATGGACCAGGGCAAAGTGACATCAACTCCCACTAAAACATTACCGTAAACATTGTTTACAAATCCAGGTTTTAACGAAAACCAGTAAATTGCCTCAAAGTCAGTCCAAAAGAGAATATCCATGACCGGATCGTAAACGAGACCGTTCATAGTCTCATGCAACCGTTCGTTGAGTTTCCTCTTAACTAAAGACTGTTTTTCTTTGGTAGCGATGTTGAAACTATAGATAAAAGTGTCCCGAGTTGTGTTTCTATCGACCAATATCAGCCTGTTGTGTACTACGTCGAAGGTTAAGTGTTCGATGATAAGGTCAACTCCAAAGTCTTCCACGTGCGTTATTGTCCCGTTATTATAAAATTCTAGTTTATTTTTGGCCCCTACGACGATATCTGGAAAAAGGAAAAAAAAATATAAACAACCTATTTTTCCGCCTGTAGATGGTCCAGATCATGCTATACAATCGGTCACCAGGATACAGGCTGTGCCTTATTTGGGACCCGACGCTAATCTATTAATGTCATTGTTAGTTTTAATCAATGTTTACCACGCTGATACTATCATCTAACCTTTGACCACATCATCACTTACCATCAGGTGAGATAGTGGTCAAGCGCAAGCATAATAAAAAAAAATAAAAAAATCTATCAAAGTGTCAATGGTAATAAACGATTTTATTTTTATCTTAAAAATAATTACAATTATAAAATAAAACATTCTGGGAATAAATCTTACTTCTTACTAATATTATAAATGTGAAAGTTTGGATAGATGTAAGTTTGTTACTCAATCACGCTAGAACGGCTGAACGGATCTGGTTGAAATTCGTCACAGACATAGATTACAGTCTGAAACAGCACAGAGGCTACTTATCGACCCGGTATAATGTTCCCTTGGAAGATAAAACTCTGTTCACGTGGACGAAGCCGCTGGCAGAATCTAGTATTTTTTGTGATCGCGGATTAGCGAGAGCACTTATTTTGCTTTAACACCTTTAAAATCTTCTGAAGGGCTGAATAAATCGTGATGATAGCAACCCGCGCTAATAGAAGCCCTGGTTAAAACTTGCGTCTTGTAACGAGCTGCTGACAGAGCCTTGGGTTCCCATCACATGTTTACCAACTGCCGCACACAGATTATAATGAGAGTTTTCCCACAGGTAATAAAAATATTAGTAAATCTGAGCCCTATAATAACAGCGACACGGGTCGATCTTTCACTGGTGCGCGTGAGTTTAATTGCATTCCGGGCTCTCGACTCATGGTAGCGGTAGGAACTGTGGGGTTTTAGTCGGTTGGAGACCGACATAAACCTCCGTTCTTCCAAGACAGGGGGTATCCATGAGGATTATCCAAGAAGAAAAAAAAATAGGTTAAGTAAGCCGTGAAAGGGTGACCATTCATTGGATACCGAGACTGCAGTTGATCTCGGCTGTCAGCCGGAAAATCTGCAACCAGTCTTGCCAAAGGGGTATCGTATTACCCAGTTACTACCCAGATACTGGGTTGTGGAGGTCAGATATGCGACTACCTATCTCTATCCTAGCTCCATGTTAAATACAACTGCTCAGATACACCCGGTATACTAGTAACCGACCTAGACATGGACAGGCAGATTGATTAATTAATAAAATGTAAATCGTCTATAGTAAAATTGAAGAGATATCCTTGTTAGGGTTTTGTACAAAGGGTACAAAACGGAGCCCTATTGCTATCATTCAAGTGTCCGTCTGTCCGTCGTCGGTCACAACAATTTTCCGAAGAATTTTTTAATTTCCCATTGACCTATGAACTTGAATTTGATGATAATGTTTATTATTACGTATATTTTACTAACAAATACCAATACATTGATAAATCGCAATTACGCACTACATCCGTTCCGAGTCCGTGATTTGAGTTCCGAGATCTATCTGAATTGAAAATGTTCTGAATTATGTCGGACGCAGTCCGGATTTTCTACAAGAAGTATTACGGCTGCTTTGGAAACGAAATGTCTCGAATTCGTATCGGATGCAGTACGTAATCGCCCTTAATATGCGACGCACTTGGCCTGTTTTTAACCGACCTCTCAAAAAGGAGAAGGTTTCTCAATTCGACCGTAAGTAAATTTTTTATATGTGTTCGCGGATAACTTCGTTGTTTATGAACCGATTTTGATGTTTTTTTTTTGTTGGAAAGGAGATATCCAACATGATAACATGATGGGTGGTAACATGATAAGGGAAACAGGATCTGATGATGGGATCCTAGAGAAATCTAGGACTTCTCAATTATAGGCATACATTTAGCGATTTTGGTATTTTCATCAACAATGCAATCATTTGGACTCAGAAAGCATCATTTGGTGAAGTGGAACTGACGGAGAAGATCACAATGGACACTGGAATCAAAAGTCGAATAACAGAAAACAATAGATACAAAAGACTTGTGTTTTTGTTAAAAAGTTTTTTATTTAAATCCTGCGGCGACGCTCCCGTGATCTGATGAATTTGTATGATCGGAACAGTAATGCCAGACATTACCTTTTACAGAAATAGAAACATACTTTTCTTATCTTTATTGAAATAGTTTAATTTTTATTATAATTTTCGCAGAATTAACAATTGTTCTCATTCATGTTTTTTATGAACCACTCATTAATTTGAATCCAGATAATGTAGCATATTACGCCAATATTTCTAACTTGTAATTAGGTACCTACTAAAAATATAGATAAGCTATGTGATGTTTTGAAAATAAAGTTAATTAACACGTAACGGAACACGAATTTGGAGATAACACACTGAAAAACATGTAACAAGGAAACGTATTTCGCAAAAACAAAAAGATTACATCAACTGCTTAATTGGTAATTTAAATAATATAATATTTGTCTATAAATATCTACATAGTATTTGCCTCAGCTCAATAAACATCTAAATATCCAAACATACAAACTTTCATAGATATACTATTTGTAAGTGGTAAAAAGTATCTTTTAACTGGTTAAATGCCGTAATTACCGAAACAATTAAAACTCCATTGTGTATTACATTGTTGTATTCGGGCATTCAAGGGGTTAAAAAGCTCTTTTTGAAGCTGATTTATTTTTATTTTGATTTTACTAGGGACTAAAGTCCCTAGTAAAATCAAAATAAAAATAAATCAAATCTCGAATATTTAATCGAAGTGTGGGGGGATCAGCCGCTAAATCTAATCTAAACCCACTACAAAGAACACAAAACAAAATTATTAAAGTATTATTTCACTACCACTATCTATATCCAACAAAAAAATTATACGAAAAAACTAACCAGCTAAATCTCACACAACTTTACAAATATTACACCTGCAATCTCATAAAAAAATCACCACGAATTCCGGACAATCAAACATACAACTGCTTAAAAGAACAATAACATACAACACAAGTTCCAACTAGCAACTGCATGTGCACAGACTAATTATGGCAAAAAAAAACAGTATCAGTGGAGGGAGCACAACTATTCAATGATCTACCGGAGGATATAAAGAGGTGTGATAAAATTAACATATTTAAGAGAAAACTAAAAAAACATGTATGTTCCCTGTGACGTCGCCAACGCCCCAGAGGCAAATATTATAATATTATTTAGAATAAGTAACTCTGCATCTCGTTATAAGTGAACAAAATAAATATCAAAATAAATATCTTTAAACCTAAATTTTTCGGTTGATAAAAATTTTAAGTGTAGAGAATCAAGGAAGAGATTAACTGGATAATTCAGTTATTCTGCATATTTAGGAAACTACATCAGATTTTATTGTTTCATATACGATAGAACATTGTTGTCCTTAAATAAATTTCCAAGGAAATTTTCATGGCAACAGGCTCGCCCCGTTTTACTGGCGAAATGTGAGTGTACCTATAGGAGCCTCTCTGCTTAATCCCTCGGGGATTCAGCAGACGTAATAGTAGAAACGTTGCCAGGGATTTATTGACATATATTTTTTTGGGAGACTTCTATCTGGGCAGAACAGAGTGCTATCTACGGTAGTACAGACATACATTTAAATAGATAACGCAAGTCCCTCCATCTGTATGAGAACCAAGCGTGCCACTTTTTCACAAATAATGTAAAAACTAATTAACTTACCAATGAAAGAAAACATTTCCAATGCCTCGGCCAATTTTTTCTATACATTCTTTACAGCTCAATATGGCATAAAAAGGCATTTTTCTAGGTTTCGGTGGATTTCCGGTGCCGATAATGCGAAATGAAAAGCTCAGATTACACCACCAAGTGCACCAAGTTAAAACACCGAAAAGAAAACTTAAAAATAAAATATATACAACGGGCGGCCCAATCGCTTACCGCGATCTCTTCCAGGCAACCTGGAATGGACAGTGATAGCCTGGACGTGAAATGGGGTTGACATTGGTGTAACACATAACATTACGAATATTTACTTTAAATATACAATAATATTATTACAGATACACAAATACATACGATTACGATAATTTGTCGTAACTTTAGTCCGTTTTTTGGCACGCGAAGTACATACAATCGCGTCATCTAGATAGATTTATGTCTGTGGTAAGGAGTCATCTATCTGCTCGGCTAAATACTACCTACTAGTTTAAGAGCAGTGACTTTAATTTTATTCAGACAAAGATAGCGTTTTTAGATGATTATTAGATTATTTTTTACGCACAAACTATATAGGGGAGTTTGATGAAACGTGACAATAACGTAAGTTATACATTAGAATAACTTTAGATTACAGACCAAAATAAGAACATCAGACTTACCCCAGGTGAAGGCATGCGCCAACCCTACGTACAGTGTCGCTAACACCAGCATATACTGTGTTCTCCACATTTTTGTACCTTTTAAAACAGAGTAGTTGCAACAAACTAGATGAAGATGGTGCGTCCACTCCTAGTGATGGTTCGTTGAATATTACAACTAATGCTGGTTTTCCTCGTACATATAACGCAGTATGAAGGTGCAACAATAATAAGAGCGGCTTCCTGATAAGTCCGGCTCTTATCAGCGGCTAGCTGCGTCGTACGGATTCGTCTGCAAAGATATTTGTGGCATACAATTTTTAAAGTCACCTTCTGTCGACATCTCTAACTGCATTCAAATTTTTTCTTCAATTTATCTCGTATTCATCAAGATAGAATAATTGCCAATGAGAGAAAATATTAGCGTGACCGTCGTTGCCGGCTAATGAAATCACACCCAGTGAAACCAAAAGACTTAGGACCGAACCCACAGTTTTTTGTCATACCTTGACTAAGATAGAGGACGCCTTTATCCCAGCAGTGGGAACATTAAAAGGCTGATCATGATGAATACTGCAGTTCATAAACAATGAAAGCAACAAACATTGCTTTAACGAAAAGATTTTTTTTTACTTTTCCAAGTACATTTTATAAGTTTGTCGACTGTTTCTCGTAAACTTGTAAAGCCTACTTAGCTGTGATAGTTTTCCTTTTAATTTCGTTATTTAAACTACAGCCGTATTTTTTTAACATATCCAAAAGCAACCGTTGGCAGGGGCCAGCTTGATTCTAACAAAAATTAGCAATTTTAAGCTTAATTTTACACCAGCCAGGATCTCTGAATCGAAAAATATATAACAATTTTTGAATGGCCTATCCAACGATATCCCTCATCATCATGAGTAAACGAGAAATAAAACATCTCCACTTTACGTGTTCAGTAGGTAGCCGAATTAATTTTTTTCAAGAGTATATTTTGCCACTTTTTCGGCGCGATTAATATGTATATCTATGTCAAATTATAGCTTTTTAGTACTAAGAGTCTCTAACCTTAGCTGCGATCGAACGGGCAGACGGACATGGTGAAACTATAGGGGTTCCTTGTTGACTAGGGAACCCTAAAAAATTAAAAATTCGTACTTAGAGTTTATACAAAGCTTCTATCGTAGTGGATCATGCAGCCAGTGCTGTTAAAATATCATCCCTTATGCTATGAAGAAATAAAACTGACTTCATTACAGAAACATGGCATTTATTTGAAGAAAAAAAAACAGTACATTAAAAAGCAAAAACGAGAGAAAAAAAATAAAAGACACATAAAGCAAGAGAAAACAAACAAACTAAGAAGATGGTTAAGTAATAATTAAGTGGAATTTGTAAACATTTAAAGTAAATTTAAAATAGCCCAAAGTAAAATAGTGCTGGGATGTCTGAGGGATGAAAGAATCATAAGTATCACTCGTAGTATAAGCGTAGAATAAGTATTACCAGATTTTAATCGAATTACATCGATCGAAATATAATCGATCCATTTCTTTCAAATACTTGAAGTTGAGTGAACCAAAAAAATCAAAAATAATAGTGCTAAATTTATTACCTATGTCAATCTGCCTAGCCTTTTCCCATCTATATCGGGGTCGGCTTCCAGTCTTACCAGCTGAGCACTAATGTTTTACGTGGAGCGACGACCTATCTGACCTACACAACCCAGTAACTGGGCAACACGGTACCCCTTGGCAAGACTGGTATCAGATCTCAAGCTTCTGACTACCCTTAACGACTGTCAAAGATCTTCAAATGACAGCCGGGACCAACGGCTTCACGTGCTTTCCGAGGCACGGTGGAAACTCGATTTGTTGAAAATGGTCACCCATCCACGGACCGACCTCGTCAAGCGTTGCTTAATCTTGAAAATCGACCCGTGCGGCTGTTATTATTTAGCCACGAGCTCTTTTTCTTTCTCTCATTTATTACCTATGTAAACCTTAATAAGCTGGAAACAGATTTTACAAGTGATTAAAGTGAAAAAAAACATTGCCTTCTGATCCCGTAAACTAATACCACCGTTGATCAGAAACCAGTTGCAGCACACGTTGACTTCACTCCTTTATCTAGATCACCCCGGGCCACATCTGTAAATAAAACGTAAAACATGCGCAATTAATGTAGGCTAATCAATAGGTAAGGATTATTTTAATAGGATACTGTGGCTAGTTTTAGGGCTATATACATGTATATAGCTAAAATGATCGGACTGAGGAATCTGCGTCATATATTTTGTCTGAAAAGAGATAGATACATTCACAAAATCACGAAACAATCATACTATTTCTTTACAAAGGGGCTTCGTTTGTCTAGACTACGTTTTATGGACTAGGAATTTCTTCGCAGCGACACAAGGAGGTTACCATATTGTGCGTAAGTGGGGTTCCGAGCAATGTCAATGCTTTTGGCGTCGTCTAGACGTAGTCTTATCATTCCGGCCGTTGGCGATGGTCGATGTTGAAGACGTAACGGCTACACATGGATTTTTATCAGACCAAATGATTCATCATATTAGCCGAAAGACGTCCACTGCTGGACATAGTCTCCCTTGCGTCTCGCATCCAGCGGATCCCCGCAACGTTCACCAGGTCAGGACCAAACTATTTTGAAGATACAAATGAGCATTTAAGGAAGCCTATACGCAAATCAGTAAGATATTTACCTGCATTAAGAACGTCCCTCAACATTGCAACTGTTTGAAAATGTTTGTCCAGACGGTTCAGACAGGCTGATATTTCGCATCTTTTGCCTTCATAATCTGCTTGGCATTGACATACCGGTTCATTTTTCTCATTGACGGAACAGTCACCGTCGTTCAAGCAATGTCCCTGGCACACGCTAACCTCGCATCGTACTCCAGAATAACCAGCATTACATCTAAAATAACGAAAACGCATGATATAATGCAGATAACATCAATAAGCAGAGGAATACGTGACAAAAATTGTTACCTGCATTGAGGTTGTCCCTCATCACTGACACTACAATCTCCTTGGAAACAATAGTTCTGACAAACTGAAAACTCACACCTCGTACCGATGTAACCATTTGTGCATTTACATTGAGATGCCTCACCAACTTTCGTACCATGCACACAATAAAAGCTTGTGTCTGTAGCCACATCGAGAGATAAGTTTTCGTCAGTTAAAGAGTTATTTTGAAGCAGACTCTTTAGTCTTTCGCAATCTTGAACTCCCTGAACTTGTTGCTCAATTTTATAGTTGGTAACTAGTTCATTCCATCCGCTAATTAGGATTTTTTTAGGTATTGTCTTTGTTGATGGATTCTTTTGTAATTGCCATGCGTGTCTCTCAAATATGTGTGTCCAGTAAATAGAATCCTCTGAAACAGCAAGTGACTTTGGTTGGTCATTCCCTGTTTCACTATATAATACTCTTCTGTTTTTTCCGTTCAAATCTGCACTTTCGATAGTAAACTGTTTATCTTTGGTAGGCGTGCGACCAATTCTTTGTGTACCATCGGTCCAGTACAGTTTCTGGGTCTGGTGGTCAATGATCAAACGTTCTGGCATTCGAAGGTCAGTACTTATTACAATTTCTCTCTCAGAGCCATCAAATCGAGCCCTTTCTATTAAAGACGGTAATTTAAAGGCGACTTGGTCTATGATTGTCCAGTATATATACCTGTAATTTGTAAACCACAGTGAATTTATACAATGTCCACAAAATAATTAATTACACAAAATAATTGTTTTGAAAAACAATCGTAAGCAACTAACCCGTTACAGCTATCTACGGCAATAGTTGAGGGACCCTGATTAGACGTCTCGATTAAAAAGTTTCCTTTGTCATTGTTTTCAAATCCAGATTTTAATGAAAACCAATATATAGCACTGTAATAAAAAGCATTCCAAAAAATATTTTTTTCAACAGGATCGTAGGCTATACCTTCGATCCTTTCATTTTCGTGAGACCTTTTTACTAATGCTTCAGTTTTCTTGGTTGTCATGTCATAACTTAAGATAAAGGTGTCACTATACGATTCATCAAAAAAGAACATCCTGTTGCCTACTGCGTCGTAAGTTATTTTACCGACACCTTTCGTAACGTTTTCTGAGTGCGTTTTAGTTCCTTTGAAATAAAATTCGAGGTTATTTCCTGAAGCCGTGGCGAAGTCTGCAACATAAATTCAAGGAAATATGGTTAGTGGTGTTGACAAAAATATATACCGCTTCTATGTTTAAAAGCAATTCGAAAAAACAAAGATAACTAAAAAGTTGTAAATAAAATCAAAAACCCCGACTGCTTAAGAAGGGAACTAGAAATATGTAAACAAGAAGAAAATCGTGGTGTTCATCGGAGGAAACATATGGTTTTGGTCAGCCAACTCATGAATATAATATCCTCCGACTGCACAGCATGATTTTCTTCTTGTTTACATATTTTTAGTTCGCTTCTTAACCAGTCGGGTATTTTGATTTTATTATTCTTCAGAGCGTTTTCTATTTTCCTGTTTTGCAAGAAATAAAACGATTTTTTTTCCTGAATATGGTAACCAATTATTATTTCCAATTACTGTGAAAAATAAACTTTGGGCAAGAGATAAACGATGCGATTACATTAAAATTAATTGAAACTACGCAAACAAACAACTGCAAAAAACTCCTGCCAAAAATATTTCAAGACTATTGCCAAAACTCAAACTCATAACGCTTTCACTGTTAAAAGTACTCAAATCTCAAGTAGAGCCAAGCTATAACTCTAGAAGAACTAGCACTACAAACATTAACTTTAAAAACCCTACAACTAAGTAAAAATAAGAATGGCTTGACTATTAAAGGTTCTTTTTGGTTGTGGAATTATTGCACGACACAATACGACAGCCAGACATCACAGACGTTTAGCAGTGCAGTGACTTTATTTTTTTTTTACACTGCAGTCAGACCATATGAGTTTATTATACTTAAGTCACTGAAGTTGTGTCATGCAGTAGTTTCACGAACATTTAAGATAAATAAAGTTGGGAGGATGAGTAACTATTATTGTATCACGCAAGACCCAGCTGTCGACTACATTGAGATACGAGAAGTAAAATGGACACATACGTGCGCGAACCAATATTTAGTCAAAACAAGTTTGTGTCGGACTTCGCACATTTAGGGTTCCGTACCAAATTATAAAATCAGGGCATTTCAATGAAAAATCTGGTTTATCAATTTATTGGTATTTGTTAGCAAAATATACGTTATAGCAAAAATTAACACAAAATTGCAAGTTCATCGGTCATTGGGAAGTCCACAAATTCTTCGTAACATTTTTTTTTAATATGCTGACTTTGGTGACTTCTTATTCCTTTGTTTTCCAATATTTTTTAAAATAAAATATATACAATTTATTTACTCAACGAGTTCTAAACAATGATACCTCACACGATGGGACATGCAGAAAAAAATTCGCACCTCCCTTTTTCTGAGGAGTGGCAGGCGGTCGCCTCCTTCTGCGAAGCAGTAATGCTAGCAAAGGAGGAGGCCGACCGCATCAGGCAACGGCGCCCTCACCGCCGCCGCCGGGATCCCAATCCCGATATCCAGCCACCGTAGACGCGGGCTCATGGGTAGCACGCTGTCCGATCGACCGGTAACTACCCGGACCGAGCCAAGGCGTTGACGGCGCGCACTGTTCCCGCGCGCCTCAAGGTGTTGTCAGCAAAGAGAGGGGCCCAGCTGGGTCGAAGCCTACCGGGGTTCGGGGTTATCCGAAAGGAAGCTAGAGCCCCGGTATGAAGGCTAGAAGGAACGGCGCGGGGTTTTTAGTCAGTACAAGTCTGACACTATCTCCCGCTCCACCCAAGAGCGGGATTTGTCATAAGATGATTTTCCCCGCCGACAAAAAAAAAAAAAAACCTCCCTTTTTCTGTATCGGAGACAATTAGGCTCCGTTTGAACCCTTCTGATACGGAACCCTAAAAAGAACTAAGTTTTTTTTTATTCCAATTATAAAGCCGTATAGATGCAGAACATAGAGATATAATTATTGTCTTTGAGATTTTAATATTTATAAAATTACGCCCGACGGTTTTGATGTGATTTTTATCTATAAAAACTCTTTCATAAACAATAAACTGACTTGTAAAGCAAAACACTCAAATACATAATAACTTTAATTTCGGCATTCGTAAATATTTCTGGTTTTGTTTTTTTTTTCTACACTGGCTTCGGAAATTAAAGTTATTTTGTTCTTTGAGTTACCTAGATTGTTCTCTAAATCAGTCGGTTTATTTTTTGTTTAGAAGTATTTTTTTTTACTTAACAAAATACAGTTAGCCTTAAAACATGGAGTTCCAATAAGATTGATCCATGAGTCAAGAACTGAATAGAATATATAAACAGTCATTTGTCACAGACTACACACAACCAACAAACACAGAGTAAAAGATAATTTTGCTTTAACTTGACTTCTTTATCTAGTTTAAAAAAAAACACTCTTTAATAGAAAACCAAACTAAAATGTTGAAAAAAAAATCAATAGATTTAAATTAAGAATAATGCGATTAACAAAAAAAAACGTATTTTATTTTAAAAAAAGCGTGGTGTGGTTTTTAAAATATTTTCAAAATTATTCTACTTTTACCAATATCTAAGCACCCCACGCTTTTTTTTGAAAGTACAATCACAAATTGCGCTGATCGTGCTACCAAATGGGTTTCTAAGTTAGAATTTGCACACATTTGGCACACTTCAGTGACATACAGAGGTTAGCAACAAAACAAAAATAAATAGAAACATACTTCATTTAACATTATAAATAAGTTGCTGTATTAATAAAAATATTTTTAGTGATAAGATTTTTATGATCTATAACCAAATTACAGGTATTTAATTTTCAAAAAAACCTACTACTTTATTACAAATAACAAGCAAGCATCGCGATCACAAGTCGAAGTTACATAAGAATGTTTGCCCCGAATTGACTCTGACCTTGCCAGATTAGATAGTTTCAGACTTTTTCAGTGGATTTACATAAAAAGATGTGTCGATGTGACAAACTAAAAGCCTATTTTTATTTTATTTTTATATTGGGATATACAAAATATGCGACATAAAAAGCGTGTTAAAACACGACAAAGACCGACGAAGATATTAAGACGGAAAAAACCTGAAACTTTTGCATATGTTAGTATCTATACAGACTTGGCAAGTCTGAATATGAAAATATTATACATGAATGTTTTCTTAACTATAATAAATTAACCCATCTAAATTCGATAGTTTCAACTATATCGGTACCCTATTTAGGATAAAAAGTTTATAATCTCACAGATTTTATTATAAACGCACGGTTTTTGCAATAACCTGGTGACATTTTATATATCCGAACTGTAGCCAGTTTCTGTACTACTTTTTATAATTAAACATGAGAAAAAAAACAAGACTTACCCCAGGACGAAGATTGCGCCGACCCCACGAACAGAGCTACTAATGCGAGTACACACTGCGATTTCCACATTTTTTACCCCTTGAAGACAAAGTCGTTTAAATAAACTAGATGTTGATGGTGCGTCCGCTCTTGGTGACCGTCCGTGGAATATTTAAGCAAGTTATAGTTTTCCCTAAACTAGAAACGAAAAATAAGTCTAATTGGCAATTATGACACCAGGAAATAGAGTTGATAAGCTATGGGCTCTTATCAATATAATGAGGTGTTTTTTAAACGCTGACTAACATTTTCGACTCCTTCGTCTTTTCTGCTTGGTTTTAGTTGCTAAGCAAATAGATATGTACCCGCAGAAAACATGCAAATATAGCTATTTTAAGGCGAAAACGTTCTTGTTATTTTGATTTTAACTTTTGGTAAAGAACATTTATATTTAGTCCGGTGCGGTCACGGCACGTCATGTCAGCTGTTTGCTTGCAGCTTTATAGTGGGTAAGATAAACAGCGCATAATTTGATGTAGTCTACAGTAGGCAATACTGGCAGATGCAGTGTAGCAGTCAGCTTGCACTAAGGGTCGGCCCTCAGTACCTACCTCTACCTGTTGATAATGGACGCTCTGACGTCGGACATACAGTAAGAGGTACCCTGGTGTATGCTGTTTACCGATAACATTGTGCTGGTTGGCGAGAGTGGCCTAGAGGTCCAGACCAGAATGGAGGTATGGTGGCACAGACTGGAGAGTGTTGGCCTGAAATTGAGCAGAAGCAAAACTGAAAACTTGTTTTGCGATTTTGGCGGTCTCTCCAGTTCCGTGCCCATGGCTCTCGCTGGAACTCCCATACCAATCTGCTCCGACTTCCAGTATCTAGGGTCGCATGTCCTAGGGGATGGTGAGGTAGACCCAGACGTAACGCACCGGATTAACTAAGGATTGATGAAATGGCGACAGGTCACGGGAACAACTTGTGACCCATGGATGCCCCTCAAGTTAAAGAGAAAAATCTACAAGTCCGTGATTAGACCTGTCATTCTGTATGGATCAGAATGTTGGACTGTGAAAAAGATGGATGAAAAGAGATTGCATGTAGCAGAGATGAGAATGTTGAGATTGATGTGTGGCGTGACGAGATTGGATAAAGTGAGAAATGAGTATATTAGAGGCAGTTTGAAAGTGGCTCCAGTGACGGAAAAGTTGAAAAGAAACCGTTTGTCCTGGTATGGTGATGAGGAGGGACGAAACGCATGTTACTAAAAGAGTTATGAACATAAAAGCGGATTGATGGAGAGGAAGAGGTTGGCCAAAGAAAAGATGGATGAACAGTATGAGGAGTGATATGAAAGAAAAGGGTGTGATAGCATGACGGGGAACAGGACGGTATGGAAGAAGAAAACGTGTTACGCCGACCCCTAGTAACATGGGATAAGGGCAGGAAGATGATGATGAACAATTTCAGGATCCTATCCTTAAGCAATGTTCTAAATGTATTTTGATTATTTACTTAAGATAATAAAAAATCTAGTAGATACTTAAACTTTTAAATTATATATTTAATCGTTGGCATACAACTACTTAAAAATGACAATACATTAAAACACTCAACCAATATTATTTTCATTTTACGTAAACTCTTCTTCTTCTTCTTCCTACCCCCTTTCCAATTTAATTGGGGTAAGGCCTTCTTGTGCGTCTACGCCAGGGTGGTCTATCCTGGGTTGTCGATAGAGACAAATTTTTCTCCTTGAGGTCACAGAGGCTGGTGGTCTAACCCTTGTTCGTTGCTTGGTGTCAATTTTGACAATTGTCTTCAAGGAGTAGCTATTTTCACGTCACATAGTGTGACCATACCATCTACGTCTGCTCTCTTTGACCTTGTCGGTAATTAGTGCTGCCTTGAAGGATCCTTTTAAATATTTGTTTCGCACTACCCAACGGAGCATTTTCATCCCTGCTGTGTGTAGCTGTTGTTCGTGCTTCTTTAAAGGCTTGTCCTTATCACCAACTCACGACGTCGTCAACGTGGAACGGTCGGTATCGCGGCGCGGAACGTTGGCGTAACTTGCTAATTTACGTTACCGTGTCGTATAAATGCACGTCACGTTCCCGTACCGTGCGTTACTACGTTACGTCAATGCAACGCGCTGCGACACCGTACCGTTCATGTTGACGACATTGTGACGTGGTGATAGGGACAAGCCCATAGACTGACCAACATTCAGCGCCCTACAGCAATGTAAGTCTAACGGCTGTTTTATAGTTTTGATAGGCATTTTAGTGTCACATAGAACATCCAACAGAGATCTCCAATTCATCCATGCCGCATTAAATCAATGGGTCACATCTTCATCTATACAAGCGTTTCATTTCACGTAAACTGATTCCGTTTAAATCTTAAACGAAAAAGAGAAATATTTTCGTTTTAAATTTATGCGCGGGAGTCGCCATGTCTCAGAAAGCGCTCGCGCAGCCCAAAAACGTGCCTTTAAATAAGAACATTGGTTGAAATAAGTTACGGGCGCACCGATATAATTTATTATAACCTTTGTGGTTCAATGGGTTGCATGATTCCAAGTCCTAGCGGAATTTAGGTAAAATTTTATGGTCTGTGCCAACTGCAAAAACACCAAAGGAGTTAAAATGAAGAGAATCATTTTGATACTTCGTCGAGGTTAGGTTAACAAAACAATCCTAGTTATTTTTTAACGGGGCCGGCTTCCAGTCTGTGAGACTGCTTATTTGACCTTCACAACCATGTTCCCACTACAGGCCTCCTCTCTGGAATGGGAATGGGCCGTAATCTACCACTCGGACCCAGTGCGGGTTGGTTGGTGTCACGTGTCTTCGAATATTTGTTTCTAGGACACGCCGGTTTCCTCACGATGTTTTCTTTCACCGTTTTGAGAGCAGTAGTGATAAAATAATTGACACGAAGTAAAACGACTGCCTGGGTTCGGACCCACTACCTACAGCTTGTAAGTCGCGGCCGCTACCACTGGGCCACCACTGTTCTTTTCTTTTTTACTGGCATTAAAAAGGTCATTTGTTTCTTACTTTTTGGGCGTGTTAATATTGTTTTTGTATGGAACGCGTCAGTGTTTTTCCTTTAGTAAAGATTCATGGAGACAGATTGTCCGCCTGGGGTAAAGTGGACAATCTGCCTCCATGTACTTCGATGCAAAATTGCTATCACCACTAGCTGTTTAGTTGAGAACATAGCTCCTCTTACCTTGGCTGAACAACGTGTTGGCGACCGACTTCATGCCTTCTTTCTTCAGTATTGCCAAGAATATCCAGCTTGGAATATGTTTTAGGGTTCCGTACCCAAAGGGTAAAAACGGGTCTCTATTACTAAGACTCCACTGTCCGTCTGTCTGTCACCATCTCATGTCTGTCTCTGTCATCATCTAAAAACAGAATAAAATAAATATTTATGTGGGGCTCTCATGCAACAAACGTGATTTTTTTGCCTTTGTTTGCGATAATGTTACGGGGTCCTTCGTGCGCGAGTCCGACTCGCACTTGGCCGGTGTTTTTTTAAGTTGTGGTGGGTTCGCGTTTCACCACTATCTCACCTGATGGTAAAAGTTGATATGGTCGACGGTGAATCACGCTTGCCTGGAAGTAAGTATTCACTCTTGACTTAAAGATCCCCATATTTTTCTTGAGAACATTATTTGTAGTCCACTTTTTACAAAATTTAAAATATGTGGGTATCCAAGCTAAAAGGGTCCAGTAGTGGGTTTTGAAATTAAGGCTAGATTCAGTATCCAGAATAGTCAATTGATAATAAGGATTAAAAAATGGCCAAATGCGAGTCTGACTCGCATATAGAGGGTTCCGTATAAACAGCTACAATCACCAAAATAAACAGGTAGCAATTACCAACGTTCATAAACAATAAAAGCACCGAAAATTGCTCTAACGAAGGGACAAAATTAGGTACACAGTTAGCGCTGCGTGTCACGGGTTCGATTCCCGCACGGAACATACATCAATATACAAAAGTTTTACATTTCCAATTACATTTTATAAGTTGGTCGACAATTAATTGAATCTTGTAAAGCCTACTTAGCTATGATAGTTTTACTTTTAATTTCGTTATATATACTCGTACTAATGCCGTGTATTTTTTTACATATCCAAAAGCAACCATTTAGCTGGCAGGGGGGAGAGGAAACTTGACTCTAACAAAAATATCCCTGGATCGAAAAATGGTTTGCACAGACCCATAAAAATTTTAATGGCCTATCCAAAGTATCATTGGATAGTTCACACCACGGGATGGACAAGAAAAAAAGACATACCCACTTCACGTCTACAGGAGGTACCCTAAAAATATATTTTATTTGACCACTTTGTCGGCGTGATTAATATCTACATATATAGGTATATGCCAAATTATAGTACTTTCTAGTACTAAGAGTCTCTTAGCTAAGCTGCGGATAGACGGAAGGACGGACGGACAGACGGATATGGCGATACTATAAGGGTTCCTAGTTGACTACGGAACCCTAAAAAATATAAAAAATTGGCACATTTGAAGGTGAAACTGTAACTGTTGTGTTTGTATGAAGGTAACTTTACATAACTGCGTATTATATCTCGGCAACCAAATGCCGAGAACTGGACCCTTTTAGCTTAGACGCCAACATATTACCTTCGTAACTGTGCCCGGCAAATATCAATCCATTTTCAAGCACTTCTGAAATTTGGTGTACTCACGTAGCTTTGCAAAATCTATACTAATATTATAAATGTGAATGTAAGTTTGTTTGTTACGCTTTCACGCAAAAACTACTGAACCGATCATCATGAAACTTTGTACATATATTCTTGGAGATATTAGAAGTAACATAGGAAACATTTTATTTAAAAAAAAGTCTTCACTGCGAGCGAAGCCGCGGGTAAAAGCTAGTATTCAAGTAATATGGAACTATCTATCAAATCATCAACCAAACAAGCTATCACCATCGTGTTTGGGCTCATTGGATGTGTATTGACAAGTGCATTATCAAGTGTATTTAGTGCATTTCGGTAAACTAAATAAGTAACAAAATATTTTTAACCGACTTCGCAAAAAGGAGGAGGTTTGTTACCTCAGAACTTTTTATTGAGTGAACCGATATCAATGATTCTTTTTTATTTGAAAGCTGGTGCTTGTCATGTGATCCCAAAATTTTCATCAATATTTGTTGAAGAACTTCGAAGAAATACATCAGAACTCTTCAATAAATGACGGAAAATCACTCGGGATCGATGCAATCGCATGTCTGTTTATTGTTTACACCATTTCATAACATAACATCACACTGGTACGCTCTAAAAGGGTACACAGGTGTGAACAGTTCACCCTGGTATACTCTCACTGCACCGGTTTTGCTTAAGTTTTATGTTATTGGGTTAATCTATTCTGGCTTCACTTTGGGCACTATACGCATAGGTAACCTAGCCTATAGAACTGGTCCATTATGTACAACAACTAAAAAGTGAAAAATAAAAAACTTTTTTTCAAGTATAACAACCGACTTCCAAACAAAAACACTACAAAGTGAAAAATAACTTTAATTTCGGAAGTCGGTGGCAAAAAACGAAGATACGAAAACCGAAACACCGACTTCCGAAATTTAAGTTATTTTTCACTTTGTAGTGTTTTTGTTTGGAAGTCGGTTGTAATTTTTTTTTACTTATTACTTGTTTACGTAAACCTAAGAGCATTTACCTTAATGCCGCTGCCATAGTACTAACAATAACAATCCGTAAGCACAAGTAGTATATCACGCGAGTCGCGACTAAGGCGCGCGACACACGCTGTCGTCGATACGAACGCGCACGTACGCGACCCGCGAACACATCTGCCGCCGCCCTTAATACTGCGTCGCTTTGTGACAAGCGGAGCGATTTAAAATAAACAAAATAAAATAAAAATTGACTATATTTCCAGTAACCTGTTTACGATAATTAAAAAAAAATATGTATTAGCTTATGATAACTAGTACATACTATATACATACAAACTTATCTAAATTAAATCTTATCTTAACAAACTATCAGTTACCAGAGACTCTAAACAAATGGCATTCAATGATAGCGAAGGCAATAGTCAAAAAATGTAAGGGATTGATCACTTGATTTTTAGATATCGCTTGTCAATCCCGTTTTTTTTTTTTTTTTTACTATCGCTTAAGCTACGCTTTCGACGATAGAATGTCACTTGTCTAAGGCCTCAGGTGAGGTTGTCTGTTGACTTAGGCCTCCCCTAATTCCCCCCACCTGTTTCGGTCCATTGCTGTTCTTCTCCACTCTTTTGGCAATTCATCCTCCCATCTTTTTATATGTCTTCCTCTTTGTCTCTTTCCATTTCTTAGGTACTATTCTGTATTTTTTTGTCCATTTGTCTGTTTTTGTTCTCAACATAATCTCCACCGGAGTGATTTAGAGCCTATAAAATAAAATAAACATTTTTTTTTTCTGACGGTTCATTTGGTTAGTACTGCATGACGCTGCGTTGCAACACCTCCCACTAGATGGTTTGATAACTTGGTTAAGGTTGTGGAAACCCGGTCGATGTGTCGATGCTTGGGGGAGCGGGGGAAGTCTTTCGGCCGAAATGATTATGATGATGAACTTAGAAACTAGAGCTAATACTCTTTTCCTTCTTCTGCCTAGCCTTTTCCCAACTACATTGGGGTCGGCTTCCAGTCTTACCGGATTCAGCTGAGTACCAGTGTTTTACATGGAGCGACTGCCTATCTGACCTCCACAACCCAGTAACTGGGTAACACGGTACCCCTTGGCAAGACTGGTGTCAAATCTCAGGCTTCTGACTACCCGTAACGACTGTCAAAGATCTTCAAATGACAGCCGGGACCAACGGCTTAACGTGCTTTCCGAGGCACGGAGGAAACTCGGTATGTTGAAAATGGTCACCCATCCACGGACCGACCTCGTCAAGCATTGCTTAACCTTGAAGTTCGATCCGTGCGGCTGTTATTATTTAGCCACGAGCTCCTCACACAACTCAACCTCAACCACCACAACCAACCTCAACTAGAGCTAATACTAATCAACTTAAATCCGATGCTCCAGAATGGGGCTCCACCTGCTCGCTATAGTTTTCAAAGTGTTTTTGAGGTTGGCATAGTTGCTCACGGTGTTTTTCCTCACACCGTCTACGCGCGTTGACGCGCTGCAAACACAACTTTCAGCACTGCTTTTTCAATATAATCGTATTTGTAAGATGCTAGTTTTTCTCTTATCAAACAATGAGCATGACTAATTAACTGCTCAAGTACCTACACTAGCAAGTATCTACAGCTGACATCGTACGGTTTTTTCTCCCCTCAATTAATGACGATTTTCGCATAGGTAAAAAGACACAAAGATTATGACCCCTAAACTAGGTACGGAAACGCAAATCTATATCTTAGGAATCGGCTTAGAGTAATCCTTCTCAATCGAATTCAATCAATTCGAAATAAAACTTTGGTCTTTTATGATATATATGATTTAGATCACTTTAAAGTTCGATTCACTATGCACGATATGCACTACCGAAATGTCACAAAACAATTCCTTTTAGTACTTTATAAGTACGAAATAATAGTCACCGTGTCTTTCCGCTTGCCGCTTCTTCCAATACTAAAGCGTAACCCGACACACGTGATCACGTCCCAAACAGGGAGCGTTACAAATCATACGTAAGACAGCACCCTGTACCGCACGTACCCATACACCGCTTGTTGTTCACTCACTGTGCGAACGGAACTCAACCAACTGGGATCTACTGTGACTTCTTAGTATGAGTTTTTAAGAAGACATGCGGTCGCAGAAATCCGACTGAATATCTTAAGTAAAAATTATGATTCGAGATTTGACTCTACCCTATTTCCTCCTCAAATATTGGACCAATTTAAAAGATACTCCATAAACTGGATAAGAAAGATATACAGTGCCCCTATGTTTTCCTTTGTAATGATGTTAAAGAAACGGCCAAGCCAGATATTTTGACTAAGCTGTAGAGTTTGGGAAGCTCTAGAGTTAGGGTGTGCAGAGTTAGAAGTTTGGTTTTACATGAGATCTGAAAACTTTTTGACAGTTCGAGCCATATGGTCTCGTCTTGGCAAAATTTTACATGTTAAAAATGATTTTGGTGGGATACATTATCTTTAGAAGCACTAGAATCTTCAAAAAATGCTCATAATTTCGCTCTCAAAAGAGGCCTTGTGTACAAATTTGACAACTATAAATGAAAAAAGCATAGAAGCACAACATAGATCTTTTTCATTCAATTTATGGAATATCTTTTAAATTTGTCCAATACTGGAGGAGGAAACAGGCGAGAGCCAAACCTCGAATTATGACTTATAACTAACATACGCCTTTCTTCTTAAGTCAAGAGTGGATATGTTTTTTCAAGGCAAGAATGCCTCGTTGTCAACCACATCATCGCTTACCGTCGGTACTTACATCGGTGAGGTAGTGGTCAAGCGCGAAAGCGCGAGCCTATCAATAATAAAAAAAATATATGTATAAGGTTGAAATAAAATTGGCGTTTTGTAAGGGAGGAACATAAAGTCGTTTTTTTTTTATATAATATATTTATGTAATCAAAGTATGTACCATTGCTATTTATGCACTTTTGCCATCTCATAGTTAGTTTATTGATCCCTTTACAAAAAAAATCATTCGGACGGGAATCAATAAAATCTTTGAAGGCGCTTTGGACTGCCCCATCGGAGTTGAATTTTTTCCCTTTCAAGAAGTTATCCAAATTTCGAAAAAAATTATAATCTGTTGGAGCAAGGTAATGAAATCCAAGGCAAAGAGAAGAAAAAGCAAGGCAAAGAAATCGAAAAAAAGAAATCCACCGTACTCCCGGGGAGTACGGTGGATTTCTTTGACATTCCAATTGAAGCTCCTCTAATTTGGTTGCCGTCTGCTGTGCAGTGTGTGGTCTAGCGTTGTCCTGAAGCAGCAGTTGCCTAGACCGATTGACCAGCCTCGGCTGTATAGCAGCTAGCTTTTCTATCATGGTTTGGAGTTGCCGACAGTAGACATCCGCCGTAATCGTCCGGCCAGATTTAAGAAAGCTGTAGTAAACGACACCGGCACTAGTCCACCAAACGCTCACAAATAAATTTTTTTGAGTCCATTTTCGCTTGGGGCAGGATTTGGCTGGTTCGCCAGTATTCAGCCATTGCGATGAGCTTTTCTGATTATTGTACAGGATCCACTTTTCATCCCAGGTAATGATTCGATTTAATTTCCTTTCATTTTGTGCCGTTAGAGTAATGTAACGCAGCAGTCGACGCGCGTTTGTCGGTTTGCTGCACTCAATTCATGAGGTTCGCCTTTCAAGCTTTTTCACTTTCCCAATTTGCTTCAAGTGGATTAAAACAGTTTTATTACTAACATCGCAACCTGTAGCTAACTTGGACGTGGTTTGCGATGGATTCGCTTCCACAATAGCCTTCAATTCTTCATTATCAACTTTGATCTCCGGCCGTCCACGGGGCTTGTTCTGCAGGTCAAAATTTCCAGAACGAAAACGTTGGAACCAAAAACGCACTGTATTTTCTAATGCGACACCGTCGCCAAACACATCATTAATCCTTCGAGCCGTTTTTGCAGCACTGGTGCCACGATGGAACTCGTACTCGTAAATAACGTGATATTTCAAGTTTTCGATTTTTTAAACTGACTGGCGCATAGAAAAACCAAAAGAGGAAAAACAAATGAATTACGGTTTTCCAAACACAAAAGCATGAATAAATAGCTGTATAAATTTAGAATTGCAATTCCAAACCAAAGAGGAGAAATTTGAGATCATATTGCTATTTGTCCTGTAAAGATTCGTCGCTCTCTAACACTAGAAACATAATGCTTTGGACCATCATAGTAAAGGACCTACTAGGACCTACTTTCCTAGGAGATAAAGAAAGAAAGAGAACTGTTCTGTCAGCACCAACGTCAAAAAGGTCTAAATATTTGGCAGTAACATTCGCTACCGTATTAATTTCATGCATATTTCTATACCAATATTATAAAAAGGAAAGATTTTTTGTTTGTTTGTTTGTTTGTATGTTAACCTAGCAACTAGCAAGTAATTAATTTAGTAACTAAGATGAAATGTAGATACTAGCTTGGTCAAATAAAGACTTTTTTATTTTTCTATTTTATTTACTTATTAGTTACTGTTTAGATTTTGAACTAAAGGAAAAAGTAAATACAACTACAGTTTTAATTATTATTTTTATAAACCGTTTCATTTAAAAGCAGTGTTTTGATTTAAATTCACCTGATCCCCACAAGTGTTTACATCATTACAGATTCACGTGCACTTTACAATATAAATAAAAACGAAGATATCATTAATATTAAACTTAAGTTTAACCCTCAATAATATCGTATATACAAGTACACAATAACAATCAATGTCTCGATCACATCATAAAAAACATAATTAATAAGTATAATTCGAATAATTTAACCCAAAAACGGATCGGGCCACACAAACGGACGTAAGAACGAATATTACGTAAATCTTTAGCATGCGTACCGAAGGACTACCCGATTGCATTTTAATTCTTGAAACAGAACCGTATTAATATTGCAATCAATCATCTGTTTTTAAAACGCGAAAATTAATTGTTTAAGGCGAATTCGCTGTGTGTTTAAGTATTAAAAATTGCTCGCATTTGTAAGAGAGTGTTGAGGAAAGTTAACCTGTGGTAACAATTTTTTTGGACAATCCCACCGCACTATTCCCAAATCACTGCAACTCCTGAACAACAGTAGTGACCACCAGAAAAGCGCCGAAGCAATGAAGTTTGACGAAGTCCCGGATAATGAATTTAACTGTCTTGGATCCTGCAACGAAATTAATCAGAAAAGAATAACGAAGGGGTAGGAAAAAAAACATAATTTCTGCAGTTTATTCCGTCCGTATCAAGCAGAGGAGGCAGAACAAGCAAGGCACAAAGGATCGTTAACAACTGGGATAGGCCCAGTTGCCTAGCACCACAAATAAAATTACTATTAATTAATATTAATGGGTCCTAACATTGTGAGCTGTTATATTTGATTCCAATAATATACCTAATGGCAAACACCTTTGAATACACGGTAATTTGTTCTAGTTCCCACAAGGTCCGTATAGTTAATAAAACTAGACGCAGCCTGTACATTATCCAATATAATTTTGCGTTCATTTTGCCAAAGAATACACTGCCATAAGATATGATGTGCTGATTGTACATAATCGCAGTCAGATATAGAACATTGACATAAAGGCGAGGCAACGAGCTTGAAGGAAAATAATTTACTTTTAAAGTTACCATCTCCTGTGAGAAATTTGGCAACATAGTGATCCACCTCCTGTGGTCATGTTATAACAGCCACACGGATCGATCTTCAATGTTAACTAACTTTTGTTGAGGTCGGTCCGCGGATGGGTGACCACCACTTTTATACCGAGTGCTTCGAAAATCACGTAAAGCCGTTGGATCTGGCTGTTATTGAAAGATCTTTGACTATCCTTACGGTAGTGAGAAGCTATAAAATCTTAATAAGTCTTGCCAAGGGGTATCAAGTTTCCTGATAATTATAAGCTGGAAGGCTCTTAAAGTCAGATGTAAAAATCTTCTAGACAAGCAAAAAATTAGACACCATTTGCTTACCATCAGGTAAGTATTTATTTTTGAATTGCGGATTTATTTTCAACACAACTAAGGAGAGTCATCTCACTTTCTTCTTTTCTGTTACTTCATAAATATATTATATTCAATATATAAGTACGTGTATTTAACCTTTTTTTATTTATTTATTTATTTCAGACAATTCCAGCCCATAGGTGCTACATTAAATTATACACAGGTAAAACCAGGTAAAGTTTAATTAATAATTAAATTTAAATAGTCAAAAATTAATTAAAAGTAATAATTTAAAAGTTCCAAAAATTTTAAAAAATATCAGAAAATTTATAAAACAATGTCAAATGTAAAATTGGCAATTGCTGAATGTTATAAAAATGTCAAAATATTAAAATTATATAAATTGTAAAACAAAATAATAAATAGGTACTGCAAAAAAAATAAACTGATAATTATTCTACATTTTTACCTGCCCCAAACCCGGTATACGGGTGCATGTAAGGCCTATCACTGCCGCATGAAAGGCCGAGGCCGACCGAAGCGCTGTAAGATTTTTGCAAATATAACACCCACAGACTACTCGTATAAAAAGATGTGCAGTAGGCTCGAAACAATGTGATCTTCACATCCTTGGAGCTACGAGCAAACCTGCGGGCAATCATATTCGCCCTCACCTACAGCGCCCTCCTTTCTCGCTCAATATCAGCGTCGTCCTTCAGGTCGGACGTCACAATATGGCCAGTATATTTAAAACTATGTACCCGCTCCAAGGGCACCCCACACACCCTTACTGGAGGAACCTCCACCGGACACTTAGAACCTGCATTGAAAACCATAAGCTGGCTCTGTTTGACGTTGTACTTAAGGCTATGCGTATTGGCGTACGTTTCACAAATGCTTATTAGCTCTCTGAGTTCCCCTATCGACGCACTCAGCAGCACCATGTGACTATATATATATCATGGTGCTGCTCCAGAACTTTTTTGCCCCAATCGGACCTCCGTACTGCGAGCAATGCCACTGCCACGTTTGGTAATTTTTCGGGCTATGTCAGTAACCCTGGTTCTCTTGCGGATCTCTTCATTTCTGATTCGATCACGCAAGGATACTAGCACCGGGCTTAGCCCTCTCTAATGCCCTGTGGGAGACTGTGAGCTTTCTGATGAGGCCCATTGTGAGTGACCACGTGTCAGAGTCATAGCTCATGACTGGCTATATACATTGGTCATAGACTTTCGTCTTAATACACTGTGACAAGTTGGAAGAAAAGATACCGCGCAACTTCCCGAACGCTGCCCATCCGAGTCGAATTCGAAGTTGGCCCTACCCAACTGGATCGTTTGTACCAGGTAGACATAGGGTCCACAACTTCGAATGCAGTCTCCAAGTGGGCATTCAATATCACCTTGGTTTTGTCCATGTTCATTTTAAGACCCACTATTTTGGAAGCTCTACTGAGATCATCGAGCATTATACTGAGGTCCTCCTTGGTCTCAGCCATTACCACTACATCCTCGCCAAAAAAAGATGAGTAATGTATTCGCCATTGACTTTGATGCCTATCCCTCTCCAGGATCTTGAAGACATATTCCAGTGCAGCGGTAAACAGTTTCAGAGATATGACGTCTCCCTGTCTCACACCTCGCTGCAGAAGGGTAGGCTCTGAGGTCTGATCCTGAAGTCGAGCTGACATGGTGGCGTTTTAGTATAAACACTTCAACACTTCGATGTACCGGTATTCGATTTGGCACCGTTGGAGAGATTGCAGTACAGCCCAAGTCTCGATCGAATCGAAAGCGTTCTCGATGTCCACAAACGCTCAGCAGAGAGGCAAGTTATACTCTTTGATCTTCTGTATAACCTGCCGTAGCGTATGTATGTGGTCTACGGTGTTGAAGCCTTTACGGAAACCGGCTTGTTCGGGAGGCTGGAAATCGTCAAACCTGCGCGCGAGACGATTCGTGATGACTCTTGAAAACAGCTTGTATACATGGCTAAGAAGTGTGATGAGAACCAATACACCCCTGCATCATGCCTGTTTCGTTTTCCCCTCGAGTATGACGGAATCAAACAGTTTCTTAAGGGACTTAAGTACTGGTTTCCCAACCGTCTTCAGGAGTTCGGCCGTAATTTCGTCATCACCCGGTGCTTTGTTATTCTTTAGCTGTTTAAGAGCCATCCTAATCTTGTACAGGCTGACGACCGGAATGTCTTCGGTATAGTGTCTGGTCAATTTAGCACTAGGGTCATATGCTAGATTCGCGACGGGTTTACTGGTTGACGTGTACCTCTCGATCTCCATGAGCAGCTCCGGTTCAAAAAAAAACTTTTTCTAAATTAATAAATTAAAGTTGAGTATTTGTCAAATTCTACATAAGCCTGAATACATTTGTCGTTAAAAAACAAATTGTCAATGAAGAAACAGGTGCTTCAGCAAAAGTACAGAATTAGGACATACATTTTTTTTCCCGATATTGTACGTTCCCGTAGGATAACTTTCACGCGGGCGAAGCCAGCAGAAAAAAACCTAAGTAACTTTCACATCATCAGCCGAAAGGTTCTAGCTAGACACAAGTAGCGAATGATATTTTCCGAAGGGCATTATATGGTGCTTATACATAAAATATGCACTGCCTTTTATTAATGTGTTCTTGTAATAAACCTGAGTCAGTACGAGTACTGCTGCTGACCATACTGCTCGTAAATACTACATCATTGTTCGGGCTCGTACTACTCTTGAAACTAAGTTCAAGTACGGTTAGCAAAGAGAGTGGAGATAATATTTTAGCAATTGCTATTTCAATTTAATTATTGCTGGTCTATGTCTAATCCGCTGGATGCGAGACGCACATGACCTATCGATGTGGCACAACACTCCGGGTCCAGCTGTGAACGTCTTTTGGCTGAAACGATGATGATGATGACCAGGCATGCAAGATTAATAGTTTTGTATTATACTGAAACGCACTTCCGTTTCAGTATTATATATTAGATTTTTTTATTATAGATTTATTATGCAAAATACTGGTTTATATAAGTCAGTATTGGTTAAATTGCAGTTTGCCTTTTAAAAGTTTAATTATTACTGAATTTAAGAAAACCTGGAAATAATATCCTAAAAAATTAACAAGCTTTAAGTACTACTAGTAAGAGAAAAACAAGTTCTTTTTTTAGACTTTATGTGCTATGAATGGCGTACACCATTTATTTTCATTGCTTATTTATTAATTATTTATGTGTATGTATTTGTGTTTAGTAAGTATTATTGTATCTACATTATGTTCATTGTTGGTATTGTCGCACCACTGACAACCCCATGTCATGTCCAGGTAACCTCTGTCCATTCCAGGTTGCCTGGAAGAGATCGCGGAATGCGAAAAGGCCGCCCATTGTATGTTTTAAGTATTAAGTTTCTTTTTTCTTGTTTATTACGGTGAACAATAAATTCTATATAAATGAGTAAATAAACAAGGTGCGTTTTGGGTTAAATGAAGGCATTTTATTCATATTCTATTTTAAAGTATAATTTGTTTGCAGATTCATTAGTTACCAAATATTTTACCATTCTTTACTAACGCTTTTATTTGCACAATTTCTATATTGGCCAGTAAAAAATGCATATTACTGATATATTTGAGATCTTGTTAGGATACTTACCAATAGTGTAAATCCGAGTTTGCAGTTGAAAACCTACGATCTTTTAAATTACAGATTTTTTTAATGGACTTCATTTCCAGAAATAATCATCTAGCTAAATAATAAGTTTTAGATAAAAACTACTTTCCTGGACCAAATAGAAAAAACCCTGTAATAAGAGTTGAATTTGTTAGGATGATTATCTCGTAAAATATTGTCCCATTCTCTGCTAACGGTACTGGCTAAACTACAATAGAGTTGCAAGTCAATAAAGCTCACTGATATCGTCTAGATAGAAAATTGGTTTAGCCACCCTACCTAACTGCCTACCTACTTCCACATTCCATTGGCATTACATGCTCAGTATCTGATAGTTTGAACACTGCTTTAAAGGTGTGATAATGGCAAACAACTCTTGTTAAGAATAAAACATATATGTGAACTTATATGTGTGTGTGTGTCTTGTATATGTGAACGTTTGGCCTGTATGTTTTTTGTGGTGTACAATAAAGTATATAATAATAACAATAAATTATCGGTTTTTGGTAAACTAAGTTAATAAATAATAAGCGAATAAGGTCCGGTTTCTGAACTGAGTATTTGGGGTTTAAAACGCGTCAAACCCTACTTAAACGCCAAATTTTGACATCTTTTCAGGCGAATATAGAATATGACAAATGATAAACTTCAAATTCTTAATTCAGAAATGGGTACATCTTAAGGTAGATCATAATTTACATAAAAAAAAAATATATAAAAATCTTAACTTAATACATCTAAAATTGAAAGTAAATAAAAAAAATAGTTTAAAAATTAAAACCCGACTGCTGAAAAATCACGCTATAAAAAGTATCAAACAAGAAAATATTCTCATCTGAAATTGTTATTTACAAAGTATTCGGTATGTATCGAGTATTTAATAAACAACTTACATGTTATAAATATTTTATTGTATTTCATACATATTCATAGTGGTGTTCAGAGGATAACAGTGGTTATATGCCACTTATCGTAACAAAACAATACATTCTGCAAAGTAGCATACGGCCTCGGTTGTCCTCAGAATGCTCACCTACAAATTCTAACGTAATACAGCGATAATTGATAGTGAATAAAATTGTATTAGCGTTAGAAAATAGTACATTATGCAACTAGTGAATAAAAGACGGATTTAAAGTGAGGGCCATAAATGAATCACGAGCAAGTGGAGGATTCTAACAACTGAATCATGACCGTAGGGAGTGATTCATGATGATTTTATCACGAGCATAGCGAGTGATTCAAGTGCTAGAATAATGAGCAACGCGAGTTTTTCATTTTATTTAAGAGATGCATACTATATTTTATACCATGACTACGAGAAAAATTAACATTTAAGCTAAAAGCAAAAGGTATAATAAATAAAAATATAATAGTAAATAAATAAATGGTTTATTACCTTCAAAATTTACAAAAAATGTGAAACCCTGAACCTTGAGTTAGGTAACAGCACCTATGTTTCAGGGGCCAGTGACCATCTCCATTACGTTACATAATTACTTATTATTAATTAAACTCCAATGCAATTAATATAAGAATAACAATACAAATAAGTATTCAATAAATATCCTAGACTACAATCAAAATCATTATTAAAATCCTAAATATATACAAATGAAAAATTAAAATCGAAAAAGGAGTTTGAGAGTCGAGTATTCTTTGCACAAGAAGTTTTTATAGAGTATTTTTTGCTCAAGGAGAAAAAGACGAGAGTGTTTCTTTGAATCCAGAGCGGAGCGAAAGATTCTAGAGTAGAGTAGAATCCTGAGTGAAGCAAGGGATTCAAAGTACGTCACTTGAGCTTAAAACAGTGTTGCTGCCGAGGTTGTTACTCTACTTTTTATCACCCTCTATGTGAAAATAAGTAAGTACAACCTATGAACAAGAACCTCAATCTGAATTTGAAATAACTACCAACGAAGGCAGACATTTAATTTCGTGCGTTGTTTATTTTACACCAATTTTTTTTTTTAAATTTAGGTCGCTCGCAGGGCAGTCGCTTATTCAATACATTGTCCCCGCATGGTTTGTGATTCATCTCTTTGCCGATTGGAACATTTACTAACAATATTCCGAATAACCACATTCCAAATTCAAATCAATTTTGGTCCCTAAGGGATTAATGAGATATTTTGGTCCCTGTTTACGAGGAATAAACTAGCTGTTATTGAATAGATGTGATAAAAAAAAAATTGTCTGAGAAATTTTCCTGTCTATCAGAGTACCGAAATGGGATTATTGAGATTGCGTATTTTTATTTAAATACTAAGCAAAATCCAATTGAATTTAGAGAAATTAAATGCTTATTACGTGTGCAGTAACATTATGTACAATATTTTACAAAAGATAGTTTGATAGCACTAATGTATTTTTTATTCGGTAAAAAATAAATAATAATGTGGCTAGCGGAAGATTCGACGCGCGCGATTTGATGAATTTGTTGTCCAAAATCTTTATCAAATACAGACTACCTATAAGTATTAAAAACGGCGTATTATTTAAACTTCCATGTTGTGTCTTCAATTAAAATCCTGTTTCACTTGAATGCAAATAGGTAAAATACTTTTGTATACGGCGTCTGTTAGCTTAATATTGTCGGACAATAGCATGTCACAAAACATTCAGCTCTAAGCTAGCCGCAATCTATGGGTTGCCAGATTACCTGCTAACCCTGGTTGTTGTTAAACAAGCATCCACGACACATGAGAAATTCCTAGTGTAGGACAAAGTTAAAAAAAAAAACAACAATGAACCGTTTGCGGCTAGATGCGGCCAGGCAACCCTGCAGTGATCTATTCTACTATGAAGAATCATTCAAAAATCAAATTTCAGCAATATCAAAATACCTGCAGATTTTTGCAGTGGGATCCCATACAGAAACCGACATTGCAATGCGATAATCGACAGTAGCTACAAAGTCAAACATAATAAAACGTAGGATCATCTTTAACATTAAAAAGAATCCGGGTTGAACGGTTATTTTCTCACCATCATACCAATAAAGTCCAAAACATATACTCTCAATACTTACTACAAATATTTATTCATCGTATTGTTAAAATTGAAACATTTCCACAATAAACTCACAAGAAAAATAATTGACCTTGTCAATACAGTCATACGAGAATCTTTTTGTAATAACCAATAGCACTTAATTTGCTTTAAGGATAATTTTTGCTTAATTTAGGATGACTTGTGTCTCGAGAAACAATAAAAATTGTTTTTTAATAATGTAGAGTGTAAAAAGGTTGTGTTAAAGGGTAATTATTGTTTATGGATTTTATTTCCATTTTTGGGTCATCTAGGTAGGCACTATTAAGTGAAGAAAGAAATGATAAAAAGCTTTCTAACAAAAAAAAAATACCGACTTCAAAAACAAAACACTACAAAGCGAAAAATAATTAACTTTCTTTTCGGAACTCAGTGTCCTTGGAAACAATTTTTTGTCGTTTTTGACAATTATTTTTCGCTTGTTTTGTTCGTTTGTTTTGGATGTCGGTAATTTGTTTTGTTAAAAAGTTTTTCTTTTTAGGTTTGGTATCTGCCTTCTAATTATTACCATGAAAATACGCATTATTAAGGATAACTCAATAATTACTCCTCAGATCTTGTTCTTATTTAAATGGAATCTCTCTCTCCCGTGTCTCCTTTGCGGGTCACAATTAAAACGTGTTTTTCTTTCTTAAATTTTCCACGTTTTACACTTGTTCTCTGCTCTATAAAGGTCGGCTTATACCAAGAATACTCCATTTTATCTTTATTGACTCATGGTATTAGTCTGGTCCTTACAGCCATCACATGGGTCCTTCGACGCTAAAAAAATTGCTATGTCTCATACTCGTAATTATTATAATATTTGAATCGCCAATTTTTCTGGCACATTACACATCGCTATCTCTGATGTAACACTGCTCCGTTCTAGGCATTTGTTTCAATTGGCACATTCGGTTCTTTGGTCCTTCTATCTGACAGCTTTTCACACCTCTAGAAGGATCTGCAGACTGGGTCCATCGTTATCCACAGCTCCACAGTAAACTCCTAAAATGTCAACTTACGCACAGACTCTACAACGAAAATTATCGCAAAATGAAATAAATTGTTAAATTCTGAGATTCAAGGAATGAATTTTCAACAGTCAATCGGATCTAAGACTTATTTGTGACGTGTCGATATTTTTTCCAGAAACTGGAGTTTGGTTTTCCAACTTCCGCATTCATTGTAAAGATTGTCGGTCAATTTCAACAAAAAAAAATCATTCTTCCTTTACTAATCAAATCCAATTTATAATACTCAAAGACTATTTTGATACTTACAGCCATCGCATCGGTCCTGCCCCGACAAAAGTAAATGCTATGTATTATATTATAATATTCGTATCGGCAGTTTTTCTGGCACATTACATAACGCTATCACTGGTGTAACACTGCTCCGTACATGGTATGTGCTCTATTTGGCACGTGCTGATTTATTGCCTCCCGTGATCTGGATGCGTGGAATTAATTTGATATTAGCTAGGTCCGCTCTTATTTGATCTGAGTGGTTGATTGGTGCCTGTTTCATTTATTTAAACTTAAAAGGTTCCATCCAAATGTTGTCTTGAAAAGATCGCTTTTAGCGATAAGGCCGCCCATTGTGTCACCCAGTGTAATGTTTCTTCTTCTATACTTTCTGTAACTTATATGGTGTACATAATAAAGAGTATTCTATTCTTAAAATTTTATATATTACTTTTTTATTTTATATAACTTGTCTTTTGATAAATTAGGTATAAATACAGTTTTTTTTTATTTTCGATATTTCTACGGTCATGAAATTCTCTTCTAGAATCTTATGTTATTCATTTAGTTATTGTTAGTAATTCGAAAAAGACAACACAAAAATTCTCTCTTTATACTTTGGACAAAGTTTCTTGAAAATAATTATTTATCCCAGGAAAAAATATTTGCTGCGAAAAAAATCCTTTTACTTTTGTAAGTACTTTACATTACCTACTTCAAACAAGATTTTGGTCCCTTTGACAGCCCATAGTTTTTTTTTGCTGTGATGGGATTTTTATGGACTTTTCAGGCAATATTACTACTATCATAATGCATATAATTTCGATTATTTTTTTCAGAGTTTCTATTTAGCGTTTTCTTGCGTGACCGAATCAGAAATGAAGACATCTGCAAGATGGTACGGTATGGTAACCGACATAGCCCGAAGGATAGCCAAACTTAATTGAATTGCCAAAGTGGCAGTGGGCAGGACACATTGCTCGCAGAACGGATGGTAAATGGGACTTAAAAGTTCTGGAGTGGTGACCGCGTACCATTAGACGTAGCGTAGGAAGGCCTTCCTCTAGGTAGAGCGATGACCTGTTCAAGGCTGTTGGAATCCGGTGGATACGAAACGCACAGGACCAATAAGTTCGACAACGCTTGGGGGAGGCGTACATAATTTATGTCTAGCATTGGACGTTTTAATTCTGAAATGGTGATTATAAGGACGTTTTTCGCAGATTGGTCTGGTAATTACAGTTATTTTCCTGTGGTATATTGCAAATATTAAATTTATTCTAAATTTTCAACTGAAAATCGAATCGCTTTGCTTGCTTTTTATTAGTGACGCATCAAGTAGTTATTTCCAGAAACCGGATGCAAGACATCCAAATTCGAATAAATGAAGGCAAACAGTCTGTTATAGATTATGTTGAACTTTACTAAAAATTGGTTCAACAATCCCAATAATTTCTCAAAAGGAGTGTGAGGCGGTGCCGGCCTCACAAAATACCAAAATGGTTCATTTCGACGCAAAAATTCCTTGAATCTCTGAGTTACTTTGCCGGAAGATGGAAACCTTGACCTCAGCATATCAAGCCCTTATTACATACGGAAGAATCGAAGGCTGGCAAAGTTATGAGTCTTGTTAACTATATCCTAAGGGTCAGCTCACACTGTATCAGTATGCGCTGACGCAAAGCCACGCAAAGCAATGCAAAGCGACGCAATACAACGCAATCCGATGCGACGAAGCCTGCACTTTTTACAAGCTTTTATTTTGTTTTACCTGCCCAACCTTACTCTAAGAGCTTATGGTCACCCCCTGATGTCTGAGTGTTAGCTAAGCTTGCAAGTTAAATTTGACCCACTTCCAGATTTTCGATTAAGCTGAAATTTTGCACATACGTTTGTTGGTCGGGACAATTCAATTTCTAAAAATTTCGCTTTTAAGGAGCTTGTAAGGAAAGAAAAGTTTGTTTGAAAAGTAAAATAAAGAACTTTGTCTACTACACAAAAAGGTACGCATTTCAGTGAAAAAACTTGAGTAAGCCAGCGCAAGCGCAGCGCGACAATGCGATCCATCGCCGATAGACGGGGTGTACAAGATCCCGCTAAGCCCAAACTGTGCATCGCGATTTCGATCCGTTCCGCGGTTTTGCATTGCGCTTTGCGGCGCGAGTCGGCGTGATATTTTCCACGACGAATCAAGCATCGTCACATCACATCGTGTCTCGGTGTGAACTGGCCCTTAGATTACACTGATACTGAGTAATTTAATGTTACTTGACGTCGGCGAAATATTTGGAATGCTGAGATGGCTGTCATCGTTTGCGAATGGCAGAAATTTTAGGAATTTTCGTTGAATTTGGCAATTGGTAAAGTAATTGAATGCTGGTTTTGGTAATTCGTAACTGATTGTTAATTGATGAATATTATTTATTTAGTTAAAATACAAAGAATTTTTATAAAATAATCTGATATAATATTAAAAAAAAAATGCTGAAAGTAGTGAGTACGCCTGTGAACAATTTTAATTCAAATAAAACTGAACTAAAGTCAAAAATTGTATAAAGGATACAATCATGTGAGTAGGGCCTTAGGTTATTTAACATTTCTTATATTTGGGAGAAGGTTATAAAATAAAATAGTCTGATTTTGACTCCTACACGAAAAAGCGTGCGGAAAGTAAAATAAGTTTTAAACAAAAAATCTTTTTCATTCAAAAATAAGTTTTAAACAAAAAAACTTTTTCATTCAAAAATAAGTTAATGTTTTTATATCAGACCCTGCAGGAACCAGATTTATATCAGATCACTGTGCCGCTACCCTGAGCCTCACTATGCGCGGCAGCAAGTGATCACTGTGCCGCTCCCCTGAGCCTCACTATGCACGGCAGCAAGTGATCACTGTGCCGCTCCCCTGAGCCTCACTATGCACGGCAACAAGTGATCACTGTGCCGCTCCCCTGAGCCTCACTATGCACGGCAGCAAGTGATCACTGTGCCGCTACCCTGAGCCCCACTATACACAGCAGCAAATGATCACTGTGCCGCTACCCTGAGCCTCACTATGCACGGCAGCAAGTGATCACTGTGCCGCTCCCCTGAGCCTCACTATGCACGGCAACAAGTGATCACTGTGCCGCTCCCCTGAGCCTCACTATGCACGGCAGCAAGTGATCACTGTGCCGCTCCCCTGAGCCTCACTATGCACGGCAGCAAGTGATCACTGTGCCGCTCCCCTGAGCCTCACTATGCACGGCAACAAGTGAAGTTGGAATTTACTATTTAAGAATAGATTTTCATAAGGCCCCGGGTATGGAAATTGTATGAGGAGCCCTACTTGCTGGAGTGTCCTGGCTGTCCATTCACTTGTACCCTGGAAGACCTGTACGGTGCTTCTGACGCTGCAATAACCGTAGCCGCATATTGGGCCCAGACGATCTAATTGATGTGCCGTCGAATCGAAAAGAAGAAGAAGAAGAGGAGTGAAATAAATGCAGGCGTTAACTGAAATGCATAACGTTTTTTGCGCAACGTGCCCTGAGCACCTTTCACTTTGAAATCATGTATAATAACAACAGGAACCACAAGGTTTGCTTTCTACCAAATCAATATAAAAAATACGAATAGAATAAAAATACTTACATAATTTGTATTATGCGTTTATTTAGCCTGTTTGCTTGTTGCTTTTATTCAAAGACAATCGAACTTAAAAATTAAACTTCAGTCGTGCGTCGGAGCTGACACATATTTTTTGTATAACAATTTACGGGTCTACCTTCATGGTTAAGCAACTCTGGCTGAGGCCACTCTTTGGATAGGTGAACATCTTTACATAACGAGATTCCTCCGTCGGAAAGCGCGTTGTAATGTTGGTTCTGGTTGTCATTTGTAGGCCTTTGAACTGTCAAAGGACTGCGTTATGGTTAGACAGAAGCCAGGAAAACTGACACCAGTCTTTCCAAGGGAGTATCGTATTACACAGTTACTGGGTTGTGAAGATCGGATAGGCACTCATTATCATCATTATATCAGCCGAAAGACTTCCACTGCTGGACATATGCGTCCCCCAAGCGTCACTACATTGACCGCTCCCGTGCGTCTCGCATCCAGCGGATTCCCACCACCCTCACCAGGTCATCTGTCCACCTGGTGGGAGGCCCCCCAACGCAGCGATTTCCGGTTCGCGGTCGCTACTCCAGCACTTTTCGGCCCCATCAACCACCCGTTCTGCGAGCAATGTGCCCTAACCACTGCCTCTTAAGTTTGGCAATTCTTCTGGCTATGTTGGTAACCCTGGTTCTCTTGCGGATCTCTTCATTTCTGATTCGATCACACAAGGAAGCTTCAAGCATAACTTTCTAATGAGGCCCATTGTAAGCGACCACGTCTCAGAGCCGTAGGTCATCACTGGCAACACAACACTGGTTATAGACTTTCGTCTTTAAACACTGTGGTAAGTTGAACGAGAAGATACCGCGCAACTGCCCGAACGCTGCCCTCGCTCCATTTTAAACTCATCTGCACCCAGAAAACCTGAAAAATAAACCAATAGGCAAGGGTAAGGGATAGGCAGATTGGATTGGACTGTTACACAAGAGAACCCAAGCTATGATAACACCGCTACCGTTGCACAACAAAACCCAGATTTCATCAACAATACTCTTTTAATTAAAATACCTCTTCTGTCCTTATACAAAATAAAGTCGGCGGCAAAGCCTAGCTACCTTTAATATCGGCTCGTTATTAATATGATATATTGGTCGACATTTTGCTGGCTTTTTAATTTAAAATAAGGTCGGTCACGCGAAAGTGTCAGCTATAAATGGTGATCTGTTCGAGCCGGCAGGAGTTATGGCTAGGTGCGATGACAGGCTGCTGAAAGTGGCTTCTTTTAGATTAAATTATGTAAGACAGTCTTTTTTATTGTGATTTATTTTGTTCGGGAAGTTGATGTTGATATTGGAGACTGTGGTGCGTAAAATGATGTGGAAAAAACAAAGGAAATGAAATTACAACTAATTAAGTACATAAACACGGCATTTCTCGTTGGTCTAGTAGTAGCAAGTGCTACTGCAGAGCACGAGGTCCTGGCTTGTCGAGCAAAATTGAAAAACTGTGCAAAATACGTATGGGATTGATGTCACGTGGTGAATCAATCCACTATCTATAAAAAACGATTTTTATTTAAAACTAGCTATCCCACGCGGCTTCGCTCCCGGAAGCTCTCAAAAAGGAATATTTTTTTTCCCGTTTTTGCAACATTTTTCATTTATGCTTCACTCCTATTGGTCGTAGCGTGATGTTTTATAGCCTATAACCTTCCTCGATAAATGGACTATCCAATACAAAAATATATTTTTTAATTCCAACCAATACTTCCTGAGATTAGCGCGTTCAAACAAATAAACAAACAAACTTTTCAGCTTTATAATATTAGTATAGAGGTATAGATAAAGTCGGTCAGGCGAAATTTTCGGCGCTAGATGGTGATGTGTTGGCTGCAACAGGATTTATGACTAGGTGTGATGACAAGCTACTGAAAGTGGCTTCTTTTAGATTAAATTATGTAAGGCTCCCCTTTTTTATTGTGATTTTTATTCTGTTGGGAAAGTTGTTAGGACTGATGTTGATATTGGGGATTGCGTATTTAAAATGATCCACAAAACATGGAACTGGGCTTTGAAAACCGGCATTAGATGCGTTGTCAGCACGTATACGCGTGGCGACGGAGATTTAAAAACGCTTTGTGCTTAGGACTTCTCATAAATCTCTCAAGAATTTTTCTAAGTCATGATCATCATCATTTCAGCTGAAAGACATCCAATGTTGAAGAAAGGCTGCGTTCAAGTGTCCCACATCGACCAGTCTGATGTGCCTCGCATCCTGCGGAATCCGCAGCCATGCAAGTCATCGGTCCACCTAGAGCCACCAACGCTGCGTCTTTCGGTACGCGGTCGTCACTCTAGAACATATCAACCATCCGTTCTGAGACCAACGACGAACCTGTTTCTAAAAAGCAGGCAATCAAAATCAGTTCGTGGGTCAGTTTATAAGACAGAAATGCGTATGCTGCGATGGGCAGGAATGTCACACTCAGAGACAAGGTACGCCACGAACATATAGCAGTAATAGCGGATAAAGTGAAAGAGTCCAGACTGAGATGATACGGTCATGTACTTAGACGAACACATAACCATGTCGTGAAAAATTGCCTTTCTATGGCTACAAAGAAGAGGGGAAGAGGAAGATCTCAAATCACATTAATGACGAAGGCCCAAAAGGACATGAGGGAGATGGGACATACGGAAGATGACGCACAAGAACGAAATAAATGGCGCCGAATGATTGGGCAAGCTGACCCCGCGTAACGGGCAAAGGCGAGGCGAAAGAAAGAGGCAATCAAAATCATGTTACTATTTACAAAAGTGTATCCATTCCCCCAGTCCCAAGCAGAATCCGCCAATTCTCCGGTCTTACTCGTATTTTTTCAAGCCCAGCTAATACGCGGGCCTGTTAAGGTGCAATGGTTCGCATTTATATCATACTTTATCCATAAGCATAGTTGTAATTGAAACATGTAGTGTATGCCTTTGCTTAGGCGTGGCCCATTTAAATAGACAGAAAGGTGTCTGTAATTTGTCGTTATTAAATTTTAATAAGCGAATATGGAGTGCAGGACGTTGAGTAATGTTGTACTGGTAATGTCTTGTTAAGCGACGCTATTAGCACCATACATTTGATTAGAGTTTTTTTTTTAAATAAGCTCATCCCCTATTTTTCTTACACGTACAACGCCATGTCGGACATTGCTGGGCGACAATTAACTTACCCTATAAGCCATACAAAATATTTGAAATTGACAAAAAAACAATTGTTTGTTTTATTGTTAGTATTATTAAATATGAATTTCTAACTTACAAAACATTGACATAACTGCAGAAATCTTTATAAATGTGAAGATAATTCATGTCGCCCAACATTGTCCGACATGGCTTGCTGCGTATGATTATTTGAGTTTTCTTCCGTTGAAGCCGCGCGGGTCAGTGTCGCCCGCTCCCGAGCATCCCGCCCGCGCACCCCCACTCTAGCGCAGTGAGCGCGCACAAGTCTCAGTGCCTCGCAGGACATTATCGAGAAAGTTTGTTGCACATTTTTTTTCCCGCCAAATCGTAAACACGCTACGAGTAGGTATACGACTACAGAATAGAATATATTCTTATTAGGTATTCAAAATGTGTGACTTTGATGATGCTTTTGAAATAACAGAGGAAGATTTGACACAGCTTCAAAATATTGAAATATCACTACTGAACAGTAGTTTTCATATTAGTTCATATGAAGAAGAAAGGCAAATAGTGCCTACTAGGCAAAATCGACGACGTATCATCAGATCGGATAGTGAAGGCAGCAATTCAGGATATGAAGTCAGTACACAAGAAACTTCAATCGTTACGCCTACCACGAGTTCTTGGTGTGAGCCAACAGGTAAACAACGCCACATAATTCCTTTTACCGAGATTTCGGGTGCTCCGCTTCATGTCAGATTATCTATGACTGACAAATCACCCATCGATTTTTATTCACTCTTTGTGACTGATGACGTGTTTCAACAAATAGTGCATAACACAAATCAATATGCTATTCATAACATTACCAGTATGCCTGAAGCTTCAAGAGGTGCACGTATTAATCAGTGGAGTCCGACGAATATAAAAGAAATTAAAAAAATTTTTGGTCTTATTTTATTCATGGGCTTGGTAAAATTACCCAGATTGGCAGACTACTGGTCCAAAGATAAAATTATCGGGCATCCTTTTCCGAGAACGGTTATGTCCAGAAACCGATTTGAATTGCTTTTGAAGATGTTACATTTTTCTGATAAAGATGATGAAAACAAAGAAGACCGACTACATCGAGTACGTCAACTAGTGAACAGTTTAAATGAGAACTACAAAAAAAAACTATACCCCTGGTGAAGATATTTGTATTGACGAAAGCATGGTTCCATTCCGTGGCAGAATAATATGTAGGCAGTATAATAAACAAAAAAGACACAAATACGGAATTAACGAATTCAAATTATGCACGATTCCTGGATATACCTACAAGATTAGCATTTACGCGGGAAAAAACGACGATACAAATACAACGCCCACAAATGTAGTTATGTGTTTATGCGAAGATTTACTCAACAAAGGACACACATTGTATACCGACAATTGGTATATAAGTGTAGATTTGGCACGGCAACTATTAGACAAAGAAACTCATTTAGTAGGCACCATTCGAAAAAATAGAAGACAGCTTCCCAAACATGTTGTTACTGCTAAGCTCAAGAAAGGCCAGTTTGCCAGATGGAATAACTATGATGAAATGGAGGGACAAGCGCGACGTATATGTTTTGTCCACAAAGCATTCGGTACGGTTTAGTCAAGTAAATAAACGAGGAAATGTGATATCAAAGCCAAAGATTGTTGTAGACTACAATAAAGTCAAAGGTGCCGTTGATTTGGCTGATCAATTAGCTGCGTACTCTACACCACTGCGAAAAACAATAAAATGGTATAAAAAACTCGCTATTAATTTATTACTGAATACTACGTTAGTGAACGCTATGATTTTATATAAAAAAGTTACCAATAAACACACGTCTATAGTAGACTTCAGAAAAGAAATAATGCAAGAATTTTGTTCGAATCCTATGACTGAGACGGAAGAGATTCGTGAAAAAAGAGCAAAAAGAGGAAAACACAGACTAGTCAAGAAAGAAGGAAAGAGTAGTATTATTAGAAGAGGGTGCTCTGAATGTTACAAGGAAAAAGTCAAAATTCTAGGTAGAAACCAAGCGAAAAATAAAGTAAAAAAAGTAAGCACATTCTGTGAAGACTGTCCAAATAAACCGTTTCTTTGTTTAGATTGTTTTAATAAAGTACATCGTTCTTTTTAAATATTTTTTATTGTTATTTTGATTCTTTTCTTATATGATTGTTATTTTGATTCTTTTAATTATTTCTAAACCTAAAAAACTGTTTGATTTATGTTAATTTACCTAGTAAATATTATTGAAAATTTACGTTTTCCCATGATCTCAATTATTTAAGTTTAAATGTGATAATTGTTCCTATTTCCTAAGTTTAAAACAATAAAACTGATTTTGATTTAATAAAAATCATGATTTTTTAATTTATCTATAAACCGAACACTATTTTATTCCATAAAATCGAAAAAACAAATCAAAATTGCATTACACAATTTTTTATGTATTGTTGACAAAATAACATTTTTAGAAAAACTGACGCAACTTTTTATTTTTGTATGTTTTTAGAGTGCTGATGTGATTACACTAATCTAGGAGGCCGCGCGGGTCATGTTGCGTACAATTTTGCCCTGTATTATTGACCGACAGCTTAGTAGAGACGTTTAAACATAGCTCTGACTGTCGGACACCATTGTCTCCCACGGCCCGAACGGAACATATTGGTGTCGCCCATCATTGTCCGACATGGCCTGAATGGAAACTTATCATTTTATTTCGTGACGTTATACGTGTTAAGACCATCCTTTCTACGAGCAACGCCCTGCCCACTACCACCTAAGTTTTGCAATTCTTCTGAATATGTCGGTGACTAACTTTGGTCCTCCTGCGGATATTCTCATTTCTTATGCGAACACACAGGGAAACTCCAAACATAGCCCTCTCCATTGCCCCTTGGGTGACTTTAGCCTTCTGTGAGGCACATTGTGACCGACCACGTCTCAGTTCCGTAAGTCATCACTTGCAACAAACACTGATCATAATTATACTTCGTCTTGAGACACTTTCAGATTTATTGTTAAGTTTTCTTTATATAAAATATGCTTTTAGATACGATGGAGGTAAATTAAATATTAATATCTATTAGCCACTATTAATAAAGGAAGTTCGATTACCTAACTCAGCAAATTAAATTCATCGACAACTAATGAGTGCAACATAAAATACCTTTCCACATAATCAATATAAGGTTCGTTTAGATAAAGTAGATCAAAGCCAGCATACTTACAAGAAAAAAACCATTAGACCGAGAAAATCATGTACACAATTACCCTTACATAGGATCATGAATTATTCACACAGACTTTATTCACGCCTTCAGTTTGACATTGACAATGCATCACAGACATAAATCTAACTAGATAATTCAAAATCCTCCTTCTGTATGTAAACCAAGCATGTACCTTTTTCACACACAACTTATAAAAACTTTTCTTACCGATGAAAGAAAATGCTGCCATTGTCTCTGCCAACTTTCTTTTTTAGATTTTTTCACCTCAATACGGCATAATTGGTCATTTTTCTAGATTTCGGTTGATGGTCCAGTGCCGATAACGCTTAATAAAATAGCTCAAAGAAACAACATTCCTTTTACTTTACACTCTTTTTTGACAGACGAAGTACATAGGTAAATTCGAGTCATCTAGTTAGATTCATGTCTGTGCAACGTACCAAGTAATTGTGGATATAAAAAAACTCAATTATCTATAGTTAGCAAAAACCACTTATAAACAACGGACGAGCGATCAATCTGTGTCTTATTTGAATAAAGAACATCATGTTATAAATGCAAATGTGAGTACTTATGTGGCACTTACGACATTTTTCCTTGACGTTTGAAATGGTTAAATAACTTGAGTGTTAGGTCAGTTCGAGTTAAAACGAAGTCTTTATTATCATTCAACTGGGTTTGTGGACAAATTGACTTTTCCCAACATGTTGGGGTTGGCTTCCAATCTAACTGGTTGTAGCTGAGTACCAGTATTACATGGAGCGACTTACTATCTGACCTCTACAAAATATTAACTGGTTAATACAACACCCCTTGGTAGGAAATCTGACCGATATCGGACCAATGGCAACGGCTTAACGTACTTGCCGAGGCACGGAGGAATCTCGGTATGTAAAAATGGTCACCCATCCACGAACCGACATCGGCAAGCGTTGCTTAACCCTGTAGAATAGGTTCCTGAAGCTTGACCCGCATTGCTGTTATTATTTAGCCACGAGCTCCTCCCTTTCAATGGTAACCATTGCTAAAAAATTTAAAATTAAGGGAATGACAACGTATTTGAGATTTCATTTAATACCTCTCTATTGATTTTCATCTATTTAAATACCTATATTAACGTTCAGTATGCGCTGGCATAAATTTGAAATTTTCCCTTCCTATCCATATATCCATTTTTAACACCACAAAAAGCTCTAAATCTTTATAAAAAAGACACAAAAATGTACGAATAACGTAAAACTCTTGAAAAGTAACCTCCAACTTTAAACTTCTTGTTGACATCTCAAAAACTCGTAAACTGTGTATAATAACCCCATTGAAAACACGGGCGGAACCTATAACAGTTTATTTCTGGTAAAGACCCGTTATTTGTCAAAGGTCACGAGAATGCTGAACGTTTTTGATGTGGCATCGTAAAAAACGCGAATTAAGTGATTACCATCGCGGACTTACTGAAACACATCATGTGCTCGTAAACTCTGCGCTTTAGTTAAGGGTAGGTGTTGTTAAAATAAATAAGAAGTTCAGTATGTCATCACTATTTTTTGACAATCACAAACACATATACGCACCATGAACACACACGATTCGCATTAGTTCCATGTTGACAATCTCTATTTATAACGATGTAATGGGGAGCCTGGAGTTCTGAAATACAGGCCTAGGCTTCGTTTAGTCGCAAGCCGATTCCCGGCCACCGTAGGTGCGGGCTTGCGGACGGCAAGTAATGGGTAGCTCGCTGTCCGATAAGGACCAACCCCGAGTTTACGGCTCGTAGTGTTCCACGCGTGCCTCAAAGAGATGTCGGCAAAAGTTACGGGGCCCGATAGGGCCGATGCCTGTCTGAGTCGCGGATAAATTTGAAAGAGTTTCCACGGCCCTGGCACAAGCTACTGAAGGAGCGAGGGTTGGTTTTAGTCAGTAAAAGTTTGACACGCCCTCCCGCTTCACCCAAAGCGGGAGAAGTCATTGGATGATTTCCCACCCAAAAAAAGAATGCTTTGACTACAGATCTCTACAGTTTTTTTTTGTCTAAATATCTGGAAATAAAAACAGCTAAGATAAGGATGTAATTTGTGGAGATAAATAAACATTTTTTTATTATTCATCATCATTTCAGCCAAAAGACATCCATTGCTGAACCCCTCCCCATTGTCATTACATCGACCAGACCTGTTGGTCTCGCATCCACCGGGTTCTTGCAGCAATAACCAAGTCATCAGCCCACCTAGTGGAAGGCCTTCCACTGCTGCGTCGTCGTCCGATATTCGGTTGCCACAGGACTTGTCGATGTAGCGACACTTGTTCAGCGGTGGACGTGTTTCGGCTGAAATGATCACACTACCACATTTTCTTGATTCTTGACAATGTTACATCATAACAAAATATGGTCTAGGCGGTTTAGGCAAAGTCCGTATCAGTGAAACTGATTATCACAAAGTTTTTTTCCTCTTTTGCAACTGAGATGATTTCGACTATTATTCCACCGGCGTCATTACCAAAAGGCTGTAAATTGAGTGTGTTATGGGATTAACGCGAAATGTGACGAAGTGGTTAGAGTTCTTTGTTATATTTTTGGTTTTATTAATGATTTCTTCTAATATGATTAGTTAAATGGATAGATTGCTAAGTATGTATATAAATAAAATCTGCAGTCGAAATTAATAATTCAAAAATACACTTCATCTTGCCCTTAACAAAACCGAGCCGTACTTAAAACAATATCCATCATAAACGTTTAGTTTTACAGTCAAATTATTACCTTATCTTTATTAACACTCAAAAACTCGTAAACTCATCCAAAATTATACGCTGAATGTAGGTAATTTCATTTTTATTTTTTCATTTTTGACATTAACACCGCTATAGACGGCCGTTGTCAATTGTTATTATTTTATTATGTTATCGGGTTTATTCAGTATCGAAACATTGTAAGATATTTTGCAAAGATATGTAGGTATGACTTTGTGTGTGGGTTTATTTTTTTATGCACAATGTAAGCAATTTTGAACATGTTTTTTTACGGCTGGTAGGTAAGTAAATAAATGCATGTTAAATAAATGTCTCAGTATGGAAACTCATTTCTTACTTAAGCAATATTTATCTTAAATTCAAATGAAAACAATCTTGTATTCTTTTTGTTCAAAAACTATGCTTTTGAAATATTTTTTTAATTTATAAAGGCTCAGTTTATTAATAACAAAAAAAAGTTAATCGCGCGTTAGTTCGTGCGATTGGTTGAATGAAATTGCAACAGCCAATAATTTCGTGCCGGAAAATGTTTTTTTTTTGCTTTATTAAGATTTACCTATGATAGGTACAAAAAAGATATTTAAAAAAAAACAAACCTTAATTCTGTCACAACATTTTTTCCAAGAAACTATACCTGCTACTTCTTTTACTTAATTAATTAGAGCTTCAATCAATCTGCCTAGCCTTTTCCCATCTATATTGGGGTCGGCTTCCAGTCTTACCGGATTCAGCTGAGCACTAGTGTTTTACGTGGAGCGACTGCCTATCTGACCTCCACAAGCCAGTAACTGGGTAACACGGGACCCCTTGGCAAGACTGGTGTCAGATCTCAAGCTTCTAACTACCCGTAACGAATGTCAAAGATCTTCAAATGACAGCCGGGACCAACGGCTTAACGTTTTTTTTTTTTTTTTTTGTCGACGGGGAAAATCATCTTATGACAAATCCCGCTCTTGGGTGGAGCGGGAGATAGTGTCAGACTTGTACTGACTAAAAACCCCGCGCCGTTCCTTCTAGCCTTCATACCGGGGCTCTAGCTTCCTTTCGGATAACCCCGAACCCCGGTAGGCTTCGACCCAGCTGGGCCCCTCTCTTTGCTGACAACTCCTTGAGGCGCGCGGGAACAGTGCGCGCCGTCGACGCCTTGGCTCGGTCCGGGTAGTTACCGGACGATCGGACAGCGAGCTACCCATGGCTCGCTGTCCACGAGCCCGCGTCTACGGTGGCTGGATATCGGGATTGGGATCCCGGCGGCGGCGGCGAGGGCACCGTTGCCTGATGCGGTCGGCCTCCTCCTTTGCTAGCATTACTGCTTCGCAGAAGGAGGCGACCGCCTGCCACTCCTCCTCGCTCCGGACCATGGCCTGAACCAAGGCCCGGCGCGAGAGGTCTCCGCCGCCGATCGCCCCCACGAGGGCACGGCGGTGCTCTGCCCAAGCAGGGCACACCTCGACTGTGTGCTCCACCGTGTCCTCCGGGCGTTCCGCACAGTGGCGGCACCCGGGCGTCTCTTCCGCTTGGATCCGATGCAGGAACCTCCCGAACTTGCCATGTCCGGTGAGGACCTGCGTCATGCGGAAGGTAAGGACGCCGTGAGGTCTTTCCAGCCACGCCTCAAAGAGGGGACTTACCGCCATTATGGTGGCGTGCCCAACGTAACGGCTTAACGTGCTTTCCGAGGCACGGAGGAAACTCGGTATGTTGAAAATGGTCACCCATCCACAGACCGACCTTGTCAAGCGTTGCTTAACCTTGAAGATCGATCCGTGCGGCTGTTATTATTTAGCCAAGAGCTCCTCACTAAATTAGAGCTTACACTTGCTTTTAATTCCACCTTCCTATCCAAATGAATTCCCACATATATCTCATTAGGTGTAAGCCGATAGCTATCCCTGTGCACATTGTAATTGCCCCTAGACACGCCATAGTCCGATGGGTCATTTTGTATTAGAAGGTCCATGACCATGACCATGGACCATGTGTGTTCAAATAAGATTATGTGTAAAATAAGGTATATGTTATGTGGTTTATTTCTGTCTTAGTACAGGTATAAATGTATTTTTTAACACTCAAGGTGTTTGTAACTATTGTCAAGTGTAATAGATAATGAATAAGTTAAGACTAAAAGCAACAGTTAAAATCCAACGCTTCAGTACTTTCCATACTACAAATTAATGAACATAACCCTGATTCAGTTTTTGGCGGGAAAGTGATGGCGTCTATGTTGTTTCTGATTTATTTTGCTAAAATTGTGTTAAATTGAATATTAATAGTGTAAAAATGGTGGTGTTTTATTCTTATAATATTAGTGAACGTGCACGAGTGTGAGCAAGTGAAACACAGCGGTAGAACATGAGGTTCATGTTGTCTACAAAACTCCGTAGAAGCTCCCAATAACTCCCAATAAATAGTTACCGCCATTTTACTGGGGCCTAACTAGGACATTGGACTAAAAACTAAAGAAACTAGAACTTCTAAACGTGACACTGGCTAAATGCACAAACCGTGCGAAGCCATATAAAAAAAAAACCCTGTTTTTTGAATTAAGAATTTAAAGTTGTCAAACCCAACTGCATTAGAACTGCACGTCGACCATGCAGCTAGCTGGCAGTCAGAGTGCTATCGAACTGCACGGTTGATTTGCAGTTTTATTGCAGTCATACTAACTGCATTAAAACTGCAAATTTGCAGGAGTGCAGTTTAAATGCAATCAGTCTGTCTAGAGGCTTGAGTATAATTTTGTCTTTTTATATCTTAGGTATTTTAGTATAGTGAACATGAAAATGTATCTCATGTTCACTATACTAAAAAAATATTTTTAAATGGATTTATTCTAAAATTTTAGGTATGCTCCTGTGACCATGAAAAGATTCGTCATCAAAAACTGTCATAATTATTTTATTATAATTATATTGTCATAATAACCCAAAAAAACAAAAGCCTAATTTTCTCTTTCTGTGACCAAACTGTATGACACTCATGCTCCTGTCAGGAGAGTAAAGCTAAAACGCCCACCTGCCCCCTGGATGAATAGGGGAATCCGGATGGCAATGCGACGGAGGGACCGCGCGTTTCGAGTATTTAAAAGGGATCGCTCGGATGACAATTGGACCTTGTTCAAGACTGCGAGGAATCGTTGTAACCAGATGATACGTAACGCTAATCGCCGCCACATTCAAAATAACATTTCTTCTTCTTCTTCTGCCGACATCTGGAAGTTCCTTGGAACCCTAGGTATTGGCAAATCGCAGCATTCAGACCTTCCTAACACAATTGGCTTAGACGATCTAAACCGCTATTTCTCCACTGTCCCCATGCTAGATAGTATAATCAAACGTCAAACTATCGACTACCTTGCTGGTCTGACGCGTCCCAATACTGCCTCTTTTGTCTTCACACCAGTCGACCCGGCAGAGATCAAAAAGATTATTCTATCTATTAAATCCAAAGCTGTGAGCTGTGATAACATCAGTCGTCATATGATCGTGTCAGCTCTGGATCAGCTTCTACCTGCTATCTCCCACATAGTTAACTTTTCTCTTTTCTCCGGTGCTTTCCCTTCCTTGTGGCGTAAAGCTCATGTTCGAGCCCTGCCTAAAATCCCTAATCCCACACATTCCAGTCACTTTCACCCAATTTCCATCCTTCCCTTTCTGTCCAAAGTGCTTGAGGCCTGTGTTCATAAACAGCTCTCCTATTTCATTTATCACAACTCCCTTATTAGCCCGTTTCAATCCGGTTTCAGGCCCGGGCACAGTACCGTGTCAGCTCTCCTTAAAGTGACTGACGATATAAGGCGGGGAATGGAGGAGACTAAAGTAACTGCTTTAGTGTGCTTTAGTGTTAATCGACTTCTCCAATGCTTTCAATACCGTCAGTTACGATATCCTTTTATCTATCCTTTCTTATCTTATGGTCTATGACGAGGTACGGGAATGGTTTTCCTCTTATCTTCGGGGGCGTCAGCAGTCAGTTTGTGCTGGAGACTCTTCTTCGGGGTGGTGCGACCTTGAAGCTGGCGTCCCTCACGGCGGTATTTTATCTCCTCTTCTGTTCTCTATTTTCATAAATCTTATTACCACTGAACTTCAGTGTGCGTATCATCTTTACGCTGATGATCTACAGCTCTACTGTCAGGCAGGTGTTGGCAACTTATCGGATGCGATCGAGGGGCTTAACCGGGATTTAATGGCGATTAAAAGTTGGTCAGACCGATTCGGGGTGGCGGTTAACCCTACAAAGTGTAAGGCTATCATAGTTGGGAGCCCGTTTAGCTTGAGAAAGCTCGATGGTTTAACTGTTCCGCCCATAATATTCAACAACGTAGCTATACCGTTCAGCTCCGAGGTTAAGGATCTTGGTCTGCTAGTCGACACTTGCCTTGACTGGCGCAAGCAGGTAACGAGTGTCAGCCAAAAGGTCACCGGAACGTTGCGTTCGCTCTAACGACTGAAGAACCTTCTCCCAGCTCACATAAAGGTCATCCTTGTACAGTCCCTTATCTTTCCCATAATTGACTATGGTGATGTGTGCTACTATGACCTGAATGCAGATCTACTCAATAAACTTGACCGCCTTCAAAATAACTGCATTCGATTTGTCTTCAACCTCCGTAAATATGATCATGTATCCGTACATCGATCACTTTTGAAATGGTTACCGATTCGCCAGCGTAGAATACTGAGGGCCTTGACTACCCTGTTTTCTTTTATTGATAAACCCATTTCTCCTTCTTATCTGACTTCACATGTCCAATTCCTTTGTTCTGCCCACAGTAAAACTCTTCGTTCCGCCAATAATCGTCTTCTACAATGTCCCTCTCACCGCTCTGGGTTTATCCATTCCTCCTTCTTTGTCCAGGCGATTTCCCTTTGGAATGCGCTCCCTCAGAACATCAGGATGGCAACCAGTCGGTTGTCTTTCAAATTGAAGGCACGCGAACACATTCGCAAGAAGTTTGCAGAATCATCACAGAGTTAATTTGTTGGATTCGATTTCTCAATAACATATTTTTATGTATGTATGTATCTAAGTATGTTTTCATAGTCTATATATATATTAAATTGAGGTATTTATTTTTCTTTACTCTATTTTTTTTTTCATTAATTTGCACCTGCCATATTTTATCTCTGCACCACCCTAAGGTCGACTGGTAGAAAATGCCTAAGGCATTAAGTCCGCCTTTGTACTTGTGCATAAAGTTTAATAAATAAATAAATAAATAATTTTGCTACAATTTACTACCAAACAATTTATCGCTGAACTTTCACTGAGTAGCTACTATTCTACTCCGGTTCCCACGGCAGGGAACTACCAGAACAGAAGTCACGCAGCGAAGCTAGCGCCCCGGGCGGCAAAACGGCACGCCCCCGAACTAATAGATAGCTTCAAATTGAGACATTTACAAACTAATACCAGTCGTTTAAGCCTTTTAGTTTACTCTCGTGAATTAATTACTCTAGCAACGTTTAAGTTACGTTGTCTAAGCGAAATATTATTATGCTGTTGGATTTTCAACTTTTGGTAGTGAATCGAGAGTTGATAGTGTGATTTTATTAAGGTATCGATTTAAAGGGTCAAAGAGAGATTGGCTGACTGATAAATATATTGCTAGATTTTATCGACAGTTTTGATACAAAAATGGGGATTTCAATCATTTTAATCACTATGAAATGAAAAATTAACATTTTTCGATAAAAAAACTTTCCAATGTCTAAAAGCGGATTCTACTTGGCAAACCCCCGATTTTTACCGGGGACTTTGAAGTTCAGTATTGTTCAAACTCTAATTTAGCCTAAAAACCTTAACACTTTGAAACTTGGCATTAAAGAAGGATTTGACAAGTCTTTAACCTTTTAGGCAACTGGGCTTATCCCAGTTGTAAACGACTCTTTGTACCTATTGGTCTTGTTTGTTCTGTTTCCTGCTTGATATGGAGGGAAGTGGAAATTTGTATTTTTTCCTACTCCTCCATTACTCTTTTCTGATTAATTTCGTTGCGGGATCCAAGACAATTAAATTCATTCTCCGAGACTTCGTCGAGCTTCATTGCCTCGGCGCTTTTCTGATAGTTGCAACCGTTGATTCTGGCTTTCAGGAGTTGCAGTGGTTTGGGAATAGTGCGGTGGGAAGTCTTTAACCTTCAAAAATTCACAATTCAGAAATCAGCCTGAATGCGACTAAAAGCTCTATAGATTAACAACATGAACAAGCCTGCTCTATTATTATCAACCACTGCAACTCCTGAACGCCAGGATCAACCTTGCCGATCACCAGAAAAGAGACAAATCAATAAATTTCGAGGAGTCCAGAGGTACAATTCAATAATTTTGGACCCCGCAACGCACTTATGGTACTCCAGGTAGGTACAATACTCTATTGGTATTACAGATGGCAGACAGTGGTGACAACCTGCTTGTTTGAAACTTTTTGGCATAAAAAAGTATTGAATTATGATGATTGATGATGATCTGTTAGAAAAAATGACACCAAAAGGCACTACATATGAAAATTAACCTTAGGTTAGGACCCAATTTATTACATACTCAATTATTTCATACTTATTTATGTTACAATCATGTTTCACTAGTTTTCTTTAAAGGCACCGCTAGCGATTAGAGTAAGTTAGACAAATTAGTTAATTTTTAATGTGTATTGTATGTATTGGACATGTAGGTAATAATTCACAGAATTATTCGTTATTTTTAGGGTTTCGCACCTCAAGAGGTAAAATAGGAACCCTTTAAAGATCACTCTCTTGTCCGTCTGTCCGCTGTCTGTCCGTGTGTCACCACCGATTTTCTCAGGAACGGGTGGACCTAGCAAGTTGAAATTAACACCAGATACTGAGGTCTATACTCCCTATAAGGTGTATAAAATCAAGGTCCTGCTGAGTCAACACGATAAAAAGATATGGGCAAATTTAGATTTTCGCGAAAATTGTATGTACCAAAATTCACCTTAATTTTCAACTTTTTTATTATTAGGAATTTTCCCTTTACTGTAAAACCTTGCTTTTAACCAAAATTGACAATTCTAGGTCAAACGGAAGTACCCTATAGGTTCGGGGTCGAAAACCCATATGGTAGGTCCCGTAGACCTAGAATCACGAAATTTTGCAAAAAGTAAGGTCTTACAGCACAAAGAAAGGAAAAATTGCAAAAAATAAAAAAGTTTAAAATTTAAGGATGCTGCCATACACACTAAATTGACGCCAATTAATATAGTCTTCTGAGTTGTATGGACGCTCATAAAATTTAGAGGACTAGCTAGGGTAGGTACGGAACACTCTAGACACCGACTTCCAAAAATAAAGTTATTTTTCACTTTGTAGTTTTCTTATTTGGAAGTCGGTAAGTAATATTTTTTTGTAAAAATGTTTTGTTATTTTTCACTTTTAGTTGTACTTACGTAATAGGCAAGTTGTTTAGTAAGTTGCCTTAACGCGCGCACGAGTTCGACTCGCACTTGACTGGTTTTTAATGTTAACAACAGCGGTTTTAACTGTTTGCCGTTGTAAGTATTCGTGTTCTAAAATTCAATGGTTTAGGTTTTATTCGAAGAAATTATTACTGTTAATTTTACGGAATCCACAGTACATGCGAGAGGCTGGGGCTAGTCGATGTGGGTGGTGTGACATTAGGAGGAGGCCTATTTTCAGCAATGAAAGACTTTTAACTGTAAATTGGTGATGATTTTACCTACAGGCTGTCAACACAGGCTAAATGACAAGAATGATGTAACCAAATACTTGTAATAAAAATTTATTGATGGAAAAGAGTGTCCGTGGAGTTTCTTGCTCATTCTTCTCCATAGATACCTACTGTCTCTTGCGAATGTGCAACTAGCTTCACATTTGTTTTTTTTTTGACAATTCGAAAGTACCTTAATGGTTTAGTTGAAATAAAATATGATATTTGATTTGTCTTGCTTGGATAGTTGAAATTATATGCCCATTAGCACAAATGTTGAACATACTTTGACTGCTGCCAAAATACAAGCCCGCTATAATTTACTGACTTGGATCAGCGCCCATGAATCTTTAGGCATTCATTTTGGTGTTGCCTTTTTTGCGGTGGGAAATCATTCAATGACTTCTCCCGCTCTGGGTTAAGCGGAAGGGCGTGTCAGACTTTTACTGACTAAAATCCACCCGTGTTCCTTCAGTTGCTTGTGCCAGAGCCGCGGTAACTCTCTTTCAAATTTATCCGCGACCAAGACAGGCATCGGCCTTAACGGACCCCGTCAGTTTTTGCTGACATCTCTTTGAGGCACGCTTGGCGCTACGCGCCCTCGACTCGGGCCTGGACCTTATCGGACGGCGAGCTACCCATTACTCGCCATCCGCAAACCCTCGCCGTCTCCGTTGCATCTCCCTCACACGTTCTGCCTCCTCCTTCGCGAGCATTACTACTTCGCAGAAGGAGGTGAGAGCTTTCCATGCCCTCTCGCTCCGTACCATGGCCTGAACCAGAGCCGGACGCGAGAGGTCGCTACCGCTGATCGCCTCCACGAGGACACGGCGGTGCTCCGCCCAAGCGCCGCGTATGCTCCACCGTGTCCTCCATTTTGGCGTTGCCAAGTGTTTGTAAACTGACATATTGTCATAATAACCTTTAGATATTTGGAAACTATCGTAAGAATAAGTTAGTCTGACGTCTTCAACCAAAGCGATTGACTGCACTTATAAGTGCAATGATGCAGTCATATTGACTTATTGCAAAAAGTATACCAACTCATTGTCTTACTCTGTAAACAATATTTACCTTGCACTCAAAACCGATAAAATGGGTTAGGAAAATATTGCATTCTACCAACCCACTTGCAATGCGCACACAATGCATACAGTGACACACTGTTCAAACTAAAAACCCTTAACCTGACAACCCAGTGTTTCGATATGCAAATATTCTGGCCAAAATTTCACAATCGAAAATTACGTGTAGAATATTTATGGCTCAATTTTGTTAAGAGTACAATGCGGTGAATTTCGGTTGTGCGGGACCGAAGAACGCGCGGTATGAAACGGAGTTCCGTGGGACTACCACTTTAATTACTGACGCACTTTTTTTAGCACAACCGGTGCATCTTGGACCGTTTATGCGAATACATTTGTTATTTACGAGCAGTGCTTTTTGGGATGTCACCATTTATAGCAAGGAGAACGGTTCGTACGGTTCGATATGTGATATGTTGGCCGATACTTATTTTCCTTTTTTTTTTGGTGGTCCCTTTTTGTTTGGTTTATCTCAATTGGTTTCGCAGTTGATAATTTTGGACGAATTCTCAATAAAACTCGATAGTTATGTGTTTCATAGCTACAAAGATAAATTGCGTGGAATAAATGAAACATTATAAAAAGCGTTTTGTATATTTTTATTAACCTCGTATCATTTATTTCAGAATAATTTAACGTCATTTTTCCAACAATAGAAAAATGTCATTGAATGAAATATATTAAGCTTTGTGCTATTGATATAGAGGACATATTTGTGCAAATATTTTCTAATTTAGTAACAAAAAGACCGCCATCATAAATAATTCACAAAACACACTATTTTTTAAACTTAACAGTGTTTAATAAATTAGACTTAGCCTAGAAAAAAACAAGTTTTATCAGAAACGTTGGCTTATTGTTATAAAAACTACAAAAAAAAACAGCTTAAAATCGATGACAAGGGAATTATTTATACATGTATATATAATATGTATGCATGTACATAATTATCATACATTATCGTTACCATAAAATATTTCATATTATGGTAATTGTGATAAAATTTATGGGATATATTACCAAAGGTAACAAAGGTTGACCGAGTTCCAGCTGATTCATACTGAGTTATAAATTCACGACTGACGTAAGTTTATAATAAGTACTTATCAATAGACATAAAGATTTAAAACATTGGTTTTGTAATTATCTACTATTAGTATGAAAACGATTAAAATAGATTATTCTATTACAATTTCTGGAACTACATAAACAATTTTTTTTGCATTTTTATTCCCCGTTATCACCACTCTAATCATCCTAGGATTTTTTCAAAAGTTTTAAAAGCATCCAGAAAGAATTTAAATCTTTAAAGGAACAATTTTTTCCACGTTTCTAGCGGTCAGATAAATTGGAACTGTTGGAAATCTACAAGAGCCAGTAAACTAAGAATCTAAAAAGAGTATTTGAACCCATGCTCCATTTCCCAAGCACACCATCCCAATAGTTTAAAACTCCGTTAAAATTTGCCACAAACCGCGGCATGCCCTTTAGCAACAAAAAAAAATAAGCTTTCAAAAGCGATTTACCACAAAAAGTCGCCGACGACATTCTTCCTTACAACTCTCTCTATAAACACAACATGTAATCGTCGCATCGGCAATCGAATCGTTCATTTATTCGAGTAAACTCGACTCGCCGTCGAATGATTTATTGCTCCGACACGTGGTTTTTGCCCTCTACAGGCCTTACGGAAACAATTTCGAATCATTTATACCGACCGCCCGACCGGCCACCGAAAATGGCGACGACTCCCTTCTGGTTTTCGTGTTTCTCCTTAATTTCGGGAAAAATTGTCGGTTTTTTTTTTAGTGAAGATGAGAAATTGAAATCGACGAGGTTTTTTAACGCGTCCCGCTTGTCGCTTCGTAACGGTACTTTGTTATAATTGATAATTCATTTTTTGTTTTGTGTTGGGTGAATTTGTACTTGGTCCGGTTCTGGTTTTGGGTTCATGATGCCGCGTAGTTTTATGGCTTCGCCGGTATCATTTCTGTGCAGTTACAATATGTATTGTGAGTTTATTTTTAATTCGGTTATTTATTTATTTTTCTCAAAACTCAATTCTTTGAGAATATGTACATTACTGTAACTATAAACTGTATAACTTGTATATCTGACATGGTTTCATTATCTAACAAAAGAAAGCATGTATTTACCAATTAAATTTTTTTTACAAGAAAATGTCGCGAACACATTGACGCATAACTATAAAGCAAGCGGAACACTGTGCAAATACCTATCATAACTTATTTCTCTCGCTCACGTTTAGCGTTGAGCGACTGCATCATAAAAGCTTACGAGGTTCGAACTGCACAGTGGGCCGCCTGTTTCGTCCGGGACAAAAAAATTGGAGCACGAAACCTCATGAAAATTAATAAGCATTTCAACAGAAACCATCGGTTCAACGTTTTTGGTTTTAAGGTATTTTTTCGCGACAGCAATTTGTCTTGTTTTAATTGGATATTTTGGCGGACTTTATTATAAGAGAATAACTAGTTTGTTGCGGCTTTTGTGAATATATTTGGAGTAAAATTGCGATATTGCGGCATCTTTGTATGGAGATTTAAAAACAGGAATGACCTCACCTCTAGCTTTGTGAATTGAAACGGTATTCGAAAACTATCGGTATTAGAAATCGGTACTAATCAATATATTGTAAATAAATAGCCAAGCTTCCATACAGTCATTTTATTAAAATGGCATAATTAACAGGACTATCATCTGATTTCTGAATTTAGTATTGGAAGTTGAGTTGTTGTCAAACTCTACATTACCCATATGGAAAGTTTTTGACACGTTCTAAATCCAAATACTCAATTGTTTTTTTTTTTACCAATAGGCTTGACCACTATCTCACCTGATGGTAAGCGATGATGTGGTCGAAAACTCAATTTGGAAATCCACCCTATAATTTATTTTTGTTACGCCTAAAGTAATCTATTTACTTATTAGAAGATGCATTCGTTTCCTGTCGTCTATGTTCCCAAGAAAAGCAAGTTTATTGTAGATTTCTTAATCCTTGCATAGATTCTGCTCTCACGATATTTAAGTTCGGTCCAGATTTATAATACAAAGTTGAATAATCCTAGAAAATGTAGAAGGTTTGTCAGTAAACCTCGTATTTATGTGTTGCACGGAACCCGTGTTGACTTATTGTTGCACTATTTCATAGAATTTTATGACTGTGTTTGCGCTCATCCATTCTGCCTTGGATAATGTTTGTTGGAAAAACTTAGTAAATTTTCGTATTAGTTACGAAGTAAATTATCTAGTTTTTGGATAAGGTGCTAAACTCCATTTGAAATAACATTAGACATGTTTCCAAATCTTTTTACAGCCCGTTCAATTGATTTTGAGTTTTATCCCGTAAACATAAGGATGACATAAAAAGCATAAACCTGTTACCAAAACCAACTGTTTACTACAGCTACCATTTGTCGTATTACGAACGCAATAGAAGTCAAAATCGGTTGAACGGGCTGTAAAATGGGCTAATTTAAACGTCTAATTTTATCGCAAATGGATTATATATATATATAAGATAATATATATTACAATGTAATGATATATTATCCTACGATTTTATCGGTATTCAAAGGTTGTTCTTTTATAAAAGATACGAGGCCTTTTTTCAGCAAGCAACATACCTGTTATCGTTTCCGCAGATTTTACCAAAAACAATTTTTCTAAATAACATAACGTCACCCCAGACTAGGTTTTTTTTCCTGTATCATGGTTGTGTTTACAATCATATAAACTCACAAACATGCAGAGTCGGAAAAACTATCTGTAGGTCATACAAATACTTATTCCGTGCGGGAATCGAACCCGCGTCACGCAGCGCAGCAGTCAATTGCTCAACCACTGCGCCAACCGTGCGAACAAAATGAAAATGATTATTGCATAAGTGAGAATTTAGTAAGTTTCTTTTGATTAAGTTTCAGTAACCAGTTAGATCAGAACAATCTCGAAAATAATAACACTACACAAAAGACTTGAAACAATTTACAATTCTGTAGGTCCACCTCGTCCCGAAACCCGAGCAAACTCAACACGTAATAAAAAGAAAATTTTGCCCCCGTCCAAAAAACCTCGCACAATGCAGCCGGACACAATTAATTAAACAATTAATCTGCTAATTGCCATATGATTTGCTTTTTGTACCGTTTATGTCAATTTGTAAGTATCTGGATCGCTCGGCCGCTTTATACCATATAAGATTAATTCGAACGTGCCTAAAAACTTGTTCTGTGAGGGAAATGCCTTCGTCGCGAACGTTTTAAGTAAAGTGACGTAAGTTTTTGAACTTATTTTTGTTATTTTGGAATTGGAACGTTGGAAATAGTGATGTGGTACAATTCTGTAAGATTGTTTTGAATAAAATGTTTTTATTATTTTAAGGCTCCCTCAGTCAGGCGTGGCGCGATAGTGAAACAACGCGTCTTCATTTTCTATGAAGACGTATAATTTTTTGTATATATTATAATTTATGTATACCTATAGAATTTTTCTATAGGTATACATTTTTCTCTGTGGAAAAAAAGGTCGCATTGTCGGGCGTATTGTATTAGACTTAAATCACAGATCGTGGCTATTTTTGAAAATAACACTTTTTAATTTCAAGTGTCATCATCAGACTATCAGACGTACGGCGATGCGCCATCTGTACATGGCAGATATCCCAACCAGACGCTCTAAACGTTTTGAGAATATTTTTATTATTCGTACAGCTAAGGAGTGGAATTTCGTGCCTGAGTCTGTGTTTTCCGATAGCTAAAATCTAGGGTATTTAAGTCAAGAGTGAATAGGTTACTTCTAGGCAAGCGTGCTTCACCGTCGACCACATCATCGCTTACCATCAGGTGAGATAGTGATCAATCGCGAGCCTATTCTAAATTAAATAAAAACAAAAGTTAATATTATTTTTAAAGCTAACCATTTTTAATTCAAATGATTGAATAAGAAACTGATCAAGTCATACTGAGTTTGTAAAATAAAAGGAAATTAATATATTACAAAGTACATAATATACAGTACAGTCCTCTGCTTAGCCTTTCAAGGAATTTAGGCTTAATAATATGTGTAGGTATGTATTATGTGATAAAGCCTCAAAACAAGAGCCTGTGTTGAAACCGTAGGCATTTACCGTTTTATAAATTGGTCTGCCAAACAAAATCTGTTCCTACCAACCCACCACCAAAATACATAAGTACCTACAGCCAATCGATGTCAAAACTGCAACAACGATGACAATCATTTTGGCATCCGAGGCAGCCTTAATCAGTAAGATGACAAAATCTGCCGAATCATAAAAGTATTTTATCATCGATCTGCCCTGCGCCTGCGCCCAAATATCGTCGGGCGAGTATTGATTGCAATCAGTCATCTCCTGTACTGTCGGTGACAGTCGGTGTAGCGGCGTGATATTTTAATAACTTTATGTTTTTCTTTATGATGGGTAAGATAATAGAAGCCGTAGACAAGTGAAATTTTAGAAGTGTTCATGATTTTTATAATGTCAAAACATGTATGCCTCACATTGTGGCATTTAACAGAGATCGTTTGTCTAAAAGCCTCAAGATCTCTTTCTCGTGTGAAAATTCTTCAGAATAAACTCTTTCAGTTTTCTGTTCAGTTCTTCAAAAAGTGGAAGATGAAGAAGGTTCTATACGAATGAACCGCCTGATGATAATTATATGCTAATTTTCAGGTTTATTCTAAAGTCAAATTTTTTGATATCCTAATTTACAGATAGTTCCATTTCGAAAGGCTTCAACAGTTATTGTGGACTAGATAGAAACAAGATATCGTTATAGATAAATCACAGTAATACTAAACTCTCTCAGGCTCTATTGAAGTCAAATTGACATTTTATCATCATCACTCAAAATCAAAAATCAAATGTAAATAGTGGTCAAACGAGAGCCTAAAAAAAAATTTTACTGAACCATTTAAAGGTACTTTTGTTTTTTTTTTATTTGTTATAGGCTCGCACTTGACCACTATCTCACCTGATGGTAAGCGATGATGTGGTCGATGAATTGACAACAAAATGAAACTAAAATGAAGCTAGTTGCACATTTGCAATCGTCAGTAGGTCTCTATGGAGAAAAAGGTGCAAGAAACTCCACAGGCACTCTTTTCCATCAATAAATTGTAATTACAATTATTTGTTAACATCACCCTTGTTCGCTAATTACATATATATGAGAACGATGTGACGTGCACGTAAATTCTTCTAGAGCAAAACAAACAACCCTAAAATACACTAATTAATTAAAAACAGGCCGAGGCAGCCAAGTTGGACATCCCAACCGATGGCGCCCGATCACGAACATGATTGGCAACACACAGGTCAACCATCATGAACGGAACCGAATGATCCTACACATACTTATATGACACACTCTTAACTGCCAATATTCCAGGCACATTCATTCACTATCTGTATTTTTATGAACAGATAGTGATGATGTGCATTGGTGGATTGATCACGTAAAGTTTTGGTATTGCCAGTCAATACCACACATTTTGGATTTTTTGACAATTTTCGTCGCTGATAGAATGTCACTGTATCTAAAACCCAAGGACTAGAGACCAAAAACAATTTTAACACAAAGCCAAATTAAAAATAACACTAAAAAAATGTCATCAAAAAGGGCCCGTCTCCGACAGTACATTCACCGTCATTTTTCGGTTGCAAATCATGAACGAAATTGATGAGGTTCCTCCATCTGATAGCACTAACAAGCAGTAGCAGATGTGCACGTGTGATACGAGACGTGACGTCATTGGGTGAGGCTTAGAAACGGGAGTACGGATGTATGAGCAGAAATGCCATATTTGATTCTGGTGAAGATTTGGTTAAGAAAGTTCTTAAATAAGCAATGATTTCTATCAAAATACAGAATTTTATAGTGAAATTTTCAATGTGTCTTGAGCAAGCATTGTGAACATTACGATGCGAAAAAGCCTTTGGCCTTCAGTGGGACAAAAATAAGCTGCGATTAAACATATCCATACCTTATACAGAATCTAGTAAAATCACTCACAGATGTTTTAAAAAAGATTTAGGTTGTGTTACAACTCATCAGTTAGTAGACAGCAATCTGATTACCAAATCTTTACTTGCAATATCTCAAGGACCTACTAAATCCAATAAAGTTAGCATAAGTGGCAAGTGTACAAAATTCACTTCTAAACATTAAAAAAAAATCGAAATATTCTATAACTCTGATGAAACTATTGACAGCATCCTTCATTTTCAAAGAAATATAGCGTTCCTACATAAAATCATTGAACAGACTTTGCCAAGATTTAAACTTAAGATTGAAAGGAGCACGGTGTTGTAAAGTTGCGTCATCATCATCTTCCTGCCCTTATCCCATGTTACTTGGGGTTTGCGCAACACGTTTACTTCTTCCATACCGTCCTGTTCCGTCACGCTATCACTGACTCCCTTTTCTTTCATATCACTCCTCACACAGTCCATCCATCTTTTCGTTGGCCTTCCTCTCCCTCTCCATCCATCCACATTTATATTCATAACTCTTTTAGTAACATGCGATTCATCACTCCTCATCACAAGACCATACCAGTACAAACGGTTTCCCTTCAACTTTTCTGTCACTGGCGCCACTTTTAAACTGCCTCTAATATACTCATTTCTCACTTTATTCAATCTCGTCACGGCGCAGATCCATCTCAACATTTTTATCTCTTTTCATCCAGGTATTGTAAAATTGCGTGCTAGCATCTATATCGCTTGCACTACTATTATCCCAATTTATTTGTGATCGATGCAGCGTCTCTTCTTCTTCTATACCAATGTCTCTTTTAGTCTCTTTTTCTTTCTACAAAAAGTATCCATCATTTTCAAAGACATACAGTTATTGACTATATTTCCTAAAGGTAAAGATAGACAGAATCACAGTGTAGCGTTGCATGCTAGCATCAATATCGCTTGTGCTCGGTGCCGGCGAAAATTAAGTCGGCAGCGGTGTGCTCAGGCGCAGCGGGGGTTGACAACCTTTTTACGTTTTTAGACTTGGTAAAGGAATTAAGTAAATAAGTTAAGTAATATTCATGAATTTTCTTTTGATCCTTTGTCGGCAGTTTTTTTTTGGAATGAATACAGTGCGACTTGGATATCATGCTAATATGTACTCAGTATATCAGGTAGTTAGATGCTAGTAACTAGAATACATTAATGCAAGTATATCATGCAAGCGCATACCATTGTTTTTGTGACATACCTGTTATCACAAATCTGAAATAGTTACCGCAAATTGGCAAGCAGTGCTTGCATAAAATGTTGAAAATTATCTTGGAAGAACTACATATATTAATAGTTTTCAAAGCCCTAAATTTACAGATTGTAACTGAAACAATGCAATTCCTGAAAATGGGTTATTGTACTTATTAGTATCACTGTGAGTAATTTTGACTAAAATTTTGGTATAACGCACAGAATCCAAAAATAAAATTCCACATTCATTTAAGTTTGCATTACGACAAAAAATACTGAACAACTGTTAATTTGGACAAAATTTTAGTTAAATTTGTTTTTTATAACTGATTCCAAAAATTGGGGTGTACAATCGATATTGTGCCAATTTCGTGTCTGCTTGAATATTTAAAAAATCCAACAGTACTGACATACCTAACATATCTACGTGACCATATTTCATCTCAACAAAATGTTGCTAACCCTTGCTTTCGTAGCACAGGAGCGGCGATCAACAAAGGGCAAGCAGTGAGCACGACTTGACTCCACACAACCTGTGTTTTTACTTGTTGTTTATTGTTTTTACCACTAGTGCAGTTTTTATGTAATTATTAATAAATAAAAACGTCATATGTTGTGGTAAAAACTTGTATAGAAATGCTGTGAAAGAGTGTTATGTTTTCTTTTTCTAACAAAACGACAGAAGTATAACATAGAATGTCGTAGAATTTTTACAAACACAATAGGTACCATTTTTTGTTATGTTTCATGATATCTGTGGAAAGTTTTGAGTATGAATATGAACGACTAATCTCATATTAACGAACCGATAGATGGTCTGTGTCAGAGATAACCACCTAAAAGTTGACTTGTAAAATACAAATGTTAGGTTACCACAAATAAATTAGAACAAGGGAATTAAAATAATGATTGTCGTTCGAAACGTGTCTACTAATAGGTAAATAAATGCTGTGTAAAAAGCGTGAAATGAAAATAAAATTTAAAACCCCCGACTCAAAACTCTTTTTGATTCGGGCCCCCGAAGCCCCCCCAGCGGCCCCCTGATGCGAGTGCGAGGCTTATTTGAATGTTATATGGAGTTTGGGAACCACTAAGTAAATAAAATAACCAAAATAATAAATACTTATCTTTGGCGGTCCCCGACGCGAGTACGAGGCTTATTTATTTTACATTTTAGAGGTTTTGAGTCGGAGGTTTTTAAATTTTATATTTAATTTTTATTGCATGCTTTTTAAACAATAATCATATACCTATTAGTAGACAGGTTTCAATCGTCAATCTATTGAAACACGAGAAGACATCTAGTTAATAAAGAAAGAACCCCGACTCAGAGTGAAATGGGTATAGCTTTTGGAGAGCTGAACCGATTTTCAACATTGCAAACATTGTTAAGAACACTGTCGACAAAGTCACTTTTCAATGAAAAAAAAACTTAATCAAAATCGGTTTTTCCGTTTAGAAGTTATGATGAAAGAAAACACACAAATACACAGGTACACAGCAACACACGTCAAACTTATAACATCCCTCTTTTTCCGTCGGGGGTTAATAATACCGTTACGTTGTAGTAAACTAGCGATGCTCAAATATTCCGTTGGCTGTTAGCAAGGCAAATGCCTTCTCCTTTTGTTGTCTCTGGTCACCGATCACACCAGGGCTTTTACCCGACTACAATGTATGTATGAGTGTTTGTCCCTATGTGGTGTTCTAGACACCAAACGCGTTAGCCAATTTTGATGAGTCTTACGTCAATAGATTCAGCTTATCCTTGCGAGTGTCACTGGCTACATTAAAATCGGAAAATAGAAGAATGGCGCCTTTTCGACACCATATTGTGGGGGCCTAATTTTTTTTATTCCAAACCCATCGTGTGGGGTATCAACATACAGGGTTTTAAGAGGTGATTTCAAAAATATATAACGCTTACATGTTTAAATGTAACTAATTAGAAAAAAAAAATCAAAAAACCCGACTGCTTAAGAAGCAAACATATTCGCGAGCTGGCTGACCAAACCAGATGTATCCTCCAAATGCACAGCATGACTTTCTTCTTGTTTACGTCTTTTTATTCGCTTTTTAAGCAGTCGGGTTTATTTTTTGTATTAACTTTTTTTTAGGCTTACTTTTAGGACAGCCATCTTTCGGTACCCAATTACCCAATGTCTAAAAACCGTGGCCCATCAGCTATCCTCATGTATCCCAACACTATGACCTACCTAGAGTGCCCAGACTCACATCTCCCTCGCAATTATTTGGCCCCTTATTCAAATGAAGACAACCAAAGTACCTACATCCAACACAGGTGCGTTCAAAAGGCACACAGATTTCACTAAATAGCCAAGATAAAGTTGTAACTTAGGTAAACCGTGATATTACCACACGGAGGTCAAACAAACAACATGATGGCATGACCTCTCAGTTGAGATGTTACGATGTCAGTAAATATGGAGGCTTTTCTTAATTGAGTTTAATATCAACTTGAGAAATTGTTATTATGTGTACCCTATTAAGTCTATATGTTTAGATAGATAGAGGAGAGGAGAGGGTTCTTTGGAACTTGGCAGTGGTCATAGTCATGTCTGCCGCATGCAAAGTTGCCAATAGTTGGTGCCCTGAGACAATGAAACGGTGTCGACAGACCACGAAGGATGACATGGCGGGACGAACTTGACAGAATTCAACAAAATTGGGAGGAGAATACGCGGGCTCGTGAAAGGTTGAAGGAGGTTTTGCCCAATCGTGGGACAGAACAGGCTAGAAAAAAAGAGGATATTTTAGAGTATCCAAAAATAATATAACAAATCCTGGAGGCCTTCGTCTGTGGAGAACCGACGGTTGGGTTCTAAATCCGGGAAAATTCGGAAGCCCGAGATACAAGTAAATTCGCATGAGATTTACACGAAATTTAACTAGTTTAAGAAAATTTCCTTTTTAGTTACAAATATCACTAAAATCAATCAGCGCCAGAGTTATTACAACTCTCCCCATCCGAATTCATAATTATAACGTGTATTCTAAGTTCACCATGCCAAATCGATAAATGTGAATCGTGTAATATAATCGATTAATTAATTCCATATTACGGCAAATCAATTCGATTAAGAGTCCCGTTGTGATAGTAATTTCTAGTCTTCTGTGTGACTTATATTATAATGATGGCCGCCCGGCCGTATGAAAAGGAATATTGCGTAGAAAATCGACCTGCAATGAAGTCAGCGCATCAAGCCATTCAAAGATTCCCGGAACTTAAAGTTTTCCGCAAGGTATAAAGATAGGAGTTTGATTTACGCGAGCAATCTTATGGTTAAGTCAGAAAAATATTATTTTATGCTCTGTTATAATATTGGCTTTTTCATTTGCTAAATTATTGTGTTAGTTTTTTATAGTTACGTACCCAAAGGGTAAAAACGGGACCCTATTACTAAGACCGGCTGTATTACATGAACTGTAATAGCTCGACAGTTGAATTTTTCACAGATGATGTATTTCCATTGCTAAAAACAGAATAAAATAAATATTGAAGCTGGGCTCCCACATACAACATGCGTGATTTTTTGGCGTTTTTAGCGATAATGTTACGGAACTCTTCGTGCGTGAATCCGACTCGCACTTGGCCGGTTATTAACTACCGCTCACTCGATTTTAATTGATTAGATAATTAAACTGAAAAGCAACTAAAAGACTGCAGCAGTATATGTATGAACTAACAAAAAATAAAAACACTACAAGGTGAAAAGTTATTTCTTTTTCGGAAGTCGGTAATCGTGTTTTTATTTGGAAGTCGGTTGTATTTTTTTGTTATTTTATTTTTCACTTTTTAGTAGTGGCCTAATAGGCATATGCAATTTGAACATAACCGGTGAAAGGAGAGTGCACCAAGATGCAATGTGTACACATCTGCGTATCCCTTAAGATGGCGTGATGTCATATTACGAAATGTATAAACAACATACAAAACATACATACAAACAAACATACTTTTAAAAACAAAAAAAATAAAAAAAAAACAAAATCGGTCCATAATTGTTGGAGAAAACGGTGAACAAACACAAAAATAAAGAAAAAGTAAAGTCGAAAAAAAACCTTCCTCTGTTTTAGAAAGTCGGTTAAAAACAACATTTAATGATAAATTATTTCCTACATACATTCATAAACTTTCATGAACTTTAAACTGCCTCGTTGGACTAGCTGTCGCAAGCTCTAATGCTGAGCATGAGGTCCTGGGTTCGATGTCCAGGTCTGGCAAAGTGTTGTTGGGTTTTGTCATCTGAAATTTCTCAATAGCAGCCTGCAGCCTTTTTTATCGTGGAGTAATGCTCATGCATACCACGGGGAGATAGCGCAGTTATGTGGGACTCCAACCCCCTATAACCCCACGGTGTCCTCCTGTACCGCTTATAGCGGGAACACAGGGACGCTTTAGCACTCACCGCGAACCCGCCGCATTCACTGCAAACCCGCCGCACTCACCGCGAACCCGCCGCACTCACCGCGAACCCGCCGCACTCACCGCGAACCCGCCGCACTCACCGCGAACCCGCCGCATTCACCGCGAACCCGCCGGCCGCAGCCCGAAGCCTAGAGTCATGCCCTGTTGATGGGAATAGGGTTACCCTCTTATACATGGGACTTAAACATAACTGGCGAAATTCGGGTGTGCTATGGGTACACCACTGTCCAACCCTTCGGTGAATATAGGCTGGTGTGTTATGTTATACTAGCTTTTGACAGTGGCTTCGCCCGCGAGAAAGTCGGAAGCTGTCCCACGGAAACCGTACATTTTTTCGGGATAAAAAGTAATATATATGCTATTTTAGACTATAATCTATCTCCGTGCCAAATTCCATTCAGTTCGGTTCAGCCGTTCTGTCGTGATTAAGTGTCAAACATACGTACATTTACATCAATCCATTCATCCAAACTTTCGCATTTATAATATTAGTAAGAAGTAAGATAAAATAAATATAGAAGTATGGATAACTAGCTTCTCCTCGTGGCTTCGCTCCCGTCGTGTTTAAGTAGGTTTGGATTTTTTTGTTTTTTTTCTGTGGAATAATGTTGCTTTCTACTGGTGAAAGAATTTACAGAATTGGTTAAATAGTTTTTGAGTTTATCCATTACAAACAAACTTTCAAACAAATATTTTTTATTATTATTATTATTTTGGATGGGTTTGCTCTTGACTCTTGTCTAAGTCAGAGGTGACAAAGACAAAGTCGACAATGGTGTGAGCTTACCCAGAAAAAGCCTATTCACTCTAACTTTGAAGAGATTCGGGTTGTATGCGTTCGGAAACACAGACGCAGGCAGTGAGTTCCACTCTTTTGCTGTGCGCATTATAAAAGATGTTTGGAAGCGCTTTTTGTAAATTGGTGGAATGGCAACTAGGTGAGGATAGTAACTTGCAGTGCGTCTAGATTATTTCCTGTTTATAATATTAGTGTAGACATAAGTTTACGTCTTTCTCCCATGAGCTCGGTAGAAGTCATTTGCAGCTTCGATCCTTACATACTAGTCTTACATCGTTTAAGTTCATTCATCTGGTCATACAAGCACGTCTATTGCAACTACTTCGCATCGAACCTCTCCGAAGAATGTCACCAAGGATACCTTATTATTAATGCGTACAATAGGTTAGTTGATAAAAAATATATATTTAGTACATCAGTTAGATAATCTAAAAATATTGGACACGTATTTTTTCTTTCGCCACATAAACAAAAAATGACGACGATACCGTGCGTTGTGCTACACTTTATACTGACAAAGTGACGTCACAAGCCCCCACTCCTGAACTTTAATCGCTATATCTTTGTCAATTTGTATTTATTTGAAAAGCAAAAAAATACGGGTCCAATATTATTTGATAATCTCACTGTCGGACTAAATAGAATTATCATTTTTCATCCCAGGAAACATCCGTATTCTGAAATCTACGTTCAGCATTGGATACGAATTATTAAGTGAGTAGTGACAACATAGATTGACCGTGTGTGACCAGAATAAGCCTTCTACGAGTACTGGTAGATCCACAAGAAAAAAAATTAAACAACAATAAACGCGTAAATCAAAACCCATCCTAACCGTACTTTATAACAAAACTAAAGTACTGTAACATTTAATCTCACGCAATTATCGCTGCTGCACCCATAGTTTTACGATCTATAACCGCCTGCATTCTATTTTCTATAGTACTATTAAAAGAGGCAACAGTACCATCACTCAATATCAGTAATGAAGACGTAGGTGATGACAAAATCGCACGCAATTATCGCTACTACGTCCATGGATATATGATCTATATTACTGCCTGTACTATGTTGTGAATCATTATTGATCACTCAACGTGTAATGAAGAGGTAAGCGATGACAATAAGGTAATTAAGTTCTTTCTTCAGCTTTATATAGATTTGATTGGTTGAGCAGAGAGACTAAAGAATGTAGTTTCTTAGAAATGTTTTGCCTAGATTGTGCTCACCTCTATGAGGTATTTAGGTTAATTCTACAAATTCACTTCAAACTGTTTTTATACGCAAAAAATCACAATGTTACTTTCGAGCGATTCTTCTTTATGTCCAACTAGCGGTGCCCGCGACTTCGCTCCAGTCAACTGCCTATTCTACCCTACTTACTTACCAACCCTAAACTTTCTACTTTCTCCTACTTACCTATCCTACATGTACATAAGTATATACGTATCCTACCTATATTTTTTTCTAGGATCATTCTTCCACAGAGAATCTTAACACCGCCATTCGGAAAATGAGATCAAATGCACAACGCAATCTATCGAATATGGAGTTCCGAGAGGACTTTCCGAGTATCTGAATTGCTTGTGTTGTGATATACACTCTTTAGATTTATAATATGTTCTAGAAGATTAATTTCTGATTATTTTTTAGTCCCATTTTTAACCGATTTCCCAAAAAAAGAGGAGGTTTCTCAATTCGACCGTATATATACATTTTTTATGTGTGTTCGCGGATAACTTCGTATTTTATGAATCGATTTTGATGATTATTTTTTGTTGGCAAGGAGATATCCCAAGGGTGGTACCGAAATAAGTAAACTAGAATCTGATGATGGGGTCCCAGAGAAATCGAGGGAACTCCTCAAATATTATAGGTGTACATATAGTGATTTTAGTATTTGCATCAAAAATGCAATAATTTGAATTCAAAGGTATCATTTGGTGAAGTGGAACTGATGAAGTAGAATGGCCACTGGAACTCCGAAATAAAACAATTTATACTCGTCGTGTTTGGGCTTATTGGAATCATCATGAGATGTACTTTGGCTATAAATAATTTTCATGTTAATTGGAGGTACCTACCAAAACGAAAAAGAGGAAAATAAAATCTTTTTAACAAAAAATCAAAATTACTTCCAAATCAAAACCCAACAAAGCAAAAAATAACTTTCTTTTCCGAAGTCGATGTCAAAAAACGGAATACAATGGGTACAAAAGACACCGACTTCGAAAACGAAAGTTATTTTTCGCTTAATAGTGTTTTGTTTTGGAAGTCGGTTTTTTTTTAATTATTATCAAATATTATGCCTGCCTTTGGGAGGCTTGCTGCAAGGTGAATTAATGACCTAGAGAGGGCCACAGAAATTTATTGGATGCAAAAAGCATAAGACCGGTCGATGTGGCTATGCTTAGGAAGGGAAAGGTTTGCATAAAGACCTTTTCTTTCTGCTGTATAGCAGAATAATACAATCACAGTCCTAACGACACTTCATCGTTTGCAACACATTATTTCATAAACTGCCCAAGAGATTAACCAACGATGCAAAAAGATATATCTCCGTCATCAAGCATTAATAACAATTTTAAAAATAGCATGAACAATCCTCTTAAAAAACTTCACCTTTCTCAAAAAAAAAACAATGTGTTTGTCAAATCAATCCGGCTTAAAGGTACTTTTGACTTGCATTAATGTCTTGTCGCCATTTTTAAATGTAAATCTACAAAGGGTACCGACATTTTGACCAGGGACAGTCGTCAAAGCCATTATTTAACATTAGTATATGACCTAACTAATATACGATTTGAGAAATTAATATTTGACGGCACTCTTCCGTGGTCAAACTGGTTTGATCGTCAGGTTGTAGTAAAGTTAATGCAGTAGGACAAGTGTTAGGAATTTGAGATCGTGTTCATTTGCTTTAGTAATTTACCTTTTTAGGAGTTACAAACAGATCTAGATATAGACTTAAAATGTCTAGATTTTTTCACACCATTATCAGTTTGATGTCTACTTAGGGTAAACTTTGACTAATTTGAATGTCAAGTGTAAATTTATGTGTTAAGTATTATTCAAGGTTCAAACGTTATTTAAAGCTGAACATCTAAAATAATAATGTAATTGGCAAGTTCTATCTTAGTAGCCAAATGATGCAAGTAATTGAAACAATTTGATAAATGAAATCGTTAGAATAATAGGTGTTATAACTTATTAGAGAGAATATTTTAGGTTTTTGGACGTATTTTATTTTTATCGCACTAATATTTTAAAGGCGAAAGTTTGTGAGTGTGTGTGTGGGTGTGTATTTGTATGTTTGTAACTCCTTCACGCTGAAGCAGCTGGACGGATCTGGATGAAATTTGGCACAGATATAGATTATAGGCAGGAATAGCACATATCAAAGATACTTTTTATGTCTATTTTCCCACGTTTTAAGTCTATTTATATTTTAATAAATACTTTACAAAACATACCTTCATATCTTCATACAAAACACTCCTCATATCTTTTTACATCGTATCAACTCATGACTCATTTTTATGTATTCTTTATACTGTTAGCACCTGAAAATCATATTTTTAGTTATCTCTGATTGTTTTAAAAAGGCCTCAACTTAATTTATATTGTTAATTTGTAAAATCTTAGAATATTTTACACTCTGACATTTGCATATGATCTGACGTCTGTCTGTCTATTTTATTTTCTTAAGCCATATACATAACGTACCATGGACTAGACCTTCCTTAAGCTAGTTGTACATTATAATAAGGGCAGCGTAGACTGCCCCCTCTGTAAACCGTTTTTTATTCGTTCTGGTCATATAATTGGGAATTTGAATTTAAAATTTAGAAGATATGACAGAACGAGGAAAAAACGGGCGTCAGCTTTTTGAGAGTCAGATTCGAGCAGGAAACGACGGAAGTCGGGTGACTTCTTAATACTATAATACTTCCAAGTGTACTATTGTATCTGAAAAACTCTCAAAACCGTGAATAGCCAGGTTGTATAAGTGTATTACTTCCTGAAGTGCTCCAGTTAAATATTGTGTGTGAAATACTGTGTTTCATTTGTCCGGTACCTTGCCTACCTCTGTAGGAGGGTTCGTATTTACGGCGTGAAACGCCACAGCCCGATTCCTCGTCACTGCTTGCTGCCTGCCTTTCCTCTACCGAATACCTAGCTACCGGACGTGCTGCATAAGCCGCAGCAGTAAAGTGTAGTGCGCAACCACAGCGCGCCCGCCAGCAGAACACGCAGGTTGCGCACTGCTGCCTGCCTACTACCAACCTACCGGACGTGGTGCATGAGCCGCAGCAGTAATTTGGTGCGCGCAGCTACAGCGCGCCCGCACGCAGAACATGAGCATCCACATCTCACGGTAGCACTCCATCAGCCGTCCCACCGCACCGTGTCAAGCCTGCCTAATTTTTTACCTTCTCTGATTTTTATCTTTAATTTTAATAACGTAGCTTACGTTAAGCTCGTCGTAGCTTAACGTTACGTTACAGTAAGTAGTATAATTTTCAATGACTATACCAAGTTGACTGCCTGCCTTCGCCCCTACTACACCCAACCTTCTCGCACAACCAAAATACTAGACGGGGCATCATCAAAACACAAATACATACATGCATAATGAACCATATATCCATACATAAATAACATACATACATAATTATCAATGTTATTGATTACAAACACTTAACTGAATGACAGGACATTGAGTTACATCTATATTCTGTGAGATTTTTAGGGTTCCGTAGACATAAATATAATACAATATAAGTCACTAACTTTTTCTCGAGAATTCATCCGCGTTTTTGTAAAATATAAGATATTTTTTTTTAAGTCGGCAATAACGTAGCTAATTAAAATAATGTGAGAGAATTTTTGGAATCAGATTAGAACCGCCTTTTTTAAATTATTTTGCAGTAATATTTTTTTAATCTTAGATTTTACCTTGATCCTTAAATTGAACGTCGGAACAAGGATCAAGGTAAAACCTCATCTTATCACCGAATATTTCTTATCAAATAAAATAAGCCGTAATTGTTAAGAAATCTTGTCTGACATAAAAAGTTCCTATTTTTCATAGATGCATATTTGTTATTCAGGTACCGTAACTTACTAACTTAACTTATTTTACATACATAAAAACAAAAACATACGGAACCCTTACAAACCAGCCTACTCAAGTGAAATCTTTGACCAGTTTCTAATAAAGTCATTTTGTTTTCGCATATGAAAAAAAAACTAATTTATAATGTTAGACACTAATAATAATGATGGTACCTACATAATAATATTTTAAGTACTTTGTCGGCAACGAAAGCTGGTGAAAACCTCTTGTTTGGACATCTATGTTAATATTTGTCGCTATTTGTTAAAAGGGATTTAGTTGTATTGATAAAATAAAATAAGCAACATATCTTTGTTGGTATTTGGATGAATGATTAATTATTGTAATATTTTTTTCACGCTTTCATCGGTAGGCAGGTATGTGGGCTTGCGTTGAAATATGATGTATTATTATTTTGCTATTGACACTCCTGGGAATTGCCCTTCTCTTTTCCATGGCTTTCTAAGTTATTGTTGAGCCTGTCTCATCTACATAATAAGTTTTTATGTCGATATATTTTCTTCAATCTGTCTCCCATTACAAAAGATCGTGGTCACTGGACCCCTTAAAGTGGACAATCGGCCTCCATCGACTCCGGTCTAAAGTTGCCATCACCAACGGTTGAAATTTGATTGAGGACGTAGCTTTTTTTACTTGGTCAGACCGTCGTGTTGGCGACAGGTCTTGTCCTCTCTGTTCTTCGGTATTGCCAACAATCATCGACCATCTTTTTGAGACCGCTAAAATTGTACATGTTAAAATGCTTGAATTTAAAACTATTCTATTACCTCTTTCAGGTATCGATCTACGTCCCTGCGATGAGAGCGATTCCTGCTTAATCATAAGGAAACACTAAAATATTTTATTTATTTTCTTTCTTTAGATCTCGTTTGAGGAAAAGCAAGTTTAATAAGGGATGACTGCGCCCAAATGATGCCTATTTACAAGAGTAAATAGGCATCTTTTGGGCGCAATCGTCCAAAGCAAGAGCTTTGAAGATACAAGTTGGGGAAAATACAAAGCCTTCGAAACTGTTCTACACTTTGGTTGTGCGTATAAATAACTTGGAGGAGAAGTGCTTAATATCACAATACAAACAGAAGTTTGTATGGGTCCGATCCGAACGCTGGACAGCAATAAGCAAAAAAAGGTATGTACCAACGAAATAAAGATGCTTATATGGGTAAGAGGTTAAACTCGGCTTGACAGAATGCGAATGAACACATACGAGGGAGTTTGAGAGTCAAACCTATCACCGATAAAATTACCGAAAAATTGATCTGCGAACAAAAGAGAGGCAGTGGCCACCCGTTATTGAAATGTTGGTCCAATATAGAATGAGACCTCAAGCAAGCCCAATAGGGATGTTGACTAAAAAATAATTTTTACTTCGTCAGGTAAATTATTAAAAAATATCGGGCAAGTTTTATTTTCTTCTGCCACATAAACAAAAAATTACAATGATACAGTGCGTTGAAATATCTTGTGACGTCACGGTGTGCTACACTTCATACTGACAAAGTAACGTCACAAGCTCCCACTCCTGAAATTCGATGCTTTATCTTTGTCAGTTTTTATTTATTTATTTGATAAGGCAAAAAATACGGGTACAATTATTATATTTTGATAATTTCACTGACGAACTAAATAGAATTATCATTTTACTAACCAGGAAACATCCTTATTGCCAGAACATACAAGCTAAGACAGAAGAACTTTCCGCAGGAAAATGAGGAGACCCGACTCCAAATTTTGGGATCAGGAAAGGAAAAAGAGAAGTGCTTAATACGACTATGTAACAAGTAACTTTTTTAAATCTAAACTCCATTTGAAATAATATTAGACACGTTTCCAAATCTTTTTACAGTCCGTTCAACCGATTTTGAGTTCTATCCCGTAAACATAAGGATGACATAAAAAGCATAAACCTGTTACCAAAACCAACTGTTTACTACAGCTACCATTTGTCGTATTACCAACGCAATAGAAGTCATAATCGGGTTGAATGGGCTGTAAAATGGGCTAATTTAAACGTCTAATGTTATCGCAAATGGCGTATAGTTCAAAAAAGTTTATGTCTAGAATATTACATAAAGTAAAACATTAAATAGAAAATACAGTACTTAACAATAATCTTTATAACCCAAACAAATTCACCTCACATTCTAACGAAAAGGAACAAACTGATTGTTTCACAAAGCTCCGATAGCCACAATCATGCATATGCAACAAACAAACTCATTCTTCTATATAAGGATTTCATTAAGAGCGTCTTATCGCGCATCGCTGTGTCCTTAACATTTTGATTCGGATCTGTTTCACTTGATCTATTTTATGTCCGGTTTGGTTTAATTAATATGTAGAGGGTTCTTGACCGATTCAAATCTCTGGAGGAGAATTTAATTTGGAAGAGTAGTGAAGTAGACAGGTAGAAGTTAGGATTTTTTTAAAATACATTTCTTAATGTATGTATGTGCAGTTTTAACTGTTCAGTTCACAGTTATATAGAAATGGGTCTGCCCGCGCACGTACCAGTCCTATGCTTCTTGCATCCAACGGATCCTGATGACGCTCTCCTGGTCATACGAAAGACACCGCTTCCAAATATAGTTGTTTTTCACTTTGTAGTTTTCTTATTTGGAAGTCGGTAATATCTTTTTGAAAAAAAAAATATGTTAGGCATTGTAATGTTGGTGTTAATGACTTGTGTACCTTTTTTTCGGTAAACTATCTGTCATACTTAAGAGTTGTACCGATTCATCGAATTCCCTTGGTGTAAAAATATTGGCGAGAAAGGGCGATGGTTAGGCGTAACGGCTCATTTTTGATGTAGAAGGGCCAGTCCAAGGATCTGACTGAGGCTCTTTCAGTGCAATGGTTCCTACGATGCTCTATGTATCCCTCTAAAACCGCATTGGACCTCCAACCTTCATGGCGCTTAATGGATAGGAGATCAGCTCCTGAATCGGCCAAAAGTGTGGCTGAAGTTCATCGGAAACAATGACCCGTGTACAACAGGAGTTCTGGCAGTTCAAGAAATGTTGCTATTTCTCGTAGGAGACTGCCAATTTTATTAGCACCCACAGGATGTCTCAATTCGACCGTATAATTTTTTTATATGTGTGTTCGCGGATAACTTCGTCGTTTATGAACAGATTTTGATGATTCTTTTTTTGTTGGAAAGGAGATATCCGAAGGATAGTACCATGATAAGGAAACCAGGATCTGATGATGGGATCCTAGAGAAATCGGGGGAACTCTATATAATAATATTGCAATCATTTGTACTCAGAGAGTATTATTTGGTGAAGTGGAAGTGGTGAAGAAGACCACAATGGTCACTGGAACTCCGAAATAAAACAATGTATCCTAGTCGTGTTATGCGGCTAGGATACATTGCTTGCGCATAATTATGTGGCTTATTGGAATCTTCATGGATTTTCATGTTAATTGGAGGTACCTACGAGACAAAAAAAAGGGAAAATATAAAACTTATTAAAAGAAAAACAAACCGACTTCCAAAACAAAACGCTACAAAGTGAAAAATAACTTTCTTTTCCGAAGTCGGTGTCGAATAACGGAAAACAATGGGTACAAAAGAAGAACGTCTTGATTTTTTGTTAAATTACACGATCGATATGAGTTTACTAAGTACTTTATTTGGCAGCTAAAGCACGGCGGATATGAATTTTAACTTTTGCCAGCCGCTGTTCGCATATATTTACAGCAATTTCGACTTATCTCGAAGAAGGTTGTAAAAGTAATGCTCAAATTTCCAAGCATGTTTGAGAAAAACACTTTTCACGCGGTTAAAGCCTCTGGCAGAAGCTAGAAATTCATTAAAAAATTCTGAGCTGTTTATGGCCTTTTGAGCAGATTCTGAATACAAACCTTATCTTATCTTTGTATGGATGGAAACCATACAAAGATAAGATAAGGAATATATGTTGTATGGATGGAAACCGCTGAATGGATTTGGATGAAATTTGGCATAGAGATAGATTATAGTCTGGAATAGCACATAGGCTACTTTTTATCCCGGGATAATGTTCCCTTGGGATGAAAAAGAACTTTTCACGCGGGCGAAGCCGCTGGCAGAAAAAAATACAAAAAAAAAAAAAATACATACAAAAAAATAAATACTGATTATTTGTTTAAAAGGCGTTAACAAGTTCAGAGATTCTTGTGAATAAAACTGCTTAGAAAAAATGCGAGCAAGCATAAACAATAGAATCCTTCACCGATACTAAAAATATAATTACGGATGTACTCCTCAGACAAAGGTCAGCAGATATATCAGGAGCATCTGATATTTGAGTTAGAAGGGAATTGTGTTCATTTGTTTTTTGTTAAAGGCATGACATTATACCGTGTCGCAATAGTGATCTGGTTGGCGAGATTGGCATTGTTGAGACGAATAAACATTGAGTCACACGATCGAATGAGCAGTTAGCCATGTGCTTTTAGTAAATACTATAAGATAGAACATTATGAACGAAGACAAGTATTTCCCATAAGAGCAGGGGCCTATGATTCTCTAACATTCTTTCGGTTTACTAATGATAAATATAACAATACTGGCTATTTCCCGCGACTTCGCTCACGTGGACCGCCCAATAGGACCTGTTTTCGAGATTAAAAATAGCCTATGTCACTCAGGCATAATGTAGCATTCTATTGGTGAAAGATTTTTTTAAATCGGTCCAGTGTAGTGCCCGGCACGTAAAATGGCAAGGTTTTGGCGTAGTGGGGGTAAGTTCGCGCAAATTCTGCGAACTGACCAACCACCATATAGAACGAACGGAACGTGGACGCGACACTATTGGTCAGTCGATCCTTGTCTCAACTGACCATCCAAAGCGCGCTCTGAACGGTCCCAAACGTTTCCCGCGCCCCGCTTCTCTACCTAAGATACCTATAAAATGACTTCTGCGCATCTGACTCTTGCCAACTTACGTGCCGGGGATTAAAGTTTCGGAGCCTATTCTGTACAAACCAACAAAATCTTTTGCCACAATGTTTATTGTCTTAAATGGTTGGCATACTAATAATGAAGCATAATTTTATAAACGCACAAATATTTACGATATAACTCATGTAAAAACAAACATGTTCGCGCCTCAAAGGCCACCCCTATCGCACCTTAAACTAATCCAGTATAGTAATTGCCACATTATAATAAATAATGAAGTACATAACACCTATTTTTTATGATTCAAAGAATATTAAAGCATAAAAAATTTATGCACTCCAAATTATGCCAAAATAAATTAAACGAAAAGACAGGTATGGTAACCTTTGCATTATGCTAAAGTATTATTATGACCCCATTATTATTATTCTAATAAAAGTTATGCGAAAACGTTATAAATTCCAAACAATAAGGCTTAAAATTTTATGCCAAAGGGCTTATTATCCAATTTTTTAAGTGCTATGTTGTCTGTAAGGAGCGAGTTTAGTACCTAATAGGTTGAAATTCAGAATTAAAACCCAAAACTTAGACCAACCCGGAAAACGGACTCAGTACCTAATGCTTAGCATGTGCGCTCACCTGACTAGAACAACGAGACAGATTTTCAACAGCATGCCCATCTTTATACAGGTGATGGATAATTAATAATTGTAAATGATAACTCGATTGTGAATGGGGTAACTAAAAAGGTAATAAGAGTTTAAATTACAATATCGACAAATGTAATGTATTGGGGGAACCGGTATCTTCTACCAGAAGTTCGGTAATCCTAAGTACACATTATACTTCGGGGAAAAAAAAGGTCTGTTACTAAAGGCGCCTTGCCTGCGGGTCTAATTTTCATCCAAATTGGCTTAGTTATGAGGCGTGTTCGATTAACAAACTTTCGTCCAGACATTTACAGGTACCTATTAGTTCTAATAAATAAAAAGACATCTTTGAATCTACAGAACCAAAATTAGACGCAACAAAACAACTAAGCGTGTGCGCCGAATAAATCTTAGCGATAAGTCAGTGCTAGGTGGCGCTAGGATCGCGATAGGCGTGTTTAGGTGCGCAGGCGCATCGCCACGCTATCTGATCGGCGTTGGGCGATTGCTCTTTATAGACTGGTTAGCTATGGAAATATAGCGTGGGTGTAAATTATTTATAGATAGATGGAGATTTTTTTTATAATTTTGTAGGTATGGTTAAAGATTTGTATCCAAAAATTGGTAAGTATAAATAATTAGTCCAATGGGATTTAAAAAAGTTAAAAGAAACACACAACGTCTTTACTTCTGCTTATGTTCAGTCTTTTGATGGATTCGGTACTACTAACGGGAACAACGTTCACGATTTTTAATCTATTGAATTAAATCACCCTCAAAGCAGGGTTATAGATCTGCAATCTAAATCAATAAAAATACAACACTTCAATTAAAATTTATTTAACTTTTTATTTTTTTTATTTAACTAGTTTCTTATTAAATACATTTTTTAATATTTTTATAAAACAAACAAAAACAAAAAACATTTAAAAATATAAAAAATAGAGGCCCACCGGTATCGGGAACAGGAGAGATTTTTTTTTTTTTTTTTTTTTTTTTTTTCCTTAACTCTAATCCCCGCCAACTTAATTGGCGCCTTATGTGCTTAACCTCTAACATTCCGGTCAATCTTTCATGCCTCTCGTACTTTCATTCTTCATACTATCTCTTTCTTTCATACATCATCTTGCATTCTGTGGGTAAGAGTCCCACTTAATCTATTCTACTGGCATGATTTATTTCTTATAAAAATAACAGAATGTGTAAAAACAAAAATACAATGTGCAATAAAAAGGTGCAACATATCACAGGTCGCACAAAAGTGCCATATCACCAATTGAGCCAAAATGCTATTATCACAGGTGTACAAGGTGATTTATCACAGCTGATAGTGTAAATATAAAAATTCGGGATTAAACCCACAAGCACAGTTATTAAAAAATCACAGTAGTTTTACACATTATAAGAGCTTAGGTACTAACCTGAGGTACTGCCGGCTATACGTGCCCGTGCTGCATTCCGTGCTTACATTTAAATATTATACAAAATACTAATGAAGCACGGTGCGCTTCAGGTTTTGTTTCGACGTATAACCGCAGTGGCTACGCTAATGCAGTACTCCAGAAACTTTTCCCTGGTCTTTTTGTCCATGAGCCCATGCAGGCTCTCCCTCGTTATTTTCCTGTCCAGCTCACATTCAAGTCGGTAGCGTTCCCTGATAAATAACGGGCACTCTACAAGTATGTGCTGGACAGTCTCTGCCACGCCTGGATCGCAGACGCACGATGGGCTCTCCTTACACTTGAAGCGATTCAAGTATTCAGAGAACCCACCGTGCCCCGTCAAAACTTGCGTGAGGACGCCTTCGGGCCGCACCTGTTGTACGATACGGAAGGCAGCTATTGCATCCGGAAGGAACATTCTCGTCACGGAAGCGGTCTCGCCCGACACATATCTTCGATTCCATTCATCAAGCGATTCCAAACGGATCTGTCGCTTGATAAATGAAACCGGACACTGGTCGTAGTCCGGCCTCCTCCGCAACGACAATGCTGCCACCTTGGCCAACTCGTCCGCTCGCTCATTCCCCGGCAGGCCCGCGTGGGCCTTGATCCAGAACAAAGTCACAGCTTTGTTCTGGCCCAGGGCGTGAACCAGGTTGGCGCGCGCGCGAACTGCCAGGGGATGGAGAGAGCCATGGTTTGCAAGCGTCTGCAATGCGGACATTGAGTCGCTGTACACGCCATAGCTCGCCTCTTGCCGCTTGAGGATCACTTCAGTGGCCTTGCAAATGGCCAGGAGTTCCGCCTGGTAGACTGTGCAGTACGCGGCAAGGCTAAGCTTGAGGTTCCGGACTTCGCCTACATTATCCCAAATGGACAATGCGGCTCCTACCTTCCCCTCAATCTTGCTGCCGTCGGTGAATATTCGCACCGTCTGCACATTGTTACTGTCTAGTAACTCTTGGTCTGCCAGGCATATGAAGTCCAGGGGCATTTGCGTAGCCGGATGAGGAGCTTCCGCAAACCTCACCGCACTCTCGATCTCCCTGTCTCCTGGCAGAAACCGGGATGACCCTCTCCTCGCTTCATACAGAGCGGCTGCCTCCTGTATGCGCAGGTCTAGAGGTAGTATCCCAGACAAGGCCAGTGCCGAGTTCAATGAGACAGTGCGGTAAGATTTGCAGAGCTTCTGAGCGATTCCTCGTTGAACAGAGCCTAACCTCTTCCGTATACCCAACTTCTTTGCAGCGGGTGCCCAGGCGGCGGCTGCGTATGTAACTATGGGCTCAATCGTTGCTGTGTAAATTGTGTGTATTGCGATGCGAGGAGATGGAGGGGTCAAAGTAAACTACATGTTAGTTACTACTCCAAGAGTCGATTACTCTTCCACCTTTAATTAGCAACATTATATACATAGTTACGACGTGATGTTATGTCGATAATCTATAATCACGTATTCACATACTATCAACCTTAGCATATTATACTACGTGCTGTACGTGACGTGCTGATGTACGTGACATCACACCACATCACCCCCTTAAATTTAAAAAAAAAAATTTTTTTTTTTTACAAGGTTTTTTTTTCCCACATTACAAACTATTACTCTAACTCTTACAATACAATTTTGTTCTATTCTTATGTACTATATCTATTTTATTTTTATACTTAATCACAACATTTGGTGACTCGTCTTTTACAACTTCAAAAGGTCCATTATAAATACATTCCAATTTATTGCCAGTTTCATTCTTAATCAAAACTAAATCACCTTCCTTATAGGTTACAGAATTAAGATTCTTATCATAACAATGTTTCCTAGCTAATTTACTCGCTATTAAATTCTCCCTTGCATCATTTTGTGCCCTTTGCAATCTGTACTTAAATTCTAAAGGATAATTATCAAAATTATACAATGGTTCAACACTTTCTCCTTGAAGACTACTTGGTAATCTGCATTTTCTTCCAAACACTAGCTCATAAGGTGTATATTTGGTAACAGTATTAACTGTCGTATTATAAGAAAAACACCAAAATGGAATCCAAGAACTCCATGATGATGGGTTATTATCTGTCTGTATCCTCAAATATGCACCTAATGTTTTATGTACATTCTCCAAAGAACCTATACTCTCATGATGATATGACGTCGACATGACTTTATTGATGTTCAAGATATCACATAGCTCTATCATTACTTTCGAAACGAATTCACTACCCCTATCCGTAGCTATTGTTTTCGGTATTCCATATCTCAAAACAAAATTCTCTGCCAAAGCTTTTGCTACCTCATTTGCGGATTTATTCTTTAACGGATAAGCCTCTACAAACTTCGTAAGTTCACATTGAAGAGTTAATATGTAAACATTGCCTCTTTCGTCTCTATCAAGGGGTCCTACTATGTCTAAATAAATCTTCTCAAACGATGTTGATGCAGTAGTCGTAATCGTCATGGGTTCCCTAGTATTCCTAGAATACTTTTGCTTACAACACTTATCACATTTACCAACGTACTCCACTACGTCTTTCTCTATAGAAGGCCAATAATAATACTTCTTTATATTATTCACCATCCTACGTATTCCTGCATGACCACTCGTGGGTAAAATATGGAAATCATTCAAAATAACCTTCTTCTCATCTTTCCCTTCTATTCTCCGTAAATCCTTTACTACACACAGTTTAAAATCCCCACAAATCGAACTTCTATTTTCCTTTAAATATTTTGCCATTCTTGTAATAAAATCAACGTTATAACGATTCTTCATAATAATTACTTCTTTAATGCCTTCTTCAATACAAAAACTGACTATGTCTTTCGATAACTCGTCTCGCGAAATTCCCGATAAAGATTCATAGTTTACATAAATACTCGAGTTTTCTGGCATATACACTAAATTGCGCGACTTTGAAAATATCTCCCTACAACCTTTATTATTATTGTTGTTATTATTATTGTTACGTAACATTTTCTCCCAATCATCTAAACAAATCTCAATGTCATTTCCTTGCTTCTTAAGTACTTCCACGATCCTAGGGTGATCAGTCCCAGATACCACGGAGTCCCTATCACAAACATTTGGCTTTCCCAACTGCTTGTACTGCGCCCTCGTCATTACGGATATCGTCTTTTCCCGTATCAATTTCAAATCCTCACTCGTTATCACTATTCTAGAAAGTGCATCCGCTAGTACATTCTCTTTGCCCTTAATATATTCAACCTCAAAATCATACTCCTCTAAACACAAACGAAACTTAGTCAACCTACTAGATGGATCTGTCATGTTAAACAAATACAGTAATGGCCGGTGATCCGTCTTTACAACGAACCTCCGTCCGTACAAATACGGTCTAAAATATTTAACTGACCAAACTATTGCCAACAACTCCTTCTCTATTATCGGATAATTTAACTCACTCTTCCCTAACGACCTACTAGCATATGCGATGGGTTTTCCGTTCCCATTACACAACACACTCCCTATAGCATATCCAGAACTATCGGTTTGCAATATAAAAGTATTGCTATCAGAAAAATCAGGATAATCCAACACCGGTGGACTCATTAACGCTTCCTTAAGCAACAAAAACGACTTCTCGCACTCATCGGACCAACTAAATACAACACCTCTCTTACACAGCTTATTCATAGGTACCACTATATCAGCAAACTGTGGTATGAATTTCCTATAATAATTCGCAAACGCTACAAATCGCTTTACCTCATCAACCGTCGATGGACGCGGATAACCTCTAATAACTTCTACCTTCTCTGGATCTGGTGAAATACCTTCGGCCGATATTACATGCCCCAAATAAAGCACTTGCTTCTTCAAAAATTCACATTTAGACGGATTCAACTTTAGATTTACTTCCCTCAAGCGTGAAAATACTGATATTAGGTTCCGATTATGTTCATCTAAATTCCGTCCAAAAATAATGAGATCATCCAAATAAATCAGACACCTATCGTAATTCAATCCAGACATGGCCACAGTCATTAATCTACTAAACGAACTCGGACTTATCTTCAAACCCATTGGTAACCTACACATTTGATACTGCCCCTTGTCTGTTGTGAAAGCAGTGTACTTCCTACTACTCTCCTCCAAAGCACACTGATAATAAGATTGTGATAAATCACAGTGACTAAAGTAAACTGCGCCTGACATCGAATCCAAAATCTCAGTTATATTCGGCAATGGAAACTTATCATCCTGTATCTTTTCATTCAACTGCCTATAATCTATAACCACTCGCCATTTCTTCTCCCCACTACGATCCGTCTTTTTGGGTACCACCAAAACAGGACTAGACCACTCACTAACCGCCTCTTCAATGATATTACCCTCCAGCATCTCCTGCACTTGCCTATCAACCTCCTTCTTCTGTGCATAAGGTATCCTATACTGTCTCTTGTACACCGGAGTAGCACTCTCTTTCAAGCGTATAGACTGCTCATATACGTTAGTGACAGCTAATTTATCACCCGGGAGATGAAAAACATCCGAAAACTTTGCACACACTTGCTCAACCGACAACCGCTCCTCGGCGTTCAAATAGTCGAGTTTAAGTAAAGAAAGTACCTCTTCTACACGCTCAACGTCCGTCCCTGGCTTCACGAAATTACAACAATCAAAATCACTCAACGGACAAACTTCCACACCGGACATACTACACACAACTTCCTCGGAGTTCGTATTTAAAATCCTAACGGGGACCATCCCGCTTTTAGGCCTTACTAACACACTAGCCAAGAAAACGCCTTTCCGCAATTCTTGCCTAACTACCACACAATCTTCCGCTCTGTTAACGGGGTAATACCTAACCACCTCACAACGCGGTGGAATAGCCAACAAGTAATCATAGGACTTAAGTGGCATCGAAACCACCCGTCGTCCACGATCCCTAAGAGAAAACCTATTCGCCGAAAAATCTATAATACCACCATACTTCTGCAAGAAATCCTGACCTAATATACCAACCGACTTACATGGCAAATCATCAAATATATAAAACTTATGCGTGAAAGAACACCGTCCATACTCCAACGTTAAATATACATAACCTATAGCCCTCAAACTACCTCCTACACCATTAATCACTAATTCTTCCTTAACTACCTTACAGCACAAAGCATTGTTCAACAAGAAACCACTTTTTACAGCCGATATCGACGCGCCCGTATCTACTAACCATTCCGCATTTATATTATTCACTAGAAAATTAACCCAATTAATACTATCGCAAGCTAAAATACGCTTAGTCTCGAAAAAACTGCAACTGGTGGTCAGTCGCTTCATTACGTCGTGACATTGACGTTCCGCCTGAGTCAGCATCACTACGCGCATGCTCGAAATACGCTACACGCTTCCGACCTTGTTGAGTCGAATGACCACGATGAGCATTATTGCTACGACCGCGCATTCCACGATTATGCCATGCGGTGGCATTTTTGCGCGTACGCTCAACAGCTGTCTTATGTTGCGCGTATCCATTTCCTACTGTAGACCGCCTACAACCATTTCCGCGACCTCTATTATCAAAACCACCCCTCGCGGGCCAACGCTGATACGCCATGACCTGTGCCGACGATGCACAACCTTCGTCTTCTGCTACCCTGATCGCATCCTTCAAACAAGTCAAATTCCGCGCCGTAATGATCGTACCTAAACGCTGATTGCGAAGCCCGTCAGCAAACTTCCTGATCGCGTACTTTTCGTTCAACGGCCGCAAAATCTCATATGCTTCCGAACTTTCCCCGGCTTGAGAGATAGTCAAATTAACCATTAACTTCTCTATCTCAGCCCCAAAATCCGCGACCGACCTATCATTCTGCCTAGCGCGAGCAAGCTTCGCTTGCACAGCTACGTCTGACTCTACTGTTAACAAATGCTTCTTCATATCAGCTAACAGACAATCTACCGTTGCGTAAGTAGAGGACAACCGAATCCTAGCACCCTGGGTAAGTCGTGTTGTCAAAACAAATTTAATTAAAAGAGCATTATCTGCTTCCACTAACATAGAACTATATAATCCTATGGCATCAATCAAGTCTTGCGTAACTTGTTCATCGCCACTCATCTTCGGGAGTAGGCCAACTGCCGTTCTCAAAGAAAACTTTTCCGCCGCCATGTTTTGTTCCGTTCCGGTTCCGCTCTCAAACTTAACAGTGTCCACGTATAACGCTTCTATCTTACATACCAACTGAGCCAGTTCTTCCGAGAACTTACTAGATTCTGAAACTATACACTTAAATTTACGATAGAGCGCTTTCACCTCACTGATCTTACTATCAAAATTTCTGCCTTTTCGCCTACTAGGGCCTAACTTGACAATAGATTCCCTTAATAACTTAAGTTGTACAAATAGCGACGTTAACTCCACTTCCATTTAAATCAATGTCTCCAAATTTAACGATGACCGCAAGCACCGACACACACTTATTCACATTCACATAAGAAACACTCACTTCGTTCCTCCGACGGCTCCTGGTCAAACCATCTGTACAGCCTTCTGGACTTCCCGCTGTCTCATCTTTTCTTCAATCCAGTTGTGGTGACATCTCCGATACATGCGAACCGCCAAACCTATGATGACAACTGCCATACCCACAGCCATAAACAGCAACATGGTCTTGATAACCGCCAGCTGCTCCTGCGTAGCCGTTGCGGTATTTGCACCACTCGTAGACGCCTGGGCAATAATCACCTCTTCCTTGGACGTCGTGCTCCCCATGGCCTGTGACGCGACGCGACTGACGTGATACTCAACGAAGACAATCAAACCGCGAACCACGAACCGTGACTAGCTCCTGGTCGGACAACTATAACGCCGTCCAGCCGACTGGCAGGGTCGCCATGCGATGCGAGGAGATGGAGGGGTCAAAGTAAACTACATGTTAGTTACTACTCCAAGAGTCGATTACTCTTCCACCTTTAATTAGCAACATTATATACATAGTTACGACGTGATGTTATGTCGATAATCTATAATCACGTATTCACATACTATCAACCTTAGCATATTATACTACGTGCTGTACGTGACGTGCTGATGTACGTGACATCACACCACAGTATTACTTGTGTGTTCAATCCCCAGCTCACCTTTGCGGCTCGGGACAGCTGTTTGTAAATATCAGCTGCCCTCTTGCAGACGTTCGCGGCATGCTCATTAAAAGTAAGCTTTTCGTCTATGGTTAGACCCAGCAACTTCATTTTCTTGACCATACCGATGCCGACACCGGCCATGCTCAGTATTGGAGTGTCGTACTTAAGCTTGTTGGTTATGGTCATCGCACAGGTTTTGTGCGGTGCAAACCTCAGCGAACAGGAGAGATTAGAACCTCCTAATAATACGAGCCATGTCCAGCAATACTGCTTTTATTTGTTTTATTATTATTATTATACACACAGTATAATACATACACATTACAATAAAGACATAGTAATAATACATGTCATCATCATCATCATCATCCCTTTAAATTTCCCACTGCTGGGACACAAACCTAAGTACATTTTATTGTAATGGTCTTTTAAAAAGGTCTCTAAGATTGTGTTGGAGCTCCAACACAAGCTTCGATTAACGTTAAAATAATGTATTATACATATTTTCATTTCATATCAGCCACCATTCCAACATGCCCATACTTCCTCCATACCAAAACTCTAACTAAAATATTTCCTATTTAAAATGCTAGGTTCGATACGGCATTGTTCCTCTATCTACGGCCAGTGTCAGATCCCATATATTTGTGGTGGACCATAGGATTCCCTAAATACCACTCCTGCGCAGCTTTAGATCAAATCTCTGATAGTTTTGTTAGAGATTCTTGTGAAGTACTCAGTTTTATGGAATTAAGTGTGGATGATTTGTTTAAATTTTGGTGGAATAGGAAAGTGTGGAAAAACAGTCTCCTTAAATTTTCAAACTATGAGAGAAAGCGACAAGGAAACTATAGACAACCTAAAATTATTATTTGGAGTCGAAAAATCTATGGATTACAGACAGTGATTTTTGATCTAAACTATACATTTTTTTTGAAAATTCAGTTAGCGGACCGTTTGTGATCGAATAGGTACCTATAGGAATATAGTTATATAAGGGTCAAAGATCAAACAAAATAAAACGCCTAGGAAAATTAAGAACAAAGATTTTATGAGACACCCAGTGGTGCTATGACGCCAGTTACGTAGACAAAAATAAAATACGAACTGTAATAAAAAACTTTAATTTCATAAATCGATTAAAAAATTATCGCCTATCACAGCAGCGTCGCCACAGGGAAGGTAATTATTCGAAGCGCCGTTACATTATACTATTCACAAATTAAATATCGATACATATAAAACTAAAATATAAAATGTACATAATTAATTCACACTAAACGGTTCAAAAATTAAAAGCAGCTTCTTAAAATTAGAATAACATAAAAGTCTTTGGTCTGATTTCAATCGAAACCATGGGTGTAAATAAATTTGTTAATTTATAACGTACAAAAATCTTGAATTTTATTAATTGCTTTCGTGTTTTGTTGACCTTTGAGGTAATGTGTGACATTACTAACACTTTTAGCTTTAATCTACTTATTATGCGACCAACCTACATAAATTCGTCCATTTTTATAATCCTAATAACTTTATTGGAAGATTTTAATTTGTCTAGTTGTATAAAGCGATTTTTTTTACAGATTTGCAGACGCCCCCCGTAGACAATATTATGACATTTAGTTAAGTTATGCTAAAATTATGCACACCGAATATTACATTGTCCGATTTTCGATTTTATGCATCGATTGAACTTTGAATTGTATCGATATAATGTGCAATAAAAATTTTGTCCTCAAATCGGGCGGAATGACTCAATGTTTGTTTAACTTTTTATAGGTGCCGCCTCAGATAAAAGAGAATTAAATAATAGTTTTGTTTTTATCTTTTTAGAACAACTGACTATTAAAAGGCAATAAAATATGTTTTTTTACAATACTTTAGAAAAAAAATGATAATCATCTTAGGTGTCGCAAAATTCGTTTCGTATTTCTTTAATATTTTGTAAAAATATTATCTTGCAAAATATCATTTAGATCCATATTTCTTTTAAGGAATTCTGATGATGTCATTGATCTACATATTAATATTAAAAAAACAAGCTAACCAAAATATAAATTTCACTGCTAAAGACCTGATCTTTAGGCGTGGTATTGGCTTTTAGATTGCTGATCTTAGTAAATAGTTTTCTTATGAACTGAACGGTCTCTTAATTTATTTAGCACATCATTACTCTAGTCTCTATCCTAGTAGCCAACTCCTCGAGTCCCAAGATATGGTCTAAATGTTTAGTTTGCGACTCAATGGCAATTATTATATACTAGCTGTCCCACGTGGCTACGCTCCCGTCAATTAGCTACCTACCTACCCATCTATCCTATCTACCCTACCTACACTACATATATAATTGTTGCGTAACTTTAACCGCTTACGCAGCTCACGCAACGGAATCTCTCAAAAAGGAATAATTTTGCCCGTTTTTGCAACATTTTTCATTTATGCTCCGCTCCTATTGATCTTACCGTGATATTATATATCCTATAACCTTCCTCGATAAATGGACTATCCAACACAGGATTTTTATTTCTATTTATTCCAGATCAACCTCAACAGCTACATATTAATGATAAATGATTTTATTTCAGTAAGTGTACAAATACTTTTACATGTCGATCATATTTTAAAACTAGATGAGGTTGGCGTTTCCTATCTGAATATTCTGAGAAGAAAGGCCGAAACAAACTCAGAGGTCACAGTCGCTTTTAAAATCCAGACAATGTCTTAATTAGATCATGTGAAGACCATGAAGACCCCAAGGGTCTAATTGTGTGCCTTTGTCAACTTAAAGTAAAAACGGATTTTTATGAATAAATAAATAAATAATAATGTAGATTTATGTCTGAAATGGTCTTTTGAAGAAAGAACCAGCCAGATTGAGTGGACCTGTCCAGTCAGTGCACGCATTTGTCAATAACCGTGCAGCTCAACTCAGAATTAGTTGAGCTCCTTCCTCAACGATTCGATGAACAATACCAAAGAAAAGACATTCGGGTAGGCCGCATATATTATTCAAAATGCCAGACCATGATTAAAAACTAAATGAAAAAAAAAAGAATGAGCCACATAGTCTTCACATTCACAATAATTAAAATAAAATAATGTAATATAATAATGTAATAATTAAAATAAAAACTTTAAAAGGTATAATATTCTTACACTTTTCACTATTCATAAACCTTTGAAAGCATCTCATTTTCAATCGTATTTATGTAAGTATAATTTGCATTAAAACAAAACCAAACCAAAACCTTCGTTACCACTATGATCCAAATTGAAGAGAATTAATATTTATTTATTTGCTTATTTTCAGCAAAAAAATGGAGTGCCTGTCTTTTTCCATTTTTTCCGGTTTTGGGCAAGTATAGACCAGTAAAAAGGGAATTAAAAATAATAATAATAACTAGCTTCTGCCAGCGACTTCACCCCCGTGTAAAGTGTTCCATCGTCCCAAGAGAACATTATACCGAGAATAAAAGTAGCCTATGTGAAATTCCAGACAATAATCTATCCCTGCGCCAAATTTCATCCAGATCTGTTCAGCCATTCTGGCGTGATCGAGAAACAAATATACATCCATCCATCAAAACTTCCACATTTAAAACATTACTAGCTTCTGCCAGCGGCTTCGCCCGTGTGAAAAGTGTTTTATCATCGCAAGGGAACATTATACTGAGATAAAGAAGTTGCCATGAGCTATTGCAGACTAGTCTGTGCCAAATTTCATCCAGATCCTTTCAGCCGTTCTGGCGTGATTGAGTAACAAACATACACCCATCCAAACTTTTGCATTCATAATATTAGGAAGCAGTAAGACAAAGTGAGATAAACGCTAAATCCATTATTATTGCTTCTAGTCAAACTCACTCATTATAATAAATAATGATTAAAGTAACTCCCGAAAATAATAACCGACTAACTTACACGAACATTTAACTTCGTGTCAATACGAAAACCAAAGTTGTGTGTTAAATATTTTAAAAGGCATTCACTGCACAGTGTGACAACCAGTAATTATTGTGGACAAAATGTAAATAATATTATTGTGAAATCGCCGCCGCAGCGGGTGTGAAAACGTTGTTCAGAATTATTATTTTAATATTTTTGTGGTTTGTGAATCAAAAAAGTGAAAACGAAATTGATACGACTGACAATTTACTTTCTTATTTTATGGAATACATAAATTCAGGCTTATTTCCCATGAGAAAAGAAATAAAAAGTATTTGAGGTAAGCAGAAACTACAGATTACATCTCCTGCTATATTTATGCTATCCATCATCATCATATCACCATCGAAAGACACTGCTTGACAAAGGCCTTGCCCAAGCTACGCTACACTGATTGATCCTGTGCGCCTCGCATTCATCGGATTCTCGCAGCCTAAACCAGGCCATTGATTCACCTGGTGGGAGGCCTTCCAACATTGCGTCTTCCAGTTCACGGTCACAACTCCAGAACTTTACCATCCTATCATAATACTTTTCCTTCGTTAACATTCATACACCTGGTCATACATGCACGCCGCTGGCCTTTCCGAAGAACATCACCAACAAGATCCAATCCCTTCTATTGATGTATATGTCGTAGGAAAATGAGGATTCCAGAGATTTCACGAAATCCCAAAGGATACCACGAAATCACGGTAGATGTCGAATATTCTTGTTTATAACGTCTTCTTACTAAAAATGTTTAGTGATATGAATAAATGCTAGTATAATGTCGGTGATATGTCGTTTCACTAAACTGAATCTCGTAAAATGAAAAGATATATTTGATTATATTCCGTAATTACGTGGTGTTTGTGCAAAAGTGTCTAGGGATCAAGTACATTTTTAACTATAAAAAAATATCCATTTAATATTTACCAAGTCTTCCATACTGGCTTCTTACTTTAATTTCTATGTTTTGATCCCTATATTTTGATTAATTAAGAAAAATTGCAATTTTTGCATATTATGGCATAAAAAGCATAAATTTTGTTTTGCAAAATTAATACCTAAGGGATTTCTAATATGGTGTAAATATTTATTTCTTATAAGGAAAATTCACTTACAAAAACGAAGTAGTACAAAAGCGGAAACAGTCCATAAAGTACTATTTTCCAGAAAATACAAATAAAGACGAAATTCATAATAGAAAAAAAAAGTTTATTAAAAAAACAAATACCCGTCTGTTAAAAGCGAACTAAAAAAATGTAAACAAGAAAAAAATATAATTATGCTTTGCTGTCGCAAGATCAGGTTGTCAGCCAGCTTCCAGATGTATATCCACCAACTGCACATGATTTTCTTCTTGCTTACATATTTTTAGTTCGCTTCTTAAGCAGTCGAGTTTTTGATTTTCAAATAAACTTTTATTTGTTTATATTTTTGTAACATAACATAACCCTTTCCTTGCAGTCGGGTAAAAAACCTCGTTTTTGCAAAATCGATGTCTTCAAAGCAAATTGAAAACTTAAACCAAAAATAATACCTACTGAGACAATAATACCTACCAAGTACTCCAGATATTTCAAATTACAATAAAGAGAAAAACAACGTACCAATCAGTGCAACTCGCGAAGATTCGGCAAGTACAATCAATAAGAAAAGTGTTCACTGCTCTCATTTCGCGACGTCTATTTCACTGACGTGCAAATAAATCACCACCTTCTTTGGCTATAATGACGCGATTTTTTGAGACAGTCCGTGGTGCAATCTCAATTAGTGCGATGTGTTTCCTCGTTAAAATCGGCAAGCGACTGGTAGTACAGGTGAATACAGTTGTTCGCCAGTTTGTAGTTGATTTGTGTGCGATTTTTTTCCATGGAATGTCTTAAGGGTGTTTTCTGTTGCCGTTTTGCGCATTTTTGTGTGATTCTCGTCGGATAACGCTTGTAAGTTCAGGATTGAATTCATGTTAATGTGTTTCGTTTGTTTTTATATCGCTTTTGAATAGTATCATTATGTAAAGTTTTCTCTAACCTATGTATCATGACGATGTAGTTTATAATTCTCAGAATGTGATGTAATGTCATAACTATGCGAAATCAAGGTTCATTTTATCAGTTTGACGATTAAACTAAACTGCATAAACTATAGATTTATCACTTTGTACGTTTGGTTTTCAAAAATACTATGAACAACTTTTGCCTGTCAACAATTGCTGCTCCTGTCAGAAATTGCATCCGACTTCATCTGAAAAACATTCAATCTTGACACATGACAAACACTTGACACAAGATCCAGTTTGACACAGCCTCATCAAAATTAATCACCACTGTCGTCACCAGTACATTTCAATAATACAAAACTGTCATTACATTACTAACGAGGTACAATTCTCGTGCGGCGTAAACACCCGACTATATCGGGAAATGGCGGCCATTGCGAAAAAATTTGATTTGTTACTTCGACCGACATGACTTCAATTAAATTGAGTGACAAAAATCATGTCAAAATAAATTTTGTGCACCTTGAAAAGTATAACCCTTCCTTATTGCTTCCCCAATAAGGTTGATTTTTATTTTGGGAGGTGTAAAGCCTCGGTGTGACAATAAGAACGGAAAGACTTAATAAGATCAATTAAATCAGTTAAGGCTTTATTCTGCTGAACCATTTTGAGTGGTTGTACTGTTATGTTTTACAAATTAACGTCGCCTTTATTGTTTGCGGATGCTGGATTATGGTTTAAAGGGCTCATTATTATAATTTGTGTTGTTAATTAATGTTTACGAGTGTTTATTGGAATTGTTTTATGTGTTGCCTTCTGTGAAAATGAGGATGCCTTTATAATTGACCGATCAGTAGATTGTTGTACAAGAAAAAAAAATGTGCCTTGTTGATTTATAGGGACAGAAACTGAATAGGTAAGTCTTGGTGTTATATCTGGTGGACAACTGCTCATGTAGTCGGAGGATCGACCCTTTTCAATGGAGGTTGCAAGACTTTCCATCAGCGTTGCCAGATTTTTTTTTTTGGCAGGTCGGCATTAAAACTTTTTGAGTGAGAAAGCGGGATTCGTCGATAGCGGGACATAAAACGTATAAAAAGTTTTATTCATTATTAAAGTTTGTTGTTTCAAACAATAGTGTGAGGAGTGAGTGTTACCTATAATGATAGAGTAATTATTTATTCATAATATTTTTAATATGTTAAGATTTAACTTCTTTTAAAGTTTCCTGGAGCATTAGTTTCTCGCATCCGACCATTTTAAATTAATCTGTGAAAAACACGTTCAGGAAAGCAGTTTGATGTTGAGATACGTAATATGAAAGATAATAGTTAAAATATCCCCGAAAAGCGGGACCGAGCCTGTCCCGCGCGGGACATCTCGCCCTATACATAAAAATCGGGACGTCTGGCAACGCTGCTTTCCACCCACCCTAATTATAGGTCCATTAAAATATGTGTGAGTCATTTCTCAAAAGATCACTTCAGTCAATCTGCATAGGCTTCATATTGTAATGTGACCAAGATAATAATTATGTAAACTTTTAATGAGTCTGAGACCTCTGAGTTTGTTTTGGTGTTTCTTCTCAGAGTAGTCGAGATAGGAAACAGCGACCTAAACTAGTTTTTTCATAGAGTTTATTTTAACTTATTTACAGAATTAAATATCATTCATCTTTTTATCCCTTGTACATAAGGTAAAATAATGTTTCATTAAATAGGGGAAGCTTAATGTAATTCCATAATAATTATGTCTTTCATTTTGTATCAACTTCCTCTGTTTACTAACGACTGTGTTACTTTTTACCAACGGCTCTACTTACCATACTTACATACATCTAATTACACACAGATCAAACAGAGTTTCTTCAAACAACAAGTGTAATCAAAGGAGCATTTTCTAAGAAGATGTGAACTCATTTGACTAATCACAAAAAAAACAGTAGTAGTTCACAGTAGCTAGACAAGAACTCATCTGCATATTCACACCACCCAACATTTAATGGACCATATTTTCAAAGGGAATGAGTTTAAATTTGAATCGGCTCAAAATGGAATAAGCCCAGTGAGTCCACTCATGAATAATTATGGAAAAAAAATTCATGAGAAATAAAAATTTCTAGAAATGCTCTTCATGAATATTTAGTGTGACTGTTTGCTTGTAAACACTGTCTGTCTGATTGTCATGTTGTCTTTTTTTGAATATTTTTTGCTTTTTATTTTCTTTATGTAGGTGAGTGTTTGTTTTTCTAAATGTATCACAACCGTGTTGAACAGTTTGTTATATGCATGATTTTGTGTAACAAAATTGGTTAATGTAAACTTTATTTCAATAAATTTTAAGTCTATGTTGTGATAACCATCTTTATGTATGCTTAGAAACACGCAGAGTTTTTATGAGATCTGTGTGAAATATGTTTTATTTTTCTTTCTTTGTTTTCTGTCTGGAACTTGGTTTGTGCAAGAAGTGTTGTGTATGTGAGTTTAAATGTTTGTATATGCACCCATGATACAGGAAGAAATTACTAATGTGGGATGTATTTTACAAAAAAAAAATAATAAAAAAAAACATTTTAGAAACAAAATGGATCTTAGTATTGTATATGACTCATGTATTTTTTATATTGTAAATATAGGAAAATTAAATGAAACTTCAAAAAATTTAAAGGCACTCGCTTTTATTATTTTTTCTCTCAAATATATTAAAATTTACTTAAAAACGTAAAAAAAATGTAAACACATAGTTTAAAAAAATATCGTATCACACTGATAACAACAATTAGTCAATTACGTCTCAAAATTGATAATTTAGTCAGTACTGCAGACTTACTAACAAAAACTGTGTCTACTAATTTCTGTAGAAATTATTTAAAACGATAGCTGCCAGTTACAATTTACATAAGGCACATTTATTTTCATAATTATATATTTAACAATAACAAAAAAAAAATGTGTGTTGCCAAAAATTTTGAGGAATGGCGTGCGATTGAAGAGACCTATTGCCTAGTAGTGGCTGCCGGGCCCAAGCATTGAAGCTCCGTCACTGGCCCGTGCACGGACGTGTGTGAACGAGTTCATATAAAATGTACACATCGATATTTTTTCGAACCCCTGACGGGGCTCGGTCCGTCCACGTCCCGGGCACGGCCCTGATATGATAAAATAAAAATTTGACTTAGCCAATATTTTATGTAATAAGATGAAAAAAATTGTAAGTAAGCCTGCTACTTGTACTTTATTGAACAACGTTTTTACTAACTATTTTGGCAAAAGACACTGACAATCTTAAATTTTTCTATTTGCCTATATATGTACAAAAAATTGTGACGTTTTAGGAGTAAGATAATTACAATAGCTCATTTTACAAAAAGTATTTCGATGGCACCATTTTTTTTTTGTAAAAATCAAACTAAGTACATATGTACCTCCACTTTGATATGTATTCCTCATAGCTATTTTTTTTTTCTTAACATTAGTACGTATTGAGTATTCAAACGTCAATATAAGTTCTTTTTTCACAATGTAAATACAATACAAAAATATAAAACTTATGTTCTTATAGAATAGAACACAAAACGCTTAAAAGAGCAAATACTGGCACCAGAAAATAATTAAAATAAGATATAATAAGTACTGGAATGAAGTGAGCATTGGAATTTGTTATTGTCATAAAAATATCTTCAACAAAATAAAAATAACAAAAGTAATAACACAAGCATATCAAAATCAAAATTACGCTAAGAATAAAAACTAAAACCTTACAAACTACTTACGAAAATTAAAAAAAAATGACTCAATACAAACTGGCCTAACAACTAAAGAAATAAATACTTAATTATTAAGTACATAAAACAAAAACTAATTTTTTACAAGACTCTTAAAGTTTGTACATTAAAATTTTGAGCTTCGTTTTAACTGGCCTTTGATCCCATAAGACATTAACTAAAAATGGTAAAACATACACTGGCACATTCTATAGTTGGATGTGTTTAGACATAGCCCTTAATAGATACCAATCTATGAAAAAGTTACTTTTTCGTAACTTTCACACGTTTACAAGATTTTTTCGCTGACGTCATAACTATTTATTCGAAAAGTTCATTGAAATAGTTTTTTTCATAAGTCTTTAGAACTATGTCTACAACACAATTAAGAAATAACATTGATTAAATCCTACCTAAGAATAGATACAATAACAATGTCATTTCTCATATTTCTTCTACTGTACTTTGCTTTACTACTTACAACTATAAGTCCATGACTTGCATTACAAACTAAATAAAAACTAATTATGGTAAATAAGATCAGGTAATCAAGAAGAAAGGAATGTAGTCAGCTAAATACTGTATGGCTTGAAAGAGTATTAACAAGAATACTAAAATATTATTTACACATAAATAGAAAACCGTGGCTGTACAAAATTGTACAAAAAATACTAAACATTCAACCAGTCATTGGCACCTCTTCCGTCCGTTTTGGGACCAGCGAGAGATCTAAAGGATTCTTCATTATTTCTTTACTGTTTTCTTCGCTCAAATCAATTGACAGTTCTGGTTCTGAATCACTAACTTCTTCGTTCTTGGGGCTTCCAAATATCATGGCTGTAGACTTTATCGATAAGTCTATAGGTTGGTCTTGGTCTATGGCTACACCAGCTACAGCTGGTGAATGTAGGAGCAGGTCTCCACCGTTCCGGTTTTGCCAAGTTGCAAGCCCGGGTGGGGCTGCTCTCATAGATTGTAGCTGAGTTGGGATGTATGGAGCACTTCTTGGTGAGAAGCTTGGTGGCGCAGACACTGTTCCGAAAGGCGATGGGGGCATCGTAGGCTTCCGTTTTCTGTCTTTGCTGTGATTCCTAATCGCTTGTAACCGTACATCCTTGTCGCTGCAGGGAGACGATGCTGGTCTAAAGATACTGAGGCCGCTTGTACTTCTAGAACTGTTATCGTCTTCAGGATCTGCTGATGATGCTCCTGAATCTGACGGTGACACGCTTTGCCGTGACACGTCTTCCGTAAAAGGACTCTTTTCTGAGTTCTTGTAATATTCTGCTAATGCTGCCGCTGGTAGTAGATTCGTCGGTAGATAGGACGGATTCATAGATGAGTTAAAAGTGGGTGGAGATTTACTGGTTTGCATGTGTTGTATATGTTGCTGTTGCTGTTCTTGGAGTAAGCAGTGGATCTTGAACCAATTCGATCGTCTCCCGTACCGTGAGCCCGACTTTGACATGCCAACGAGGAGACATTTCCGTAGCCTGCAGGCTTTGCAAGCCGTTCTATTCTTCTTGTTGATCACACATTCCCCGTTGTTCTTGCACTCCGATATCGAGGACAGGTTGTTGTACGTCCGCCCGAAGAACGACTGCAACAAAAGAAAGCATAATTTTAATTAACCAAGCTCGTTAAGATCATATTGATAATGATATATGAGAATATGATATATATGCAAAATATGGAAATTAAAAAGGGCACTCGATTTTCTCGAGAAAACGACAACGCCAATTTTGGCTTACACGGCCGCATTAATTTAGTTTAAAATATCGACAGACTTCCGTCGGCATCGCATAAGAAACAACAATTTATAAGCGATACAGTTAAAACGAATCATCCGTGGGCCCATTCAATTCGGTCCGTCCCCGAACGGAATTAAAAATTACATTTTTCAAAAAGTCATCATAAAGAGCAGTGCAAGGCGTATTAAAATCTGGGTCAACGCGAAGAAGGTCGTATCTCACACTTAATATTACAGAAGTGAGCATCGCTACGGGTACGTTGCGTCTCGCGACGTAAGTAATGGGGGTCTTTTGCGAATTTTTTGTAAATAAATTTGGAAGTTACCCCGCTGCGAGCGGTTTCGGGTCTCTTCTTACTCAATTAAACTCATACAAAAGCGTAAAATATGTGATTGTGCTACAGTTTCACTCCGCGCCGCCGCGTGGTCGGTGCACTTTCAGCAGTAAATAACGATGTGCCTCATTATTTTGGATTATAACAATATTTTGGAATGCAATATGCGATTATTGGTACGCATATTGTTTGCATTATACTCGCTTGTGAGAATTTGAATCTTAATATAAAAATCCAACTTTCTAATTAGGCTCAACGAAAAATTATGGATTTCAATTATAAAAACCGAAGGTAAATAATATTTGCTCTGTATTCATTTATATAAACTGACCCGAGTCATAACGAAGCATTATAAAACTGTCTTTATGATAAAAAAGGAGGCAAGGTCGCAACAAATTACAATAATCAAGATGTCATAGAAACTGTAACGAGACATTTTCGACACCCACAGATAAGCAAACTAGCGAAACCGGAATTCTTGAGATCACAAAAAAATTTAGTAGACACTGTGGACACGTATTCCACCTATGCCAAAAATAACGTAATAAGCAGTAGCATTGGTAGTCACGGTTGTGCACTGTGCCCTTTTTGACTTGGACGGGAGTGTAGCGGGTAGATTGAGGTAATTTCGCGAACGCATGTATGTGAGTCACTAGATTAGAAATTTCAGATAAAACCGTCTTCCTTATGGGCCAGCCGCGTTACAGATTGTGTTCTCTAATTGAGGCTCGTTCCGTAGTACGTGATGTGATTCTCTTTAGTTATGATGCGAAATAATCTTTGTAATAATGGGCATTGTCCATTTTTCACAAAATAATTGGAGTTTATGTTGCAATAAACTTGGTATCCTTTTTTGTGTGGTTTTCTTTTTTAGTTATCTGAGTTTCGGTACTTACATACAAATGTTTTATGATGGAATAAGAAGGTTTTAATGATGATTTCGATAAGGGACCAAAATAAATCATACAACAGAGACTTTACAAGTGACATACTAATTCTAATTCAAAGCGTCGAATTATAATTATTGGAAAAGCCAAAAACGTATAGGATTGTCAAGCACTATCGATATATCATTGACATTTCGAGTCATGCGATGCATTTTTGCCATGCGATGTCAGTAATGGCGATCCATTACTGACATCGCATGGCACATTGTCTAGAGTGTCAGTAACGTTCACCTCTTCAAAGTCAAATACTTTCAAAGTATCAAAATGCAATTTAAAACCTTACCAAAATATCATAACCTTATATTAAGCTGTTACACACGTATATGGTACTGAATAAAAACAGTTCAGTCAGGCGCTAGAAAACATCGCTGAACCCACACACTGATTCTACATTCCAAAAGGCCGTAAGTTCCTTAGTGGCGCCATCTGCCACATTAGTCATGAGCTACTAGAGCGATTTACATAATATCGTAAAGCAATGTCATCGATCCGTAATCGATTTGTACCACTTGGTGGTCTGCTGTGCCCCTGAGGAGATAGGAGCATAACGATTTATTTGGATGTTTTTTTGTACATTATTTACATGGGTGAGCCATTTGTAACTTGATATCTGTGCATAAAAATAATTATACCTACAAAATTGAATAAATATATTTGAGATATTTAAGAGACCCGCTATGTCGATCATTTATTTCTTCAGCTTCCTTTTAAAACCGAAATAAAACAAAACGGACAGAGATATTTCTGGATTCTCTATTGAGGGTGAGTGGAAATTCAAGGACATTATGGATAGTCAAGTTTCAGGAATAAGTACCTGGACGACCGAGCTCTGCTCGGGTGAAAATAGAAAAAACGACGTTTTCTAAAAATGAAACCTAGCTAGAAACCCGCTGCACACAAAATTTCATGAAAATCGTTGGAGCCGTTCCCGAGATTCAGATTATAGATATACATATATACAAGAATTGCTCAATTAAAGGTACACTTTTCTTGTTTTGCTTCTGCATTTACATACATACGCAAAAAATATATAGAGTTAGAGAATAATTGAAGTTCTTTTTTTTCTAAGTATCAGCTTTTTGCTTCTAAACTGGTGACAGATTTAAAAACCTACAACATAAAACTAATAATAAGAAAATGCAGTTGCTTGAACTATCCGTTAAATATTTCAAGATTTACGCGTTCCATTGCGTTCCCTGTTAAAACCTCACCCTGTATTATATAGCTTAACTAGCTGTGTGTGCCCACGCGGTTTCGCTCCAGTCAACTGGCTACCGAATGTTGCGTTACTTTAACCGCTTACACCTATAACCTTCCTGGATAAATGGACCATCCACAACAAATAGAACTTTTCGAATCCAACCAGTAGTTCCTGAGATTAGCGCGTTCAAACAAACAAACTTTAATGTCCTTTAATATAAAGGTAGTCCAAGTTTGTATTCTTGCTTGAAAATGGGGAATCGGTACTTAAAATGAATTTCATATTCTTCAAAATTGTATAATTAAGAGAACTGTGACTATAGAATTTCTTCTTCTTCTTCCTACCTATTATATAGATAGACAGATATTAGTGAAAAGTAAGTCAGTGACAGCGTGACGTTGTACAGAGCGTAACAGAAGAAGAAAACGTGTTGCAGATGATACACTTAAGAAAACCCAATATATATATACAAGAATTGCTCGTTTAAAGGTATTAGATAGATTGATAGATATAAGTGAAAAGGGAGTTAGTGACAGCGTGACGTTTTACAGGACGTAATAGAAGAAGAAAAAGTGTTGCAGATGATAAACTTAAGGCGATATATACGCCCCAAAGTAAACGCAGTACTGGACGTGCGCCCGCTCGATGCCAACGTATCAATATTGAACCTCCTTTTGAACAGTTTTGTTTGCGAAATGTTATTTAATTTACATATGCTATGTTAGTTATGAAGAAATTCCAGCCATAAATTTTTCGGTGTAAAAATATTTTTAAACCTCCAAGTCGTTTTTGAGGAGCTAGCGAGGTTGCTAATTATTTTTTTAAAGCAAATCAATTTATTATACGAAAAAATCATGTTTAATAAATAATGTACACGAAACAATAATAAATATATTTTTTTTTCAAACCTTTTAACCTAGCTGTTACTAAGGAATATGCTTTAGAAAGTTACCGTTTTACGACACTAAAGCGCATGTAGGCCCTTAAGAAAACCCAAGTCACTAAGATTTAAAAACCAGAAGACTTTCTACTACAGTTAAAGAAGTTCACAATGTTGATACGTTACATCAAGTCCACAAGCCACAAGAAAGCCCGGACTACAAGAATGCGTCATCAAACAACAATATGATCGACATTAATGTCGCCCGGGCGTAATTTACGGCGGGCCACACACTCGTCAAAATGTACAGATTAACCGCCCAGTATGCAAATGGGTAGTAAAATCACCAAATTGAGTAATCTCATTGATTTATGTGCGATTACCAGCTGTTTAAAATTTGTATTTGTGTTTAACGAGTGTCGTTTTTGTTATCGGCTTGCGTTAATTGGTTGATAACGTGTATTTTTGTCCTTAAGAAAAAATAAACGGATTATTTAATTGAATAAGGAAATAAATGGAGAGCAGTTAATGAACGCCCATTTGTGTTTATCGGTTATACAATATGGGTAATTTTCTGTGCCATGACCACTAAATAATAAAAGAATATTAACAACAAAATATTGTGGTAGGTCATGATATAATTATATTTACAAACTTTTCCTGCAGCTTATCTCTCGTGGTCTAATCCCAGCATTCATATAACAAACCCCGGCATTACCGGAATAAAATGGATCAGTAATTAACTTCTAAAGATTATATCTTACATATTTACCTATCTTGCGAAAATTAAAAGTATGAAAGTGATTGCAACAAAAACATACAGTTTGTGTTTCAATCACGCAAAAACGGCTGAACGGATTTTGATGAAATTTTGCACAGAGATTTTTTTTTATAATATTCCCTAGGACTTCTTCTCGTATCGTGGGTGCATTAACATTTGCTGCCGTAATTATTGAAACAATTAAGAAGTCATTTTGTCTCGCGAGAGGTGAGTCCTTGGCAGCGAACGTGTTAACAATAATAATATGTTTATTATATTATAAATTAACATACACAAACAACCAGACCGGAAAAACAGTTAACAACCCAGATTCCAATGACTAGAATTAATATATCCCCTTCGACTTTAAGAAGGGTGGCAGAAAACACCTTGTTACTGTTACATAAAAAGTATGGACACCATAAAATGGAACAGATGCTTACCGATAAACACTTGTGCATGCCTAATTAAAAATGTTCCTCAATAGAGAAGCCTGAATAGATTATATTGACTACAATGATACGACAGAAGTATCACTTGATACAATACTAACTTTTTTCCTCAGCTTTGCTCCAGTTGCCTATCCCAAAGAAACCTTGCTATTTGCCGGGTTAAGATTTATTGTATACCTCTCAGAGACAAATTAGCTTTATATGAGTGTTTTTTTTTTCATAATCTGATCTAATTGAGACCTTACGTTCCTATAGAAAATATCTGTTGCCCATTCAATATTTTGAGTCCGTTCTTGTTCTTACATAATAATTATCAACTATTATGTAAGAACAAGAACGATACAAGATGTTTTTCGCTTGATTTATCCAGCTTTCGAAAACGACTGCTCATTTATTTTGCACGAACTAAACATGTGAACTATCAATGCATCGAAAACATCTCACCTTTTATCACCCGGTTGCTGTTCAATGCCTTAAATTAAAATATTTCGATGGCTTCTGGAGTGGGCCTTCTGAATTCTCTGCTGTATAAAATTTAATAGGATCCTAGTTAGCCTCATATTTACGATAGTATATTTGAACCATATCTGGTTAAATCGACGAGGTGTATGGCTTACTGGCTCTAACAAATTGTTCGTTCAACGACCGTAATATTGTTTATAGGACCAATGCTTTCACATTAATGAGATGAGATGAAAATCTTTATAAAAAGGGTATGTAAGTAGGTAAGTAGTGTCATAGACGGTCAGTCATCTCCTCCAGATAGGTTCCGTATAAGTTATTCAATAGATATTAAAACCATGTATTGATATATATTGAGTCAAGTCATGGCTCTTTAACTTGTCCGCTGGTAGGTTGTGTTTCATGATTTTTACAGTTAAAAGATATATTTTTTTTATTGATGATAGGCTTGCGCTTGACCACTATGCGAGAAACACAGAACCATTAGATACGCATATGCTTGGGATAGGTCCCATGGTGAATGTTTTTCGGCTTGTATGTATTTAAAGGGTTCAACCAACTCTACCTATCACAATTCACTGTTAGACGAAGAACTCACCCAAGCTCACTTATCATCACTGGTAAGAGCAGTTTCACAATGCATCTGATATGAGTCCGGATTTGAGTTCAGAGTTCTATCCGAATTAAGAATGTCCTGAATTCGGTCGATTCTAATGCGAAACACCTTTTACAAGTAGTACTACGGCTACTTCGGCCCGAAATTTCTCGGAATTAGATTGGATGCAGTGAATTTTTTTATTTTTTTTTGGATACAGAATTTTGTTTTTTTTTTGGTTTTCTTGCAATTACAAGAATATTTACTTTTAATGTATTATATTATTTTGTTTTAATTATTGTGAATGTGAAGACTATGTGCATCATTCATTTTTTTCTTTTTAATTTGAATTTATCTCAGTTAGTTTTTAATCATGGTCTGGCAGTTTGAGTAGTTTATGCGGCCTACCCGAATGTCCTCTCTTTGGTATTGTTCGTCGAATCATTGAGCTCCTTAAATTCTGAGTTAAGCTGCACGGTTATTGACAAATGCGTGCACTGACTGGACAGGTCCACTCAATCTGGCTGGTTCTTGCCTCAAAAAACCATTTCAGATATCAATCTACATGGTCTTCATATGATCTAACCAAGATTTTGTCTGACCTCTGATTTTGTTTCGGCCTTTCTTCTCAGAAAAAGTCAGATAGGAAACGCCGGCCTCATCTACTTTTTAAAAATATGATCGACATGTAAAAGTGTTTGTACAAACCAACTTACAGAAATAAATTAATTTATCATTCAGAAACCGCTCTAGCAGTGCAAATCCATAACAAACAGTGACGTATCAGTAAAATAAAAGTTGGTACCTTCCCATGAATGGAATACAACAAAAAACCCTAATATATCAGCATGCAAATCTCAGAATGACAAATGTACGAAGAATTTTGAATCTTGCGTGGGTGGGTACCAGGTTCCCACGGCCTATGAATATATACAACCACTTTCGTGCAACGACAATGTTATGTTGAGTCGCAGCCATTTTTATTAAGATTACATTAGATTTATTGATGGAAGAATTATAATATTTTCAAAGATTTATTCTGGTATCCACCGCCGTTACGGAGTGCCGTTAATCATTGAAATTGGTGTTTGATATTTTTTTGTTGTTAGTCAGGCAGGTGTTTTGTTTCGAAGTTATTTTAGTTTTACGAGAAACTGTAGTAAAAGGTGACATCATCATTTGTAAGCCTTAATGGCCACTGATCTCTCGTTCAATTAAATCAGTTAATAAAACCATGCGATTTCGATTAGAGATAAAACTGCTACAGATAAACTTTATCAATTTATGTTACTGTCAGTAAGATATAAGTAGAAACTTAGGTTTATACCCAAATGTTGTTGAATCTATGTATGTAGGTCCAGATGTCAAAGACGAACAAGCGTTATGTCAATGATGAAAGTCGCCAAGAAGCCGAAAATGTATGGAATTGACATGCGCTATATAAATGTCACGTTGACTATTGATAATCATCGTCTGTTCATAATAATATTTTTTTCTAGAGCCCCATGGCATTCGTGCTTCCATTAACAGTAATTATTATATGTATGAGAAAAGTGGTGGCCCAGTGGTAACGGCCGCAACTAACAAGTTGTAGATCGTGAGTTCGAACCCACAAAAAATTTACACTTGTGTAAATTTTTTCATCACCACTGTTCCCTAAACGGTGAAGGAAAACATCGTGCGGACACCTGCCCTAGAACCAAAAATTCGAAGAGTTTCCTCTCTCAGAGAGGAAGCCTGTGTCCCAGCAGTGGGAAAATTAAAAGGATATTGATGATTATTAAATAATATATAATAATCATCAATATCCTTTAAGCAATATATTATATTGCTTTAAGAGCCATATTCATTAAAAAAACCGTATGATTAGTTTAAATATTGATAGCAGATTCATAATTTAAATTCTCCATTAATTTGAATTAAGAACTAATGATCAGTGTTTAAAGTAGTACGTGGTTATTTTTTTTAATGTAAAAAAGGCTGCAAATTATCTATAATCGTTGGTTTTTCAGTCAATTAATTACCGTAATCATAATTGTTTCGAAAGAGAACATGCGCAGGAGCAAAGCGCTTTCCAATTGGAAACTTCATCGTATCTTGTAAACCCAACCTTATTGCAAATGTACCAAATGTCCATAACACCACCACAATATTGCGTTCAACGAACATATTTTGTACACTTAACCCTACAAAGCTGATGCGGTATTGTGTTACAAAATGACGGGTTTTGACCCAAAAATTGTGTAACCCTGTGGTTTTACATGTGATTCATGTGTTTTGCCCTAGCAGTTCTGGGTAAATGTAATATTGTATGTATATTTGTTACTGACAAATTGTCGTTTTTGGTTGGTTTGCAATTGTGTTTTTGGGTGCGGCGGAGAAATAGTGCCATCTTGATTTTGAGGGTGTGGAGTTACGTGTTTAACGTGATTTTTTTCCTGTAATACAGTTACAAAAACAATAAGAAAACATTTATGAAGAAATGGATAACCAGTAAATTAAAGAAGAAAACGGTTTGCAGCGATTCTACGTAATATGGGAAAGGGTAGGAAGAAGATGATGAAGTTGAATAACCAGAGAAAATCAGATTATTGAAACCTACGATTATAAAATAATTATATTGATACACGCATAAACAAGAATTAGAGAAACAAAAAAAAACCAACACTACAAAATTCAGGTTTGTAGGTGTACGAAACTAACACTACAATGATCCGAAAACCAACCTAAACCACTAGCCTAGACCGAATTAACTAGACCATTGTTCACTATCACAAACTCGCCATTGTCTCCAAAATCAGTCACACCGAACCAAACCAGGACTCACCTTATTTTTATCAGACATTATTAATGACAAGAAACATCTGGCTTTAAATTTCAACACACAGTTTGACCTAGAAACGGTTCTTATCAATTTGCAGTGCCTACTTACGAAAATGGTGTTAGCAATAAATCTCGGGTGTATATTTTTAGTGTTGGAACGGGCATTGGAACGATCGCAGACAATAGTTCACGATCGATAATGGCTGATCGGTGGCAAGTGCCATGGTCACTTGTGTTCTCACGGAATAATGGCGGTCGGCGAGACCGGGGTAGCGGTGACGGGTTGAGCGGGTAGCGGGTTTTATTTTTATTTTGAAATTAGAACATTTAAGTGTTCTTAGTATTATTTTAACACAAGTGAACCAAGATGTCCACCAGCAGGGAGAAGAGGCGAATAATCATGAGGTGAATTATACCTGTCTTTATAGAAATCGCTAAGTGAGATGGACTTGACGAGTGATATGACGTAGAAGAAGTAGTTTATCTCCTTCAAAACCACTCTCAATTTACCTATCCTAGTCGGTAAAAGTTATTACCGAATATAAGTCAACCTATCATTAAAAAATTACCGAGGGATTGATGAACACTTGTGCTGTTTACAACTTTTACCTATTTCTGTAAGAATTTCACTTTGTCTAAAGCTCAAGGACTATAAAAATATTGCATTCAAGTAAAATCAAATTTGCATTCTATTGTGGTGTACAATAAAGTATATATTCAATCTATTCATTTATTGTCGCCTACGCTACCGCTCATCACCAACGCCTCCCCACACAAAACGAACGATCCTACCCGCGGGCGGTGCGTGCATTTGGTAGCGACGGCGCATCACTGATCGCCGCGACCTATATACACCACAAATTACACGGATTATGTAATTATTGTACAGACTTTGTATTGAAATTGGTACGAGGTTTTTTGTTTATAAAAATTTAGTTTATTTTTATTTTATTTTGTTGTGTTAGTTGTAACATTATGGATTGCAGTGAGCTAACATTTTGAATCAGTGAATCAGATAGGGATCTGTCATCGTGTCTTCGTACGCACAAAGCCTGTTAGGAACAATTTGATAGGAATACAGCTAAGGAGTGGCAGACCAAGTCGGTGTTTGTGTCTCCTGTTAGCTGTATCTTGGGGTTCTTTAAGTCAAGAGTGAATAGGTTACTTCTAGGCAAGTGTGCTCCATCCTCGACCACATCATTGTATACCATCGGATGACATAGTGGCAAAACGGGTGCCCATCAAAAATATTATTGGCTTGGATATTGTATAATGAAAATAACAAACAAGAGGTGATACCCATCAAGCTCCAATTTTCCTTACCTCCTTAATGACTGATGATACTGTAAGGAATTACACAGGTAGGTATGTCGAGACAATCGAAGACCGATATGACAAATCTTTTTTATGCTAGCTTCTAATATGTCGTACATAATTGATTAGCCAGTCCATTAAAAATAATTAACCAAATCACCCCAAATAACCTAACCGAACTCAGCATTTATCAAACAACATACTACAAGCCCCAACCGATACCACCGACCTCAGTGTCGGGTTGCGCAACCAAGGAGCGTCCTGACGTATAGCCCGCGATTTCTGTCCGCGATTACCGGCAAAACTTATTACACACTTACATAACTTAAAGATACGCATAAAGATACGGAATTTATATATTTTTAAGTTATATTCTGTAACTTGAGTCTGTTATAATGTGTGATAATTTATAATTGGGAACGTCTATGACGTAGGAATGTTGGGTTACAGTTACGGGATTGAATGGGATAAAGAGATTAAGGTATTGTATATTTTACGCAGTATGAGTATCTATACCTTTTGTTGATTACGTGACGACCATAGGGTCATACAGAAGTGCGTCACCAGTCCCTTGTAACTCGCACTCTTTCTACACTCAACGATCTATTGGACATTAACATCTTTGTTAAATTTAAATAAATAAATATAGCATAACCACAGACTATACTTGACATCCTTGATAGATTGTTACAAGAAGGATGATGCTGACCAACCTTTTTGAATGTTCTAAACGACAATTAAGTTTGATTTATTTTTGCAATACCAGATGCAAATTTTCGTGTCTGTTACTACACCCCCGTTCCTTTTAATGATAGGTCTTCCCAAAAAGAGCTCTACTAGTTCAAGAAATCAACCGTTCCCAACCTACTCAAACGTCTGGCTACCAAGTACAAACCATTCCCACATCAGCATATAAATTATAAAGACATATTCGCTCCATAAAAATAACAATAAACTCGCATTATTCTAATTCTACGTCAGCTTTCCCCATCACACAAATTGATTCGCTTATCTCAACGTTCGAACATAATTCAATCACTTAAAATAGTGATGTAAAAGAAATATTCACACATTTTGAATAATATATTGATCTATAAACAATCTGGTAGGTTTTTTGCTGCCCACGCGCAACGAAATGTGTATCAGATGGCTCGGACGGTTCGGAAAGAGTTTTCTTTGACCTCCGCCTACGCTGGTGACTTGTGACTATGCAAATAATGGGATGTAAGGTATGGGTGTGCGTAAGTAATGTTTGAGCTTTTATGTGATAAAGAATTGATGATAAAATGTGCGTCATTTGTATTTGGTGTCGTTTTTATTACTGGAGGTGCTGCTTTTTCTTCGTGTTAGATTTTGTGTTCTTAATTTATATGAGCATTGACTAGTACTCAGTCATGACGATTTAGTGTTGGTCTTGCAAAGGTCTCTTATCGTGCAGGTGCTTTTTCACGAAGAGCTGCATAAGAGATGGGACATTGCTTTTGGAGGATTGATATACTGTCAATTTGATATTTTTGTTGTGTGCTTTATTTTTCTGCTTTTACCTACGAGTATCTAGATGTATGTATCATGATAGTAATATTTCGTGTCATTTTCGTTGATGGTGATTTTGTTTATACTGGCTTTCAAGTCTTTCAGGATATGCATCTTAGTGCAATGACTTAGATGTTATTGGTCCTTAAATTGCTTATACCAATCCTAAAATTTTCAGCAGCTACTATGATTTTGACTTTAATGGAGTTTATGTGAGCATCATAATTATGTTTATGTAAATTATGTTTGTTTATCTAAAATTGATAGCCGATTGATACGCAGAGTTGACAGTTAGTAATTAAATGCAATGTCATATGCATAGATTGGAGATAAGATAAACAAATTAAATATGTATGAAAGAAGACAGTAATTTATATGTTGATTTAATTTAGAGGGTATCGTAAATTAGGGATTTTTATTATTGTTTACTTTCAGTATGTGCTTAGTAAAGAAAACAAAGAATAAACAAACGATGGATGTATAAAATGTGTCAATGATGATAAAGCTAGAATGTGTTTAAATATTGAGACCACAGCTGATAAGTTTCTAATGTAAGCTTCGAAGAAGACGTGGGTCGCCAAAAGTTATTTTCATAAAGTGATAGTAAAATGATTTACAAATAATTATATTGAATACATTGAAACTAGAATGGGCTTTAATACTGAGACTAAATCTGAAAAAAACCATGTTAATTACGCAAGAAAAAAACGTGATTCGCCAACCCCAAATATTTTGAAAATAGTTCAAGACGATTAACTTACAGTAAACCTAAAATTACACCCGGGGACTACTATAAAATGATCTTGATTTGTATCTACTCGTACTTAGCATACGTTTTAATTCTATTTACACTAAGCATTCATTGAAATCACAAAAACAAATGCGTCGTTTTGTATACGACTCATTCGATCGGTAAACGATCTGTTTTATCAATTCATTTAGAACTTGGTATTAAATTATTCAATTTGTTTTTTATAAAACACGCCTATTCTTATGAAATTCGTCACTCAACCTTCGCACGATACACTTTCCATTTCCAAGAAAATATAGAGAAACTAGTTTAAATATTGCGTATTATTTCGAAACAAATTAAATTTGGAATTCATTGATGAAATCTTAGAAAGAAAGTAGGTATGACAGAATGTGTCATCTGGACAGACAGTCGTCGTAAATCCTGCTCAATAGATACGGTACCGTTCTTTAAAATTTTGAGAATTATTGGAGTGGAAAGCTATCCAAATACGTAATTTTGCAAGCTAAAGTTGAATTTGGGAAATATAACAATTTGAAGTTCTTGATGCAAAAGGCTATTCTTTTAAATTATAATATTAATAATAAAACCTTTTTATTTACATGCACTTACATTGAATTTGAACTAACATAATACTACAAATATATAAAAAGGTGTGTTTAGGGCATGGCTCCTCTCCGGATTTAGGCCTCCTCCAACTGTTTCCATAGTTTTCGATCTGCCACCTTCGTCATTCAGTCTTCGCCGGCTGTGTTTTTAATTTCATCGACCCATCGATCTTTAGGTATTCCTGTTCCTTTTTCCTGGATCCCTTTCATTTTGTGACTCGTTTAGTCCATCTCCAGTCTGTACTGCGGGCGATGTGACCAGCCCGTCTCCATTTTAGCTGTTGTGCATGACGTTCTGCGTCTATTAATTTTGTTTTCTTGCGAATATCTTCGCTCTTGATTTTATTCTTATTCTTTTAAATTATGGGTCATTAATTTACTGACGTGACTCCTAAGTGTGTCGAAGTTATGATTCTCCAAAGCAATCTATATTTGTATTAACAGCGAAGTTAAATTTTAACAACGTTTTAGTTTGATACTGACTGTGAATGTGACCTTTTCACTTCAAGAAAGCAAAATCAATTAAACAAAATAAAACTAAATAAGACTAACTGCAGAGATCATGAATAGAATTGACGAGATATCAGAACTGAATTGTGCCAGCTCCCTTGGAATATGCCTTTGCATTCGGATCGCACTTAATATTAGACCAAAGTACTTGGGTATTTCTTTTAAAACATATATGTTATATAATTCAAATGAACACACAACAATTATCAAACACGTACTGGCCGCAGAATAAGATCAGAAAAACGCACAAACCAAGAATCGTGACACAACATTGCATCATCAATCAAGGATAAAATGGTTCTTAAAAGATCTATTTCTAAAACCTGACTCATTTCACTTAGAAAAACGTGATCTACTTTAGTAAAAACCTATGCATGCAAAGTATCAGTTTTAGTATCGTTTTTCCTCAACACATCATCATCTTAGCCTAAGAACCTACTGCAAAAGTTGTCAGATATTTTTTTCATATATTTTTATTTTTACTAATGGTACTTGATATAAGAAATGATCGCTGCAGAGTTGCTTGTCAATATCTAGCCGCAATTACCTTATTTAAATACATTTTAATTTATATTTGAGAGTAAACCACAGATTCATAAGTTTTCAAGTGAATCTAACGTCATTTGAAAGATGAAAGTGATGTACAAAATAGACTAAAAAAGGTTGGACTCTTAGTTAGCCTTAATCTATGGGTTGCTAGTTCACCTGTTTACATCTGCAACCTATGAATTGTAGCTAATGGAGAGTAGGCTGATTTTGCATTCGTACCCATGACACAGGAGAAATTCCTAGTGTAACAAAGTTAAAAAAAAATGTAAAACTAATTGCGGCTTCATATTGCTAGGCAAACTTGCAGTAATATTTTCTACTATCACGTATCTTCCATATGATTAAATAAGTTTTATCAAAAACAAGTTACCTACAGATTCTTTCGGTGGGCTCTCGAACTATTTCGTGTGATGAGATCAGATCAGATGTCAAGTTTTTCCTTGAAATGTTCTGTTTCTATTAATTTATTGATGAGTAATCCTAAGTGGGTTAATATTAAGTGCTAAATTGTGGTCAAGTGATCGGATTGAAGGCAATGTGGAGGAAAGAAGTGGTGTATTTTTATTTCCGCGTTGGTTTATGTTAGATTTGCGGTTAAAATTAGCACTCTCGTCGATATATTGATAGGTAGGTATGTGTTATTACTTGCAATTCTTTTGATGGATTTATTAGGCGATAAATTGTAAGTCAGCAAAACTTTCAACTCTCGATGATTTTGAAATGTCTTATTTCAACATGAAAAAAATAAATCTTTCTTTTTTACCTTAGCTTTAGATTGGTTTAATATGATTTTAGTGTTTTCACGAGCATTATGTGAAATATGAAAGAAAATGGTTACAATAAAAGCGAGAATGAGATGGTGGATACGGGAGAACAGAAAAAATATATTTGGGCCTAACCCAAAGTAAACTACGACCCTTATCCTAAGTTATTTTGGGTCAGCTGGAAGATGATGAGTGTAGAAACCAATAAGTAAAACAATTTTTTTTTTTTTGCTTTGCTGTACCATTATCTCAGCGATGATGTGTTCGACGATGAAGCACGCTTGCCTAGAAGATCCCTATTCACTCTTGACTTAAAGAACCTCAAGTTACAGCAACAGTCAACACAAACCCCGGCATGGACTGCCACTCCTTAGCTTTATGCCTGTCAAAGTGTTCCTAAAATGTTTTGTGCGTATGAAGATCCCGATAACAGATCCCTAATTCACTCAACTCACTGCATCCACTGTTTTACAACAAACGCCATAAAAAAAAACTAGGTTGTAGCTCTCAGGAACAACAGACTCCGTCAGGAGATTTCACTCCTTTGCTGCTACATTGTAAGGATTGCTACAACCAACACACAACAAAGCTAAGACAATAATAAATTATTAATGGCGAAAACTTTGATCCACAAAACTGACCAAATTTGTATCATACTGCTATATAAAACTGTAAAATATTAAGACTAGAATTAATAATAGCCAGCTGAGTCATCAGCAAAACATTTCAAGATTTATGACAGCTCAAGTTTCGAAATTAAGATTTTATTATTATAAACAACGTAGACATAATAGGTATAGAGGCTTATGATTTTATTTGTACAATAAAAATCGGCTGTTCTGAAGCAGGCTTTAATTAAAATGTTTTATTTGTAGTATTGTCCTGTGGGTTTACCTAAGTGTGATCTAATATTACTTTATTTTCGGAGCCTTTCCTTTTGTATATAAGTGAATTGAAAAATAGATTTAAAATATTATCAAACAAACAATAATTACAATAAAGCATCGCTATAGATTTCGTTACAGCTGAAAAGAATCGCAGACTCCATAAAAGTGGAACAAGTGGACAGCTAGTAAAAAAATATTATCAACATAAATTATTTTTATTTGGAAAAAAACTACTCAACAAATATATAGCCAAGATTTATACAAGTAAGAATATATAACAGAGTAATGCAACAAAAATCTTCTGCGTACAATTCCGAATACAAAAATATTATTAATCTGATTCAAAACTAAACCCAAATCATCCGTTTATATTTTAATTTATAAACATGATTAATTAATATTTTTTTATTGCTTGCGTCTGTAGGCCAAACAAGAATTTGCTCCTACACGGAAATCGAACCCCTGACCCTGGGTTCATAACTCTAATTTACTGCAGTTCTCATTCAAATACTGCACAGAAATTAGATTTAATTAAAATTAAACGAGCCGGCGGAATCGTTGACATATTTATCCATACTTATATTATAAATGCAAAAGTAACTCTGTCTGTCTGTTACCTATACAGATTAAATTTGGCATATGGATAGACCAGAACGTGGATTAGGCTGATACTTTTCATCCCGGTATAATGCTACCTTGGGGTAGAGGCAGGGACTCCATTTTAACCACTAAGAATCTCATTTGATCCCTTGGGATAAAAACAAACACTTTTCCACGCGGTCGAAGCCGCGGGCAGAAGCTAGTAATATTATAAATGATAGAACTGGATCTTAAGCCAATGCAGAGCCAATAAAATATAAATTATTAATAAAACCCACATAGCGATTTGATCATAACTGTTCATAATTAATTTTATAAGATTTTTAGTTCATTTGGTCTAGACTTTCTCATTATTTGTCTGCGGATCTTGGCTATCAATTATGCTTTCTTCTCAAATTAAGTATGCAATTCAGAAAATTTAAAATTGATTTCAGATTGCGATTTGAATATTGGGCTCCATTTAATGACAGTTGAGTAAAATGTCAAAGGTCAAAACTTGTTCATTTTCTTACCGAGAGATTTTTCACAAAATAATTCTACTTATCACTTCTACTTGGTTGACTTTGCCGTTTTAAATACATATAATTAAAGATTTTTGGGCCGAGTATCAGCTTCTTTGACATTAGATATTCCGGAATTGTGTGTACCGATAGTCTAAATGCAGTAGTTACTCATTCAGTTTTAAGTACTCGTGTTAAAATAGGTAAAAGTAAATTTACTCTGAAGTCTGGGTGACCCATCGTGGGAGATTTCCCTTAACAAAGAACACTAAAAACTACACGAGTCTAATTATAGCCAAATACAAAATCTACGACATCACCAACTTCATTAAGAAATCTCCGAAACGTCAAAGTGTCAGTGACCTACAGCCACTCCTATTAAGTTTTAGTGCACATGGCATTCCATATGCGGTGATAAGGCCCAATAAATATATCACCAAGCTTCACCCCGCCACTAAATCTTCACAATACGGCACGGAACGTATCTAACAATAAAAAATGACCACCATAAGTGACGGTTACGAAATCTTTGAAAGGGGATTATGTTAGGAGAGGATAGCGATTTTTGGAAAATAATTTTTGAGTAAAAAAAAATGTCTTTTTAAAAAAATGTGGTCTTACAACATTTATTATTATTATCAATAATAACTTGTTCATTAGTCCAAAATTCAGCACTTTCTAAAATTATATCTACACAGCCTTCAAAACCCTTTACAATTACCTGGATAGGAATAGCTTCGGTAAATATTAACAATAATTTATATTTAACCCAACTAAACTGCGTTGTTTAAAATAAGGTACCTAACTCCGGGCGATTTTAGTATTTTTTAAACATATTGATCGAGACATTTATGTAACCAATTGGCAATTTAGCACTCAAATCATCCAGTGTTGGAAACTGACAGTTCAAATAACAGTATCGAAAGAAAGCTTGTTTCTGAAAAACGCTCTGCTTATAACTTGGACCACAAACTAACAGGTATTTTATCGACTCGTGCGCAGAGGTGATAAAAAAGCATATAAATATAAACGCTAGAGGTATAAAGGAGCTGAATTAATTAAGAGAATTTTGATGTTGGTGACGTCGCATTTCACTGGCGTACGACAAATTCTTTATGAGTGAATGGTGATGTTGAATGAATGTAACATGTTAAATAGAGGTAACATGTTAGATCAGGGTAACATGTTAGATTGTGGTGTTTGACTTTTGTCGAAGCATGTTTTAGTGGGATGGACACGATGACAAATTGAAGAACATTATGTTTTTGTTAATGAGAAGTAAATGCTGATTGGTATATCTGTGGCTTCTTACATTCTTAGACCGTTTTGATTTATCTGTGAAAAATCCTGAAAAAAGTATCCAGCACGTTTTGTTGGCAAATATTCAAGAGACGTATTGACTAACGATATAACAGTGATTTTTTATCTTTCGTGTTGGCACTAGTTGTACCTACGAGAATATTTATGAAGAGATCGGATCAGCAACATATCTTTTACTGAAAAATAATAAATTGCTTAAGTATCTACCAAACTAAATTACAAAAGACAAAAATATTCAAAAATCTAAAATAATTATGTACCAACTTACTTAAAATTGAGCATTCCTAACACACTTATAACCAAGGTACTCTCAGCATCAACTAATTAAAAACTCCTCTATTTACAAGTAGCACTTAAAATATTTAATGACATTTGACACCTGCCACATAAAGCGCTCCCCGCCCACACAGGCCGTCACAAGGTACCTACCTACCTAACTGACATTCATTATATTTATAGCTATTTATTCTTTCCGACATGTCACTCATAAAACGATAGATTTCGTCAAACATATGAATAAAACCGGTATCTCTAATGAATGAAGGCAGATTCTACTTAATTTTGAATGGACACCCACCTGTAGAGAATTTAACACCAGGCTGCGAAAATTTAGTTTCCCTGAGTTCAATGGAGGTCAGATAGCCGACGCTCTAAAATTCTAAGTAATGAACCACATCAAGTTTAGGCTTCCTTATGGACTGTAATGAATCAAATCATCGATGAAAGTTTAGGCTTGCTTATAACAGATCAGTGAAACGATGAAATGACGCAAATTATATCGAGGAAGACTCTGTTAAAAGTTTGTTAAGAGTGCGTGCTCCACCATCGACCACATCATCGCTTACCATCAGTTGAGATAGTGGTCAAACGCGAGCCTATAGATTAGAAAAAAAAAAGTTTCAATAAGTTCGAATAAGCTTTTCAATATTCATCATTATTTTTCATTTATAGTTCAGACAATATTGTCATTTGATGGTAAGGGAAAAGCATGATTGAACCATGCATCTTTACCCAGAAACCTGAAACGTATATTCCGCAATTATCAACTTAATTACATTTACCACACGTGTAGACAATATAGCACACTAAAGACAACAATTAACATTCTAACATTTTCGCTAACCCCCATCAAAATACCATCCTTTTCCTCGCAATAGTTACAAGGTGAACACAAAAATCCAACTAGACATTATACCCATAAACATGCGCTTGCACCCAGCGATGGGTAATCACAGCCATAAGCATACCATAACTAAGGTGTTATCTTAATGTTAAGCTTGGCGGGCGTGAGTGGGTATGGGGCGTGGTAAGGGAGCGAGCGATTTTGATAAGGAAATTGTATTACAAAAGGTCTTCAGTGTTTTGTTGTACAGCTTCATCTTTTTCTAGGGACAATTACATAAAGATCTAACCGACCTGATATGATTTCCGATTTAGAAAGCTATCAAGTAAACTGCAGCATAATTGACTCCTAGAACTTCGTTTTTGCTTATTCTGTTTTTTAAATTTTCATTAAATAAACATTGTATGTCTTGTTTTGTAATGACAGATCTATGTCAGCAACCAGTGCCTCCGTTGCTGGCAACATTTAAATTAAACAATTGTCTTCCCTACCACTTATTACCAACCAACCTTCAAAAAAAGAGTGAACAGGGATCTTCAGTTCACGCTCGTGCCATCGTAGTCCTCATCCATTATTTTCCATCAAGAGTGACATCAAAGTCAAGAGCGGGCACATCATATAATGAAAATAACATAATTGATATCTTAAGTTACTATTCTTCTTATCGGCCTAACTCGTATAATATCACCATATTCTGTAAGACTAAACCACAAACCATACGTACCCGTAACTGACTTTCTGTACCCGCTACCGCTTATCGCTCCGTCCCTCTCAATACACACTCGTTACCTTTGACCGTTGCAGTGCGCTGTCTCACAAGTTAATGTCCGATATTCGAGACCAGATAACGGCCATCGGCTGTTTCCGACCAGATGTTTAATTAGATAAGTTAAGCTCTTCTTCGCCGTTTTCTCTTGTTTATTTTTAGCCGATTTTGCTTAAGGTTGCTTGCGGAGATAAGGTGATAGTAGGGCATGTGTTTGTGTGGAAGAAGAGTACTTATAATATGAGTATGATTTTAGGCATCCTTAATTAATATACACCATTTTAGCTGAAAGATGTACATGGCTGAATGTTGATCATGAAAAATCATCAATGTATTGCTCCCATCATGCAAAAAATATTACACAACGAATATAAAATCGGATCTAAACCATTTATACCAATGATATAAAATACGGCGACTAGAATAAATATTTTTTAAATTATTATGTTTAAATTGTCATCGTTTCAATCTGTTTATATCTGTACGTGTTTCTTGTTCCAAATAAATAAATTTGAATTTGAATTTGAAATATAACTTAATTCTTTTTCGTGTCAAAATAAAAAAAGAATCTTTGCCAATGTCGATAACGACTACAAATCACTTGCTTTTTTAAAATAAAATAAAATCTAAATCGATACGACCTAATAAATATTGCATTGTCCAATCATAAAATATATTTCAATGGAATTCGAACTGTACCAAAAATAAAAAAATATAACAAGATATCGAATAAAAATTATTCACACGCAAAAATAGCATCTAGATAGATTAAGAACCGATAAAATTTTATTTTGTGCTAAAGGATGTACCGAAATTGAGCAAATGCTACATTTGATCCTGGTAGCAATAAATATTAGACATCAAAATCACTTTTCGATTCGTTACGATTTCAATATCAATCATAAGTACTGGCACACAAAAAGAGCCACTGGGTATATCTTTGTGGTGTTGGGCATAAGCGATAGCGGGTTTCTAGAAGGTAGGGATATCCTTTGGTCAGCGTTGTTGTACTCGTACAACTGTACTTCTACTCATTTTCAGCAAGCAAACTCATTTTCAAAAAAGGTTTGACGTAATACAGATTATAGTGTGTTCTGTAGTGAAACAAAACAGCTGTAGTAAATAATAAGTGTGTGTGTGAGTCAATGATTTCTTCTCAAACCAAAAAAGGACAGCCATTTTAGAACATTCATACTAACAGTAAAGGTGAGGGTACTATTTTTTATAGCAACAATACGATCGAAAAAATAGTAAGTACGTTAATGAAAATTAAGATAACTTCAAAGTAGACTCTCGCTATTTTACTTTCTCTGAATCAATCAAGCTACCGTTATTTCGTTTTCTCTTCACTTCTAACTTGCACCGCACATACACTGCCAAGTAATTGTTTCCACCGCATATTAAAAAATAAAGCATTTATTATAATTTTCGGCTTGTCAGTCTGTCTATTGAAATGCGAGCGTGTCTCATCTTAAATTGGATAATATCACACCCGTCGAAGAACATAATGATGAACATATGTATATAAATTAACTTTTTTTTTATATTAGGATATATTGAATTTGTAACAAGTGATATATGGTTTCATCTATTTTTGATTAGAGTGTTATTATTTTTTAATGATGTGGCTGTAGAAGACGGTATCTGTAATAGATATGCTGATAGGAATACTATGTTCATTAATAAACTACCAATGAGTGGAACGAATCATGATTATGAAAACAAAAGAAGTCAGCTTGAAGAGTAAAAGGAAGATATTGAATATTTTGAGGTACTTCAAACTCAGGAATGAGTAAATTCGTAACAGAATCTTACTGAGATGTACTCTGAAATCTGTATATATATAGTCCAGTTTCGTAATCCAATCACTAAGAAAATTCCTATCAAGAATTTCCCCAATCAGTTAAAAAAGCTATCAAAGCTTTTTCTAGCAAATCTAATAACGAAAACCGTAAATCGAATCAGCTGTAATACTCTGCTTTAGTCGTAAAACTCAGATAGAGGAGATAAGTAATAGCAATGATTATGTACCGCCAAAGGCAATGGTTTATGTCTTAATACGAAAGCTATACTAAGAAGAACTGGATCGTTCAGATAGAATCTTATAGTTTTCTAATTATATGGTTAAGACTTTTAGTGTTTCAAGTAGACCGTGGAAGAGAATGCTACAAAATTATAGTTGCGTGTGAATTTTTTGAGATCCTGAAATTTTATCATCTCGATACTATAATAAATTGACAAAGCAATTTGCATTTTGTACCAAACTTTTATTTCCTTGTTGGTTATTATGTGTGGGTCAAATCATGGAACTGAATTTCAAAATAATTATCCCCAACCGATTGAACTGACATTGTGCATTTCTACCCGTTTGGTTTAGATTGTAGCACGGTTAGCTAAAAGCTTATTTAAAAAACTTCGTTGATTATCTGCAAAGAACGTTACCCAAATATATGTGGCATATGAAGTTATGATTCTAGGTGATAAACAAAACTGCCGTGATCCCATTTAAAAACAGCTAGCCAATTCTAAAATTAACAACAAAAAACCTAGCTCAGATCTATATTAAAGACCCCATTCCCACTACAGCCATCGATAAAGAGATATGACGTCACGTTATCGACTACCAATCAATAACAATAAAAGCCGACGGTCTATTGAGAGAAAAAACGAGGAACGATCGCTCGAGGCGCTAACCAGTAGCGGCTTCTATTCGTTATTAAAATACTTAGATCGTAATCACTCGGAGATACAAGAATGATAAATTGTTAAGTATCGACAGTTAGTGTCGGGCCCACGAGATAGTTTTTGCATCTATACGATGGGAGAATGTAATCTGTTTTGTATTTACGCTCATTTTCTGTTAGGGTTATAAATTCTAAGGCTATATTTTTATTATGTATATTTTTATCGGAAGTATCCGGGATTATTTATTATTCTTTCATACTCTTTTGGGAGCACTAATACCATTAATTTTGAAATACAAAAACATAAGACGTCAGTATTCTGTCATCCGCTAGTGACCTAGCTCATTTTAGTTAAAAATCTGTACCTCAACAGCTCTCTTCTTCTTGAATTCTTAGGATCTTCCAGTCGATTTGAACCCAGTAGTGACCACACTCACATCTGAATGATTGAGTGGTGAGATATAGTTTGAGTTAATCGACTCGAAAGAAGTAGTGGCCACGATATTAGCCACGTTAGTGACGTTTATAAGATCTTCAGAAGTAATAGGAATTAGGTTATCAATACCAATGTTCCAATTGCAAATTACTATAAGCTGCAATATTATTCCTTGCCATTACTTTTCATATCCATCCTTATCGCACAATTTGATCGCTAAAACACAAGGGTCTTCATAATTTCTTTTTTGTCTGTTCCGTCTACCAGTAGCCTAACATCGCGAATCCATATCACTTATTCATTATATTGATAGCCATCTCATTTCAACTTAATGATAATTATCGTTCAAAGTGTTAATCATTTCTATGGTGTGTTATTATTTTTTTCTTCGTATTGAATAGAAAGGTTTTTTGATTCGTATTATTTGATTGAATTGATGTATGATGGGATTTTTAGGTACCTTGTTACGTTGGTTATCTTTAACCTGCTTTAAGTTTGGGTGAGATTTTTTTGCAATTAAGCGTGTAAGTTATTCTCATTAAATTGATACCATGCTACAGTTGCAATTTTCTAATAGCTATAATCGGGGGTTTTAAAGTCAAGAATGGATAGGTTACTACTAATTGCGTACTCTGTCTTCGACCACTTTTTTTTTTTTTTTAATCTTGACTCTAATCCCCGCCACATCAATTGGCGCCTATTATCTGCTCAACCTCTGTCATTTTATTTCTTCTTTTATCCCTCTCGTACTGTCATTCCTCATATTATATCTTTCTTGAATTCTTCTCCATACATACTGTGGGTGGGAATCCCACTTTATATATCTAATATATGGGCATTTCTTTATTTACTTATCACAGGTTAATACAAAATAAATATACAAAAGTGCTAATGCACATTATCGTTTAACATACGATGAGACAAGGAGGAAAACGTCAAATGAGAAACTATCAGTTAGTTAATTTTCAGGTAATATGTCTACGGCCATCTTATTAATACTGGCTTGTGAAAATACGTGATTTTTAGGGTTCCGTACCCAAAGGGTAAAAACGGGACCCTATTACTAAGACTGCACTGTCCGTCTGTCTGCCACAAGGCTGTATATCGTGAAACATGATAGCTAGACAGTTGAAATATTCAAAGATTCTGTATTTCTGTTGCCGCTATAACAACAAATACTAAAAACAGAATAAAATAAATATTTGAGTGGGGTTCCCATAAACCAATCGTGTTTTTTTGCCGTTTTTGCGATAATGGTACGGACCCCTTCGTGCGCGAGTACGACTCGCACTTGGTCGTTTTTTTATCTAACAATTACTTTGTTATATCCAACTTACCTATCTAGTGCTATGTGATGATTTTTATGGGTTCATTTACGACTATAAGAATTATTAACCATAAGTAAACTAATAATAAAATATTAAAATTATTTATTACCCGATCAAAAAAGCATTAACCCTAAAATGCGCACGGACTTTGTATCCGAAATTAACAGTATAATATAAATTTAACCATTAGTATATTAGATTGGGAATATAATTGTCGGTTGTAAGGGTTATGATAGTGTATAATTACGACACGTTCATTAATGTGTTACTGTAATTTAGTTTAATATGAGACTAATTGAGCTATCGTTACTTGAAACTTTGATCGACATGTGAACCGATACTCTGTTTGGTTTAATTAAATACTTGTTTTTTTTTTGTTGTGTTGCTGTAGTTGTTTTGTAATGATGCTTTTAGTTTATGTGTTACAGATTCCCATCTTTGTAATTCTTTTGAATTTTACTAGAGACTTTGTAGTTTAGTCAGTATATAGTCTTTGCAAGAATTTTTCGGAAGTTTTACTTTTTTTTTTATATTTTCCCCCACACTAGAAATTTCTTCCTGTATCGTTGATGCGTTTACAAACATATAAATTCAGATGCACAACACCCAGAGCCGGAACAACTATTTGTAGGTCATAAAAATTTTTGTTCTACAAAAATTTCGAAGACAATTATGTGACTTCTACCAATTCGCACTAGGCCGCGTTATGGCTAACCACTTTCTCAAAAGAAGAGCCTGCGACCCAGGAATGGGAACATTTTAAGTTTAATAGTTGCTTTGATTAGATCAACGGTCGATTATGAAAATAAATTCTTAAATTTTTCTAAACACAGGTGACTTCGTCCCATATCTAAAACGACAGCACTGCACCCACTAACTAGAATAAGAACTTTAATGCTTGTCTCACTTAACCGTGCAATGTATCCGTCCTAAGATTATGAATAAATTTATTTTATTTTAAATAAAAACTATAAACCAGATTAATTGCAACTAGATTCTCTACAAACTATTTATAATATCAGTTGAAATACATGTCACTGCTTACTTAACGCATACAATCACTCCGTTGCTTATTACAACACTCAATTACCCTTCAGAAAAGCCTTAAGCCAACTATAATAAGTTAAACTACCTCACCGACATATATAATTAGGTACCAACACTTAACCACACAACATAAGACACTCACGATCACACACACACACATTTATATATAACATTGAAATCGTATGACATGCTTGTATTCCTGGAAAGTTTAGGTAGAGGTTCATCTATATATACAAATTCGCGAGCTGACTGACCAAAACCAGATGTATCCTCAAACTGCACAGCACGATTTTCTTCTTGTTTACGTCTGTTTAGTTCGCTTGCTTTTTAGACCAACCCGCAATGGGCCCACGTGCTGGATTATGGCCCAACTCCGCTCTCACAGATAGGAGGCCTGTGCCCCAGCAGTGGAAGTATCAATAAGCTGATGATGATGAGTTGTCTTCCCAAGCAGTCGGTTCTTTTTTTTTATTATTTTCAAAGGGCTCGCGCTTGACCACTATCCCAAATTTTTTATTTATTACTTTTTAGGTATCGTATAATACTTATATGTTTAAATTTAAACATGTAAGTGTTATATATTTTTAAAATCGCCTCTTAAAACCCTTTATTTAACCCACATGATTAAAAATAAATTGGGCTCCCACATTATGGCACCCAAAAGCCGCCATTTTCTTATTTTCCAATTTTAATGTAGCCAGTGACACTCGCAAGGTTAAAGCAAATCTATTGACGTAAGAATTGAAATCGGCCAACACGTTTGGTCTCTAAAACGCCAAATAGGAACAAACATACATTCATACATAGATTGATAAACACATTACTCTCCTTCGACAGTTGGGTAAAAAGCCATAGTGACTCGCGTGGATGCACACTGTCCTATGTAACAAGAAGCAATCCTATTATATCAACCGGGCACAAATGAGACACAGACTGCTGTGGTGCTACTGAGAAATTCCAGATGAAAAAAACATATACCATTTTTCACGATTCGGGCATAGAACCCAGGACGTCATGCTCAGCAGCAGTGCTTGCGATTACCAGTCTAACAAGGCAGCCTTAAGCTAACTACTCATATAATAACATCAATTCATAATTAATTATGTTGTTAGTCGTTGTGTTACTTTATCTCTCTTATTATCTAATTTAATGAAATAACCAAAAATAAAAATTATATAATTATGTTGTGTTCTTTTTTCTTAGATATATTCAAATAGATTCCTTATTTACATAGACAAAAATATACACTGCATAAAATACTTAATTATATAAGACTAAAAACATATATATATAATAATATATGTGTTGTGTTCACTTAAAATTGACATATTTGCACGAAAAGAAGTTAGAATTACTAATACATGTAATTTTTTTGTAAGTATATAGTTGGTGTTTCTTTCAATAAATAATAAGTACCTCACCGATAATCATAATTACGCACCAACACTTACCCACACAACATAAAACACTCACACATATTTAATATTAAACAAAATAAATATAAAATCTAATGCAAATTAATAATGTGCATACAAAAAACGGGATAATGATTTGGATCGTGAGAACGTCGGAGTGAAAGTGCTAACTATTTTGATATTACGATTACGACTGCCGATGCGATGTGTGGAACAATAAAAACTGGTGCCATATTGGACGGATCGGGTTCCGTACATAAAATTTTATTGTTATTTTTACGCTCCAGTTTTGAAATGATGTGGCTATGAACTATCAATATAAAAGTGATCGTAAATATTGTAATTGCATAGTACACATATATAAACTCACGCATTTTCCCACAGAGGTAGGCAGATACTACAGAACGCCGGCAGTTATGTACTATACACATTTATTTAGTTTCGTTTTCGTTCATACATCTGGTAATCTGGTTAAGGTGTATTTATTCCAAAATGCTAACGCGGTACTGGCCGTGTGTCCACTCGGAGCCATGTTGGACCTTCTTTTGGACAGTTTTTTTGCAAAATATTTTTTGATTTACATAACCTATGTAAATTAACAAGGAATTCTTGCCATAATTTAAAAATTTTAAAACATTCAAGTCGTTTTGGAGGAGTAGGCATAAGTGTTGTTAGGTAATTATTTTTTTAAAACAAAACAATTTTTTACACGAATAAACCATGTGTCACAAAAAAATGTCATGCATTAGTAAGCTAATTAATTTAATAATTTTACGCCAAATTACGTTTATATGGCCCGAAGGGTTAGAAAGTACGTTCACATTTTGCCAATTTTAATTACATGTCCCTCCTTATCAATTGAGTAAATATTCAGTCTCCGGGCTGCTGCTGAAAAAAATCCAGATGGAAAACCCAATAACACTTTGACCGACCTGGGAATTGAACCAAGAACTTCAGCAATAGCGCTAACCTAAGACAAGCAAGCAAGGCTTTAAGTCCACCTCTGTATGTTTGTGTGCATGAAGTATTAAATAAATATATAAATCAGACCAATTAAAACTGCTCATTAATATACTGTTCTAGAAGTTTTAATGCTTAAGTAAATAATTATATGTTGGTAATAAGGTACGGAACGGTAGAAGGGAGATAATTGCCGGTGGGTAGTATAATTTCTCTGGGAGAGGTCAGGTTAGCGTCGATCGTGCGTAAAACCAGTAGCTTCCCGTTTTGTGGAGCTTACTGATTGTTTGCTCATTACTAAATCGTACACTCGTTTTCCTCATTAGTTTAGAACAAGCATCATTACTTATTTTAAACAGAGATAAATATTAGTGTGGTTGATAATACATCAGGCTTTATTTTTGAAAATAAAAAAAAACTAATCTATTTCTAAATGCGAATCCCCAAAGCGAAAACGACGGTAAATTAAACGGAAGATCTCCAAAAACTTGTTAACACGTAATAATAATATAATATCCGTAAGCAATCACAGATCATGAGCAGTAATCAGACAACCTGTCTTTATAAAGGTGAGGACAGAACAATGTAACAGCGCAGCGTTGCGTAAAGTTATCGTGTATCACGTGAGTTTGGTGTGTAAAGGGCACTAGTGATGACGTTTTTTATGTGATCGTCTTTACAGGGTTATTTAACAAAAATGTGTCATTTATTTAGTATAGCAATTTACAAAAGAATGGGTTAAAAATAAATGATAATCAGGGTTGATAATAGCTTAATAAGTAGCTTCATGATATCTAAAGTTTTTAGTATGCTTGTTTGTAATCTCTGATCCTATTACGAGATTGTTTTCACTGATAAAATGTTATCTACAGCTGAGCGCCATAGCTTCTTATACCGGCAAAAATTCGCCATTCCTGTCAACGGGTGCAAAATCACGGGAAAATGCTAGTACATACAAAATGCAAAAAAGAAGGAATATAAATTCTTTGAAAAAATAATCTAAAAGTTTCTCTTATTTGTAGAGGAAGAATCGTGATGACGTGATACATAAATAATAGTCTAATTAAATAAACGTGATAACTAATATTAATTTACCGCAACTTCTTTCGTGTAATCCACATTTAAATTATAATAATTATGTACTTTAAATTTTCTATTAGATACTGGAACGTGTAAAATGTTGTACATATTATGTACTATTAATATTTAACGGGTTATTATTATTATTATGTTTGAAATAATACCTACATTTCATATTAAACCGACATTTATATCTTTACAGTAAAATCTTAAAGTTCTTAAATAAAACATCATTTAGAATGCGTCATTTTCAAACGCTATACAGAATTATAATAATTTTAAAATTCGTAAACGTTTTCGAGATTAATATTAAATTAATATTTCAAATACTTAAAGTAAAACATTGCAAGCAAAGGATAAAATACAAAAATTAATGCAAAGTGACACTTTTTTTAACCCTTTGCTTGCAATAATAAATTGCCACAAATAAGCACCATTATCAACAATCAGAATATCAGATACGCTAATTATTTTAATGTTATGCTTACACAAGTCGATGCACGCATAGAAATCAACTTGCTACTAATTACAACACCATGTTTATTATGTTTTTAACTAGAGATGGCCTGACTGTTGACTTTACAAATAATTGACTAGTCGACTAGTCGAAGGTCATATGTACGTCTAGCTAATCAACTTGCCGGCAAAGAAAAGTATTAGGTGTTCTTAACTAAATTACAAAGTATAGTTTGATAGTACGTCTGTCATTGTAAGACCCATTAAAAAATATATAAGGTTTAGCAAGGATTGGCAATTTATATCTTGTTTTCCCGTAGTTCATTAAGTGCCGAGTAGTTGGCAACTTTTGCTGACTAAACCCCGAATTGTTGTCGACTACAAATGTGTCCGAAAAGTCGACGTTTCTGACTAGTTAGCAACTACTTAGACTATCTCTAATTTTAATCTACGTATTGCATTTCGAATCGTTTCACATAATTGGTATCAGTCAGAATCTAGCTTTAGAAGAGATCGTCTTCCCTACTCACACACACAAGTACCAACGTAAAGTTATATTGTAGCGACGAGGTGACCTCACGCACACATAGACATGTTCACCTGTAGCGATCCACTCGTGCTCACTGTCACACGTTAGGCCGTAGGCACACAGGGCTAGACATTTCCTTTTTAAGTTTTTTTTTTTTTGTATAATCATCGGAGTGTTTGTTGACTGTGTGATATTATGATGAGCAAAAAAAACTTGAATGGTTTGGATATAGTTTTTGTTTTACAACCATAATAAAATCAGCACAATAATAATGACCAGCATGATCATTTTAAAATGATCCAAATAAATCTCACCTGCCAATAAACATGCAATAAAAACGCAAATTTTCCGACACGATCTAAGCTAATGAAATGGATTCTACCAAACACTAATTAAATGCAAGGCAATAAAAACAATAAACCCAGTGTAGCAACACTCTAAGCTAAACTCTGACATTCCACTCACACACGCACACACAGAGCGAGTATCGCAACACATCACCTGTCGACTCGACCGCGACCTCCCAACCAGCCAGTACGTTATTAATATTGGTCAATACACTCACACCAACAAAACTTACTTTACACAAAACCAACCATATCATTCCAAAGACAGAATTCAAATTCAAACGTATCGGATTTTCATTCAATACGATTCTACACGCACACATGCAAACTAAAGGTGTTGGCTGTGCATGTGTGCACGAGACATCGTTTTTGAATGGATACATTTATTGCTGGAATAGTTTTGAGCTCTATCTTACTGAAATTAGGGTTCGTGTTAGTTCGTACTAGGAAGTAAGATTGGATAGAGCACAGCGAAATGTTGCTCTGAGGTCGTGGGAGCCCGCCCGACCGGCGATTCGGTTAGTTATATTATTTTCGAAGATGTAACGGTATGAAATTTTTGATAACATATTCGGGTACAATATATTTGACGTATATTATTGTTTATGGCAGCCATTGTTATTAATTTCGCGTTGTAATGGCGAAAAAATCGAAAAAAGCGTTCGGATTTCGATGTTTTATTTTTTATTAATGCGGTTGGAGATATTTTATTTTGATATTTAAAATAATGATTAGCATATACATGAGTCTTAACAGTATTATTTTAATTGTTGTAAAACTGAAAAGTGAAAATATAAACAGTAAGTTGTATTTTTGCACAATACGGCGTAACCTATTTATTACAAAAAAATATTTGTATTTGTAAATAAAAAAAATTATTCCAATAACATTATTTTGTTTTATTACATGGATTTTTTTAGTTACATACTTACCAAATAAATTAAGGAAACAGATTAAAATAAATGTCTGCATTTTTAGATCAAAACATAATTAAGACTAGATTAATTTTAATAAAATGAGAAGATCCGAATATAAAAACCATAATTTATTTTTTTGCGGTTATTACATTAATTAAGACCAAAAAAAGCTAAGAAAGTGAACTCTAGAAAATGACAAAGAATTAAATCAGATAACTATAATTTCAATAGAAAAAAAAAACGCATATTAAAATAAAAAACCGCGTGTAAATCTTGGTTATTGGTTTATACATTTATTCTAGACATTAAGTGTTTAGGCAATTTTTCACTTCTAACTCTTTTCGGGTGCAAAGACATAAATCCGGCGCATTATATATCCTATTTATATGCCCCTATGTTAACGAGGTATTGACCGAGCGTCCGCTCGGAACCAGAATTTCAGTATAGGACCTTCCTTTGGACTGTTTTTTTTTTTGCAAAGAATGTTTTGCTTTATATTACTTATTTAGGTTAAGACGAAATTCTAACCACCAATTTTTCTGTGTAAAAATATTTTTAAACATCCAAGTCATTTTGGAGGAGTATGCAAAAGTAGCGAAAACATTATAGTGTTGTTAATAATTTTTTTAGAGCAAAAAGAGTAACACAAAAAACCTTGTTTCAAAAATAGTATAAATGATTCAATAAAACATTATATTTTTTTCAAACCTTTTAACCTTGCCGTTACTAAGGAGTAGGCTTTAGAAAGTAACCGTTTTACAGCACTAAAGTGGAGTAAGAAGCTTAATACGCATAATCATAATCTTATTCCCTTTATCCCATGTTGCTTGAGATTAACGAAACACGTTTTCGTTGTAACATTCTTCCGTATCAATCTTCACGATATCATACCATCCCTCTTCTTTCATGTCATTTATATTTTTATTTATGTATATTTTTATTTATTGATTGATTTATTTATAAATTTATTTATTTGGTTAACCAACAATTGTTTACATAGTACGTTTACAATTTATTTTTACTTTCATTAATACTAACACCACATGCATATTTTGTGGTTATACAAATTATTATTACGTAAAAAAGCATTTTTTAACTTCAAGTTCAAGAACTAAGTTGACAACAGCAATTAATAATAAAAAATTGCAAGTATTATAATATTTCTCACACCATTCATATATCTTCTTTATTGTCTCTTCATCCTTTTCGTCAACATTATATTCATAATATGCGATATATGAAATCATTCTGCCAGCTTTAAAATCATGATAAACCTGCATTATCTTCCTCAGATCATTGACTTACCAACTTCAGTAGTAAACAATTACTATCAATTGATATGATATCATTCTACACCGAATCAAATCAATCCAGTTTCAACTTTTGATCTTACCGCAAACTTTCGCCTAATCATACTTAAAAATTAACTACATAATATACTTTTTACATATTATATTGATTAATAATATAAAAATATTAATTAACGTTGTAAATCATAATTGACTACGCGAAATAATTACTTTAATTGTATCATAATTATATTTTGATTAAGTTGTTAGTGTTGTATGGGGAGTCTCGGCAACATGAAAGTTGGTTTTATTTTAGAGTATAATTTAGACTTATGTTGTATTAGTTTCTTTTTTATATTTTAATTGATTGTAACGAGCATACGGCACACCCGATTTTTTGTTATTAAATGCAGTTTTTTTTAGTTTTAGTTTTTTATGATTTTTATTTTAATTTTAAAACGAGGTTGGGTATGTTTGTGTATCTATTCATTAGTGATAGTTAAAGGTTATTAGTTGTGTGTTATACAGTTATTGATGAGTTAATAGGGTTATTGGAGTTATTTAGAACCAGTTAGTTTTGTGGCGTATGATTGTTGACAGTGGGTTTAGTGGAATGAATATTTTATTGGTACCATTTAAGCCTGGGAAAGAATTTTTGCAATTTATAGAAAGGTAGTTATTTTGATTACTTTTTATAGATGCCTTATTATTAAACGAGCAATATTTGTATATGATGTATATTTGTAACTACGTTGTCGAAAACAGCTCTAACGATTTCGATAAAATTTGCAAAATATAGAGGTTTTCGGGGGCGAAAAATGATACGCTTTTTCTAAAAAAAATATTTTCTCTATTTTCACTCGAGTTGAGGTCGGTCGTTCAGTTACTTGAACTTAATACTAATATCTGGAAATTACTGACACGTCAAAATAATAAACTCAGTCATGTGGTGCGATTAGCTAGAATCAAAACAGCTATTGCGCGTTTGTCAATTTTGCATAATAATTTTGCGATAGTTTTCGTTCCAGAAACTGAGCTTAAGACCGATTGTTGAAGGGGTCAATAGTGGTCATATATTAGTCAATTTGGACATGAAGAAGATCGATAACGTGTTTAGTTTTAAAAGCTTCATGTTTTTGTTTTTTTTTTATTACACAATAAGAAATGCTATCATTGTTTTAATTTTTATCAAAAAAAGATCATCCATCACATAGAGCCAGGGCGCCAAAATGTCGAAATTAAACGTCAAATTAAACGAAATGTCAAAACAAACCGTGACGAATCTATGATAGATCTGACATTTGACATCATTGACAAAACTGTTGCGACCATCGATCATATGCTTTTTGTGTATCGTCAAATATTTGAACATGAAAAGGTCGCAGGTTCGATTTCTGATTGCCTTGATAATTACATGGTTATTTTAATAAAATAATATTTTTGGCATGCCTTTTTCTATAATTACAGTTTACTAAAGTGATATCTCTTTCAAATCTAGGCACTGTGATTTATGTATTTGACCTTCAAAATCAAAATGTTATTATAAAAAATAAACAGTAATAAAACTGTTTGCCTACTTTTGATACGTAATTAACACTTTGCAATTATAAATATTCGCACCCACAGTAATTATCAGCAATTAATAGTTACGCGAAAACCTTGTACGGACACTCGAACTTTGATTTCAAAATAATTAACATACTTTAAATCAAATAAAACTACCGAATGTTTAATTATAGGCAGAAAAATAAACACGATTTATTTATGTTTGCCATTTAATTAATATCAAATACCAATGCCTAATTAAACTGTGACACAAATTTGCAGTCACGAGTTTTAAGAAAATAAGAGGCGTTTATGTCTTTTGTACTACGCAATGGAAAACCAGCGTAGCATCCATTGCGTAGTACAAAAGACATAAACGCTTTAATGTAAAAATCAACAATTTTGAATCAATAAATCTACCTTAATGAGCTCGTGGCTAAGTAAAAACAGACGGTTCGATCTTCAAACTTAAGCAACGCTTGTCGAGTTCGGTCCGTGGATGGGTGACCATCTTAACATACCGCAATGCTTTCGTACCTTGCAACCTGAAGCTGTTGGTCCCGGCTGTCAATTGAAGACCTTTGGCAGTCGTTACGGATAGTCAGGAGTCAGACGACCAGAAACCAGTCTTTTCAAAAGATACTGTGTTAACCCAGTAACAGGATTGAGGAGTTCAGATAGACGGTCACTCCATGTAAAATACGGCATCCGGTTACACTGCAAGAGACCCCAACATTGTTAACTGATTGAATCATTTCGAATCAATTTATTTACCATACACAGAACGAGTCGCTATCCAATATAGGAACCGGAAAAAGAGTTTACCTATCCAATCAGACAAACCCGCCCCGATTCGAAATCATTTACCACCGTCTCTAAGTAACACTATAACGGGGCTTAAGTGCTGTAGGTGCAAACATGCAGTATATTTATCGAATAGTTAACATTGCTGTTCGTTTGTTTACCTAGCTAATGACTTGGCTGGTTGTTGGAGATCTATTTGATGTTATTAGTGGGATGGTATGAGGTTGTCACTGTGGAAAAGTACGTGCTTGCGAGGTGGTGATTGGTTGGTAATTGTTATAGGTACCGATCGACATGGTCCCATAAATAATTGTGATACTAAATACATACTTAATATAATAAATTCGAAAGTAACTCTGTCTGTCTGTTACCGTTTCACGCTTAAACCACTGAACGGAATTAAATGAAATCCGGCAAGGTGATAGATGGCATACTGAAGAAGGACATAGACTACATTTTGAAAGATAAAAAAAAAAATTGTTTGTAGGGTAGGGTAAGGTAGGTAGGTAGGGTAGAGGTAGGTAGATAAGGAAAGGGTATGTATGTAGCCAGTTGACGGGAGCGTAGCCGCAGGGGACAATTAGTTTCTATAATATGTCAAAATGTATTTATACCTGTCTTAAATATTGTATCGGGCAGGAACAAAGCGTTGATGAGTCACTTCCAAACTAATAAGGCCGTGGTGTCCCACTGTTGGGCAAGGCTTTCCTCTACCTTTTTCTTTGAGCCACTCTTAAAAAGGAAATTATTTCCTTAAAAAAACATGGTTTCAACTAAGCTTCTGCAACTCGTATGATTGTTGAGATAAAATTTTTGATCACTCAGGGTAACTTAAAGGACCCCGAGACGATTTTTTAAACGGTTTATGTAGGGCAATTTCTGCGGAAGCCATGAAAGATGCAACGAAATCTGATCCAGAAAATATCTAAATTTAACAGTTCCTCAAAACCATGCAAGTATAGACCTATGTGAAAATTATTTGGAGTAAATAATCCTTAAAACATAACAAGAAACTATTCCTAATTCAAAATGAAACGACCGTCAGTTATTTAAGTTGATTACAGTATTAAGCAATACCAAAGAGATTACTGTCAATATTGATACTAATAGGACTCACACGGGAAATCACGCTTTTGAGGCAAATTACCTTTGAATGTCAGCGTTCGCTTATAATATATTTCAAAATCTTTAGGCCTAATGATGAATTTAATGCGCAACCTTCACGAGGAGCTAAATTAATAACCTCTCATTTATCACCTTGCAAATTAAACATATTTGAGAAAAAAACTTAATAATAGACCTTTGATCAACTAATATGAACTTTGGTCTTATAGTGCTAAAGTTCATATTAGATAGTCTGAATCACATTTGAGAAAAAATATAATAATAGACCTTTAGTAAACTATTTTGAACTTTGGTATTAAAGAGGTAAAGTTTATATTAGTTTGTCTGGATATATAGTCGTTGGTCTTGACAAATTTAATGGTAAGTTGCCGCCGGTTCGAGTACCGAGTGATTTGATTACTGATCGATGTATTGGTTTGTATAGAGTTGGTGATACCGCCGCGTAAAACAGCATTTTCTACTTTTTATAGTCAGCAAGGTTTACGAGTGTATTACAATAAAATAAATGTTCGATGTAGGTTACAGAATACCGAAATATAATTTAAAAAAAACATAATTGTTGTCTGTCTAGGCCACAGATATAAATCTAACAAGATATCTCAAGTCCCTCCATCTGTATGAAAACCAAGCATGCCATTTTTCACAAACAATTAAAAAAAAAAATTACTTACCAATGAAAGAAAACATTTCCAATGCGTCGGCCAACTTTTTCTGTACAGCTTTACAGCTCAATATGGCATAAAAAGGCATTTTTCTAGATTTCAGTGGATTTCCGGTGCCAATAATGCAAAATGAAAAGCTCAGATTACGATCATTGATCGTAACTTTACTCCGTTTTTTGGCACGCGAATTACATACAATCGCGTCATCTAATTAAATTTATATCTGTGGTCTAGAAGTGTTGGTTTACACTGTTTGTGCAAAAAGTAATAATTGAGGTAATAAATTAGTAATTAGCTTAACGATCTTCTAATTATCATAAAAAATATTTATTAACATGGCCTGCTAATTCCTAGTGTAGGGCAATGTTTTTTTTAAACAAACTAACAAAATTGTTTGGTTATTATTACATTCTCAAAAGCATATGACATTCGGCATATATCAAGTTCTGTTTGCAAATAGCATTATATTAATGAATTTTAAGAAGAAAACCGTTCAAAACAAAAAGGAAAAATACAAAATATTTATTTAATTAAACAATCCATTTAACAACTCCAGACCATTCCCACAACAGTTGCGATACTCGGGTGACGCTCGTGAAATGCGAAATCAGATAGTCACAGCTTTTTGCTCGACTGCACTCGCTCGTGTGCACTTTTTATTGCGACTGTACAAGTGTTGCATAGTTCAGACCGGGAGATTTTGTTTATAGATGTACTTTGGAAAGAAGTTGTGAACACCAATGCAAGTGGTGCTTCTGAAACATATTCCAAATTCATTTGGAATAGGGTGTCAGATATATAACTATAAATTTCAGATTAGTTTAGTAATTATGGTTTTAACTCGACCTGTGTCCTCCAAAGCGTTAACCAGAAGGATATCTGTAGTAGCTCTAAATTTTGCCAGTAAAGTTTCTCATGTCATAAGAAATGCCATCAACTCAAGATCCATCAACTTGATAATAAACCTAATTAATTCATCATCTTGCTTGAGAACTGAGAAGCGTTTTGCAAGCATCTTAATATTGTTTCAATATGAAAAATTGCATGTATAAGACACTAATAGATTAAAGTAAATTGAAGTCACTACATTATCATTGTTTGAGGCAGTTCCAAAACTAAGTAAAAAAACGACTCAAGGAAACGACAGTAAAAATCTTGTACCCTGCAGTAGACAGACAATATACAAAAGAAAACCTGTGTTTCCCATCACCCCAGGCAGCAAAATCCGAATAGATACATAAAACGATGTCGCACAGTTCGATACAAGAAAACCTTCGGAAGCAAAGCAATTGCATTGATCGCTGACAATTTAATGCGTTGATACGCAGACGAGTGGAAGAAAAAGTCAGTTGTCTGCGGGAGGCCTTTGGGTTGCAATTGTCACAGGATACAGAGTTTTTGTAAGGTGAATAGTTGTTTACAGTGCTTCTTGACAAGAAACCTGTGTACATTTTGGTTAAATGACTGGTTATCCGTCGTTGGTGCGTTGATTCTGTATTATACTTCTTCTGTACTGTTAATGTTTTTTCTACGGATGTGGGTATGACTGTATTAGATGCACGCACTGGTATGTCACCACCTATGATTCTGCATCAGTATTATTTCAGCCGAAAAATTTTCACTGCTGATCATATCCCTTTCTAAGTTTCGCTACATCGTCAAGTTCAGCGGTTTTCACATCCACCGAAATCCCGACAATGATCCTCATGTGATTTTATGTATTCGTAGGTAAAATACTTCCATATATCTCGAGCTGCTAACAACATAGATACTTTTATTTTAAAAAACATTATTCCTTTTAGTTTCATACCATTTACTATCTTAGTTCCATCAGATTCATATTGCCTTGCGAATCCTCGAATATAACATTGTTGATAATAAACTGGAAATTCATGAATTTCCTTGGATATGAATGAACCAAGCCACGTTGATTCATCAATACCAGTGAATTGATGACGAGAATTTCTTACTTTCTCAAAGTCATCTTTACTATCTTTAATTCATTTGATATTAATTCGTAATAAAACTTTAAATCACCCGATTTAAACATACGATTCGTCTAAATGTATACTAAATGTCGCAATGATAATTCACGACCATCCCTAGCGATAACTCTTCATACATATCACCTTGAAAGATGTCACCTTTATGTAAAAGGATTAGAGTTCAGAATTGTGTGAGTGTTGTAAAAGAAGCGCTTATTTGAAAATTCCTAACACGGCAGGAATTAAAATACAATGCTGCCTTCGTATAGTTGAATGTGTGACGTCGGTAAAGTTGAAAGCCGGTGGACGACGATATATCCTTCAATGTAGGGATTAGGGTTGGCGAATTTTTTCCTACATTTTTTTTCTACTTTTTATGGTTCCGTACCTCAAAAGAAAAACAAATCCCTTATAGGATCACTTTGTTATCCGTCTGTCTGACCATCTGTCTGTCAAGACCCTTTATCTTAGGAACGCGTGGAGGTATCGAGTTGACATAAATATCGTATTTTCAAGTTTGCAACGTCTTGAAGCTGTATAAAATGACAACACAGGGAAAGGGAAAAATCCGATAACCGTAAACTTGGACGTACATCAAAAAAAAGATAATTGACTTATTTGCAGTTGGTAAACTGACCGCGACTTATGACGATGTATGGGAACTACAGTTTTCCAACGGCAAAGTTAATTTTGTTCCTTAATTCTGTTTATCTTATCGTTAGAGCAATGCTCGTTGCCCTCTTAACCTATGAACTTCAGTAATGTTTTTTAATTATTTTGGTGAATATAGCTGTTTGTACGGAAACCTCAATGCGCGAGTTCGACACGCACTTGGCCAGTTTTTTAAAAGGGAAGAGACTACTGCAAAGTTCTTTGAGTAGATCTAGGCCCAAAGACCCATATTTGAAGTCAGTTTGAAGGACTTGAAAAAGTGCTTGATTGATGTAAATACGTAACAAGCTGTAAATGTAGATTTGAAGTTTCGAAGTGGACTCGAGTTGGAGGACGTTAACTTGGAATATAGGAGTATTACTTCTGATATTTTTACAGGACGGAAGCTTCAATTGATAAGTCACATACTTATGTTTCCAACTATCTTCTGCCAGTGGCTTCGTCGGCGTGAAAGTATAAAATTATATTATATTATATTATATTATATTATATTATATTATATTATATTATATTATATTATATTATATTATATTATATTATATTATATTATATTATATTATATTATATTATATTATATTATATTATATTATATTAAATTATATATTGTGATGTGATTATTTGCCACTGATCTTCCTTTTCAGATATTTCTTGTTAATGATGACCGTGATTCGATATTGTGTTTAGACTTTTGTTTGTCTTCTCTCAGCCTGTCTATCTTTAGCTTTAAGAAGCACACAGTGAAGTGTCAGCTACTGCTACATAAATATTAATATATTTGACCAGTAATCCTTCTCTTGGTTTGCGTAAGTATGATGTCAAGTCCACATTTTGACACACCTAATTATTTTCTACGGAGGTCATTGCTAAACCACTTGAAATTCTTCCCACACCACAGAATCAATAGCTTCGACCTAATCAACACTTATTAAACCTCATTCCGGTGCTAAAAACCTCACGTAAAGGTCGATCGTATTGAATTAATTCTGATTGTGTTTGTATGCATTGAAATTAGTTTTAATTTTTTGCTTCTTCAATTTCCTAATCGCAATCTAATTTGGTTATTGTGGTTGCAGCCTTCGAGTTATATAATACTCTGTCTGTCAAAACTCACAATTGGATAAAGGAATTCTGGATATGTCTATATACCTTGTTGTCCATTTTCTGAATTAAGCTTATTTCTTTTTTAAGGTTTTACAGTATTCTGAATTTATGAGCATCAAGTTTGTTCAGTTTCTATTAGGGCTTTCAGACACTAATGTCAATCATACTTCAAACTATTTTTTTTGCTGTGGCCAATACAACTACGGTTTTTTTGCTGTACTTAGGCCCAGTTTTTTTCCGTTGTTAACTCAACTAATGCTTACATATACTAACCAAGGGTTTCAAATATCTTTATAATGCGTTTTTCATCAATTGTTAGCCTAAAAAGTGGTCAAATAATTAACCATCCTACCTCTTTGACCATTAGATAGACTAATGTTGAAAAAGTACATTTTAGTGTAATTTGAAACCATTGGTTAGTAAATTTTAGCAAAAATTAAATTACCTACGGATCAAAAAACTGGGCCTAATGCCTTATTCCGGTTTTGAAGAAATTAATATAAAATTTACACTTGGTCCCGTCTTAAGTTTGCGGGAAGTACGGTTAGCTAAAATCATTTAAAGCTCTAAGGACGATCGACACTTATTAATTCTATTTGAAGATCTCGATACCATCTTTACTTAGACCATTTCTATAAGTCTCCACGTAAAGGCCAAATTGTGGGTCAAACGAATAAAATCAATTCTATTTGTCTTCAAATAGTCCCAAATTGCGTGTAGAGTAACTTATTGGTATGTATGTGTCGAAGCCATCATAAAACAGTGAAAGTTTATGGTTCTTATTGGGTCTCAAATTTAAATAAAAATGTTGCAACTGGGCCTTAATTATGTTGATTGGATTAATTATGTGGCATTTGTAATGAGAATAAAGGTCGTTTTCTTTTATGGCGTACGCGGAAAACTAAGTGGTTGTACAAGAAAAGTTTGTGTGGTCTTTTGGGAATGGGCCACCTGTGTTTGTAAATTCTGCAGAGTATATTTTGCTGTTTTTTTGGCAATTATCCTATGACAACCTGCATCTGGTCTAGTCGTTCCAAACACCATAGCTGGAAAGATGCTTGGTAGACGATGGATCATCTGACTAAGTGTTATCAGTGAGTTACATAAACAGGGATTAAATAAATAAAATAAATTCCCACGAATGAATTCTGTCACAAAAACATATTTATTTTAATGGGTACCTGACAGGCTTAATTTGATTCAATAAAATAGAACATTTGTAACTTTTAAGTAGAACAATGGGTAGCAGCTATAATTAAATAACACAATATTCATCCCTATTTTAATACACGACGGAATTTTCAGTTAATAAAAAACTTTAGTACAAAAACTGTAATCGACTTCCAAATAAAAACACTTCAAAGGCAAAAATAACTTCAGTTTCGGAAGTCGATGTTCCTGTTTTCGTTTCTTCGTTTTTTGACACCGCCTTCCGAAATTGAAGATATTTTTCACTTTGTAGTGTTTTTATTGTATTGTTACTGTAAAATGTTTTTTTATTTTTCACTTTTTAATGTTACTTGGGCAAGTTCTATAGTAAGGTTCCTATAATACCCACAGAAATGCCAGAATAGATTACCCGAATAACATCTAAATTGAACATCACCGGTGGATTAAGAGTGTACCAGGATGAACTGCATACTGCGTACCCGTTAAGAGCATACTGGCGAGGTAGTACCTATGATAAGAAATGGTGTAAACAATAAACAGACATACGACAGCAGCAATCCCAGCTTTGCCGTCATTTTTTGAAGAGTTATTTCATATAACTACGAAGTTCTTCATCAGATCTTTAACAAATTTAAATGGGACCATATCGGACTAAATTTCTTAGGAACAAAAAATAATTTTGCAAATCCGTTTATATATGACGGAGCTATGCCCGAACATACATTAAAAAAAAATATATAAACATCCGAATTGAGAACCTCCTCCTTTTTGGCAAATCGGTTAAAATGAGAGTTTTTGTGAAATCACTTTCATCAATCTTAATCTTAACCCCATGGCCAAGACTTAAGCAGTTATTATATATAGCAACCAGTTCAAACTTAAGTACTAACTATAACCATATACTACACTACATACCAAGTACCTGATTACCTACTAATGTTCTCGACGACATACAACAAGCCCATCGCTCAGAGATATACCATCAGATAACCAAAGAGGTTTATTTACCATGCATATAATGTTTGCGTATAATTATTTATTACATTTGCGTATATTATTTGTTACATTCAGTATAAGAATGTGAGGTTATCAGTGGATTTATGGGTTATGTGCCGCTAAACGGTAAAGGTAGGTTTTTGTAAGGTACATACTTGTATTTATGAGCTGGATTGCAAGGCAAATAGTATGATAATCTCTGTTTTACTGTTTCATAAGCAACGTTTTATGTATTTGTTTTCTTCGGCAAGTGGATGTATAAAGTGTCTACAAATCCCCGAAGTATAAACGATGACGTTATATTTAAGTCCTGCATTTTGAAAGAAAATTTGTTATTTTTTTTATTTATCGAAATTCTCTCAATTTTTTTGACATAAATTGTCGCTGAGATGCCTTTAGTGCCATACACAGCCAAAAAAGTGTCTTACCTCCGATTTCTGAATTAAGGTTTTGTAGTTGGGTTTATGTTGGGTTCAACTCTTCTTTATCCTGAAAACCTGTCTGGCGTTAAAGCATGGTTTGACAAGTTCTTAACTCCAAATACGCAATTCAGAAACCCGGGGGAAACTGATTGCAAAACATTATTTTTTTCAAATATGGCTGAAAAACACAAACAGATAATTATCGTCATCTTAACGTGTCATATACTATTCATGTGAATACCTCCCAATCACATTTTACATAAAAGTTAAAATTTAATCGTACCTTCTAATAATTTTCTGCAAGTGTCAACCCTAGATTCGCGCGTGCGCACACGCAGCAATTTGTAAGCGGCGTCCGCGCAGCTTTCCCGATGCGAGCCAAAGAGGATCAATCTACTCCATATCGATGTGTATCGCCTAGGCTATTGTGGCCCTACGCGTCTATGTGCGCCTAGCATTTATTATGTGCGTATGAGTAGGAGCGGAGTTGTGATGGTGAATCATAATGAATTATTTATTGTATGATGGTTTTGTCACTTTTGGACTTTTGGCTTCTTTCAATCTACTCTTTATAGATTTGTTTTGAAGACTGTGGCTCTTTGTACCTATGTACGCTTAGTACTTATGATGTAAAGCGTATAAGCATGTAAGCATGTAAGATTCTAAGCGGACGTATTGACTGCCCTGAGCTACATGACTTTTCTGCCGACTGTTTGTGCCTAGCAAATACGTTTCAGAGTCGCCGTTACGACCTGTTCACACCACCGTCAGCCAGAACGGTCTCTGCTTTGAAGATGCTCGATGCCCTCTTGACTGCCAATCCTGTATTTGACGTGTTTGCGGACGAATGGCATAAATTAATGCGTGCTTTTCTGGTGTTCTGTGAGAGAAAGTATGCGAGGGTGTCCACTGTTTCATGGTAATTGTATTGTTATTTTTAAATTATGAATTATTGATTATATTATATTTTAATATAATTATTGATACATGTCCAATCCATTGTGCAATGTTAATTATTAGAATTATTTAATTATCTTATGTGACACAGTTGTCAACATTGTTGTGTTTCACAATTACTATCTTAATTAATGAAATTTATATCTGTAACATTTGAATTAACTATAAATAAAGTATGAAGATGTTTCTGTGAGTACGGACTCGGAGTATGGACTCCTTACAATCTACTCCATATCGATGTGTATCGCCAGTTGCGGTGATGTGAGGCGTATGAATAGCAACGTTTTTCTTTGAGTTGATATGGTAAATTTTAATGGAGTGTATGACGAATATATCAATTTGACTGGCAAGAAGAACATCTTTCCTAATTATCCTGCGTAAGAATTACTAATTGCATCATAGTCACAAATGTAATACAACATAAAAGTGAACAAGAGACTCAATTTCACGACAAAACCAATTAACCTTTAATTTGTTTTGTCGTGAAATTCAGTCTTTGAACTTTATTTAGCAGTACATGGTGATCTTATTGTTGATCAATCTCAGTCGATCAGTCTACGTCAAGCATTTTGTACTAAGCGTAATAAGTTTCACCAATATTGATCTAAGGAAAACCAATCGAATACTTAACCAAAATTGTCATTCATAAAAATATTATCGTAGTATCGCTAAATGGAGGTTAGACGTGATAATGAAGAATATGGGATCAAAATCTATGAAAAGAATAGTTGATCGTACTTTATTAACGTACAAGAGCTGTATAAATACGTCTATAGATATCTTACAGTGAACATATTCTTTGAAATTGGGAAGTAATCTGTAAATTTTGCATTTTACAGAAGAAAAACAGTATCTGAATCTTTTGTTTTGAACTAGCTTCTGTCAGCGGCTTCGCCCGCGTGAATGTCGAAAATTATCCCAAGGGAACATGTTCCCTGAATGAAAAGTATTCTATGTGCTATTTCAGACTAATCTCTCTCTGTGTCAAATATCATCCAGATCCGTTCAGCCGTTCTGGCGTGATTGAGTAACAAACATACATCCAAACTTTCACATTTAAAATATTTTAGTAAGATTAGCCTATACGGACAGTATTGCTACACTGCTGGGCAAAGGCCTCTCCCAAATCCTTTCAAATATTCTTTTGAAAGAAAGAATGAAAGAAATATATTTATTGAGATCCGAGAGACTCCTGAGACCCGCTCAGGAGACACGAGGTAAGCAAAACACAGTTCGAGACCAAAAAGTCTCCTACCTCGGACCAGCATCTGCATTGGGAGTCTAGGTCGTCTCGCCCCCTCTTTCTTGGTCAGCCTCGGGTGGCCTTGGCCGTCCATCCCCAGGCCCCGCATTTGTAGAGACTATTGCCAAGCTCTTTGCATAATAAAATAAAATAAAAAATAAAGTAAGCCTTTATTGCTGTTCTGCAAGTTTACAATAAAACAGTTTTTTTTCTTATTAATAATAATACTCATTTATTAACTCAACTACTCAACTACGGTTTCACTTCACAGCTTGTCTTCCGACAAAGGCCTCCTCTAAAGCTTTCCATTTCTGCCTGTCTTTCGCTGTTCTCGTCCACTCTGGACCCGCTACCTTTTTGAGGTCATCTTCCCATCTTTTTGTATGACGCCCTTTACTTCTTTTCCCATTCCTGGGATACCACACTGTTATGGTTTTTGTCCATTTTGTATTCGTATCTCTAAGCATATGTCCAGTCCAGCGCTATTTTAAAGTTTTACGTGTTATCTTTGCATCCTTAAATCTATATTAATATTATAAAGCTGAAGAGTTTGTTTGTTTGTTGAATAGTTCTGAAAAGAACTTCTGGTTGGAATTGAAAAATTCTCTTTGTGTTTTATAGTCCATTTATCGAGAGAGGTTATAGGCTATATAACATCACGCTACGGCCAATAGGAGCAGAACATAAATGGAAAATGTTGTAAAAATGGGAATAATTATTCCTTTTTGAGAGCTTTCGTTGCGTGCGCTGTTTAAGTGATTAACGTTACGCAACATTCATGTATGTAGGGTAGGTAGATTAAGGTAGGTTAGGTAGGGTAGGGTAGGGATAGCCAGTTGATGGGAGTGAAGCCGCGTGGCACAGCTAGTTTAGTTTTATTTTTTTGTTATCTTATTTCATCTTTACTCTTGACTCTGAGCTCTTTGCATAGAAAGTTCAATTTCATATTTTGTTTTTCTTAACAGTTCATTCAAATTCAGCTTGTTCAGCCTCAACAAGAATCAAATTAAACTTAGCCTGCTCCCAATCTTTTCTATAAAGTCAAAAGCACTGTCACATCTTTCACAACTATACTGTTTAATAAACACTATCCATCCAGCATTTATCGTCAATAAAAGCTATCGAAACAATAGCGAATGTGATCAGATTCGTAATCGATCCATACGAAATCGAGTCGGGATCGACTCGATATGCGCAGGCGCCTATCGCGGAATATTCCTTTGTGAATATTGAGTTATTGAGATCAATGCCAATGAAGTTTGCATATTTTAAATGTATTTTGTTTACTGGATGTCTTAAGGGATTGCGGTAACTTGAGCAATAAAAAAATATAGGCTCTAGTAATTAAGACAATTTTAACTGAAGACAGAGCAGTGGTAGTGGTCCAGAGATAACCCTAACTTAGATGTCGTAGCTCGTGGGTTCGAACCAGGTAGTCGCTTTACTTTGTGTAAATTATTTCATCACCACTGCTCTAAAAACGGTGAAGGAAAACATTGTGAGGAAACTGGCATGTCCTGGAACCAAAAATTCGAAGATATGTGACATACATAACACGCACTGGGCCCGCGTGGTGGATAAAGGCCCATTCCCTCTCTCATAGAGAGGACGCCTGTGTCCCAGCAGTGGGATCATGAACAGTTTGATCATGATAACTAAAGAGATCTTCAATGGATGGACCGTCTCGTCGGTCTAGTGGTCGCTAAGCTTAAGGTCCTAGGTCCGATTACCGAGTCACGTAGCGTTAACGGAATTTCCCCTTTGAATTGTCTCAAAAACAACCTAGAGTCTGAACTTAGCATCCGGTTGATGGTCGTAGGCTTGCCCCGTATTACATGGGACTAAGAGCGCGGACGAACGAGCGTTATTTTGTGAGACGTGAGTCGCGTATTTTGAGTAACGCAATTTACGTTCAACTGAAATCCGGTTAGGCTGTGAGAAGGACGGAAGTAACTTCAGTTGCTATCCAACGTTTGTACGAGGCGCTGACGCTTGCTTCGCTCCCCTCCCTCACCCCGAACGCAATTGGTTGATCAACAAAACGTTTGAAATAATGCGCCTGAGCCAGCAGACAACTCATTTTGCCGTGTGGTACAAACAGGACTAGCATGACACCGAATGCAGCGTAAATGCCGCGACTCAATTTACGCAACCCACAGCTCAAAAAATTACGCTCGTTTAGCCTCACCCTTAAACATATCTAACGAAATGTAGGTTCACTATAGATGGACATCTTCACTCATCATCATCATCTATCACTTTGGGGAATACGAGCGTGATATTATGTTCCATTGTGTTAACTAAAACACTAGAAATCAAGACTTTTGTTGGCCATATTCAGTAGCGGATGTCATAGACTCATATGATAATACATACAAGGGTTACATAAGAACCAATAGCACTTTTACACGCACTAACCGTTTAGAGTCAAGTGCCACCTTTATATTCCACTTTAAACTACAAATGTTAACGATTGGTCAAGTACTTGTTAGGTAACAAACATACGCATCCATAAAATAAGAATTATTTCAAACAAGAATGATTGACGTAAAACGAAGACGATAATGGTTTAACCAGTGTTTGAGCAATAGTACTCGATGAGTCTGTACCCGCCATTACAAACCGAGCAAGTGTATTGACCCATTAATCTAGTTAAAATGGTTACATAACATAGTCGCATGAAGCATAATAAGTGTCGATTTATTTATTTGAGGCGCACACTTTGCCTTCATCGTCTTCTTTAATTATCACACCTTCATCATCTGACAGTGTAATTCCAGCTTTGTTAAGCAGACAGTTGAGTTGGTTTTTGCATAAAAAAGAACCATGTTAGGTTGTTTCAGTATCGCGTTCGGAATATACATTTAAATCGTGGTGTTTATACAGATTTGCCAGTTGAATCATCAATGTGCTGTGAACGTACGCCGAGTATTAAGTCGATACCAACAGATCTAAATGTAAATGTTTAGCAACTCGAATGTGGAATAAGGTTTTATTTTTTGTAAACAAACTTCGGTATTCCTCGAGATCATTTGATCATTTATATACATGACACAGACAATGTTTTTTCTATTGACGGCCGTATGTAACAGGTTCGTTTTCAAGTTCTCTCGATTACTGAATACATTGTAATGTCCTTTACTTCGAGTCCTTAATCTATAAGAATGTACCAGTAATCTTTGTGAGAATGCTGGACAAGTTCCTATGGTGATCTTTGAAAAAGAAGTACCCATAAGGAATGTATTGGCGGTTTATTGCGAAGCTGTTAAAGTCTTCACGCTCTTTTTATAAGGACGAGCAGATCTAAGATCTAAAACGAGCATAAATATACGGTTCACTTGTAACTGCAGTAATGCAGAGAAGTATGTACTAAGATTTAAAGATAAGAATTTAAATACCTATGGCGGTTAGGTGGAATATGGGCAAGGAACTAGGTACTGTTTATGTATTCAGCATAACAAGATTAACAGAATAAATTGATTAAATCTGCTGTAAGTAGAAAAGCAAAAGATACTCATATACGTATCTATAGGGTAAAATAAATATAACAAAAAGTGAAACTCTCCAAAATAATATTTTAATAAAAGGAGATAACCATATAATTTTATTTCTAGTTGCGCTAACACAGAGGGTATTTAAACAAAATGCAAAAATATTACACAATTAAACACTACATTTTAATAAACACATTCCCTTTTTAATTGCCAGAATACCAGTAAAGCATTAAAATAAAATAAGTTTCCTACTCGCCTATTTTGCTTAAGCATGCTCGGTAATTTGTATACATACCATTCTTTACTCGCCCGGTCTGAACAAGGCGTTAGCGATTATAATCGAACCGTTTTGCACATCGATACTCGTATTCCAACCGATACTGTTGGCGTCTGAGAAAGGATATTCATTGTGGATACTAACGATAATGTCCACAGTAATGTTTCCATAAACGGGGAGTGTTTCTCGAAACTAGTACGGTCGAATCGATTCTGAATTCGAAGCGTATAGTGAATCAAATATTTGATCGGATCGATGTATGGATATGGATTTGGATATCGTTTTAAGAAGTGCAGGTTCCTGATTTGGTAGTCGAATTTTGTCTAGTTTTAATGAGATGTTTATTTTGCAAAACGTGATTATTAGATGGTTATGTGTACTTAGAAGCAGATAGATATCTCAAGGCGAATGTTTTTGAATATATTGAGACTGAAATTATTGTTTGAATGTTCCTTTCAAATACTTGCTGATCATGAGACAATCACAAGTTTATCATTATGTAAATCAAATTATAATACAAATTATTCGAGCATTCATATTGTAATCATAAACAAAAATTAAAAGGTATTCCGTCCTAATTTCATCTCCAAAAATCCATCCGAACCATTAAGACAATTTTTTTAAAAACATTCACCACAATTTATTATCCTCATTTCAATATAAGATTAATCCGACGCGTCAAGCACTGGCGTTAAAAAATAAATTGACGACAAAGATACCAAAATAATCGACTAAGCGTGTTCATTTTGAGTGAGCATTGCACTAGAGCTCACTCAATATCATTCCAACCTTATTTACAACTTTAAACCGATAAAGTCCAATAAACTTAAAGATAAAATAGGAATACACTACACAGCGTCACATACACTTTGAACTGTGAAAAAAGGGAACATTTCAAATAGATTTCTTGGTGGTTTGAAGGCGTCCAACCGTGGATTGAAAACGACTAAACGATTTAGGCGAGCGTAGTTATCGATAGAATGTATCGAATGATTACCGTAATGACAATTTATGCGCGAGTCAAGTGGAATATGTAAACGAGGCCTGTACAAGTGTGGCAGTCGGTTCTTTCTAATGGGACCACCCGTGTGAACCTGGCCTTATGTGTCGTGATTTGTTTGAATTCGTTATTCCATGTTTATTGTTTGGTTATGAATGTAGCTGATAGGGTTACTTCGAAATGTTTCATTATTTCGATACGGTTATAATGTTGGTTATAGAATTTCAAAATTGTGATCGAGTGTTGTGTTCGTCGGAGATTTTATTTTAATTTATTGGAAATGATATTAAGTTCAGCTTGCTTACTCATTTTATCGGTTTAAACATTAACGTGAATTATAGATAATGTTCAATATGTCGTAAATATGTTACCATTAGAATAACAATAGTCAATAGACTCTTTATGATTTCAACGCGTAAATGTCTAATGTTTAAGGTAGGCAGTGCTATGGCCCGAACGAACACCCAATAAGTCATGAAAAAAGTCTTAGAGAAAATAGTAGCTCCTAAAATTATGGATGTTCGGCTCGATAAATAACATCTATAAGCAGTTAGGAGGACGCAGAGGTTTGTCCGGTAGCTTTTAAGGTGACAAGGAACGATTTTTATGACAGTTCTTCCGTCTTCGCATCGTCTTATTTTGTAGCCGCTTTGTGCTTAATAATTTTTTTTTGTATTATTAATTAATATTTTTTATACATTTTTAAGTCGTGCTGGCCACTTGGCTAAAACCTCGCCTTTCATGCTTGAGGTCGTAGGTCCAAATCCGGGCAAGTACCGTACCAATGTGTCTTTACCAAATTCATAATTATGTACTTCTAAGTTTATCTTGGACATTACAGACAACTTCGTGAGGAAACCTGGAATTATATAGTTAATATATAAGTCTGAAAAAGCTAAGTCAGAGGCCTGTGGGGTTCCCAGAGGCGGCCACATCTCACACGAAAAAAAAGAAGAAGGATATTTATTTTTTTCCATTCATACAAACTGCAGGAAAAGCACACGGTACATACTTCTTCTTCTTCTTCATCTTATACCTAAGTACATAACATAAGTTCTCTATATAGAAAACTGAGGAGCTCGTGGCTAAATAATAACAGCCGCACGGGTCGATCTTCAAGGCTAAGCAACGCTTGACGAGGTCGGCCCGTAGATGGGTGACCATTTCAACATACCGAGTTTTCTCCGTGCCTCGGAAAGCACGTTAAGCCGTTGGTCCCGGCTGTCATTTGAAGATCTTTGACAGTCGTTACAGGTAGTCAGAAGCTTGAGATCTGATACCAGTCTTGCCAAGGGTTACCGTGTTACCCAGTTACTGGGTTGTGGAGGTCAGATAGGCAGTCGCTCCACGTAAAACACTAGTGCTCAGCTGAATCCGGTAAGACTGGAAGCCAAAGTTGGGAAAAGGCTAGGCAGATTGATTGATAGAAAACATAATTACGTAAAGGTTAACCTACAAATAAATAAAAGGTTGCTGCAAACCCTTGAGATATCAAATCAAAAAGCGAAGGTACCTACAAATTATTTTGATTACATGCATTAATTTTTTCCGATTGACAAATTGATTGATTCGAATCAATCATTATCACCTTGGTTTGAAGCGTGAAATTGTAACTAACAAATAATTGTTTCGACACGAACTTATACATCATTTTGTTGTTTCATGACCACCATTTTTTATTTATATTGAGAAGATCCTTTTTTAATTATTTGTGTAGATTATCAATCATTATTAGTTACGATTGTCAATCAGTTTTGACCGTTTAGAGGTCTAAGTATCGACAGGTAGATTAAAAGTGGTTTGTGTTTTTATTGCTGAGAAAATTGTTAGTTATTATTGTTTGTGTATTAAAAAATAGTTCCTGTCTGCATTTGTTTAGCTGAAACAAATATAAGAAATTATATATTTTTTATGAACACGTTGTCAATAATACAATTTAACACGTTTTGCTTGAAGCTGTATCTTTTATAAATCTTTGTATTGTAAGAACCTGTACCTATAACCTACTAGGATAACTGCCATGATATCTCTTCACCATCCTTTGTTTGAGTGGTAGAAGATGTTTATGGCATTAAATCCGCCTATGTGCAGTCAAGGGTCAAAAGTGCAGTCTTGCTCTCCCAAAATTCAAATGGCTAGTTTTTGTAGAAGATGTTAAAGTATCCACATCTGGTTTAATATGTTATATAGAAATTAAAGTATAGATTATACCTACAAACCGTGAAAAGTTGCAATACTTCTGCCTAAAAAAATGCCTCTGCTATTTTGGTAAAGTGGGACTGCACTTTTGACCTTTAACTATACATTCATGTTGCATGAAGTTTTAATAAGTAAATAAATACCTAAGTCGAGTTTAGCAAATTATGTAATGTAAAGTATATCTGTGTTTGACTGTATCTTATGGTGCTAAAATATAAATAAGAGATATAAAATAATGTCATTAATATGAATTATTTTCTTTATAAAAAAGACAAACTAAACACAATTGTCTCTGTCCGATTTATTTCTCTGATGGCCAGTTTCAGTTCAATGTCAGGTTTTGCAATTGGAACGTTGCTATTCTCCTAAACAGTCCATCTTTATTTTTCTACTCAGTCATTTAAGATTCAGTTTTTGAAATTATAATGTTACTAGCATTTTTTCTTTCAAAACATGGCACCCATCTCTCTCTACATTAACCTAATCACTTCCAACAAATTAACTTGACAAGCCACTAGCGCCACAATATTGTGTCGTGTGCGCCGATGCATGACGCGCGCTTATACGCTAGATTAAGTCCGATTATGATAGGGATCTATGTAATTATGTGATTAATTTGCTTGAAAGTGAATGCTTGTTGTTTATTTTTGTTCGTTATGATAGGTAATTTAAAAATGCAGTACGTTATGCCTTTTTAGAGTACCGTACCCAAAGGGTAAAAACGGGAACCTATTACTAAGACTCCACTGTCCATCCGTCTGTCTGTCTATCACCAGGCTGTATCTCTTAAAACTTGATAGCTAGACAGTTGAAATTTTGACAGATGATGTATTTCTGTTGCCGCTATAACAACAAATACTAAATTCAGAACAAAATAAATATTAAAGTTTGGCTCCCATACAACAAACGTGATTTTTTGCCGTTTTTTGCGATAATGGTACGGAACCCTTTGTGCGCGAGTTCGATTCGCACTTGGCCGGTTTTTTATACTTATATAATTAGTTACCGCATTACTTAATAGGTACTGTTTTTGATAATGGCTAGTATTTTAGAACTAGATCTAAGGTATTGCCTATCTCCATTCTTCTTTTTTTTCAGATCTAACTTTTCAAAACGATCAAAGTTTTAGACAAGGTTTAGGTTAAGAAAAAATAAACTGTTGAGGCTATGTGTAAGTATACAGTATAGTATCTATAGTAGTTAACTCGATTAAAAATTCAACGCATTAAATTTGTTAATGTTTAGATATCAACGTAAGCGCACTATAGTTACTAATCACTTTACTCCTATATTGTTTGAGACAAGTTACTAAATAGATTTACATTAGAACTTTCAGACCACAATGTTCACTACCACAAAAACATCCCAGTTGCATATTAAGGCGTATAAACTCCACAATGCAGCCACAATTTCAATATTGAAAATTATTTTTTCTGTGTAACATATTTGTAGTTTTGGAGGAGTACCCAAAAGTAGCGACAAAATATCTTGTTGTTAATTATTTGTATAAAGCAAAACTATTCATGACACGAAAAAAAAAAAGTTTCATAACTAATGTACATGAATAAAAAAAAAAAAAAAAAAATTTTCAACTTAGCCGTTACTAAGGAGTATGCTTTAGAAAATAACCGTTTTACGGCACAAAAGTGGTGGAAAGCCCTTAAGAAGTAAACTCTTGCAAAAATGTGTTACCGTAGCAGATGGCCGCCTGCTACGCGTCGGGCACCTGGGTGGACGAACCTGCTGTGCATAGAAAAAGAAGTCGCCCAGACGCTGTGTTTACTGCTATTTAAATTTGGAGAAAATATCATGCGGTGGTATGAAAAAGCACTTGTTCTTCTGCCCTATAGAATATAAATAACATACCATTCCAAAACATCATCTATTCCTCAAATAATTAAAGATAATTTTGAATTGTCAAGCAGTTGGTTAATCCATAACGTGATGCTTTTCTAAAAGTTAAGTATTACGCGTCCCTTTCACAAATCTAACATAAAGAGATATAATTATGAAAATATCGAAACACGTAGATATTGCAATTTAAACCGGGAAACGTCGCCAAGTCCCCTCGTTTCATCGGTTCAGAGGTTAAAGTGTATATTTGAATATTACGGCCGTAAAAGTTTGAGCCAGGCCTTCATAGGGAGCAGTGCGATTGTCAAACTATAAATGTTTAGTTAACAGCGAAGCAAATTTTTCCTTAAGTACCTACCAAGGTGTACACAGTATAGTTTGAGAAGTTCATTTTGAAATTTGGAATCCATCTTTGCAGTTGTAGGTTATGCTCGTAATTCTGCTATGTAATGGCAAGTTAAGCCATAAGTGATTGCAACTTGTCAATAATATTTATCATCAATAATATTATGATTATTTTATTTTTATCTGCAAAGGCTTGATTATTTTTATATCGCACGGGAACTAACAGACATTTAGTTTTATCTTATTAGTATGGAACAGTAATTACATCCGTTTCACTCGTTACAAAAAGCTTATTTTTCAATACAATAAAGCATTATGAAAACATTTGCTGTTTTGTGAGTCAATTAATCTTTTCATAAACACAACTGCATAATAAATAAATAATGAATTACAAAGCAATCCAATTACATATATTTTTAATGTTGAATAGATATCAAAAGATCATATAAAGGTTAACTAATAAATAAAAATAAAAAACGGATATCGTTATAAAATATTGGTCATCAATAATGATGAATGAAAACATCAAAATTATAATTAGTTGTTTGTGTCATCCAAGTTAAATTTTATGGATTACAGATAAGAGATATGAGCATAACATCAAACCACAATCAGCCTTTAAAGTACTTCTTTCCACTGCTGGGAAGCAGGCTTCCCTTTTGTATGAGGGTCTAGCTAGACCAAAAGCCACCACACTGGGCCCAGAGCGAATTAGTAGATACTTGCGACCCGCACCGGTTAAGTTAAATTATATAAAAAATCCTTTCTCATTTCTCTTTCTTTGTATTGGTGAAAACCGCATGAAAATCCGTTCAGTAGTTTTTGAGTTTATCGCGTACAGACAGATAAACGCGGCAAGGGACTTTGATTTATAATATTTAGATACCTAGTGATAAGAAGAAATTTAAAAAAATGGAAGCTCAAAAATTAAGAATTTCCATAAATTATATGAATTTCAAAAAGAACACCTATTATTTTTCCAGCTCAGTATCGCGTCGCTCTCAGTGCAACAAACTCTTATCTCATAAAGCACAGTTTTGTAACGAACTCGAGCGTGCGTTAAGAATTTTAATAGTGTTTTTTGCGTGCGTCTGCGCCGTTCAAAAGGTCATGGCGCGGCGGTGTCATCTATTTGCATGATCTGGGTTAATATTTTACGTTCGCTAATTTATTTTCTTGTAGAATTTTTATTCTATTTTCATGCTAGATTTGAGATGTTGTTTTTAAGGAAATAATGACTATTTCTTTTTCAGTCCTTCAAAAGGGGAAACCTTCTTCTTCGGGGGCTGCCAAAAGCACAGGATCGGTGAATGTGGTGACGACTGGGGGAGGCCTATGTCTTGCAATGAATCATCAGATGATGATAAAGAAAGAAGCTAAGAAATAACAAAGATCAATGGCGAGATAGTTCAAAAGAAATAGCCAGGGGACATAATTGGGGCGAAACAGTGAAGGATGAAGTAAAAATATTCACATCGTACTAAGCCCTGAGACGTTATATTCAAACGAACTAATTGTCATATTTTCCACACTTTTTATAGACGAGAAAACAATAAAAAACGTTGTAGAATATTAATTCCACACGTGCTAATGCAATCCATAAGTTAACCCAATAAATTAAAGTTTTTTTTTGTAGTATCTCAATCCAAGAACATCGAAAACTGATTTAGTTTTGGTGTATCTGATAATTTGATCACGCACGACAACATTTGTGACCCATTAATTTCTGATCTCATTAATAAAACTGGTTCTTAATTTGAAAACACCATCGGAAATTATACAGTTGTCATTATACATCAAATTTAAGAAAGAACACATTCTTGGACTGCTAAAGATGTTAATACTGTGTAAGAATTTGGTGTTTCCACAAAAGCGGGTATTGATTTAATTTATATTATAATGTTAAGTTGGTGATTTATGTTCAAAATTTACATTAAAAAAAGATTTATTATGTGTTAATGCTATTTTGTCATTTACTGATTAGGGTTGGAAAATAAAAGGTCTAACAAAATTGTTGACCCAGTATTTTTAGTTGGTTGATGATAATTTGGGCTGGTGACCTTTTGAAGCATCCTGTATCTGGACTTATAGGTATTATGGCCGGCTCTATGAGTCATAGGATCATTAATAATACTGTAAAGCACCTGTTTAGCAAAATAATTTAGTGTGCGCATAATTTTCCATCAAAGTGTAATTTACTAGGCAATTTGTTCCCAGGAGATTCGGAAGGATTTTTTCTTACAAAATCTGGCAGTTTAAGAAAGCTTAAAAAAAACTACTACCATAAGATTTCTGAATTCTATAAAAATATTAAAAATAAGGTATGGTCGAACCAAGTAAAAGTTTATTAAACCTCTTCCGACAGTTTGAGTGATGTGCTTCTAAACTGTTGCTCTGACCTGACCTGTAATAGATCTTAATTATACCCACACGACCATTAATATACCATAAATATCGCTACGTACAACACTATAATAGTACGTTTAAAAACGTGCAACGAATGAGATCAATCGATTTCATTACATGTTGGAGGCGTGGTTGAATCGATTCCGATGAACTGCAAGATTCGACCATTGAGTGATAAGTCGGACCACCAAGCGAGTAACCAAACATTTTGGCACATAAACCATACGTAATTCCACACAATTTGATCTTCATTGCAATTACATTTGAACATCGAATGTTTTCTACGAAAATCGATTTTATTATGGTGCGTTCACATCGGGAGCGTTCTCTGCGTTGCCAATAATTTTATTGGTCGTCATTATTGCCATAAGTGTTGCCTGATTGAAACTGAAGTGCGTAATTCGTACTTGTATCACCGTTTCCTATAATAAGGCCGCGTTGGGATAATTTAACGGAAAAAGCTAAAGGGCAAAGGATGTACAGTTTGTTTCTTGGTATTTAAATTATGAGAGAAATGTTGCCAGGTCTGTTAAGTTTCTGGAGACTCTTAGTTTTCATCAAAATCATATATAACAATGAAATAATTATGAAATCTGCCTGAATTAACATCCACGAAACGCATGTCTTTTCTCAATGGTTTGTTTCTTAGGTTAGTAAAAGAAAATATAATAAAATATATTAATAATATTTTTTATTAGTCTTTCTTGTTCTTTCGTTCATTAACCTCAGTGTCACCACACACAAAATAGATATGATTCATTTTCTCTAAAATAGCGTGCAAAACTGGGGCAATAACAGTGATATTAAAACAAATTTAATGTCAATCAATACGTTTAAGAATGGACGTTTTGCATTCTAAATGGGAGTTAATTGACCAAAAATCTTCAGTAGAATCAATTTGTATATATTTGACATTTTATTGTTGACTTTTACGAGTTACACATCGATAAATTAGCGCCAATCAGATTTAAGTGGCCAGAACTTTATCGATTTTAGTTTTTTTTAAATCGATTAGATGTCATGCCTTTAAATGGTTGCATTTTTTTTAATTTGTCTTTTGACTCACTGATTGCAATATAACTTTTTGAGTAAATTTCAAATCACTGTCAATTTCATTACAAAAATAGATTGATAGATAAATATTAACTTATCAATGTCGAGACATTTTGAAACGAACCTAATCTTCAATCAAAAATAAATACAAGATTCATTATGAAATCTGTAATAAGTGGCTGAAATCAAGCTAAAAATACAGCTCACAAAATTGCAGACAGTAATTGACATGTATGATCAAATGTTAAAGTTTTTGTGAACTGGCTACTGCATTGAAATTAGATTTTATTAACACATCTTGTTATAATCTAAGTCAGACCACTAAGCTTTGAAGTTTCCATCACAAAACATGTCCAGTGAACTTTTAATGAGCACTCTATTTGATACCAGAAAACTTCAACAATAGACCCAATCAAGTCAAAAAATCACAAAACGTACTACCGTTACCGATTCAGCATTCGTAACCGATAGAATCGATTATAATCACGTTCGATTCAGTATCGAATCAATGATCGACATAGTGACGCCTTGTCCAGCTCTCAGATGGTTCTACAATGGAAAAGAAAGTGTTAAGTCTGCTAACGATGTTTAAATTTGGAATATGCGTTAGATGTTACCAATAATAACTGTTATTCTGTGGCGAATTATTTTTTATGTCAACCTTCCTGCTTTCTCTTTGCGCGAATGTTTTGACAGTTCGAGCTGTCAGTGTCAGATTGGGACAATACGTTTTAAACGTACTATAGTGACAATGATAGCCCTACTTTTTTATACGCCATACTTTTTAATCTAGTTAGTTCATGTCTAGAATTAGTAACAAAGGATGACTTTGAAGTCTCATTAGGAAGCATGATGAAGTTGTTCTGGAATGTTGTCAAGTACGTTATTCGCTAGTAAAGTATTAAGTACGACAGCTAAGTACGAAAAAACTCGACAATACGAATTACTACTTGAATTACTACTACATTCACATCTATGCTCTCACTTTTTTCCTTGGGCCTAGACAGAAACTATAAAACGCGTTTCGTTACGTCTACTCATACACGCACGCCGGTTATGAAAACAGCAATCCTGGCCTTTCTGAAAAATATCAACAATAAGGTCACGATGACGTTCTATGGCGTCCCCTCCGCGAAGATACCAGATCGTGCGAATGCATCTTTTGAGTGTCAATGCCCTTGAAAATCAACTAACACAGTTCACAGTTTTTCTATATAACCTTTGACAATAAAGCCGACAACGGTTGGTAAGCGGCAAACGGATGGTTCTATAATTAATAGGCGTGATCCGCCGAGCAACGGTTTAACAAGTACACCACCATAATCAGAGCAATCAACCGGCTCATTACGAGTTTAATATCAATGAAGATTGAACAGGTTAAGGTTCCGTAGACTTGATATGGTTCATTATTTTGATTGAACTTTACCGTTGAAGTGAGATCGAATAAAAAATTGTTTTTTTCAAACAGAAATGTGATTATTAAAATGTACTTTACCTTTTCTATACTAGAAATATTTAATTGTACTAGAGTCTGTAACCATCGTTTTATAGAAACGTTTGAATGGTTTCAAAAATCATGCACGTTTAGTAAACTATTTGTGGTTATTCAATTAATATTTAATTTTTTCGTTTTGTCATTGATGTCAATGTTTGCTTTTTACTACAACAGTTAATATTTTTGGACGTCTTTGTAGCAGATCAGACCAACTCTTTCAACTGCCATGCTACTAAAGCGTGTATTTCGCTTCTCTTTTATTGAACTTCCTTTTAATTTAAAAGATACGGAACCGTTGCCTAATTGATATCTCAAAGTTCCCAGATTTTGAGCAAAAATCTCTTTTACTTAAGGAAATGCTGTTAACCTTAATGTCACATGATCACTGGTCGGTTCTGTAGTTATATTTTTGGTTGCCTTACATACCAACATGCTTTATTATTTCATAGGTATACGGCCAACAATTTTTTTTAAAGAATTTTAACTGATTTTGCAGAAGAAGTTGCTGCCAATTTATAGGGTATAAAATGACGCAAATCTTCAACAATTCCAGCCAAAGAGGATGTTTGCCTGTACGGTTAATTAACAATCTCAACAAAAGCTTTCAAAATACCTAAGTGCACAACTTTATATAATGTCTCAGACAACAAGAGTGAATCTCATAAAGAATTCAGTCCAAATACCAGTTCATATTTAAGTATTTATTTTTAAATGATCTTTATTTGTCCATCTACATTTACTATTCAAACAATTTGCTCTAAAATTTCTCCGACAAGACTCGTATATTTATCTGATATATTTGCATATACTATACATACATGTACAAAATTCTTCATAAATTATTCATGGTGCGTACGCGCATTATAAGTCATTACGATATCTTCGCAAGCGGTGCCGCTGTCTTTAAATTTCAATTTCTTGTAACTTTTGATTTTAAAAAGTGCTCTTTTCTGAATATTAATGTGAAATTCAGTTAATGTACCTTATTATGGATCTAAAATTATTTATAAGTAAAATTTTTCTTTTTTTCTTTAAATAATGGTATGTTTGACAAAATTTAAAAAATACTGTTATTTCTGGTTTTACTCTGTCTACTGCCTACATAATAATTTATTTCACGGAGAGACAACAATTTTACAGGTAGGCAAACATTTATTTTCACTTTTTTTGAAGCGATTTAATTTGATAAAAAGTAGCGCAATTCGTTTTTTTTTGTCCAAAAGAACAAAAATTGTGCCATGAACTAAAAATACAAAACACAAAATAAAGTACACCCAAAAAAATTGCCACAATTTAAATTGGTCAGCCATTTTTCCGAAGTGTCGGTACGAATTGAAGATGTTCTGTTGGTAATAATTCAATTTATACATAAATGGTCGTAAATATACGTAACCAACGATACGGAGTGTTCGTGTTACGGTACATTAAAAGTACGGTTGGCAGAAAAATTTACTTGTGGTTTCTTTTTTCAGGGTGTTCTTTCGTGACACTATGATATCATAACATAATTCTATTAATACATAAATATAATCGTTGTTTTATTAAAAATGAGCAAAAATTGTAAAAAATGATCCTTTTTTAAACCCGTTACTTGGTTCTGCGCGGGTTTATAATTATTTATAAATAAACATGCTGGAATGCTTTTTAAAAACGAGATGTGTAGAGTGATAAGATAGAAGGAAAAAAAAAGTACTGAAAAACTCGACCCTTCAAAAACTGTATGCCAAAAAAATGGCCCTGTATTTTTCTGTCCTGTCAACCGTCTCAAAACTTAGCCGAACTCATAAACAATAATCAAGCGCAACGTCCAACATTTTGCAACAACCAGTTTTGAAATTAAATTTCCCTCTGTACCATCGGTACGGAGTACGATGTCGATTATTGAAAAGTGTGCAAATTATAGGGTCATCGATATTATTCGTGGGTAATGGACGCCCGAATTACTGACCCCGACCGCGACGCCATGTTTAAAACTCTTTATAATTTATAATGGCCCACATTTTTCGTGCGTCAAGTGTACTTCGATATATTTATGATTTTAATAATATTCATTTTATTTCTTTTAGTAGTTAAATGGTTGCTTTTAGTTTTTGTTTTGCTGTTTGTACATGGTGGGATTTAGTTTTTATCTGATGACAGAAGTAGTCAGAAGCTTAGAACTCTGATGCCAGTCTTGCCTTGGGGTATCTTGTTACCCAGTTTCTGAGGGGGTCAAATCGACACTCCATGCAGAATTCTGCTACTCAGTTGATCTTGTAAGATTGGAAGCTGATCCAAATATACATGGAAAAAGGCTTGGCAGACTATTTAGTGACACATGATATTCATGATTTTTCACACTTGTTTTTATATCACGCCAGATCAATAAAATCTTAACCGTTACTTTCAACAACGAACAACCTCGTTTTGCTGTAAAGGGCTACTAGAAAGCTTATTATGAATTTTACGATCACATATTGCAGCACTGCAGTTCAAAAGGGTAAGATCCTCATAATAACTTAAGGTGTCATCGTAGCACATAAATGTTGAGGAATATTATTCGAGCAAGTACTAAAGTGACTTTTTTAATTCATAATGTACTTTTTGAGTTTATCTTGGACATCGCTGACAACGGTGACCATGAAACATCTGGTGAAGAATGACGAGGAGAACTTACCCTAAGTGAAATGGGATAAGGCTGGGCAAAAAGAGTAATCGCTGACAACAGTGAAGGAAAACATCGTGAGGAAGCCTGCACTTAAAGTTAATACTAGCTGTGTCCGTCAACTACCTACCCTACCCTCCCCTACCTATCCTACCAACCTCATTTTTTTCCAGGGTCATGTTTCCGCGGAGAATCTTAACAGCACCATTCAGAAAATGACGTCAAATGCGCAACGCCGACTATCAAGTAAAGAGTTCAACTGTCCGCGTTGTTGAAAAGCGTGAATTGTGATATTTTCCTTCTTAAACGTTTTAAATTTATTTAACTTTTGATAGAGTGAACCGATTGCGATGTTACAAATACAAGTAATACTTCAAGTTACGCACAAAGTTTATGTATAAAAGTTATCTACGTTGGATTCGTACATTTTACGTGATACGTGCACAACTAAACAGATAAACCGATAAATAGACAAACATACAAGCAAGCGTGGTGATTAATGCCCGTACCTTCTCTGTATGAGAAGAGGTCCCTGCAATGGGACACAAACATGCTGGTATAAATATTATTCGAACCCTAATTCCCTTTCGCCAGCATTCAAGGTTTTGATAAAAAGCTGAAGCCAAGCTACTTAGCCGTTTTAATGCCAACATGAGACATTAGCTAAATTAAATTTGACTTGTGTAAATATTTCATACAAAAAGCGTATTAATATAGCAAATGTCAAAGTAAATGCCTTTTGGTATTAAACCTTTAGTAGATTATGAAATAGGTTTTTAGCTGTGAAGATTGAACGGGAGTTGTGGTGAAATAAAATAAATAAGGTACCCTATGGTATATGTCGTTAGTTTAGACATGTATACGTGTCATAGTTTATGGGACGTATGTTCTATGAAACGTGCACTTATCATTTCGTTTGGTAATTTTGTGAGTGAATTGTTTACGAAGGTGTTTTTTTGTTATTTTTTTGTGACAAATATTAATTTCGAATACAACTACAACAACTTAATTGGTAATTATGTATTTGAGCCGTTTGGGATTGAAACACTAGGGCCATGGGGTCCGAGTGCACACCTATTATTTCGGGATGTCGCCAAGCGGTTGGTCGATTCTTCACGAGACCAGAGGGCTGGCCTTTTTTTTTGGCAAAGAATCAGTATTGCCATCCAACGTGGCAATGTTGCCAGCCTTCTGAGCACTTTTCCTGTTGACAGCGATGTGGACGAATTTTTTGACGCCCCGTAATTTTAAATATTTTTATTCTTATTTTAGTTCTAATTTTAGTTTACAAATAATGTAAATATGTAAATCATACTAATATTATAGATGTGAATGTAAGTTTGTTTGATACGCTTTCACACAAAATTACTGAACCGATCATCATGAAACTTTGTACATATATTCTTGGAGGTATTAGAAGTAACATAGGATACTTCTTAATAAAAAAAAATAAAAAAATAATTGCTTCACTGCGAGCGAAGCCGCGGGTAAAAGCTAGTAATAAATAAAATCTAGTATTCTATTCTAAAAAGAATACAGATGCAGATGTTAAAAAAAAAAACAAATTCTAATATACATTGAAGAGATTTACCTACTCTTAGTTATTTAAGTAATTATAATAACTGCCCATTACAATTTTAAAATAATAACAAACGTTAACCTGATGAACAAGTAGTAAGTAGTTATTGATTGCTACAAGAACTGATTTAGTCCTTAGTAATAGATGAATTCTCGTAAACCGAATACCTATTTCTTAACCCATAAAATCTCATAATGAAATTTAAAGGTAGTTGACATCTGACCCTTAGGAGCTGACGCAAAAAAGCCATCACTAATTTGTTTTCTTCTGATACCGAAACTTCATTAGAAAATCAAACAACAACAATAAATCGAAAACTAACGATCGGAAAAACTATCAAACACCTACGATCAATTATAAACACAAGATTAACTAAATCAATATACTAAAACAATGAATAATGACCCTTAAAACTGGGAACCAAAGGGTGTGATTAGCATAAACAATCTTCGTTTCTTCGCCCACTCCTTGTTTTTATTTTGTCATTTGAATAAACAGTTAATTATGGTAAGTATAATCGGAGATAGGTATGGGGAAAAGTATATTTTGTTATACCAAAGATGGTTGACATTTATCATGTTTATATGTTTCTGATTATAATATATTGATAACTGATACGTGCGGTCAGCAATTATGAAAACAAATTGCTGTTTCGTAATCTTTTGGTCGAAGAGTTCAGAAAGTTATTTATGTAATGTCCCTTACTTGGGGAGTGTCTTCGTAAATATTGGTTTTCATCGTCCTAGCGGTTTTAACGGTATATTGTTGTAAGTTTACTTTGGTTTAAAATATTACCTTGTACACCAAATCAAATGTCTTATTTTATTGCAGATTTATTTTTTTTATTTCCCTTGTATACCTACTACAGTTCCATTCAAAACTTTTTTCGTGTATAACTTCCTAAATAAAATCACCAAACTTTATTCACAAGATAATGAGAACATTGGAACAAGGATATGATACTTAATGTTATTTTAATATACGAACATCGAAATGTTTGTCTTTTAATAATTATGTCAGATCAGGCAGTGAGTCGAAGAACCGATGACCATTGGGGTAAACGTATTCTTGAATGGAGACCGGGAACAGGTAAATGTAATGTAGGAAGTCCTCAAGCTAGGTGAAGCGATAATCTTTGCAGGGAGCTGGAAGCAGCTGGATGATAGTTGCTGAAAATCGAACCAAATGGAGTGCGATTGGAGAGGCCTGTGTCCAGCAGTGGACTGCTATAAGCTGATAATGATGTTGAGGCAGTGACCGACTCGAGTCTAACTTGGGACATAACCTATTCAAAAAGGGGAGCTTTTGAAAATGTTATGTCTACCATGTCTATGCATAAGCGTACCGATCATCCGCATATGCATTTTTTTTTGGAGATAAAACAGATATTTTCTTACGATGATTTTCATAAGGAGCGCTAACGCCATTCCCGCCAATACCATTCCTATTCAATATCGAATCCATTACCATATTTACCATCTTACGACAACCGCTAGAAGAAATGGCAATCACGTCTCCACAAGATATCTAATGAATGTAATTCACACTATCACAAAAGATAATCATAGAGCTCGGCACCAATTATAAAACAACATTCGGTAACCGTTTATCTAAAGTTACGACTGTGTTATTTTCCTAGCAATTAATAAATTTATATATTGATTTATAACATCGAATTTGTAATTATCTTTCACAAATTGTCTTCGTTCTCATAGAAATGGGCTGTGTCGTATTGGTGTGGTCTAGGAGCTTGACAACTTTTATTTTTCGCAAAAGAAATTATTTGAAGAGAAAGTAAATGCTTTTTATGTTTGATTACTAGATTATTATATCGCTAAAATCTAGTAAAATCGGATGAATAAGCTAAATAAATAATGAATGCTCTTATGATTTACCGAGACTTTCATATTTTAAGATGGTTGAGACGTTTTATATCGATACTGGACATTTAAATATTGCAAGTTCTTATTTCAAATTAGATGGCACTTGCCCTAGTTTAATAATATTTCTCACGCTCTCAATTATGAGTTTACTTATTGACTATACTTGTGAAATAGATAAGTGTATAGTTGACTGACACTTGAGTGGGCTGCTTATGTTTCAGTTTAACATAATTATTTTACCTACTTAAAAATTAAACATTTTTTAATCCGTCAAAATTTTTAAGCAATAAATCACACGATCCTCAATAATTACACCAATAAATTAATTTGCGCGTGTATGTCGCAAGGATGACCACCGTCGTCTCCTTGACTATACCGCCAAACTATCGTCGGCTTCCTCTTATCAATAAACAATTGTTAAACACTGATAAATTGGTCAATTTGTTACCATATACGTCGCTTAAAGTCGGCTGGAGATGTATAATTAAGTATAGGTTAAACCTCCTCTGAAAGATTCGATACCGGCAGTCATCGCATATTGTATGAAGTTTTTGAATTCATTTGTGGATTCTTTTTTTTGCTATTTTATGGTTAGGCTGTTCAATATGATCGTGTGAAAAGAGTCTTTAACATTGAGATTTCGATTGATCATAGCAATTTGACCATCAATTTTGGGCTCATTATAACTTGAGAAGCCTGCTTAAATTAAGATTAGCACCATATTTTTTCCTATATTCTTGGTATTTACCGTAATGTGGTAGGTATCTTTCGATAACGGACTTATGATACGATCAAATGAGTAGAATATTGCCCGATAAAACAAACCTTTCCTCGTTCCATGTACACTTTTTTCATCCTAACCGTTGATGATTGAAGTAACTATTAAACGCACTCTTTATTGCCTCTTTTAGAGACGAGGCCCATATCCCAGCAGAAATATCATTACAGGCTGATTATTCCAATGCTAGTTATAATCTTGCTTCTATTTCACAGCACTTAACATTTGGCGATATATTTGTGCCCAATGTTACTTTAAATTGCTCGCTTTTTTCCGGCAGCAGTTGCTCTTTTTTTAAATCTCTATCACCGACATAAGAAATGATTAAATCTGCACAATTAACTGTAAAACCCATGCTACAGATAAAAATATTTCATCGCTTAATAACCAGTGAGGTTTCACCTCATAATTCGGTGACATATTCACTCGCCTTGATAGCGGGTGGTCTTTAATTGATCACTACAAATCTACGACCAAGTATGGGCGTGGTGCATTTTGAGGCCAAATTATGTATTTTAAAAACTTATTCCAAATCATACGTGAGTAGGTGTGATCTTGAATGCATTGCATGTTTGATTTTAATAAGCGGTAAGGTTATTTTTTTTTGGTAAACTTGGTTTTTGTTAAATGTCATTACCACAATTAATTATGTGTTATACATATAATTATCACTGGATATAATTACCCTATTTTTTTTAGTTCTTGATGGTATTTAGCAACTGAGTAAAAGATTAAAAAAAATCAGGTCAGAAAAATTTAAATTTGATAATCGTGAGGGTTCTGTTTTTAAAGATACTGAGGAAGAAATACATAAATCAAAGCCATTCTTTAAGTCATGCATCTTACGACATAGTTTATAAAAATCTAAAAGAAAAAAAAACCATACACCCCTAACCCACCTCCTAACCCTATAAAAATTATAAATTTCGCATTTCCTTCCAAAAGAAACTGAATAAAACTAGCCTACTCCACTTCAATTCAAAACCCGTTAACTCAAACGCCTTCACTTCATAATACGCAACGCAATTACGAAATCAGAATAAGTTTCTTTACGTCCATAATTCAGTTGCCGTAGCAACAAAACAACGATGCAGTTAACAGAAAATTGAATCGAGCGACATTACGGGCGACAAAAACGTCGCAAATTGATTCGGAGTAGCAAATTGCGACGGCAACGGGCGACGGGCGCGACAATTTGTGATTGGCTGTCGGAGTTGTGCGTATTACGTGTTGCTGTGGGAAAATTGCTGTGGTATATAGATTATCAGGTCATAATACCTTGTTGCAATTAGTCCGCCTATGTACCACTACTAAAACGCAAACTCAAAATACGAGTATACATGTTTTCAACTAAACCATCTACAGGCACTTTAGAATTATTAAGGAGCCGCTCAGTCACAAAGTTTAAACTTATTGCACATTCTTAAGCGATTCTCTATGGATAATGCGCAAGAGTCTACATGAAACTAAAAGATAAATTTTTAATGAGCAAATAAATTCAATTCTTTTTTTGGTGTCATCAACATGTGTTAACGGAAGAAATAGACATAAGACGCCATTCGAAAATAAATAAGGATAAGACCATGATCATGACAAAGAATACTGAAATACCTACTGACAAAAAGTTATTTTAATTTTTTTAGAGGTAAGTTTAACGTCATGCAGCTTAAAATATTCCAAGAAAAGATCAATGGAACAATTTCCCTGACATTTCAAAAACGATTTACAATAGCGACTGCGTCACAATTGCTATCCGAGGTCGACACGTAATACCGGCGCTGGCTGTCATTAATCATTTGACATAACATGTGACCGATAGCAATAATATTAAAGTCGACTATCTTAACGCTGTTTTGCGCTTATAGGGTGGGCAGAGTTCTAAGTAAGGAGCTAGTTAGTAGCTGTATTGTTTGATCGTAGAAGTCTTTTCATGAAAAGTGACCTTAATTCAAAAATTTTGGGCGAATCTATGCTCGTCTATATCTACGGGATTCTTAGGAGATTTTGGGTTAGAAAAGGACTGCTTTGAAATTTGTTTTATTTAATGGTCTTTAAGATATCAGGATTCAAACCTTGAGGTTACTATACAAGCTTTTTGGTAACTAGTGATAAACGAAACAAAATTGTACTACACTATTTTTCTCTGGTGTTTATCAATATCATAATCAATGCCTGCACTACTGGGTATAGGTTTCATTCTTCTGCCACATTTCCCAGTTTCGTTCATCCTTTATCAAAGTGTGTCCCGCGACTTGGAGTATACCGTCAATTCAAAAAGGATTTCGGTCGGTAAGGGCCTACAAAATAACAATTTCACAAAAAAAAAATAGAAGTCTAATATTCTAATCCAGTCCTACCCGTCCTTACATCAGACGCATCTCTTCCGCCATCCATCTAAATACCAAGCCTCTCCATAAAATCGATACACTGGAACAATCAGACAATTTTACTTGTAGCGTGATTTATTCCGCAGGACGGACCACCGGACCACCGGCACTGCTGACGACCATTCACGCGTCAATCTGTTTCATTCTATATGGCGCACGTCGTATACCTTCGGGTTTTAGAATCCCGTCGTCTTGGGTTAGGGTGTGTTCGTACCTATGAAGACGCGCTTGGATTTTGTGTTGAGAGTTCTCAGGCCCACATTATTTCACAACTTGCGTGTGTTTTCTTAAATTCGCGGAGAGAAAACACACCAGCCTAAACCATTGGTTCTAGCTCTGCATGCAATTTTGCACAAGATTTCTTAATACGAGGAAAGTGACCGCTAAGAGTACATTATTGACAACTTTTATTTCCTAAATGCGATTAATGATGAACAAATAAATGAAAGTTTGTAAAGAAGTTTGTATTTTTGCCTATATGAATTCCCATTAGGCACACCGCTTATTTTATTAAGCTTACGAGTGTATGGGTAATCGAAGTATAACGAAAGTTTTTGGAGTTTCCTTATCCTTTCTTCTTCATAACAAGCTAATTTGTTAAATTAACGATAAAATCAATTAATATTACATTAAAATAAAAAAAATTGACGTTCATAAGTGCCACTTAATGGCCCCATTGAAATAAAGAATTTAACAATAGTCGTGTTTTGATTTTCAATTGTAGATGGAGAGCTTTTTTTTAGTTTTGCGTTAATACACTGTTGGAAAATTATTTGCGAAAGATTTTTCAGTGCAATAGCAATGCAAACAATTATGGACCCTTTCGGGCACAGCAACATTCGAGATACAGTCAGTGTCTAGGAGAGAGGAATAGCGTTCAATATTGCATTTTGTTTCTTATGATGTGCAAGCACCCTAAGGAAAAGGGTAACTTTGCCGTAGGTCTACTTATTTTATTTCAATTTAAACTATTTACATATATTAAAATTAAATTTAGAACATCAAGTATGTGAGTTTATAATCAGTGTCTCCTCATTGATTTCAAGATTAATTCATTTTATAAAACCCGTGGGTACAATTCTTTTTAATTTTTGAAAAAGATGTTTTGTTTTATTACATTAACATAATTTTAAGAAATAAACATCTGTTTTTACCATACTTTAGTTAATAAAGATGTTTAGATAACATCTTAAATTAGTTAATAAACATGTCTTATCGAATTAATTGCAATATGCAAATGAAAAGACATTGATTTTATTTGAAACTACAAGACCGGATGATTCGTTTAGAAAATAATCGTTATCCTAATAACAATAAGTGATGTCGCATATGATTGTGTATTTGATGAGGTAACCAAATGCACTATTTGAGTGCTGCTAAATCTTGCTCAAGATTTTGGAAAAAAAATATCGACGCGTCACAAAAACGCAAGACAAGCTATTCGATGGCTGTCGAAATTTGACACAGCTAATGCGCTTTTGATTTTACGATAATATTCGTTCCAGAAACTGAGCGTTACATAACCATAATTTAATAATATTTTAATGAACTATTATCTACCTTGCAGCCTTCACAGGTAAATGCGCCAAAATGGAAGCCAGCCGCGGGTTCTCCGCACACTTTACATTGTTGATTCATCTGTAACAATACAAAAAAATACTGAATGACTATAAATTAATAATAATAATAAGCCCATTATTCTGAACTACGCATACAAAAACATAATAACAAGTTGGTTTGGTCTAAATAATGTCCCGCAGTTCAGTGTGCCTTTTGGCATAGGCCTCCTCTAACAACTTCCACTGGTTTCTGCCTCGCGCCACCCTTCTCCAGTGGCGACCAGCCGTTAGCTTCAGATCATCCTCCCAACTTGCATGCTGGCGTTCTCTATTACGGTGCCCGTCTCTGAGGTACCAGTCGGAGACAGTTTTGCTCCATTTATCTTGGATCTCACGGATCATGTGGCTGGCCCATCTCCACTTCTGTTGGTCCTTTTAATTTCTATCAATTATTCATCATCATCTTTCAGCCGAAAAACGTCCACTGCTGATCATAGGATTCCCCCAGTTGCCACATCTACATGTCCTATGCGTCTTGCATACAGCAGATTCCCAAAGCCTAAAAGAAGACAGATAAAACTTGGGCCACCCAACCAACCAGGAACCAGGTTGGTATCTAATCTTTAACATAAAAAATTATGCGTATTTTGAGCTTAACAAAACTAAGGAACACTACTAGGAACAGCGTCCATTTTTTACCCGACTGCCGAAGGAGGGTAATGTGTTTATCAGTCTATGTATGTATGTATGTTTGTTCCTATGTGGCGTTCTAGAGACCAAACGCATTGGCCGATTTTGATAATTCTTACGTCAATCGATTCGTCTTAAACCTGAGAGTGTCACTGGTAACAATAAAATTAGAAAATAGAAAAATGGCTGATTTTGGGCGCCATATTGTGGGGTACCAACTTTTTTTTCTTCCGATCCCATCGTGTGGGGTAAAAAAGAAAGATTTTCAAGAAGTGATTACAAAAATATACAACACTTATATGTTTCAATGCACCAAATTCTAAAAAAAAATAACTAAAAGTTGTAGATAAAAAAATATTTAAAAATAACAAAAAACCCGACTTCCTCAAAAGCGAACTAAAAAGACGTAAACAAAAAGAAAACTCATGATGTGCAGTCGGAGGATACATCTGGTTTTGGTCAGACAGCTCGCGAATATGTATCCTCCGACTGCACAGCATGATTTTCTCCTTGTTTATGTCTTTTTGGTTCACTTTTTAAGCAGTCGGGTTTTTTGTTAATTTTAAATATTTTACAACAAATAAGCAGCTTATAAATACTTTTTTAGTCTAGTGTTGACAAAAAATGCATGTATTTTTTTGTCATTTCTATGCATGTATTTAATGGTGGCTAACAACTTTCAAGGTGCATTTTCCAATACTGTATCTATTAACACATCACGAAAGTAGATAGTAATAAATTTTCTTCGGTTTCACAAATTTAATTAATTAAAACGTTGTTTCCCTTACATTGCACAACGCACCAGAAGTGATACATCACTAAGTAAACAAGAAATTATCACATCTTCATGTAAGTGTGCAACATTCAATAATTACTAAAAAGTATTCAAAACCTCCATCTCGCAATGTTACGTAAATTCAACAATTTTATTATTGGCTCAACATTATCCATTGCCTGTTTTTGTTCTACAGGTTTTAGCATAAGTCATAAATAAACAGCAATGGTCTAAAAATACGAAGACATTTCCTGCTTGCTTCAATTAACTACATTCTTTCGCATAGTTGGTTGTATTTTGTTTTAACAAGGAAGAGATGTGATAATTTATACAGCCTAGGGAACACTTTATAGTCGTGTTATTGGTAATAAACTGCATTATTAACAGAGTTAAGGAAAAATTCGTAGTATTTCAAAATTATGTTGGTTGATGACTACACACGAAGAACCTAAGGGCTTAACAACATCGTGGCAGATGTTATTCTTTATTGTACCAACACAAAAGTTAAAATGCAATGTAACGGTAGCTTTTTAACTGACTTCCCATAAAGGAGAATCACATATTATGTATGTAAGGAAAAATATACATCTCTTTAGTAAAGTCAGTGATAGACACAATTTTAATACAAGAAATAAAGATAAGTTAGATCAACCCTCTTATAGACTAGCTAAAGTACAGTCATCTTTCATAAGTTACTGTGTTAAATTCTGTACAAAATACAAAATACCTTGTGATATATTAAAACTAAATGACGGTAAATTTAAAACTTTAGTTAAAAGCACACTTTGTAAACAAGCATATTACAAATTAGATGATTATATTCAAGATAAGACATGCTGGTCCTGCTGCATAGGGCAATCTTTAGTGTGGACGAAATCAAATTTGTTAATTTATGTTCGTATTCATAGTTATTGTATATTTTTTTTTTAAGAATTTGACTCACACACTGTTCCGTTGTTGTTGAATCAGGTATTTTACCTATGTTTGCAATATTTGTAAGTATGTGAGAACCATGTTCCTATTTATCAAATTAATGAATTTACCTGATAATGCTTTTAATACTTTATACCTGTACGTAGTGTGTAGTGCTATTCTGGGTGCATCGTCCTCACATATATGAATTTATTAATATATGTACTTATGTAAATATTGTAAAACACATTTTTTTTTAAAGAGTAATTATTGAGTTTCTTGTGCATTCTTCTCCATAACAAGCTACTTTTACGAATGCACGGTAGAATCAATTTTTATTACTTGTAAATTTTAATTTTAATTCTTTGACGTTCAAAAGTGCCGCTTTTTGGCCTAGTTGAATAAATATATTTGACTTTGACTTTGGAGGAGGTTCCATGCTCGACTGTTTGTGTTCATTTTTTTAAAGTATATTCACCGATTTCTCCGTCAATGAACCCATTTTAAAAATTATCTTGTGTTTGAAAGGGTATACTGCCGAGGTGGTCTGAGATTTCCGAGGAAACTCCTCAAATGTTATAGGCATACATAAAGTGATTTTGGTATTTTCATCAACTATGCAATCATTTGCACTCAGAAAGTGTCATTCGGTGAAGTGGAACTGGTGATGAAGACCACAGATGGTCACTAGAACTTCTTAAAGATAAGTTTGTCACGGGTCTTGAATAATTAACCGACTATGATGAAGCAAATACTTATAAATAAATGGTACTGATGAAAATGGCACCATTGAACTGATCTGATGAAGAAGCCGGAACGCCAAAATAAAAAATGTATCCTAGTCGTGTTTGGGCTTATTGGAATCGTCATGACGACGTACTTTGGCTATAAATGATTTTCATGGAAATTTGAGGTAGCAGTACTAAGAGGAGAAAAATAAAAAAGTCGGTGTCGAAAAACGAAAAACAATAGGTACTAAAGACACCGACTTAGGCTAATAAAGTAATTTTACGGTTTGTAGTGTTTTTTTTTGGAAATCGGTTATGTTTTACGTCATTTTTGGTTATTTTTATACATGTTTATAAGTAAAACCTATTTTAAATTAGTTTCATCAGCCAATTGCACGGCGTTTATTTAGATTTTCGGCATCTTTCATCCAGCTGTACCAGCTACCCTGCGAAGATGGCCGTTCAACCTAGCACCAGGGTGTCCCACTTTATGTTTACTAGTTCGCGGTCTTAACTCAAGAACATTTCTACTCCCACGCATATAGGTTCTACGACAAACATGTGTATCTTAGAACACCTATGTACAAATTAAGAAAAACACTTTTATTTGTGCGCTCAAAGAGCCTCAAAAATCTTCATCTAAATCGCTGATAGTGGGAAAAGTACCAAAAAGTCTGGCAGATTCTATTGATGCTTCTTGGTCATATAAATGTAGTACTTACCTTATTTAAAAAAAAATGTTAAGAATTTGCTCAATACGTTCCACCCACAGACATAAGTCTAATTAGATAACGTAAGTCTCTCTGTCTGTATGAAAACCAAGCGTGCCACTTTTTCACAAACAGTTTAAAAACAAATTTACTTACCAATGAAAGAAAACATTTCCAACGCCTCGGCCAACTTTTTGTATACAGTCTTTAAAGCTCAATATGTCATAATTAGGCATTTTTCTAGATTTTGGTTGCAATCCGGTGTCGATAGTGCTAAATGAAAAGCTCAAATTACGATTACTGATCGTAATTTTACTACATTTTTTGGCATGCGAAGTACTTACAATCGCGTCATCCAGTTAGATTTATATCTGTGGTTCCACCTATAACACATGTATGTTTAGATAACTTTGCGAGTGACCTTATTAGCAATACAACAAAAAACCTTAACCAAATATCATAATACCACTAAAAACTCAAGCATATCCGTTACTCATTGTTATTTTAACATGCTGCTATATATAATATATAAATATATAATATAGCAACTACTTACGCCACAATGGTTGTCAACTGATTATGATGTAATAATTTATTTAGTATGTCAACTTTATCATTATTGTAAAAAAGATCTTGACAAAATACGGATTTGTTGTCAGTACAAATAATTTCGGAGAAAAATTTACATAAGTAATTGTGTTGTAGAGTATATTCACATTATTTGCTGTATTCGACGTTCAAGAAAACTTGAATGCCAATGAAAAATAGTATTTGATAAGTTTTCCAGTAAGTAGCAATCAAAATGATGGTGAACAATATTGACTAAAGATCAATTCGAGACCAAAAGACCGCGTTCCCACTTGTAAGCAACAAGCATGCAAGTTTAATTGAATTGCGGAGCAGGACTGAACATTTGAGCACATTATACCTCGGTAGCCCGCAATGTAATGCAACTTACATACGAACAGGTTGCGGGTGGAAATGGTGGCCTTAAAGAAAACTGTAAGACAGTTGGGAAATAACAAAGATAGTGTGTCATCAACTTTCTGCAAACGTATTCAATACATTCGTTTCTAACCCAAATTCAACAAAAGAACTCCTCAAAACAAAATTATCTAACAACAGGAACTAAATCCAGAACTTCAAGAGGTAACCTTAAAAACGTCAAAAGTAAAACTTCAAAATTTACCGAAAGCCAGTCAAGTGTTATGACGGTCAAGTGGCTTGATGAGCCAAAAAATTGGGTGTCGGACTCCTACTGAACAAATATTGTGGTGGAGATTTGAAGAGCCATTGAAGAGGTCAGACCGTGTTGTATGAGTGGGTTGTATGAGCAAAGTGTGGTTGTATTGAGTCAGAGGCACTGGTTGTAAATTGTGAAGATCTCGATGATGTTTTTAATTTGGTTGGTGCCAGTTACTATAATAGGCAGGTGAAAGAATATTTTAAACGAATTCTAAGAAATCGGATAAAAATATATGCTGAGATCTTGCCACGGATAAGAAAGAATACTTCGAGATGGAAATATGAACTTATTTATATATCTTATAATATATATCTTTATCAGTTTAGTGGAAATTAGAGCTATGCAACTGTATCAGTATATCTACTACAGTTTAATAGCCTCTTTTAATTTTTTTTCCTGAAGTTTGATTGTGTATTGATAGAAACAATATCATAGAAATAATAAGTCTATAGATAGATAAGACAATCTACTATAATAATATTAATTGGATGCGATAGGACTTCTGTGGAAGGTGCACCAAATTTTAAATGTCATTATTACATGCTTGCAATTTCATGTCCGTATTGATTTCCGAAAATCACAGCCAAAATGCCACATAAACACACAAAAGTGACATGCCACTTTTCGTCCGACACCGACAGAACACGACAACGAAAATTTCCGAAAAAATCACTTTCGAGGCATCGCGTGCGCAATTGTGTATTTTGTTAAACCGATTCCCTCGTTCTCGTAACAAACGGACGCAGGTTTAAAAAAATTAAATAAATGTTGAATAATAACATGTTTCGGCCTGTGCTAACAAGTTGGCGTGACTGGGCACTGTTAACATATCCGAAATGTTATTTTTTTGTGCCTTTTTTGGGCTTCGCGAACGAGCGATGAAGGATTGAGCACGTCTGTAAGACAAGGGGTCCGAAGTAATGGATTCAACTCTTATGAATAATCTTTGATGTTTTTGGGTGAAGATACTCCATCAGGGGCTGACGCGAATGAATTGCTTGGTCTGATTTCGATATTTTTATAAGTATTGCTGGTAATAAAGGCTGATAAATGAAAGGTTGAACGTAATATTTTCAGTGTAAGTACATGCTTAATCAAAGTAATCAGCGGTCGAATTTTGAACAACAAGTGGTGCATTTTGTGTTATTAAAATGTAATTCAGTTCGCTTACAGAAACAGGAATTGAATACACCTGAGAAGGATTTGGTAATGGTTGCTTCAGTCCAAAATATGAGACCTATTAATATTCGACTTGTCACAAATTCGAGTAAGTTTTGTTTGATGACTTTTCTGGTATTGTTCGAAGTCAGTTTCTCTTTTGACTATATTAAAAGAACAATATTAATTTCATACCATGTTTCTTGGCTTAATTTGTACCCTGATCGTTTTACCACGCCTGAGCATATTTTATAAATCTCCCAGATTTTATCATTCGGAATCACCGGAATCGGCAAATGAATGATATATCAACGTCCGATATTTGGGTTGCAATCCCAACAATTTTATCAGATCCTTTAAAATTACGGTTTAATTAAGTAATTCTTGCAAAGTTTGAACATTGTTGATTTTTATCGTTTCCTTTCCTTGGTTATCTTCCATTTCGGGTATAAATACAAATTGTTGCAATATATCATCCGTGTGTAATACCGTAATCTTTGTCTTGAGAAATATCTTCAATGTCAAAATGTTTTTTAATATGGATGTAACCGATTGGCGGTGAATGTAAAACTTGACTTGTCGATTTTAAACTATATGCTCGAGTATGAAATGTGTGAATATGCAATTATGATGATTGAGATTCTTTTTGATTTCGATCTTTGTTTTGTAAAATGTCGTCTTGCTCTTGAAATACTTGTGTGGGTCCAGTTTTATCTGCTTCAATTTATGATACAGTTTTAATTAGTCATCGTACTTGACCGGCATTATTACCTACCCAGATGTCCTTGTCAATACAAGTATCAACGGTTTCTTTTCTATCAATTATATCGTGTTCCACTTCATTATCATCGATACCCAAATCTTTTTCATCAAAATTGACCCCACCACCATTCTCAATACCAAAACTAAATCCATCTTCGATCACACAAACAAACCTAACACATTTCCCCTTCATCAAATCAAGGTGCATGTTCTACAAAACAATGCGATCACGTATTAAGGATGGTCCGAACACCAGAAGTCGTTAAACAGTCGCTTGGGGCTAATCGGAACACTGATTGACGAAAACTGTATACAATTTACAACGACCGAAGATGTAGCGCCGACGTTTGGCTGTAAAGCATGTCGGTGTGTGGTATAAGAATTGAGAAGGTAGCGGTTTATATGGAATAATATTAGATTTTTGTATTGAGTAAGATGTGATAAGAGGGATTACCATACAGTTCAGTTAAGAAATTAGCTTTTATTTCTTAACTGAACTGTATGGTAATCCCTCTTATCACATCTTACTCAATACAAAAATCTAACAACACTCTAAAACTTTACTACTTACTGGTAAAAAAAAATATAAGCCAAACAAAATGCTGAAGTGGTCAGTGGGTGCCGATCAAGTTTCTCAGTTAAGATAGAACTAAGCTTCAAATAAATTGGACGCCAAGACAGTATTTCAAAGATATATTTTAGATGTATCAAGAACCAAGTGATTCTTTGTACCATCTATCAATATTTCAAAGCAATAATTCAAAGCTTCTCTGAAAGTATGCAATTTAAAGAGACAACTGCCCAACTCTCTCTACTTACAACTCCTACCAAACACTCACACGAGTGACTAAAACAGCTACGTATTGGCCTCTTAAACCAAAGCACATCATTGCAGAAAAGGTGTTCAACCCCATTTAAGGCTCTCTGCCTATACTAGGAGTTCAGCCTATCTATTTTGCATACACCATCTGGATTTACAATTGGTGACCATCAAAAACGGTAAAGGAAATTGTCGCACGTACGACGTGTGATACAGACGAACTTTCTATGCGATGGGGTGTTTTCTCCAGCGATAGATGGTGATTTTTCTTTACTTAGTAAGGTACTGAATTGAGATTTATTGGTGTCGTGTGTGCTAGACTTTACTTAAGTGTGTGACCAGTTTTTTGTTTTGATTACTTGGAGTTTCTGTGACTTGGTTTAGGACTCGATTTGGAAAGGCTGCGGTTGGTCTATTTAAAATTCTAGACGGTGACTCTAAATCGGATGGCAATTATCTAGTCGGGGGAATTTATGTGGCGCTTGCTAGCATGTATTTTAATGACGGTCAACTAATTAAACATTATTTGCAGTGAAATTGTCAAAGCATGTGGTCTAACAGTGGAAATAATTGACGAAATAGATAAAGAAGAACCCATCATAATAAAATTCTTAGTTTGCTAGCAGTGGGTATTGTCAGATAGTACCTACGAAAATTATTTTAACGATAGAAATCTACGTTATTACAATCAGAAATAATTTTCATCCTGGTAAATGTAATACGGTTTTTATAGGTTAGGCCGAAGAAGAGAATAAAAAATATGTAACAAATAAATACTATGAAAATCAGCCTTAAACTTATTCAGCTACTAATTTTGCCGATGACAATAATCACACAAATAGTATTCCGTCCAACCCAGAACCACTTATCAATACAAATCCAAGTAAACCACAGCAAATACGATAAATACTTTACCACCTGCCGATATCAGACCTAAATTCAAGTTCGATTGCTACAATATATCATGCGCAGGCGCAAGGCGTGTCGATCTGATACGCAGCTACTTCGCGCGTATTCGCGTATTCGTATTTGGCGAAGTTCGCGCACAATATAATTATGAATTGAACGATTTCTAGATAGTGTTAAACGATTTTTTGTTGATTTATTGCTTGAAGTTTTTGGCAATGGTGAGTTGTGTAAATTCTGGGAAAATATTCGGGATTTATGAGTATTCGAGGCATTCCAAGAAGAGAAAGAAAAGCATGTAGTACCTATGTGTTTGTGAAATATGTGAAAAAGTTTCTTTGACTTTCGCTTGAAAAATAATCGCTTCTTAAATAAATAAGCAGCTTTTGGTACAGTTGACTGTAAAACAAAGGTAGCACTTACTATACAAGAATCAAGGGTGATTTATGTATACATATACGTAAGGGCGGTTACGCACTACATCGCTCCGTGGCCGTGAAATTTTGGTTGCGAAGTAGCCGTAGTACTTCAAGCTTACGCACTACATTCGAACTCTATCCGTCATCATCATCATCAGTCTTTTAATGTTGCCACTGATGGGATACAGGCCTCCTCTCTTTGAGAGGGAATGGGCCATAAATCCACCACGCGGGCCAAGTGCGGGTTGCTGGATGTCACATGACTTCGAAATTTTTGTTTTAGGACATGCTGGTTTCCTCACGGTGGTCCGTCATAATCAATAAATGTAATAAATCTGTAGAAAAGTCATTTTTGTACATCGAAAATATTTCCAAAAAAAAAACCAGGGTGTTAAAATGCTAAGAATGAGTTCTGTTGGTTATTTATCTAAAGGATAGCCAACAGAACTCATTCACAGCATTTTTAGAATATTTGTGTGTTTGTCTGTTGATTTAAGCACGCATTACGTAAAATGTACGAAACCAATAAAGATATCTTTTAAACATCAAAATTGTGCGCAACATGAAATATAACTTAGTTTTTTTTTTCATCGCAATCGGTACACAAACGGAATAAATCGTAGGAAGATAGCGTAGGCAGTCAATTGACGGGAGCGAAGCCGCGGGCACAGCTAGTCTGTCATAATTCAGAACTCAGAAATTTTGAACTCGGTTACTTCCAGGCAAGCGTGCTCCACCGTCGACCACATCATCGCTTACCATCAGGTGAGATAGTGGTCAAGCGCGAGCAAATAATAAAAAAAAGGTAATCAGATCACGGTAATAGATCACGGACACGGATGTGTAGTGTGTAACCGCCCTAAGTGTTACCGCTGATGTGAAGTTGACAACTTGACAGTACACATCTATACTAAAGTAACAGTTTACAAGACGAGCTTTATCAGTAGCCGCTAGTTACATTGTAAATGATGATAAGAAACATATTTACACAAAAAATATTTGCAACTTGCCTACTTAATATACAACGGAACATTAATTACTCTACCCGTGTATGTAGCACTAAAAATGCCAGAGCACCCATCGTCGGTCACCTGATGTTCTGCTCACCCCATTTCTGGAGCATGATACATTATATAGTCGTTATATTAAAGACGGTATTATTATGTGCATTCGCTTAAAATACTGAAACAAATGAGATAAAATAAAATCGATCTGTATCATTGCCGAAAAAGGAGCTGTACCGTTGTCCTAAGGAAGATATTAACAGAAGGTTTGAAATATTACAGCATCATACTGACCCGAAAACGGTAACAGGATACTTGCCCATAAAATATTGCCGCGAAAGGCCACTTGCGTGAATGGACTTTTCCGCGAAGAGACATTTTTGTGAATGGGCACCAGATCCCTCGAAAACATTTATTGTGCCTCCTAAAAAACTAATACATTTTTGGCGAACCGAGTTCTTACCTCTCACTCTCACTTCAACCTTATGACAAAACTCATTTGATAGCCAAATTTTCATTAAAATTATGACGAATATACAAAAAATCTGTTATATTGGTGCGAAAAAGTAAACTTAGTCATACGTGGGAGGATTGATAATCGGCCATGGATTAACCAAAAAAAGTTACTTATACTTGGCATCGAATCACAAACATGTTAAGAACGGCCATCCATTCTACCTTCACCGCAATGTCGTTTTTCAATCGCACAGATTGATCGATTTGCTGCGGGCATATTAGCCACGAGACACTCAGAAGTGGGCCTACTGTACCTTATTTTTTTTGTTGCTTTAGTCCTCCAAAAAAGGCAGTATAGAGTTCCTTAAAGCTCTCTTAATGCAACTATTAAAAAGCGATTATATTACACTATTAAGGTTAGGCGCGCACTTGCGTTCCAAACGACTTGATCACTTCTGATTTCTTATTTGATGCGCTGTTTTATGCTAGTGTAAAAGATTATGGAGAGAATTAATAATCATTGCTATGTTAACGGCAATGTTTTCTGTTGATAAAGAAGTTGACGGTTTGTGTAAATGTTGATGCTGTATTGCTAAGTAATAGTGGTGTACGTCGGAAAATGCGGTAATGTCGTAATTGATGCATTTAAAACATGAATTGCCTTAAAGATATATTGCTTTATTAATCCTTTAACTAGTTGGAAAATGTGGAAAATAATAGTTATAATAAGCTGTAAATTACATAGGAATTATCACTTTTTCAATAAGATATTAATTGACAGATGCTGCATTAAATAACACATGCATTTGTATTTATTAATTGACTTATTTTTTGTACATGGAAACTGGCTAAGATTAATTTCTAACCATGTTCGAAAGTAAAGAAAAAATCTTTACGCTTTACTGTCACCCATCAAACAAAGAAACCCGACAAACATGACACAAGAAACCGTATCGCGATTCGTATAATGCGCGCACAATCTTACCACATACAATAATATCAACACTGATCAAGTTTTTCCGACATAGAAACAGAAAAAACCTACTGAACCACTAATACCCATCAATCAATCCAGCCGTCCTGCAACAATATGTCTACATGTTGACGTGGAGCATAAATTACGCAGTTACGGAACCCTAAAAAGGTAAAATGCCTTAGAAAATACTAATTAGAGTTATACTAGGAAAAGTTAAGTGAAGTTTTTAAGTTAATTTTATAAGATAGTGCGGGAACATGAAAGGGTGTTTTTGTAACAAATTGCTTTCCTTAGTGAATGAGTGCTTGGTGATACAGATTTTCTTGTTTCGTTACATTTCCGCGTAGCACAGCGGGAATCGGACTAAGTATCGTATGTTCCTTGTATGTGTTTACATAGTCGGTCGATAGTTGTTTTGGTATTATTTCTGTCATTGAGTCGTAATGAAATGCACAATTGCAAGTTTTTCAAAATTTAATACGAATAAATACATATCATTGGTGAAATTCTATAAATTCATGGTTGAAGAAATTCCATAGAATAATCGTCAGCTTCCTACAAGTCCGTGCAAAAAATATGACCCACTTTTTTCACCTTTTCAAGACACCATTTTTCTTCCGTTTCCTTTAATGGTAATAATTTCCAGTTAATAATTCAGAAATATCTTTTACCACACCCTGATCTACGTAAAAATTAATAGTGCAATTTATATGATGACTTGATAATTTTCTTAATAAAAAAGACAGGGCGGCGACAACTCAATCAAGCAGTTTTACGTAAAATAAATAACCTGGGTCCAATTAAAGCAATTTTCATCAAGTTTTTTAATGAATTTCTTGTTGCTTTTCGTCTTAAAAGGACGTTCTTATAAACTTGTTAACTCAATTTTCGAGTAAAATAAATTAAATCGTGTAATAACGATTGTTATCAGTAATTGAGTGGTTATTAACAGTGGGGGACAGATTAAACGGGTGAGCGCAAAAATGTAATTGTTTTTGGATGAGCTGCTCATCAGTCAATTGCAAATAGTGAAAAAATGCGTAGGTTTTACAATCATTGAGCTTTATAACACATCTGTCGTTTTTGAAAGTGTATTGAATTTCTGATCGTGAACGAGTCCAATATCGATTACCATAAATTGTTGTTCTCGATCCAATAAAATCAAAAACTAGATCAAAGACAATTAATTCAAGATACTTAACAAAATTACGCTACCTTTAAATATTCACAAGTTCAGTAAATCATTCAAATACGTGCTTCCGACTAATCTATTAAGCATAATTAATGAGTTTTGACATTTAGACAAAAATAATATAACCGATCTATCCATAAATAAAAATCAGAAATGTCTCACAATTATTACGACCACTAAAATATGTGACAGAAACAATAAATTTATCTCTTCGAAAAATATTAATAATTACCTATTCAGGTTACATCAATATTTTAATTTTAGTAGCTCAAAAATTAAGTGGGTAAGCTTCAATTTTTACAAAATGTCAGCTGTCAAAAATAAATTAGGTACATTTCTTTGGGTTAAATTAATTTTTCCATGAATATGGAATTTTTACATTATCCAGATATTAAAATAATCAATTATAGAGTAAATCACAGTGGCCGTATTGCAAATATATGAATGTCAGTGCAAGTTAATCAACATCTAGCTTCTGCCAGCGCTTTCGCCCGCGTCTATGTCGAAATTTATCCCAAGGGAACTTATTCCCTGGATAAAAAGTATCCTATGTGCCATTCCAGACTATAATCTATCTGCGTGCCAAATTTCATCCAGATTCGTCCCACCGTTTGAGCGTGAAGAAGTAACAAACATCCAAACACACACACACACACACTCACTCACAAACTTTCGCCTTTATAATATTAGTGTGGCAAAAATTACCATGTCTGATTGTCTGAATGACTTTAGTTTTTGATCAATATAAAAATGTATAACTTTAGTAAAAGACATACCTGTATTATCTAGTCATTGTCATTTGTTGGCAAGAGATTCTTACAATTTACATTGGAAAAGTTTACAATAGTTTTATTATTGTACAAAAGGCTAAATAATCTGACCTTTTCTTACAGTTCATTCAGTTTTTCATATATTTCGTACGAATTTTGCAGTAACTCAGCAAAGAACTTTCTTGCCGAACATTCCAATTAAAATAAACATTGAAATAAATCAACTACAGCCCCATATTGTAAACAGAAAACAAATTACAACACAACACTTTAAAATGTAATTACAAATAATTGTTCTGAAAACGCTGATCCGCTTGGCAACAGTAAAAACAATCGCAAATAAAAAGGTTTATCCAAATTAACGAATACCTTACGAGGCAACCCGAATATATCCGAAGTCACAGGGGAAAGTGCTGACAGCTAAATATTACCACGCCTCGAGACCTGAGACCTATCAAAACGTAATTACATACCTTATTACAAGTGAATAAAAAGATTTTTTCTTAAAGGAATCAATGAGGTGTATTACAACCTTGTTACGAGAAAAAATGCTAACTGTGTTTGTTTAATATTTAAATTAATTTTGTGCGTCAGTTTGTTGGACTCGCAGTGTACGGCTGAAGGGCGCGAGACAGTTTTAATTGGATACGTTGATGTGCAAAATTTATGCTGATATGTTTTTTCGGCCAAGAGTGTAATGTTCCGAAATTGGTTGGTCGGTGTAGTTTATGATTTTTAGTAGTAATATTTTTAATTGCATATTGATGGTCCTTCGCACCTGTATTTCCACACTTGAGAACAATATTGTCAGAATTGATGTGAAGTTAATCAATGTAATAAAAATAGTTTATTGAGATTGCTAAAGATTATCTTCAAGTGATTGGATGATTTATTTATTTAAACTTCATGTACAATGGTGATACATAGGCGGACTTAATGCAGCAAGGCATTCTCTACCAGTCAACCTAACCCTAACCTATCCAATCCTAAATAACCCTAAAATCCTAAAATCCTATCCTGTCTAACCTATTTATCTCCAAGAGCCTTCAATACACTACGATTCAAGAATCTATCTATAAAAATATTTTATTTTTCTGTTTCTCCTTTGTGTCCCTAAACAACTGATCTAATTGTGATGAGACTTTGGCGAGTTGTTCTGCGTACCGTAAAGGCTTCTGCCCCAAAAAATCTTTTTTTTGCTTTACATGGCATTACAACAGTAACAACTTCGGATCAACCTATTTTCAGTCACCTAGTACCTTTCAAAACGGTCCTAATTCTGTTTATAAAATAACAGAACAGCATTCCATGACAGTCAAGTCACTGACCTCGTACGTCAAAGATGAAACGTCAAAATATTAGAAAAACAGCCACATGTTACACTTTTCCACGGTCAAACAGAAGCGAAAAGAATTAAAGAGCAATTTACACGCTCCGAATTCGAACGCGAAGACACTTTACACATAGCGTAACATATTGTTTTGAAAGACAAAAATTTACGCTAAAATTTACAAAAACACTGGCTGATTAGGAATTCTTTTCTTAGAAGATTTTCGGACCGTTAAAATATGAGGTCAACGCCCAATAAGCGAAGGAGAATTTTATGCACCAGTTTTGTGAAATATTGTCTTGTCCTTACAAAATTGTTTTGCGGTTAGAGTGGGCTGTTTTGAACTTTGTTTAACAAGCAATAAAGGTGGTAGAAGGTGTAAAATATGGTGGTTTGTGCTGTCAGAAATCTTTGAATGGTTACTTTTAGAATTGCGCTCCCGTTGATGATTCCAATTTTAAAGGTTTAAAATCTTAATGGCAGTTTTGACTGATGATAACTAAGCATTTTCGTTTAGTTTTTTTTTAAACAATTATTTTAATTCGTGCTTTGTATTGGCTTCATAATAATATATGTCTTATAAATTAAAATCAGTGATATATTAAAATTTCATTTACTAATAGGTAAGTAACGGCATGTCATACCCAATCGTACTATAGAATCCTTTGTAAATTGAAACATGGAGATGTAATTTCACTTGCCTTAAATAATTTTTTCGCTATACTGCCTCTCTTCGGGCAGAAGAATATCAGGACCAAAACCATATAAGATGGTCTCTATTAAAAATCGGCTGAATAGATCGACGACAAAACTAAAGTAAACCTAACAAGAAACATCAACATCATAAAAACAAGCTCAAAATATCAATAAAGCTGCATCTGAACATATCAAGAGCCCTCATTTTAACACTCAAACCCGGAACATAAACAAGAAAATAGATTAACTTGAGATCAAAAGAAACAATGCAATTAACCCCTCAGAAACCTGTCAAAACTTTATATTCAATAACCACTAATTACCACCGGCTACCCTAAAAAGAGTTCAAGCACCTTCGGGGTAAAGATTAAAAAAAAGCAGCCCAAATTTTTGTATACGGAACTCCATTAATCAAATCCCATGGCAGCGCCTGAGGGAAGACGACGGGCGGCGGAAACGCCCGAACGTTTCACGAACCCGCCCGATTGGTCACGAATGAAAACGATTAATAAGCGAAAGTCGCCCTTTTTAATTTATAGACGTTATTGAAAATTAATTTTAATTATTATTAATAATGTAACATCGGTATATTGTAAGATTCGTCATGGTTATCCAGCTGTCGAAACGTCACACTCTAATTTTAACTGTATCACGTTGGTATTGAGTTCAGAATCATTTATTGGTGAATCCAATCTAGCTAGTCAATCGTAGCTGTCAACGATCAATGCTTCAGGCGAAAGGGGACATCGACGTAAGATATAGCTTGTTACAGAAGTCTTAATGGATATTCAAAAGGCATTATATCAAATCAACGACATAATTATTAATTAACCGAATACTCGATTCTTGATTAATCGATATTAAATCATTTGATTCGTAGGTTTACCCTGAGGGGTACATGATGGGCGGTATAGTTTAAAGTGCGGTTGCGCTCTTGAGTCATTAAGCGTAAAATTGAAAACCTGTTGTGTCGGAGATGAAGAAAATGATCGTGTAGCCACAGAATAAGTTGTAGCTTTGATTTTAAATCTTCTTGTGTAAAGAGCAATGAATGAAACGGGAAAACAAGGACACTATTGTATTTTTAGACAAATAGACGATCAGGTTTTGGTATTGGAAATATGATGGTCCCTCATGATATTATCAATACCAGATTATCACCATTTCAGCTGTAAGATATCCGCTGCTAGATTTACCCCTCCCCAAAGGGACATCATCTCGGGAATCTAGCGGACTGCCGCAGCCGTCACCAGGACGCATCGCTCTTTAACAAATTAGTATATCTGAATCCAAGAGTGTGCCAAAATAAGCAATCAACCGAAATTACTCGAAACAATTTAAAAACTTAATATCATTCAACAAAGGCCTTTGAGTAATTAACTAAATGATATCATACAGAAATAAACTGAAGCCTTTCGCATGGGGTAGAAATAACGTAATAAGAATCTAAACTACACCAAAGTATGCGTATGAGTGCAGGATATTAACAAACGAATACTTAACATCAAACAATGTAGCAGTAATTATATTGAACAATATTACCTTTCATGCAAGTGTTCGCAAGGTTGTACATAAGATATATTGAGAACGTTAGCCATAACTTATAGTAAATAAATTAAGATTTAATGAATATTGAAACCTAAGTAGTCATTATTGCTTTGAATATTTAGTATTTATTTCGTAATAAAACTGAATATATTATAAGTGTTAACGATATTGTTAATATATGTAGTGTTTCGTTCTCAAGTTATTTCATGTACCTAGTTTTGATTAATAGTACATAATAGAACCTAACCGTCTCTTGACTTCTTTAGAGTGAGTTTATACAAATCAAAAGTAGGTTGACTGGTACAGGTAGTGACATACTGGTTGAAAAAAATAGTAGTAAATAAACAACACGATAAAAAAATGCTTAAGTCAATAATGATACAGCTAAAAACTAGGTGATTATGAAGATGACGCCATTAGAGATATTTAAAAAAAGACGGCAGTCCTAGTCGACCAAAAACAATTTGGAGAATACCAGGAAGTTGTTGATGATGTCAAATGTATTTAAAGAGATAATGAATAAGCTAATAAACAAATTCATTGAATAGATTTTCAACAAAACAAATGAAATATCAAACAGAGAACATCCAACTGAAAAAAAATTACAGCTGTAGTAGTTAATAAAAAGATTCACCCAAAAGTACCAAAAGTACCCACCCAGCAACAGCAAAATTACAATTTAAAAAAAGAACCTGCACAACGAAGATGAACCTGTACGTAATACAATAATAAATAATGATAACGTGATTAAGACAGAGCAATTATATTCGCAATAATTCGTTCAAGCAATGTTGCCAAGTCATGAAATAATTATTGGGCCTGTCAATTATAATACTTGAAGATGATAGTCTGACAATTCGTTAAGGCAGCTATAATTTGGAATTTTGAATGGGAATTTCCAGTACTTTGATTGATATCAAATGGAAGATCTTTAATAGGTTTTATGTTATCAATTAATCGTATCAAGTAAGATTTTATTTAGACCTTAAATTGATTTTTTTTGATTCCATACAAACCAAGCGTTTTGGACTTACCTCGCAATTCATACTAAGTATACCAAAGTTTATTTCAAGAAGGCACAACCATGATTTATTAAATTGAAGCCGGTAAGATTTTATCAATGCAGTGCAAGTGTTACTCTGATCCTTAATCATCCTAAATTCAGCCGAAATACACGGATAACCACACATTTATTGTATCCATAGAATTAAATTATTTTTAAAAGAGATGTAGGTATAACTATTTTGGTATACATAATATATATAACCATAAAGTATATTCTATTCTCTACGCTGCTGAACCTAGACCTTCCCAAAGCGTCGCCACATGGTCTATACTCCATTTTCGATAACATTAGACGTTTAAATTAGCCCATTTTACAGCCTGTTCAACCGATTCTGACTTCTATTGCGTTAGTGATACGACAAATATTAGCTGTAGTAAATAATTGGTTTTGGTAACAGATTTATGCTTTTTATGTCATCCTTATGTTTACGGGATAGAACTCAAAATCGTAAAAAGATTTGGAAACATGTCTAATGTTATTTCAAATGGAGTTTAGTATATATGTGTATCTCGCTATCCAACGCGATCTGTTCATCAATTTGAGCCCGCTTGTCACCACCTCCTATGCTATTTATTATTATACTATTATTTACGATTAATTATTCGAAGTTTAAATTTGATGTAACTTTACTCCACGTATTAATAAGGTCACTTGTGTTTTAGCTGAGAAAAAGAATTGGCATAAAAATCTCCCCAGCAATGCATCAGAAGGTGATGATGACCATACAATTGCACATGCAAAATGTTAATACAATAATATCCAATAGCGAATCAACTCATGACATTAATTACATAAGCTAAAGCATTACCAATAGTTTGCTAAGTTCGCCTCACCAATTTAACAGGTCATAGATTAATTATTAGACCTGTCAATTACAGGCTTAATTAAATTATAATGTTAAATAATGACATTTGATCTCTTGAACTTTGTGTGGAGATGTTTGTTCATATTTTTAAGTAACCTTTAGTGGAATTATGTAAATGTGGCTTCATGCGATGCTTTTAGAGGTTTTGTTAACAATAAGGTGTTTATTATGCTTGGTTTCTTGTGTTGTGATGTTAATTAAGGGCGAGTTGCGTCATCTTGTAGAACATAACAACATCACGCCCGTGTTATATTTAAGTCCCAATATAAGGTGAGCGGGCACGTGGGGTGCTCCTGTTAAATTCTATATGGAAAACCCAATAAACCACTGCCCGAACCGGGAATCGAACCTAGGAACTCACGCTCATTAGTAGCTCTTGTCCCAAGGTCAATGAGGCAGAAGCACTTTTTACAAGATTACGTAAAAGTCAGATTGCTTGATCTTTATTCCAAATCCAACTTCTCTTTTTAAACTTTACTCCCCCAACTTTACTAACCAACGATCCTTCTAACGAGCCTTTTATTAGAATGATGGTAGATCCGATTTAAGGTTTTAGAACGTCAAAAAATCTTGTAGGATTCTTGTCCTACATCTAACCGGAATCCAATTCGAACTTCATGGGAAACGCGTTAGCATGAGTTGAATAACAACACTTAGAATATCATTCAGACGAAAAATCAAATTAAGCGCGAAAACATACCAATCGAACGCGCCCGCCTTATTGAAAGTCTAAAGAAACATTTATTATTCTAATTTCAAACGTTCGTAATAGCTTGTCAAACAATGAACGCAACCTTACGATCCCATTTCTAAAAAGCTAACACATGTAAAGTTAGCGGCCGTTTTGCTCAGACCTCCTTTGTCCCTTTCACTTGAAAGTTTTCATAGTAAAGTGGGTGTGTGAAGTGGTCATCGCGGGTCTTGGTATGGTGGCTGCGAAGCTTGTAGTTCGTCAACACGAAGGCAGCAATAAGCAATGTTTGTTGAGGTGCGTTCTTTATTCAAATTGTTTGTGTAGACTGGCGATTCTTTTTTTTTTATTTGGATAAAAACGTTTGTGTTTTGTTCAATTAGACTAAAAAATTAAGTTTAGTTTTGTCAGTGTCTCGCTATTCAATATAGCATTGTCTTGAATTATACCAAAAGATAAGTTGCAAGAATCAAACCAGAACAAAGAAAAGCGACTGCCATGAATGTCACTAACAAACATATTATAAACTATGTATTAAGGCTCCCACCTACAGGCGCGATGCAACAATGCAACTGCGCGGTTTCACATAAAATAGTTTATCTATAGAGCATTTACATCCAATACGTAACATAAAAACTGGCTATCGTTCTCGTATTGTCGCTTGATATTTGATAAAAGTGTTTTACTGGAGCCTATTTACAACTATTGACTTCTTTTAGAACTTATAATTTTCCGAATTCATTATTCTACAATCACCAAATTAGTAAAATATATTTTTACTAATTTGAATAACCATCGTTTTTCAATCGCCCGTCTACCCAGTTCAAAGCTCGACCCGCGAACCGTTTGTGTGAAAAGCCAACAGAACATAACGGCCTTTTGCCCATAGAACCATAGCCAGACTCAGTAAATTTGCCGATACGCAATTTGCTCCACAAACATAAGCTTTAGTATTAGTTACCAGAGAAATCTACTTGTGTTAATGTCTCTGAGTACTCTGTGGGTCTTTGAAGTATCAGGTTATGCTGGTTTTGTAACAATAGAGGTTTGAAGACTAGCGTAAGAGGAGCCATAGTTTTATTATGTTTGAGGATAGCTGAAATGAGGTGAGTTTTCTTTTGCAGGGTAAACAGGAAAATGTAAATTTATATTAGATTAGAAATACTTACTTTACAGAAGTGATAACCAAGTGGTTAAAAACTATAACATATGAATAGGTAAACAGAGCATATTCTAGCCAGACTAACATGAATAATTATTTTCTTTATCACAATGTCATACATTGTAATTACATAGTTGGTATTTTCCAACTTCGATTAAAATGGCACTATCAGCAAAAACGTAAACACACACATTAATACACATACATATAACCACACGCACACACTATTATAGACACACATGCGCATTCTCACAATCACACGCTACGCAAAGCTGATAATTACTTTCTAAGTAATTGTTCCTCTGTGTTCTTAAAATGCATTTCTTAATTTAAGTCTCAATATTGTTAACTATCTATTATGGGAAAGAGCCACAACACAAATATTAATGATTACTTACTGGGGCTGTCTCATTCGCATTTGTAAACGTTTGAGATAAAAATAATAATAATAATAATACCTGCTTTGCCTCAACTTGGCGGAGACATTACCATGCCCCCAGAGTTTTCTAATTAGAATCAGTTGTTTTATGCTGGTTTTGCTATAGATAAGAACCACCTATTGCATTGAGATTATCCTGATAAGGTAAATTGTTTTGCAAATAAAAATAAATAAAACCCTTTCTTTTTTAAAAATTAACTGTAACAAGAACACTGGCCGATAACATTGAAAACCCAATCCCTACATTAAACATCATCACTCAATTCAAAAATGGAACAAAAAAAAATAAAAATCAAAAAAAGAACGCAGCGTGACACAACCGAAAAAGCGATCGCGATCGATCAAATTGTGCAGAATCATCGATTCATTGCGTATCGATTTAAAAATATCGATGCTGCACCGACCACCTGCGCCTTGCAAGTAACGGGCCTTACACTGCCGTCCTAAAGCTAAAATACCACTATCTGACATTTGGCCGATTTTAGTTTTTTGGCTGTTGACATTCAAAAATGTCGTTTTTGGCCTAACCTTGACTTTGATGCCACTATTACTATTACTATTCTTATTTGCTACTTTGTGATTGTTGCTGCTGTGTTGAGTCGTGTGTACGTTGAATATCTTTTTCTATTCATGCTATTCAAATAAATCTCTATCGATCTATCTAAACAGAACCTATTCTTCAACAATCAAAAAAATTAAACGCTGTAAAGATCCTGAAATTGTTATGTTTACAAACTTATTTTTGATAAGAATAAGTCCATGATACAAACAATGCCAATTCAAAAGCGAACAAGCAATTATGTAGATCTATATTATGCCATCGAATTTCACGCATGATTAAGATCTAGAAGTTATTTTAATATTTTGCGAGTTTTTTGCTTATAACTCAAAAACATGGTTTTGCCAGATACTGGCATTACAGCTTAAAGACAGTAGCCTATATCTTCTTACATCGACACCTCGGCTCGGTATTTCGGATTATTACCGACAATTACTCCTCGGATCGATTCAGGAAAATCGATTTTAATATCGGTAGACATTGGTAGATGGGTTTGGCGTGTCCGTTATTCTCTTGGCGCCTTTTGTCCATATCAGTAATTAATACTCGTTGATCTGTTTTAACCCTAGAACGGTACCCTGAGATACAACATTATCTTTTTCTTGTAAATTGTCGTATTTTTTAAATTCTTGCGGGATAGGTACTTTAATGTTTTTGGATATTCTATGTGTTGCGTGGTGCGCATCGCACTTTTCATAATTCCTTGCGACTGGTACAGATTTCATAATTGTCAATGTGTTGTTTTAAATAAAGACTGAAAAATCAATAAAAAAATGAAAAACGTTGCACAGTCTTTGTTAAAGTTAAACCTTGAAATGGTTTTATTTCAAGGGGTACCCTAGTACCGCTGGGTACAATGAGTGTCCGTGTCGTGATGGGTACAGTTCTAGGGTTAAAGAAATCAGAGTGTCATTGCAATCAGGAACTAAATGCTGTTGCACTTTTTAAATCGGTGGAGAAAAGGTTAAACCTGAGTTCAATGTAAGATATTGGAGTGAAAAGTAGCTTCCGTATGCGCTTGATATAATTATTTGCATTGTTGAGCCGGTTTTTGTTTTATTTGCTTGTACCGGAATATGGTAGTTCCGGAGAGTTTTTTACCATGTAAGAATATTGTTGAGATTTATTTGTTCTAGCTGTAATTTGTAATCTACTTATAAGAACTTAATTTGAGGATAAAAAAAAACTTTGAATTTTTTTCCATATTCTTTTGCACACTACCGTAAAAAAAACTGCGAAACCTTGTGTTTCACAGTTTTTATACAGTAGTAATAAAACACTTTGCTATTCGAAAGGTTCCCACAGAAAAGCGCGACGCAACAATACGACAACTCTTTTTGGTAAGAAATTGTTGTACCTGAATGCTGTAGTGCAACTTTAAATCTATTTATATGATAAAGCGTCACTGTTGCATTGTTATATGAAAATAAAAGAAAAGATAACTATGACAACACTGTATTACGCTCCACAGAACCTGAAACCCATGACACGCTCTCAGACCACATAAACAAAAACAATAAACGAGAGGTTCCTTCAACAAAAGAACATCCTCAATAAAACAAAAACATAATCCGCACACAATAACATCGTATCTAATTACAAACCGATCTTTCACGCATTAATACTTGTAATGCCGATCGCAATCCCGATAGGAAATACACGGTCATCCGACTCGGCGATTTTTCTTAAAACACCGATACTCGGATACAATTACTGGCCATTTATCACCGGGAAAAGAATCGATGATTATGAATAATGCATGCAGCAGTTAAAGTGTTGATTCGAATTTCGGTTCGCTTTTTGAAATGTTGTTCTCTTTTTTTGGGCTCATGGTGTAGTAAGTAAGTGTAAGTAGTGAAGTTCGATCTATTTTAGAAATCGTTTGTGCAAAAATATTTTACCAATTCTACTGCTAACGTATCTTTGTTTTGATCCCATTTTATGATCTTCATTCTTAGCTACAAAATCAACAGCTTTAAGAGACACTTTTTTATTTGCAGTTGGCTGAAATTACCTGAAATAATGTGTAGGATAAGGAAAAACAGACTGGTGTCTGAGCAGAAAGGGACTTTTCCGAGTTGTGGAAGCATTTATGGTAGCTTTAATGTCTCAAATTCCAATATACCACACTGTTTTGACACACATCATAAAAGTTGTGACAATACGTAAAGGCATCCGTGAATTATTAGAGGTGCGGCGAAGACGCCTAAAGATTAGGTAAACCGGGTATCTGCCTACGAACTCCTTCACGACTAACACGTCAACACACAGTGCGTCTTAATTCACATACAAATGCATCTAGCTATTACTATTCCATCCATGGGCCCGTTACCACCCACAGAATTGTAGGTCTAAGCTATAAACTTAATGAATTAGATGATTTTTTACTTAATGTTTTATGTTATTTTGTGTGTGCAATGAAGAATTCATTTTAGCTTTTTATCTTCTTGTTGAAGAAAAAAGCAGCCTGATTCTTCTTTTTCTTTTTTTTAAAAAACGTTGCCCCACACTAAGAATCTCTTCCTGTATCGTGGATGCGTTTACAAACATATAAACTCAAATACACAACACCCACAGCCGGAACAACTATCTGTAGCTCATACAAATATTTATTCCGTGCGGGAATCGAACCCGCGACACGCAGCGCAGCAGTCAATCGCCCAACCACTGCGCCAACCGTGCGCCAAAGATTTGGAATGTGTTAAGAGGTTAAATGTCCTACCCAGGATATATGGCATGTAATATTAGTCTGTGAGATTCGTTTAAGGATTTTAGATTTCTATTTCAATTAAGGTAGTTGATAAAAAATGTATTTTTAGTCCGTCAGTTAAATAACCTAAAAATATTGGACATGTATTTTTCTTTTGCCACGTAAACATAAAATTACGACGATATAGTGCGTTGAAATATCGTGTGACGTCACGGTGAGCTACACTTTATACTGACAAAGTGACGTCACACGCCTCTACTCCTGAACTGTAATACGCTTTATCTTTGTCAATTTTTGTTTATTTGATAAAGCAAAAAATACGGGTCCAATATTATTTGATAATCTCACTAATGGACAAAATAGAATTATCGTTTTTCTACCTAGGAAACATTCCTATTCACAGAACATTATTTTCTAAATCAATTTTTATCTAAGTTATGTTCACCTTTATAATGTTTAGCGATAAGGCAAAAAAGTTTAGCGATAAGGCAAAAAAAAACATGACTTCTTCACAATCTTCCATCACCCATCACTTAGAACCAACTTAAGAGTGACTGGTAGTGATCTAGTTAGCCAGCTCTGTATTTATAAGACGTGTTGTGATACATGTTACAAAGTAACTCGCGGTTTCAGAGATGTGTTGATCGTACTTATGAGTGTTTACGACCTTTTTATATACTCCTATAAGCAGCAATGAAAATCTAGGTGCTGCAAACCTTCATATTGGTCAGTAAATAAAATATAAAAAGAATATGCAATAGCACATTGTAAATTGACAACCAATTTTCTAAGCATATTATGATGTGAATGAGTTTTTAATGGAATCATTTTAAATTGACATGCGTTTTTTACAAATTAATTTAATCTGAAATGTATGTAATGTAATAATGTTTTTGATAATGCTTGTTTTTGATTATTTTTGGACCTACGTTGGCATTAAATTGTATTTTTTTTCTTTAAATAATTGAATATTTGACGATTTTGTATGTAACTCGTATCTATTTCCATATGAATTAAATATATAACCAATCAATCGAATTCGATTTATTTATTTATGTCAGCATTGTCAATGTTAATGAATTAAATTATTATTTAATTGCAAGTTTGTATTAATATTTGCACACCATGACAGTATGGTAAACATGTTTGAACAACCCCATGTTTTTATATCACCTTGCATGCATTTTTTTTTCTTATAATATTGTTTGTATTGTATGTTTGAGCAAATAAAGTTATCTGAATCTGAATCTGAATCTAAGTGGCGACGTTTTCCAAAAACATTTAAGAATCTGTACCCGTTGCTGTCCCACTGCAAGGCAAAGACCTTCCCAAGTCCTAAAATATACTTTTCTCCCGAGCTGTCTTAAAACAGCACTCACGGTAAGCGTACAAGTCATCTCGCCATGTCTTTCTGGGTATTTCATGGTCTCAAAAGGAACTTGACTTAATAATAATTAAATGGGAAGGGTAAAAAAACTATACATACACTCACGCCTTTTCCCCGTGAATGTAGGCCTACATACTCCTTCTGCATCGTATTCGTTCATATATCAGGTCATTATAGAGCAGTGGTGGCCCAGTGTTCAAACCCAGACAGGCGCTTTATTTTGTGTAAATTATAACATCACCACTGCTATCATAACGGTGAAGGAAAACATCATGAGGAGAGCGGCGTGTCTTAGAACCAAAAATTCGAAGACAAGTGACATCCACCAACATCCACTGGGCCCGCGTGGTGGTTTACGTCCCATCCCCTCTCACAGAGAGGAGGCCTACACGTACAACGGACGAGTATCGAGTCTAAGTGCGGAAAAGGGGTCCATCTACCCTATTCTATCCCATACATCAGGTCATACACGCACGCCGATTATGTGTTCTACTGCGCACCTGGTCATTCTCATGAGCAACACCAACAAGATCCGTGTTTATCCATAAAAGGCAATAAATAGGCTTAGCAAATAGCAGTACAAAACGAAAAACAAACTTCTACATCCGCTTCCCAACACCTGCAATAAATTACAAATTTAGAAACCATCTAATTGAATTAAAACAAATTCAATTAATTGCCTCTACTCTAATTTTAGTGGCTTCAATTATTTATTTTACAATTTAACCACTGTTGTAATAGTGTCAATTTGTCGTAACATAAAAATGTAGATGTCTGTGGTAACTCAGATTCCGGATTACGGAATTGAATAAGTTTTATTTCTGTTTTGATCTGTTGTGGTTACATTTTACAATGTAGTGTAATTTTTTTGATTTCAATATAAACAAATATTTAAAGATTTCGAATTATTTTTCACTAATATTAAAATATGTTTATGTATTACTCGTACTTATTACTTTTTATGCGGCAGTAAGCCAATAAAAATAGCGAAAATAAATTTTGTGGTCAAGATGACTTAAGGGTCCAGTAGCGAGCCAGGTCCAGCTGACCTCCGAAAGACTGCTAAATCTGCACAAACCTATGAAGTCTCACTATTTAAATCTTTGCAGTTACTAAAATTGAACTAGTACTGTTTGTTAACTCAATATGGTTCCACGTACTGCCGTGGTATAACTAAAATGCCGTTTTCCGACATGTGGTCGATTTTTAACTTTTGATGCTATCTTAATGAGAAATAATATCTATCTATCTGTGTATGCGAATTTTCAATACCTTGTATAGTTCTGGAAATTTGGCAAACGGGAAGACTACGCTCTTTTTAAAACACTACTCACAAGAATAATTAAACGGAATGTGGTTGGCATTTCGTTCCAGATAACTTGAACTTACCAGAAGGCGTTAAAGGCGTTAATTTTCTCAGAGATCAACGCCACTAAATCGCAACCATACATTACTTCAAGCTTAGATTAGTAATCCAACAACTTTATAGGTCATATAACTAGAATTACATTCAAAAACCCATTTTATACAAGTTTATGTGTTTAAATAACAGTATGATACGTAACGGTGTGACAACAGCCCGCATTAAAAGCTTAGTGCGTATTCTGAACGTTTTACGAGCGTCTAATCCTTCGTCAAGTGCTCTGCGCGCCAATTTGCTCGCGGCTTAGGTGGTCGCTAGGTTTTAGGGTTCCGTGAATTAGTTTTAGTATAATTAAGTCAAATTAAATTATTTATATCTCTTCCAATTCTAGAATTTGAAATTGTTTTAATCAGTGTTAAGTAGTCGTAAAAGTTCGAGATACAGCTTTATCACGAAGTTAATGGTTATTTCAAGGCAATCGCTATCCATCGCAGCATCGTAGACCACCTCATCGCTTACCGTAAGAAAATGGTCAAATGTCAATAATAAAACCTAGGGATTTTTATATATAGGTTTTGGAAAGATACTTGAAAAAATTAATAAAGTTATATTTTTTGTGAGTTAGTGGTCAAACGCGAACCTATCAATAATAATTTAAAAAAAAATGTAGATCTAATTTATCGATATGGCAACATTTGGGGTAGGCTTATGTCCAGATGTGGACATCTTTCTGTTGAAATGATGATGATGATGATTTTACCGGGCTTTAGTTAGGTACTGTAAGTTTCTTGAACTTGGAAAAAGTCCTTGAAAATATTATAATTATTTTATTCAAACTACGGAACCCGTGAATTAATTAAGGTGTTTGCCTGACCGCCTATCAACAGTAGAATCTAGTGCAAAACCGTAAAACATGCTTTTAGGTATAAAAGTTTGATATTGATTCTAAAGCTGCTATTAATTTATCTAAGTTATTTTTAGTGTTTATTAAATCATAATTTATATTCCATGATCTTGAAAAACGGCTTAACCGCACTCTGTGATCTAACATAATTTTATTAATATTAATAATTCTGTGTTGCACTTTATTAATATTACTATGGACTTACCGAGTGCAGTAGTAGCCCAGTGGTATCGCGATTTACAAGTTGTAGGTCGTGGGCTTGAACCCGGCGGGCACTTTAAATTGTGTAATTTTTTTGATCACCACTGCTCTCAAAACGGCGAAGGAAAATATTGTGAGGAAACCGGAATGTCCTAGAACTAAAAATTCGAAGACATGTGACATCCACCAACCCGCACTGGGCGTGAGACATCATCATCAGCCTTTTAACGTCCCCACAGTTGGGACACAACAGGCATCCTCTCTTTGAAAGAAGGAATGGGTCGGAGCCCATAATACACCACGCGGGCCACGTGTAACTCGGTGTCACAAGTCTTCACATTTTTTGTTCTAGGACATGCCGGTTTCCTCACGATGTTTTCCTTCACCGTTTTTAGAGCAGTGACGTTGAAAATTATTTACACAAAGTAAAGCGCCTGCCTGGGTTCGAAACCACGACCCGACACGTAAGTCGGGGCCGTGACCACTGGGTCACCACTGCTCCCAGGATTGATATGCACCACCGAATTGCACGTGGTCAATCCCAAACTTTTTCCTTAGAGGATCGTTATCACTGATAAAATGTCACTTTGTTTAAAGCCCCAGAATTTTATAAAATTCGATTTCTGTTTTTTTTTTTTATTGTAAGTAGGCTCGCGCTTGACCACTAAAAAAAAAATTAAAAATTAATTTTATATTAATTAATTTTAAATTTCTTTTAAAAAATCCGAAATTTTAAGATCGTCGACCCGTCGCATTCCCTAACAAATTATTTCACCACACTTTCTTACTAACAGTTAGGCTCCAGAACTAACAAAAACCCACAGTGACACAGCACTTCGCGCTCCGCAAAACGATTTTTCACATCCACTTAAGCTTCAACGAAATCATTAATAAGTATTTACGATGCATCTGTCCTTCTGTGACAATTTTACAATAAACAATACTTGTGCAAACCCTGATAGTTTTGAAAAAAAAGTTAAAACGCACCAAGGGATTTTGGACTTTATCTTCTAAGTTTAAAGTTCAAAATAAAGGTGTGGTTAGTTGGCTACAGCGTGTGTGGCAGTTGTATGTTAGGCCGGGAGCTAAGGTTTGATAAATGATGTGATTTGACACGGTACAGTCAGAACGCTTGGGAATTCTACTGATTAAAAATGTATGTTTCCGTTTCGGCTTTAGTATTTTTTTTAGTCATAAGATGTTAGGATGAAGATAGGTGGTGTTAGAAAGCAGAAGCAAATATCGAAGATGGTTCTAATTACTCCGATTTATTAAACATAACTCATCTGAAACCTTTTAGGCTCCTGTAGACAGCGGCGACGCAACAGTTCGACAACGCGTAGTCATAGAAAATGCATGAGTTATAATATTTAGAAAAAAATCTATGAAAAAGCGTTTTTATACGGTCGTCTACAGCATCTTTTCAATCAGTTACAAAATACACCGTCTTCAAAAATCACAAGTTTGTTTAAATTAAAGAGGCCTCATTTTCAAAATTAATGAAAAAGGTAAAGTTATATTAGCACACATATTGGCGTACTATTTCAAGTAAATACACACTATTATATTAAACTTTACAGTCCCATCATTGCTACAATTGCATCATGTAACAAAACAAACAAATCATACATCGCAGTTGGTTTTATAACCTCGAAACTATTAAACGTTCTTCGGTACTTGCTAAATAAGGGTTTACTTGCCAGTCTTGCCCATCAAGGGCCAGCATCCAGCATTAAAAATTATAGCCACAACGTATATCGCAAATGTTACGACAATATACACACAATTTGACTTTAGATCGTTATCTGAATCATATCGGATACGTTTCAGATAATTTTACTCTAGGAATATACCTTTTATTGACAGAGAAGGCAAACGGATAAAATTGTTGGGTATTAACACTTAAAGAGTCGCTGGTCGGTCTAACGGACCCAGTCCTTCATATTTTGTTAAATTACAATAAAATTTTGGCTTCACGGAGCATATCACAATCTTAGTGCCTACGTACGACGTACGTACGTGGGACCTGCGTGTGGATCCACTACCGGACAAACTGTAAGCGAGTAACTGTAAGCCTGAATCTATAGCGCGCATAATCTTGCCTCAAAAAGATTGAGCGTTATTTTCTATGTAAAAATTGTATGAATGCATGTGGAAAAAAATAGCTTTTTTTTTTTTTTTAATTGTTTCTTAGTACGTTAGCGCTCTTTTCTTGTATTACTAAGTGAATTTACTTATTAAAACATTAATTTACTTTTTTAGAAGGTTGATGGGGTTGGCATAATCTCCTTATTGTACAAAAAACCGTACATTAAAAAAGAAATACAAATTTGAAAAAGTACGCGCGTTGCAAGTTACTGCTTCGGACGTAAAAATGATAAAATACGAAGTGTATTTTTATCATAATATTATGACGAAAATAACAGAAAGAAGTAGTAGTTATCACTACTTTATTACACTTTTTTCTATATTCTATAGAAATGGCTACCTATGGCTTTTGAAGTAGGTACATCATAGTAGTATAAGAAAATATTGATGATTTTGTCCTAAATAATTAATTACAGAAATTATATTAACTAGCATTATCTTGTCAAAAAAATATGGTGAAATTCTTTTTATTTTTGTAATATTTTTTAATAAGTAAAATAAAAAATATAAGCATTTGATTTAATATTATCTTTCTTTATTTGTAGACTAAACAGGCAAGAAAGTTTTGGAAAAATATTATACATATTACACAGGATCCAGAACACCCGGTAGCGAGTATTTGTGTTACAAATTAAGGCGCGAGTCCCTAAGTGTTAAGTATTTCATTTTTGTTGTGTAGCAAGCTGGTACCTTCATAAGTAATGTTGCTTCATATGAACGATGCAGAAGAAATATCGCTGGCTCCATTGCCTTGTCATTTAAGTTTTATCCAATGCAAAAGAAGGCTTCTTGCGTTTACTACGTTGTAAAGATTAAGATACATCAGAGGCTCTAGGGTCTTCATCTTATTCGTTGTCTTCATTACTGAAGGTCGTGCTCGTCTTGGAAAGCTTTCACGGAGTCACTGACGAGCTGCTTCCAAGCCAATCTGTCTTCGGCTCTTTTCAGGGCAGTGATCACCGTGAGTCCCGTAAATGCCCTGATTTGGTCTGACCACCGAGTAGGTGAGCGTCTGCGTGGCCTTTTTCCATCCACTTTTCCTACAACAACCAGTTTTTCCAGGTTATCCTGGCGATGTGAACAATGTAATTTAGGACTCTTTGGTAACAGATCGTGGAGGGTTTGATTTTGATGTTTACCTGGTCGAGAATGTACTTATTTGTACATTTTGCTGTCCATGATATGCGCCACATTCTCCTCCAGCACCAAATCTCGTAAGTCTCAATCTTTTTTCGATCTACCGAGCGAATTGCCCAAGATTCGGAGCCGTAAAGGAAAATTGAGAATATCAGGGTTCTAACGAGTCTCTTCTTGGTGTTATTAGTGAGGGTCGAGACAAAGTGGCAAAAGGCCAAAATGTAAGAATGAATCACGTGACTTTTCGATAGCGCTTAACAATTCTATATATTTTTGACTTATTGTCAATCGCTTTCGTTAGTGTCACTTGTCTAGGGCCTCAAGTGAAGTATCTTTTGAATGAGTTATAACCGACACCAAAGAGGTGGCGGTTCTCAATTCGACAATTTTTTTATGTGTGTTACTTCAACATTTTTTACTAGGTGAACCGATTTTGATGATTCTTTTTTATTTGAAAGTTGTTGCCCGTTAAGTGATTAGAACACAGACTTCCAAAATTGAAGTGTTTTTATTTGGAAGAAGCCTGTAATTTTTTCGAAAAAGGTTTTTATTATTTATTTTTTTAAGATATAAAATGGTAGTGAAATATAAACGGAAGAAAACTATTACTCAACATCGTCATAGTGTTTGTTTTTTTCATCTTTGTTGGATTCATGGTTGGCTACCTTTCCTTTCTCCACACCAATTCTAATTTTCCTTCAACAGAAACAATGGATACACACAGCAACTCCACAACTAGGAATCCCGTTAACAGCTTGAAAATATGCAAGCATGCGACCACCATGAAAATGTCCAGACCAGTATTCCAGCATAAGAGCTCAAACTGTTTTAAAAGCAATAAAGTCAAGCAACACCATTCAAAGGAACACTCCGTTAAGCAATATTATTGTGTACCAAGTCGTAAAAACTGCTATAAACTCCATATTCATAGTTATTTAACTTATTTATTTATTTATTATATAATGTAATATCGTCTTTTGTTTAAGTGGGTGGTGTTTTATCTTTTGTTTAGAATTAATTGGTGGATTTTTGTCTGAATTATTTATGTTTTTATTTTATATGCTGGTTATTGGGTCTTTGTGTGTACCGTTTTTCTTTGTTTATTTTTATGTAAATGTAAATTAAAGTATTATATAAATGAATTTATGTTATCAATATTACTGTATATCTATGAGTATATAGATGTTCTGTAGCGATTTTATTTGCGTGTTAAATTACTATTCGACAAGCAATTTTATTAAATAATTTCTTGTACGAATATGCCAGTAATCTGTCATAAATATCTGTAATATACATTTGAGTTTATAAACTTTCATTGATTTTGAGATTTTATTTCAGAGTTATATTAAGTATAAAGCGTGTATTATTTGTTTTCTATTTATATATAACTAGCATCTGCCAGCGGCTTCGCCCGCGTGAAAAGTATTTTTTCATCCCAAGGGAACATTATCCCGGGATAAAAAGTATGTGCTATTCCTGACTGTAATCTATCTCTGTGCCAAATTTTATCCAGAACCATTCAGCGGTTTTGGCTTTATTGAGTAACAAACATACATCGATCCATACAAACTTTCGCATTTATAATATTAGTAAGAAGACTTATACCAAATTCCGTGGATGTGCTTAATTACTATGCAGTTTAAAAAATATATGTTTCGCCCAATTATAGGTCATAGTTCCATCAATATTGTATCAACAAGATAAACGTAAGACCCATAAACAAACAGCACGTTATCCCAGAAAACTTTCTTTGAATTTATTAAAAATATACTTTTACCCTATTCGTTAACTAAAGTAAAGTTAAGATATTCAAATAGCGCTTTATTAATGTTTAGTTTCGGCAGTAATGTCAAAGGGGAGGAAATGCAGAAGGTACACTTCATAAAGATTCTGCCAAACCTTGAGATATCCAAGACTTTTGAAACCAATGAATGGCTACTCAATAGTAAATGAGCTAGAGACAACTTGACGAATTTAGGTTGGATTTACTGAAAACATGGCTCTAATTGAAAAATCAGAGGGAATCAAATGTTTAGTTTCAAATATCAAAGCTATTGAACAAGCAAATCTATTTTCCGTGAAGTATATTGCTTGGAACTTATACATTTTAGGCAGAATAAATCTATAATTGCCCACTGATGGGTAAAGATCGCCCCATATATTTTCAGACCCTCTTTTCTTGCCAAACCAGCCTTCGGTAAACACATAACGAACATTAATTATAAAATAAATAAATAAACGAATCTGCTAAAACAAATGCTGTCTGGAAACGTGCTTTAAGTTATTGCATTCACATTTTCGCCTTCTGCATCCATTTTAGCCTCAAGCTTCTGACAAAATTCCTCAGTCACGGTAGCTTAATCTTTTAACCACGTGTGTGTGGGAGTTCTTTATTGCACGATATTAGAATAGGCCTTTTACCGCTTCTGATGTTTGACGCCATGAATCAATTCATATGTAACTATAATGAGAAGGGGGTAATTACATGCAGCGGTTGATCGTAAATCTTTGTAGTCGTGATTTAAATCTGTAGTGTTTGCTTTGATTTCGGTGTTTCTGGTAATAGGAGTCAGGTCGTCTGTGTAATATTTGTGAACTTATTTGACTGTCTTACTGTTACAACGGTTGGGTTTGGATTGCAAAACAAACATTGAAAGTGATCATTCTGTTTTAGATATATTAAATAATGTATGATTCCTTTATAAACTTGACAAGGACACAGAAGATAGATACTATTTTTTTTTCTATTTTGGGCATAATAATTATGTAGAATATACTGCATAATATTTATGTAGAATTTAGGAGAAATGTTTTACAGAAAAGTGTTCATAAAAAGTTCTTTCCTTTTTAGTAATCAGTTTAAAATTTTCCTACCAAATACGTCTTTATCTAAATTATATTAAAATTATCGTAATCCCCGGCTCCCTGCATACAAACAGCCGTGTGGGAAGCAAGATTAGATTAGTATAGATGTGGAAATCGTAATAAAATTCCTAATTCGAATTCGGAGCACGGTAGAATATCGTACGATTTAATAATAAACTCACTTATTCACACTTTCGCTTACGCCTCCGTGATAGTTATGATCGCCTAGTACTTTTAGTCAGAATTCTGTGGGAAACTAATAATAATATTTGATTTGATGTTATTGATTCTTACTTGTAAGAAGGGTAAGCATGTATTTGTAATCTGCTATATTTGTACTGATACTTATTTGGCAGGTATTTCATTTAACTTACAAGCATTAAACTACTGACCAACTAAAAAGAGGTGCATGGATAATGTATTCCATCCAACCGTATCGGTGTGAAGTAGAAGTACTAAGAGACCAAATAAACTGGCATAATAACCAGGAGAAAGAAGAAGAGAAGAGAGAGTACAGACTGAAAAACGCAACTGATTTAGTTCGAAAATAACCATGTATTATAAAATCAATCAACAATTCCAAAATCAAATCCCAGCACGCACGTAATTATAAACAAAATGAACAAATCAAGATCTTCAAAGACCTTTGCGCGCTACACAACTTATCAAGGTAAACAAGTTCCATCCATCCCATCTGATTATCCACAAGAAAAGACATACAAACTAGCGTTATTTACGTAAGATATCAACTGGTTCGTTAGTGCACCCGTAGCCGTAGGTGCAAAAGTGCACCGATAAATATTGAACAAATGTGAACCTATAACTGGAGGTACTAAATCTGAGATCGTGGTAACTGGGCTGCTAATACATAGTAATGCTGTGGTAGATACTTATTTAACATTGGGTTATTATTATTTTGCAAGCCTGGTAATTATAGAAAAGATGTAACGGTACTACTAAACCAAACCTATCAAAGTGACAGAAAAATTCTAAGAATTTCGGGAACATAAAAATGTATGTTGAAGTATAGAACATCATAGTAAAGAAGCAATAATCACTTAGTATTACAAGAGAAAGATTTCTATAGATACTTCACAAAAGATATCAACGGTAAACACAAACAAACATAATAAAAAAATTAATGTCATCAACAGATGCTCACTATAAAAAGCGTTAAGTGGAACAAAACAAGTCAGATCGCTGAAAAAAATGCATGAATATTTGATCCCAAACCAGAATCATTAGTCAACTTTTTCATTAGAACCTGATTCTTTAAGAAATAAGCGGTTACTTCAGGTATTGCTGCAGTAAAACCACCTCTATTTACATTGAAATAGAGCCGTTCTATTTCGTCTTTGGAATTGCCAACAGAATACAATATTTGGCAATCTTTTTTGTCATGATCTTACATTGACAATTGTCCCGCTTCCTCCGCCGGTGATAATAGTTCGGTAGTTACATCATTAATCACTTAGAACACATGTGGATATTGCCTTTTTACTCTATCACACAAAACTTTGTTCTGATGGTAAACTTTAACACCGTCTTCACTAACGATATTTGCTTCAAACCAATCAACTGTGTCGTCTATCTATTTAACTTTAAGAACTACATTCGCTTAAAATTTAACAAGATCATTTATTATAACATTCGATCCCATATTTGCCCTTGGATTTTCACCTTCGTATGTGAGAATATTCAATTTGTTTACTTCGTCTGTTTTTGTTCAATTGACGTTTAAATTCTTTGAGTGACTAATGATGCAGATTTTTGACGGGGGCTTAAGCAAACTTCGGTTTAATGCTCTTTTCGTAACATGAGCCTGATAAAATTGAGTTTAATGTAATCAAAGTATTTTTGGGAGTTTCAGATTCGAAAATATTAATGAAGATTATGTGGTCAAATAACTTCAGTAACAGTTCCATATTGAAATGGAAATTTCTGCTGAATCGAAACTTTCTATAGATATACTCATTTAAATCACAAGATCACTTCTTCCATTTTACTTTCCAATAGTCTCGCTAACGCTCATTGACATAAAATCAATCAAACCACTAAACTAATTCAAGAAGTCCATTACAAAAACTATTTCATTAGACTTGAACGGTCCTCCATATTGAACAGTACCGCATCAATCACATCTTCTTCGTCGACTCTCTTTATAAACGCAATGAATTGTATCAGATTTGATTCAGTCACGATCAATTCAATAGTTACAATGAGATATAACTCAATCTAAAGTGTACCGTTGGTAATGTTTATTTATGATTATTTCTTTGTAGAGCATCTAAAAAACTGTTGATAATATATACGTTGCAATGGACGGTGGTTAAATGTGCGTGTTTCTATGCGTTAGTTTATATGTTTCGGTTACAAGATAAGGAGATGTAATGACTCAATTCTGCGTTTAATTCTTTTAAATTGGTTCACGTACTTATTATCACATTGTTAAGTCTGTTTCTCTCTTTTGTTAGCTTTTGCTTTTCACCGGTCATTGTGGTTATCTTATGAAGAATATTTATACTATCTACTGGTGCCTACATCAACGTAACTGTTCTTCACTGCCATTATTATCATTTTAATCATTACCATCTCTTTGCTTTTATGATTTGTATCCATATTTGTTTAAAACATCATCTTTCAAGCCCTTAAACCTTTTAAACACTTCAAACGTCAACAAAACGTATAGTCACCAAACCCTATGATTTCAATACTTACATTTAAGGGGAGCACTTACCCGTACCACCAGAATTAATCACGCGACATGTTGGTAAACTTTTAACAAAGCCTTTGTGAACCATTGTTGGGCAAAATAATAAATTGTTACGAACAACCGACCCCATTATGTTGGGTTTCTCAAATAAATTCGGCCAAAGGATTGATGGTAACATCTTTTTTATCGAGAGATTGGAGCGATACTGGAGCATAAGGTAAGGGACTTTTTAGTCCGATTGTAGACTTTTGTGGTTTCTTATTCTTTTAGATAGTGTGACTTACGATTACTACTGCACATTATAAAGTCAACCGGTCTTTGAATTCTGTAACTACGAGGATTACTTTTTAACCGACTTCCCAAAAAGGAGGAGGTTTCTCAATTCGATTGTATATATGTTTTTCTTTATGTGTGTTCGTGGATAACTTCGTCGTTTATGAACGGATTTTGATGATTCTTCTTTTGTTGGAAAGGAAATATCCAGGGTGATACCATAATAAGGAAATCAAGATCCGATGATAACATCCCAGAGAAATCGAGGGAACGCCTCAAATATTATAAGCATAGATATAGCGATTTTGGAATTTTTATCAACAATGCAATTATTTACATTCAGAAAGTGTCTGAGTAAAACATCGAACTGATCTGATGATGAAGCCGGAAGTTAGGCACTGGAACTCCGAAATAAAACAATGGGTCCTAGTCGTGTTTGGGCTTATTGCAATCGTCATGAGAATTATTTCGCTACAAATGATTTTCATGGTATTTGGATGTACCTATCAAAATAAAAAAGGGATAAGAAACTTATAATAAAAAAATCAAACCGACTTCCAAAACAAAACACTGCAAAGCGAAAAATAACTTTATTTCCGATGTCGGTGTCAAAAAACGGAAAACAATAGGTACCAAAGACACCGACTTCGGAAAAGAAAGTTATTTTTCGATTTGTAGTGTTTTGTTTTGGAAGTCGGCCTGTTTTTTTTTTGTTAAAAGTTTTGTCCTTAAATGATATTGTTCTATAGGTACTTATATCTTATTGTTCGTTCGTACGTTATCCTTTAAGTGCAGTATATTTATAATTTTACCGTAATAAAGTTCGCTGGCTGCAAGATTTTTTTTTTTAATATGCTTCAAAATGACTAAACGCAGCACCTTATATTCTCACCGAGAAAAAAACCGTAATAAAATTGACCAGCATAACAGATCACGCCCAAAGCATATCATTACAGCAATCGGTCCAAAACCCAGCCTCATTAGACCTCATCATCACTCTGCTCTATTATAATGTCATTACGACAACGGGTCAAGATTTCACTTATAAACTTGTGAAGGGAGCCGAATTCTTGAAATACGTGCTTGAATTTTGTTTCTGATCATTTCTGACACGTATTTTGTAAGTGCACTTTTTATTTTTAGAATAGGTAGATTGAGATGTTTTCGTAATAGACTGTTCGATTTGAGGAGAATGCCGGTGTCTATGGTTCAAAAGTTACGACCAATTTTTGCGTCATCATTATCATTTTCACTGCCCGAAATCACCCACTGCTTGGCAAAGGTACCCTTATTCAGCCTTACTTCTTGGTTCTTTTCTAATAAGTTTACTTTTTGAAGTTCAGTTTTACTTACTAAGCTTGCATTTTAGATCATTTGGCAGCTAATGTTTATAACATTATTTTCTACAATATTTTCTGATATTCAAAATTCAATTTCCATTGATTGACATTGGTATTAAAACCATTAAATACATTAAAAATATCAATAATAATGAATTATCTTTTAAACCACAACGTTTTCTTTCAATCTATCATTTAGGTTACCCCACACATAATTCGTAAAGAATGCATTGGCGCATTGCCGTGCGCGGTGCGTGTATGACGATGTATGAATCTGAGTGAAGCAAAAGAAGTATGTAAGAATCGTAGCAGGTGGCGTTCTGTAGTTTCTGCCTACCCCTATGAGAAACGTATTAACATAGGCGTGAGTTGATGATTGTAAGTATGCAAATACTAAAAAAAAAAATACGTAAAATAAAATAAAAAATGTTAATAATAGATTTTATCTTGTTCGAAACCATAAAAATATAACAAAAGACATTGACGAAACTTTATCGATTTTAAATATACAACTATGCATAACTTTGCGTTTAGTGTGATATAAAAATAGCTGATTATTTTAATATGAATATTCATATCATCATATTATTAGAATTTGACCGTATTCTAGTTCATTAAACGGTACTGCGATTAAACGTTTTTCGCGTTTTATATTAAATAAAAAGCGGAAAAGCCATACAAACTTTTACTTCTTAGCATTTGTATCTATCTTCTTATCATAGAAATAAAAATATAATAATCTTTATTTCGGGCAAGTAACATCCATATGGGTTAGTAAACGAGAAAACTTATTTGTCTATAGTAATCGATTCAAAAGCATGACGTCCGTGAATTTGCTACTGCTCAGCGACTCTCAAAGTGTTTGAGCCACCATTAGTTTTTATTTTATCTGTGTAACTGTGTAGATAGTAGGCTTTATTATAACAATACACAAATATATTCACTTAAGTAAAAAAATATCATCTATACTTGACTATCTATTACAGAACTTTTAACAATTTGTTACGTTCATAACCACAAAACTCAAGAGCTGACATAACTCCTCCAAATTTATACCACGAAAAAGCAGATGATACCATCCTGTCAATTATTACTAATCAGCCAAACAAACCGTTACAAATGGACGTCAAACGCCGATCAATATAAAGTTCGAGTTCATATATAACAACACACTGGATGAAAAATATCAACAATGGATAAGTCACAACGTGTCAAGGATCACTTATATTTGGACACGCACTTTTGAGATTCAAAGAATCGTAGCTTTGTGATTTCAAATGTCGCTTGTTAAAAAAATATTTGCCGTCATGTAACCGTGCAATTTTTTGAGACGGCTAATCAAACTTTATTGATAGAAAGTAATTTTTGTAGACCATGCAAACCAGGAAATTGACAGTCGATATGGGTAGAATTTCAAACTAGAACATCAGTGGTCAAAAAAAACGTGCCGGTGCCATACAGATTGCAAATAATGATGAGCTTATAAACGAGAAAAATAAAAATATAAACAGACACGTTAATTTTGATAAATTATGACACTTTGATAAAGTTACTAGACCGATTATGACCAAAATCTCCTTCTGATCGAAACATGATACTACTAAATTGATACTAAACGGCCATCAGGGGAATCAAAATATTATTGATTTAGTAATTTGTAAGCTTTCTTATAATCGCATTTAGAAATCGATTTTACAAAACATATCACTACTAGCTTCTGCCAGCGGCTTCGCCCACGTTTAAAGTATTTTCTTATTCCAAGGAAACATTATACCGGGATGGACAGGACCGTATGTGCTATTCCAGACAATAATCTATCTTTGTGCCAAATTTTATACAGATCCGTTCAGCCGTTCTGGCGTGATTGAGTAAAAAATATACATCCATCCAAACTATCGCGTTTTTAATATTAGTAAGATTTCGTTACATTGTCTCAGATATTCGATCCGTCCGAAATCTGGGTGTTCTACCGTTTAATAAGAATGCAAATTGCCACTTAACTACTATTTTAAGTATTTTAATTAGTTACAAACGCATAATAAAGTAATATATACATTGTGTTTTTTATATAAATTATATTTTATATAAATATTATTCATGGATTTATAATGTCGAACATACCGTCTGAGCTTGATGTAGTAGAATCTATGTTAATTAATATAAACGTTTTAGATACTAGATTCGAGAATAATAATTATGACAGGATTATGGATTGCCCGAATGAACTAGAGCCAAAATCTTTTCTAGATACATATTTCAGCATAACCTTTGACAATAATTTGCAAGTTAACGAAAAAATGTTGATGAATATAAAGTAGAGGTATCAAAATACTAGTTCATCTACTCGAGAGGTCACACCCCATGTTTATTAAAACAGCTTTTTGATACAATGCAGACCCAAAACATCGACTTTGTAGATCAAAAAAACATTTCCCATATCCATGACATTAAGACTGGTGTCATAAATCACGACTATTGTCTCAAAAATAATTTATTATTATTTTTTTGGACCAGTTACAGAATATTGACTTCTGGTATGTACCTCATTGTTGTATAAGTGGCGTAATACTATAATAATAGACTTAATTCTTTGAAAAAAAAAAAACAGTACTTAACCCTTGAATGGTAATGTTTGCATGAAAACCGGTTAAGTGTCGCAATGGGTCATGTTAGTCGGTATTGTTGAATAAGTAGGGATAATTGTATGAATTTAGATCAAAAGATTATGCAGACATTTTGGGGTGATGACTGTATTAAAATTGTGTCGTTACATGAGGGGATAAAATCAGAGCGGTTTGGGGAATATGTTTTTGTTACCGCTTTAATGCGAGTGGTAGATGATATATAAAGATTGGGCTTCAAGTTGCGATATAAGACGTTAGACAGTTGTTTGGTATATTACTAAATTAGAAGAAGAATAATAATTTATATCTAATTATACATTTTGCATAAACACGCTTTTATCAATACTGATTTTATTTATCAAAACGAAAAACAAAATGATCGGTTTATTAAAGACTAACTTATCTACTGACCGATATATTACTTCTGACATAAAATATATTTTTTTGCAACCTACACCTAATTCCATTTTTCATTTACATACTATTAAAGTAGATCGACCAATTATTGCGTCAATGATCATCTCATAACGGCTGGGAAATTAAAATCTCCAAATATTACAGTATCACAAGACATGGATGACATTAATGTCTGAATTAAACACCATATTACGTCCATAGGTGAGTAACCTAATATCTTAATGACTACTGACACGACATCCAAAATTTCGAATATAGAAATTCTTCTTCTTGATAACTAGATCAATTGACATTTAGAATAGAGGACTTAATAGATTGTAATAAAAGTATGCGAATTATTAAGTCGAATTATAAAGTGGGTTTGGTTTTGGAGCTAATATTAATATAGACAATGACATCATTTTCTTAGTTCAGATGGCGCCAACGTCTGTATCTGCCCTAGGAAACGTAGTAATAGCTTTAAAGTTCAAGATATTTGAAGCTCAGACGTACTAGTCGATAACAGTGAAAGTTATGAAAATACCGCTTTTTAAAAAACGAGGCATTATTACAGATTCTGATGACGTAAACGTTAACTATAATAAAATATTAACTCTTCGGAAGATCTAAGCTTGCTTTCAGCAGAGAAGATTTTGTTGGAAGACCTAAATAAAAGCTAAACTGAACAAATACAAATACATGTAAGAAAAATATTTTTAAAATATTGCAGGCTATCATATAGATTATATTAAAATAAATAGAAACGGCGCACACAAAATCAAAATATAGTTTACAAGAACTAGATATATCAGCTTAATAACTTATATTTAAGTCGGGCGAGGTGGCAAAGGAAGTGGTCTAATTAATATTTTGTCGTTATGTTTAATTTTCTGTCAAATATATATAAAATATCTTGTTCAGACGTGAATTTAAAGTGGATTTTGTGTCTCATATCATTTTTTACATCTTTGTGATGGTTTGATGTTAAAATATGATAATACAAAAATAGTAATGACCTGAGAGAAATATTTGTTAATCTAAGATATGGGTGTCTGCTTAATAGTTTCTACTGTGTATGCAAAAGTGGAAAACAGATAGTATTTTTACATATCTGATAATTTGTTAAGAAATACTATAAACTTCGAAATATAAAATTATGCTAATCTGTGTTATTTCTGTAAAAATATTCAAAACCAAGTCATATTTTTGTAGCCTGCGTCGATGATCATCACATCATCAGCCTATTAATGTTCCCACTCCTGGGACACAGGCCTCCTCTCTAGGAGAGGGAATGGGCCGTAATCCAGCACGCGGGCCCAGTGCGTGTTGGTGGATGTCACATATCTTCGAATTTTTGGTTCTAGGACATGCCGGTTTCCTCACGATGTTTTCCTTTACCGTTTTGAAAGCAGTGGTAATGAAAAGCGCCTACCTGGGCTCGAACCCACAACCTACAACTTGTAAGTCGCAGTCGATACCACTTGGCCACCACTGCTCGATAATATAATCATTGTTTATAGTTTAGAAACAAAAAATACAAAAATCGAAAGGAAAAGTAATGGTAAATAATTATCCAATAGAACCCAGCAAAAAGAAAATTGATATTTAATTTCACTTAATACAGTTCATCACTGACAAATCTAAAGAGCAAAGTCAAACCTGCACCAAATAAGTCGTCCAAACATGATTCGAACAACACGAATCCATAATGAACGCTAAACAGCCAACTTAAAACGTGATTATTGGACGTAACTTAATCACAAGCCATTCAGATAATTAACATTCTTTACAACCATAGTAATAAGGTAGAGAATCGACTGACGAAATTATAAAGATTGGATTTAAATTGTCACGACTTTTACAAATCCGATTATAGTAGATCGGAATGAAAATTCGAATTTGAATAATAGAATACAGATTTGTGGCGGTGAGTCATCCATGCGTTTGCGATCGTTGAGATGGCGGATTCTCGCAAAATCGAAAGCGTGTAGCCATTCTTTTTTCAATTATAGTTTTGAGCGATTGGTTTAATATTTTGAAGTCTTCAATGATGTTTAATTTTTATTTTAGTTTCTAGAATTGTTATCCATATGACCGTAGTCTTCTTCTTCTTTCCGTGTCGGATAACTCAAATTGTATTTGAGTGAGCTCTATTTTTCCACTATCTCAACCGATGGGAATTAGCAACCTGTCTGCTTTATGACTGTAGTTATTTTGTTTTTCAAGACAAACCTGTGAAATATCTCAGTAAACATTTCCCCTATCGGCTTCAAACTTCAAAAGCCTCCCATCACAATCATAAGGAACTAAACTAATTAACAGATAAACGGTACAACATAAACCAGCCATTTCTATTCAAGAACAGAACATTACATTATTTCACTGAATTAAATGAGTACCATAGCACACATTCCCTACATTTTTGTCGCAGTCGTCTGCGATCGTTCGTTAGTCGCTCTCGCTCACTTACAAATTGTAATTCCATGTTAATTTTATATCTATTTACGACGTACCCTTTTATGAAACGTCTTTTCTGTCAGTATGTATATTAGCTTTAGTTTTCTGTAGTAAAATGGAATGTTGGTACTTTTATGATGGCCAGGATCGTAAATGTGTATAACTTGTCAATAATTTCAATACTAAATATGTTTTGATTAGTCTCCGTTGACGTTTTGTTAATTTTTCTTTGGTTTCCTATTAAATTATGAAGTTATTAGTTGTTTGTTTTAAATAATTTGCGGAAATGGGATATTTGATTTGGTACCTTCATCTGTACAAACTCGGGAAGATTTTCATTTCTAAAGGATAATTATTATTTTTCATGCTTACAATACATCTAGTTAAACTCACGAGTATTTTGCGTTTATGATACTTCTTGTATATGAAAGACTAACGCTTACCAGCTTTGCCTGTTTAAAAATCGAACTATTCCTTTACGAAAACGTACTCCCGGTATTAAAACTATTCTGTGTCCAGATTGAGGTCTACTCGTATGACATGTTTTACCCAAATCCCTTCAGTCATAATTGAATTAATATCTAAACATCCAGACTTTCACATTTATATGAAATATTAGTAGTATAATAACTGCATTCAATATGAACGTATGAATTCTCGTATAGCTCTAGTGTACCTACTTGATATTCGATGTTAACGACCAATGCTCAGTTTTTAGAGTTAACACCTACGTTCAAGAGCTCATTATATTTGAAATCTGTAATATATGTACTGTTTTAAATAAATTGGTACTCTTTAATATAAGGCGCATGCATTTGTCTATATGTAAACCATTACGGTTTTTCGTTTAGAATTTAATAGAAGGATTTGCTTGAAATACTTTAGTAGGTACTTTTTTTATTAGTCGTGTTAACCTCAACCTCCTTTTTCAGTAACCGAAATTATGAAGAAATGAGAAGTAAATTAAAAAAAAAATAAAAAAAAAATAGTAAAATAGCGAAAAATATTTTTCTTTGTTAGTATGATTTTCTGCAAAACTTAAAATGAACTGACACAAAAAGCTTCCATTTCAAATTATTTTGTACCACATAAAGCTGCATTGGCAGTAAAAGCGCCTGAGAGACGACAGAAATTTGGTGTCTCTACTTAATTGTTTTGTCTTATCTTTAGTGATAATTTTACTATTAAATCATAAGCTCTTTTAGGCTACCTAGCTTGGATGCGTATAAGCCTAGCTAAAAATACATAAAACGTCGTATTTTAGAACAAAAGGTTATTTTGTAAATGGATATAAAAAAAAAAACCATTTCTCGATAATTATTATCTTAAAAATTTTTACTACTGTCTACTATTATAGGTTCAGTTTTTATTGAAATAGGCCAACACTATTAATATATACGTATTAACGTCCATTACTTCTTCATTGGTATCCTCCTCTAGATCTCGATATCAGATAAAAACTAAAATAAGACGTTACGGTACCGAATAGTACCAGTATTTTTATATGGCAGCACTAAATTGTGAAGAATTGACCGTTTTTCTTCATTTTATGACGGGACAATAAAAATAAAAATGTTGTTTGGTATTGTCACATTACGAGAACATTAAAAAATAAACAGTAGTATTAAGTTTCAAATACCTTTAAATAATATAGCGAAACAATTTCCATTTTCGATCAAGTTTATCTCCAAAAATTCTGATCATAATTATTGCTTTTGGCTATTAGAATCTTAAGACTGCCGGAGATAAGCGGACCACGACAATGCAACAATAATGCGATGAGTCTTCATAAAAAGTGTTGTATCTGTAGAGCAATAATTTTAAATCAATTTCTATATTTTAAACGCAATGTCGTATTGTCATCGCATTGTCCTGTCGCACCCGACTGTCTGCCTGCCTAGGAATTCTAAGCACAGCTATATTTTGGTCCTCATTCCCAAATGACACTATAACTGTAGGTAGTAAGTAGTAGTGTAAAAATACTATTTGACTTTCTAAGAACCTAACATATTCTGAACAGGCAGCAACCTAACATTCTTCTGGGTAAGTTCACTCCATCATCGACTTTGTCTCTGTCACCTCTGACTTAGACGAGAGTCAAGATCAAAACGATCTAAAATAAATAAAACTATTAAAAAACCTATTACAAAGATCTAAAATCGTGATCATCAAAGTGCTCTAAATACGTCGCGAACGTGTTAACTGCGCACGCGCTTGTTTGATGCCTTGTTAAATGGAGACCTCTAAAGTGTATTAGAATAATTGAAAGTTCAAGGAGATTTTTCTAAGTAAACTGCTGAGATGGAATGAGCTTAACAATATTGTTCCACACTAGCCCTGGACCGAACCAGTTGGTTATGGAGAAGGTACAGGTAGCTGTGGGATGAAACAGGCTGACAGTAATCAGTAACTACACTCAGTACTTACTTCGGCTAGACGAGATTCAATCCTAAAGTTCTACATCGTTGTTATGTCCATTGACTGAATATTTTAATTGCCTTCAAATGACCTGAATAACAATTTATTAAACCCTGTAGAATATTATTAAATATGCTATGATCCATCGTACTGTTTTGCTAAATTATCGTTTTAAAACGAGCCACGAATCCATCTCTCTTCACCGACTTTTTGAAAATTCAAAAGTGACTATAAATTCGTTGATTACAATACAATTGCTTTAAGTTTGACTTTACAAATTCTTAGTAGGTATTAAAATCCTTAAGTATTTACTAACTTTTATGATGCTTTCCCCCTGGGTTCTTCAACACCCACATACTGCCCTAAATTCTAATAAAAAGTAAGTCATTAAACCTATGAAACAACTAAAAAACTATCAAACGCTCTAATAAATGATAGAACGGACCGCTCCCGAGCTTTACGACAGAAATATAAAAATTTCGTAATACAAAATTCAATTGTTTATCAATTTTGTTATTGCTACTTAATACGGGTATTTTACAATAAACCTAGTTATTACAATCAAATCTATTTCATTACAATAAAAATAAAAACCTGCCAAGTATATGTCGAACCAAGTAAAAGGTTCCGTAATTATTATGTTATGTATGTTTCTTTTTACCCTTTCTAGAAATTTTAAATAAGTATTAAATCATTGTCTCTTTTAACAGTTTCCTTGTTATTCTTTTCGTTACAATAGGTTTAAGACCACTTTTTTGAGATGCTGAAATTCAACAAAAACTAGTACGAAATTCGTTTCTCTTAGTCAATATTTGCACTGAACGAAAACTTAGAGTTTCTGAAATGCTATGCTGTAAAAACTTCATTTTGAAAACATAGGTGAAGTAAGCTGTGAATCAATCGCGCATAGCTTTAGAACTTTTTAATGAAAGTTCACTTCAAGCTTACATCACCAAAATCTTCACGTTGAGATTTTTTTATAGAATAGACCGTATGGTTTATAACAGGCAGGTAAGGAACCCAAGAATGTCACACGTAAAGTGGTAGGCATTCTTAATTCAAATATGTCGTTTACGAAGCGGTCGCATATCTCAAAAGATTACAAATATTACGATCGAAATGCACGATTTCTATGATAATCAATTTTTATTTGACTGCCTAAGTATTACGAAATGTTACTTCAATGAATGTGTACTAAAATATTTTAGAAAAATAGTCGTGTTTTATGATTTTCGATCAATTTTGGTTTGATTTAAGATTATGTCAACAACATTAACGCCCAAAATGTAATATCTATTTTTGGTCCTTGTAGAATTAGAAGAAATTTCAACTCCCGATTTAAGAATTCAATGTTGAGTACCGGTAGAACGGGGGGGGGGGAACTTTGATGATAACTTTATTTTTTTAGGATTTTAAAACTAACGCCGTGAAAACGGAACGCACCTCAATTTTCTTTTTAAAATTTGCAACACTGACATATCAGCCATGTTTTGTATCAACGTAATCGTAAGAATACGTTAACTTGTTGCAGAAAAAATATTTTTAATTGTACAGTGTGAATTCATTAAATATAAATTATAAATTGGGGTTACTTTATATTGCAATGAAAAAACAATGGGTTATCAAAAAAACAACATTTTTATTTTAACGTTCATAGGCTTGTTTTTTTTTCTCCCAAACCACAGAAAAAATATTCGATGCTATAATTTTTTTTGTTAAGTTGTCAACACTAATTCATATTTTCAATATATAATAATTGAAGTAGTTATGTCAATTACAATTTCAAAATTAATCAATTTAGCCTCGTTTTACGTATTTAATTTTGAGAAAAACCAGTTTAGCCTACAACCTGATTTTTTTTGCATTCATGTAGGGTATAAGACGTTCCTAAACTATTATGTTTAGGTATGGTTTCGTTGATTTAAGAACGTGTATATGTTGACTGTAAATTCAAATTCAAATTATTTATTTGTAAAAACATAGGTACAATATAGTAGACTGTACCTATGTTTTTACAAATAAATAATGTAGACTGTAAAACAGTCTACAGTAAGTCTACAGTAAGCAGCTGTTGGTAAGGTTAAGAAAAGGATGAGTGGGGTTAAGCAGTTGTTACGGCGATATATACGCCCCAATATAAACGCTCGATGCCAAAATATCAATATTGAACCTCCTTTTGAACAGTTTTGTTTGCAAAATATTATTTGATTTACATATGCTATGTCAGTTATGAAGAAATTCCAGACATCAATTTTTCTGGGTAAAATATTTTTAAACATCCAAGTCGTTTTGGAGGAGTTTCCAAAAGTTGCGAAAATATCGTTTTACTAATTATTTTTTTAAAGCGAAACTATTTGTTATACGAAAAAAACATGTCTAGAAAATAATGTACATGAAACAATAATAAATATATATTTTTTTCAAACCTTTTAACCTAGCCATTACTAAGGAGTATGCTTTAGAAAGTTACCGTTTTACGGCAATAAAGCGGATGTAGGTCCTAAAGCTTAAATTCTTGTTTAAAAATATTTTTACGGACGTTTTTTTCTTTAGTGGAATCGTAAAGCGTAATTATACTTATCGCAAAATACAAAGAACCAGCAACTGTTAAATTATTTCTACAGTAAGCACTAACTTAGTCTTAACTGAGAAAGTGATCACATGAGCTTAGGTCAAGTGGATCTTCATTAAGGCAAGTGCTATGCGTGCAGTAATTAGCTATTATTCTTGTGGTGACTTCAAACTTTCAATACCAGGTGTTATTTATACGCTGATCTGAGAAGATAAGAGGGCACACCTAGTGGAGGTCAAAGTCGAAGTGATGAGTGCTATTTAAATAGTATCAATATATATATCGGTAGGTAAAACAATTTGATGATATGCAGTTATGAAATAATTCGTTTTTGTCCGTGGTTTCACTCGCATCATTGGGAACTACTGCAGGTTCCGAATAATAAGGTGCTTTGTTGTCGATCTAGAGCATGGTACTTTATCATCTCAGGCTTTTAACTTGCCCACTGCTGGGACACAGGCCGACTCTATTTAAAAGAGAAAGGATCATTATATTCGAAGCAAAAATTCAAACCGTCATTTTTGTTCGTAAGGATTTTTTTATGATTTTGGCTCTTTTTCATTATCTAGAATGTATGAGAGGAAGAACTTCAATCGTACAATATTTTTTACATGGATACACAAATAGTCATGGACACATTTTATGCATAGACTTCTTCGCATAACAGGTGACATTTAAGCGACCATTACACAAAACATGTTATATAAAATGCGATTTGTCGATTATTCGCAAGCAAACTACAGCAGCCTAATGTGTCCGCGCCTTAAAAGTACGTAAACACAGGGTAAAACAAACAGTTATGAGCCTAAACGGCCGATAATTTCTAAACGTTATTACTATTTATAATAAGGACGTGAAAGTGTGTTTGTTCATTATTAAATCGCTGTGTGCACCGTTTGATGTTTCTATTATTGTTTTAGTCGGAATATGTAAAGTTGGGATTTTATGACATTTTGTTCGAATTGACATGCAAAGGCGAGGCTGATGTTCAGTGAAATTGAATTTGTTTCTTGCTGAGTTGTTTCTGATTGCGTGAACATAGAAAATGTTTTGCTTTTGCTTAAATTATGAAATGAATTGTTGAAAATCGGCTACGTTATGATTTTTTTTGAAAATATTGAATGAAAAAATGGCCTAATGCCTACCTTTTCAATTTGATAGTTTTGTAGGTCAATGAATCGTGCTTTATGTGGTGGACCATTAAACCTATAATTAAATCTATAAATAAAACAAAGTTACATCAAATCAAAGTCCGGTTTTATTTTATTACTGGACAGTATGGAACCATTTTAATTTTATGTTAGTTATTAATTATGGATGCAATTTCTCAATTATATAGCCACAATTTAATGTGTGGCCACGTCACGGCGATTAAAAGAGTCACCAGGTTGTCTAGAAAGCCTTGCCTTTATTTAAATGATCTGGTAACTGATTCCAAACATGAATTGCATTTTTTTTTGTATAATTTTTATACTCGGGATTGAGATAAAATAATACCTGATAGAGAAGTTCTTTTTATCTTACCAAGTTAACGCTCTTTGGTTGAAAAGTAGAGAAAAGGATTCAATTTTACCTGCAAGGAAAGAAAAGGAATTAATTAGTAATAACGCAATCAAAACCACCCTACAAATATTATAACACAAATAAATAAAATAAGCAAGCCTAACGACTCCTATGAAATACATCAAATTATATTACGCGTCTCCGCAACCTTTATTCGAATGAAACGTCTGAAGTGTCAATAATTACCTGGCATGGCCGATAATTGGTTGCGCTACCTTATTTTCTTAATTATATCATCATCATTTCAGCCGAAAGACGTACACTGCTGGACATAGGCCTCCCCCAAGCGTCGCCACATTGACAGATCCCGTGCGTCTCGTATCCAGCGCCTTCCCGCAACCTTAACCAGTTCATCGGTCCACCTAGTGGGAGGCCTTCCAAGGTATCGTCTTCCGGTTCGCGGTCGCCATTCCAGAACTTTTCGGCCCCATCAGCCATCTGTTCTGCGAGCAATGTGCCCTGCCCACTGCCACTTAAGTTTGGCAATTCTTCGGGCTATGTCGGTAGCTTTGGTTCTGACATGATCACGCAAGGAAACTCCGAGCATAGCCCTCTCCATTGCCCTTTGGGTGACTTTAAGATTTCTGAGGCCCATTGTGAGCGACCACGTCTCGGTAATGGTGGTCAATTATGTATCATGTCAAAATTAAAGGGAATTAAATTCCGTTTCTAAGTTAGAGCAAGTCGTAGATCGAGTGTCTATGCTCACACTAATCGTGGACTATTTATTCCATATTTTCTTGGGAATGTATGGTTACATCATTTATAGATATACTAATGGTTCTGCTGTGAGAGAAAATGTTTCGTTTAGGAAAGCGTGCTTCCCTTCTCTTCTGCATCGCTCACCTTTAGGTCCGAGACTTTCTAAAATAAATAAGGTGTTTTATTTTTCCGGCATTGATATTTTAGAGCGTCTTCAGGAATGTTATTGGTAAATTTATAAATTGAAAACTGTAAATATTTTATCTCTTATATCTGTTGATAGGAAGATAGGTAGATACATAACATGTAACAGAGCAATTATATGTAATTTTCCATTCCAAGTTTCAATACGGTTGTAAACATGCCTCGCCTATGAAGGCTATACATAAAATACCACGCGTTTTCTACATACCTTTTCGACACAACAAATCATGATCATGACCATGGAAATCGAGGGAACTCCTCAAATATTATAAGCAGACATTTATCGATTTTGGTATTTTCATGAACATGGCAAGCATTTTCACTCAGAAAGTTTAATTTGGTGAAGTGGAACTGATGAAAGTGGTACCATCGAACTGATCTGATGATGAAGCCGGAAGTTAGACTCTGGAAGTCCGAAATAAAACAATATATCCTACTCGTGTTTGGGCTTTTTGGTATCGTCATGAGGTGTGCTTTGGATATAAATTATTTTCATGAAAATTTAAGGTAGCAAAACTAAAAAGAGAAGAATAAAACTTTTAACAAAAAAATTAAGCCGACTTCAAAAAATAAACGCTACGAAGTGAAGAATCTTTTTTCGAAGTCGTTGTCGAAAAACGAAAAGCAATAAGTACCAAAAATACCGAATCGGAGAAGAAAGTAATTTTTAGATTTGTAGTGTTTTTTTAGGAAGTCGGTTATTTTTTTTTGCCATAATCATGTTTCACACAGTGCATCAATCGGTTTTTTGGATATCACATATACAAAAGTCTCGTAATGGGTCTAAAATATACTGCAATTTTTCTTCTTTTAAAACTTTGCCTCTCACTAGGAATTTTTCATTTATCGCGGGTGAATTTACAAACATAGGAATGGGTTTAATACATACCAGCTCGTACTGCATATTAGGTTATTAAAAAGAAAAACGGAAATATTCAGTCCACAACAACACTCATCACCCAACCAACCTATACGTATATATTTTGACATGACAAACAAAACTTTCCTTGCTCCTATGATTTAGCTGCACAAACAACAAACTTACAATGTACGGTAAAGACTAAGTCTAAGGGAAACTCGACAACAATGGTGTTTCTCAGTTATAGCTTCAACTGCAAACCGCCAACTTTCCTTTGACATAAAATGTTGGAGAAGTACTTTTGAGCCAACGTTTGGTTTCTACGGAGATGTCACCGGGTTTTGTTTCTTTATTGTGCGAGCAGAGGATAAAGTCAAACTGGTGGGTATGGCATGCTCATGTTATTATATTCTATGAAAGCATGGTACGCAATAAACGATTGAGTATTGAAAGTGACTTTGATGAAGTCAGTTCATGTTATTGTGTCCTCTACTTAAGACTGTCATCTAGAGTCTGGTATGGCAAGGCACGCCACAATAAGTTATTACCTATTTAAAGCCGAATAGTTGCCACACTTTTTGAAATCACTCTATATCTCTCAGTACAAAAAGCAAAACACTTTATTTGTAAAACTGGCCAGTACTATATATATCTTTTTTTGTAATTTTCAAATTTATGAAAAGTAAAAAAACATTATCATTAATGTTTTCAGAGTATTAGTAATTTTGGGTCATCAATCCCACATCGGGGATAGTTGCCTAATCCATGTAAATTACGATAAGGATAGATTCCCCGCCGAGAAAGGGGACTTTGGGAATCGCACAGAGACACGAGACACGATCAACTTAGTGGTAGTTGGAGTATTTTTCGATAGATTAATAAAATATCATATGATTCATTCGCGAAACTAGAGTAATTACAAACGGGGCAACTATACCCCTGGGGCAACTATACCCCTAGGGCAACCATCCTAGTTTTACGATAATTGGAAACCATTAGTTGATGAGGATTTAAATTTAACCAATCACAACAGGTAACCCACGTTTGACTACTTTCCCATTAATTCGACGATAATTTTTGTTCCAGAAAATTCCTTAAGAAAATACATCCAATTCAAATTTACTACCAACAGCTACACACAGATTTTAATAGCGATTGAAATAATATAGAAATTCCAAGATTTTCATCTAAATCCTGTATGGAAATATCGAGTACTGGTGATTTTCGTGCTCTTAGAATCTATAATTTCCCGAAGGAATTCATTCAGGAGCAGGTTTACAACCCTTCATAAAATACATAAATACTATTCTATAGCTCTCTAATTATGGTCACATTTACGATGTGAGAACTTCAAGCAATTCTAACACGAATGATAGTAATAATATTTCGAACTTAAATATCGTAAAACTAGATAAATTCTGTCACTTAGAGCATCACTTTGAGCTGGGTGCCACTGAAAGCGAAAGCGGAGGCGTAATTCATAGCGATGTACCGTTGTGTCGTAAAGGACATACATTTCAATGTTAGATTTTCAACAGTCAGCGTTGAGCCGAAAGCTGAAAATCCTAAAGTCCCAAAAGTGATTCTTACGACATTTGAAATTTCCACTGTCAATGTCATAAACCAACCGATGCCACTATTAAAATCTAGAGAAGTCTATGTGCTCAATAGTATAGGTACCGAATTTGATTATGCTTGATATCAACAGGAAATGTTTCGCCCCTAATTGCACCAAACTGTCTGTATTCTGTCGGTACAATTCTGCCTTTGTGAAACAAAAGTATACTGTTGGTATTTATTTACCTAAGAACTGTAATTTCCTTTTGAAATTCGCTATCTGCTTTCAGTATGACCAAATCCCTCACATCGCAATAATACATAAAACACTACACCAGCTGCTTACCCTACCTGTTTTGTAAAACTTAAATTGACACTTAGATGAGTATCATAATCCGCTGAAATATAGCACTTTTTATGGTATTTCTATTTAGGCTCTCGCAGACAGGTGCGATGCGACAATGATGCGGCAACTCATTATTTATATATTTTTTTCTACGTATTGAAACAATACTCTGAAAACGCTTCGTCGCAATGTCACGTCGCATCTAGCGCCTGTCTGCTGGGACCTTAAACGTAAGAAAGGTGCTAAGGACTATTACAAACTGTCTATGGTTATGTTTAAGAGTCACATAACTAAGATGGCGGGTCCGTGTCTTGTTTTATTGATAAGAAATGATAGTGACAGGGAATGGGTATCTTGTGTTTATGATGATATGAAAGAGGTTTATTACTTATTATTTTTAACCGTCTTCCCTTTTGATAGACTGTGTTATTAGTCCGAGTAGTTTTAGGAATTCATGATAATCAATTAAACCGAATCTATACTAATATTATTATAAAGCTGAAGAGTTTGTTTGTTTGTTTGAACGCGCTAATCTGAGGAACTACCGGTTGGAATTGAAAAAAAAAAAATATTTTTGTGTTGGATAGCCCATTTATCTAGGAAGATTATAGGCTATATATCATCACACTACGACTAATAGGAGCGGAGCATAAATTAAAAATGTTGCAAAAACGGACAAAATTATTCCTTTTTGAGACCTTCCGTTTCATGCGCTGCGTTACGCAACATTCATGTATGTAGGGTAGGTATGGTAGGAAGGTAGCCAGTTGACGGGAGCGAAGCCGCGTGGGACAGCTAGTCAAGTAAAAATATATATATCTATAATGTGACACGAGAGCAATGACCGACAAACTGTTTTACAGTTTGGCAAAAATTGTGAATGTAATAGTGTATACAGATTTTGAATAAAAAAAAAATAAAAAAAACAGTTTTCACTTTCAGTTCATATATATATATATATTCATATATAAGTAAGTAAGAAGAACCGTCGTATCTAAAAATAAGATTTGTATAACTTAAAAACTTTTACTTAATAAGTAAATGTGTGATATAATTTTACAACCGTAAACAAAAAAACTAGAATTCACCAACCCAGACTCGAACCCGTGACCTTTAGTCATGATTCAATCGACAAATACAGTTTCGTACAAAAATGTGGATTTATTTGGTCCGGTGTCAATGACCTCGGCAATGGCTAAGAGCTTCTCCATGAAGTGCACATCAGGTTATTCACCTTTAATGGTGACAGATTTTTAGGGTTCCTTGAGATAATTTGAAGGGTTTTGTAGAGTAGGATCCATAATATATTATACCTGAAACTCAGGTTCTGGTGCACTATTTTTTGTATTTTGTAAACATGGAGAATGTGTCACACTTGGAATTTCTACTTCATCTTGGGCTTAGAAACAATTAAGCTCTCACACACAAACAGCTATACCTGGAATCTATCTGTAGGCCATATAAATATTTTTTCCGTGCGGGAATCGAACCCTCGACAAGCGATACGATGTGATGAGTCATCGGTACATGGTGGACATCCCACCCATACGCACAAAAAGTTTTGGGGACACTTTTATTATGCGTACAGCTAAGGAGTGGAATTCCCTGCCGGAGTCTGTGTTTCCCGATAGATACAATCTAGGGGTCTTTAAGTCAAGAGTGAATAGGTTACTTCTAGGCAAGCGTGCTTCGGCGTCGATCACATCATCGCTTACCATCAGGTGAGATAGTAGTCAAGCGCAAGCATACTGAAAAAAAAAAGCAGCGCAGCGCAAATCGCTGTACTAACCGTGCCATCAAATTAAAGGTTTCGCTGCAGAACCCTAAAAACAGTCTGGAAACCTTTGAAGAACAGGTTAAAATTGATTAAATTATAGCCATTAGCAATTCTGCCTAAATTAAAATCAATTCCTTGAAACCCCGAAAAAAGTAGACGCCCCAAACAATTTCCTCCGAACACCAGAATCCGCGAAAAATCAATTTAATAAAAACCAGATTAACTCGAAAAAAGCATCAGTCGAGAACCGAACTGCGTACATTAAAATGCCACACGCAGAAACCACTTTTTTCGCTGTTCCCCATCAGCACTGGCCTGAAGTTTAGAGGTCACTTCGTGGGTGGGCTACGGAAATCATTGTGACCCACATATGGATCACTGAGGTTGACATCTCTGGTGAAAATTGTGTACTCTGTCACGATGAAAGTTATCAGCAGGTCACAGAGATAAAGGCATTATATTATGGGGCCTTGTAATGCATTTTTAGGGCCTCATTTTTAAAATTCGAATGTCTTGTTTTCATGGAACCATGAATGGAATTCTAAAGTGAACTGTAAGTTTCAGCTGGCAATCTTTTTTTGAAAATGGAATCTAAAGATTTGGCGAAGTATCATGGCAAACGTTTTTGCGTAATCCTACAACGAGGAATATTAGTGCTGGGTATGTATGCAAAAACCAGAGAGTTGGAGCGACGCCAAATGCAACTCTTATTGAGTAGAGACTAAGAAATTAGCGAGCCATACCACAGTTAATTTATCAAATTATTCTCTGGCAGCAGGTTTTCACACAACCCTTCAGTTGCACTGGTTTCGTTGTAAGTATCATGAATAGTTTTAAAAAGTTTTTTGGAAGACCTAACGTATTGATAACATATTCTTAACTAATTTAAAACAATATTTAATTACGATTAACTTCATGAATTCATGAGACTATAGATAAAAAGCTTTTGCCTATCGGCACATACCTAGCAAAGAGCAATACATCTTGCCTGATACCTTTAGGTGCCATAACTTGAGGCAGAATGTCACAGCCATGTGTGACTTCACAATTACACACAAATGGTCTGACGCCCATAAAGACCATTGAAATTCATTTCTCTACGATTTTATGATGTTTCATAAAATATGTGGGAGACAGGTGAACGGCCAATGATAGATTGCTCGAGTGTTTTATGAATGAAACTATGTTGTAACATAATTTTGAAATATTTTTTAAAAGTTAGGACAGTTTTCCGCAATTAAGAGAAAGAAACATTGCATATCAATAAGATAAAACACCGAAATTCCTTCGGATATTGCCGCAATTTTGCTGTCAGATCTTTTATGTTTTAGTCTTATCCTGTCTATCTCTCCAGCCTCTAGCCCAAACACTGGCTTCTTTTAAGAACCTGGTTTGAAACCATTTCCTTTCTCTCCAACGATTTTCTATTATTATTTTTTTTCATCTATGAATATGTGTAACACGTAATATTATGTATATATGTTTATACATAGGCTTATGTATAGTATTTAATAAAGTAATATAATTAATTATATATGTATTTATATTTTAATGTCGCAGTACACCACAGACTATCCCCTGTTTTATTCCATCCGAAGGTTGTCTAGTAGATATCGCTGTCAGCGATAAGGCCTCCTTTGTACCCACAGAAGTAAGTTTTCTTGTAAAAGAAATTTGTAACTTTTTTTGATGTACAATAAAGTATATTCTATTCTATTCTATCTCATAAGTGTTTTGTGTTCTTTCTACTTATTTACTCACTTTAGCCACCCTCCCTTCCAATCTGGTTATGGGCAAAAGGAACATTTCGCTCTATTTTCCCAATGCGTGAGAATCAGGATCTACTTCAGATCATGACATCATCCTAACATCACCAATCATCATAATTCTTAAAACAGCACAGTTATCTACGAGTATAAGGTCAAGTTCTCAGACACGAAGTACTAGGCAATCATGAACGAACAATTACATATTTATACTGTCGAGTTCCATATATTCCAAACGTTTTCTTAAAACATTCCTACATCTTCAATGTAGGTGAGAGCATACAAACATACAATGGTTTGTCAAGAAGCTGTCAACTAGGCCAGTCAAAGTCAACTACCAAATTTATTTTGTAAACATGAGTCCGGACTCATTATTAACGCTGACAATGCCCAAAAAGGTACAAAAAAAAGTATAAGAATCTTTCATAAACGGAGCAATGGTTTCGTTTAATTTGGTTAGATGTTTTTTATGGGATTGGTTCCGCATATAATTATGATTTGAGTAGTGAGAGTAGATAATCGAATAACTGCTAATTTCTTCTTTCTTCTTCTGATGATCCAATGTCATTTTTCAAAACACAGATAAGCTGTAATACTAGTTCCCGTAACTATTTGCATCATCATTCATGCCACTGTATATAATAATTGCAACTCACACATTCTGTTCATTTAGCTGTACCTAGAGTTTTGTCCATGATTCTAGTATGATTCATTTTCCTTAGTATTTTTTTAATATAAAATGCCACAATTTCGTTGGTATAGCCCGATGTCCACGCCATCGAATCGTTTTAGTTTTAATTTTTTTGTCTTAATCCAAAGCAACATTTAATACCATTTAATATCAAAACAACTGAACCCTAACCCATCACATATTAAAGTGTTGGGTTCAAATTAACTCGTCTGTCACTACTTGGTTGATTTTGACGTGCCGTGTCAACTCGCGTACGCCGATGACGGCCGAAACGATCGCTCGTTAACATTCATACGTCACGTCACAATGAGATACAATTTAAATTGGATCACGATTCTTATGGTAATTTGTAGTGGATGAACCGTCATTTTTGTTTTGGGGATTTTAATTTAATTGTGATTAGTGAAATACTGTTCATCTTTGGAGGCAAGAATGGTTTGTTAAAAAGTCTTTTGCGTTTAGATATTTTCCTAAAAAATATTTAAGTGCTCTGATATTGAAAATTTATCTGAATAAAAAACTATAATTTCTACTACATTTTAAACACGCAAACGGTATGAAGGACCGTAGCAGGCGGCGTTCTGTAGTTTCTGCCTACACCCACGGGGAATAGGCTTGATGCCATGACGTTTAGTTATGTATGTATATGTTGAAAGGTTGTGTGTAAGATTGCCCTGTGCGATAAGACCGTTCATTGTACGAGTACCCTATCTTTTTAAATGTTTGTCCTGCATTTTTTTAAGTGGTGTACAATAAAGTATATAATAAATAAATATTTTTCAATTAAATTGGTTTAGTATTTATGTAATACTTGAAAACTTATGTGTATGTATGTTCATCTTTTCTCTCATAACTTCTAAACTACTTATCATAATTTGACAAATGAGATGTCTTTGGGAGAGTCTTGTTTTTCCGCTGGTTATTGGCTATGTGACGTCACATTAATTTGAATATTGCTCCCTCTAGGGGGCACGAAGTTAAGAACAAAACAATACATTCTGCAAAGTGGCATACGACCACGGTCATCCTCTACGGAATAGTTTTTACATAACAATTTCAGATGAGAATATTTTCTTGTTTATACTTTTTAGAGCGTGGTTTTTCTGTGGTCGGGTTTTAGTTTTCGAAATTATTTTTTAGAAGATTAGTCTTATATGTTAAAAACAGCAGTCCGTAAAATCGCAAGATATCAAAGCTACTGCACAATCCAAATCAAATCAAATTAACCCAACAATACAACATCAACAATATGGCAATCAATTTAATGTTATTTCATCGACAAAGGAGTATCGATACTATTCTAATCGGTAATCGATTGCTTCAATAGTTCCGGTTTAACTTCGATAATTCTTAGCACTCAATCTTTATGAATCATACAAATTATTAAATAAATAATTTTGCTATGTTATCGTCGAATAATTGGTATGAATATAAACGTAAGATCATGTCTGTATCTATTACCCGAAGTGTTAGACACCTATAGTAGGTACGACACATTTCTCTAGTTATGTTTAACACCCTTTTATGTAATAGGGGGCTAGACTATTGCCTAAGGCTTCTGGCTGTTACTAATAAATTCCAGATGGAAAAAAGTTAATTCAAAAATTCAAAAACCCCTACTACTTAAGAAGCGAACTAAAAAGACGTAACCAAGAAGAAAATCATGCTGTGCAGTCGGAGGATACATATTCGCGAGCAAATAATTGATTTCTGATTCTGATTTTGAGCTGACTGATGTATCCTGCGACTGCACAGCATGATTTTCTTCTTTTTTTTGTCTTTTTAGTTCGCTTCTTAAGCAGTCGGGTTTTTTAATTTTTTGTTAACTTTTTTTATTTAACATTTTTTTTTGGATTAACTACATTTAAACATGTAAGTTTTAATAATTAATCCTTTATTTTGATACCCAACACGATGGGTTTGGAAGAAAAATAAAATTGGGCCTTCACAATATGGCGCCCATAATACGCCATTTTTTTTTTTTCCAATCTTAATGAAGTGACACCCGCAAGGTTAAGACGAATCGATTGATGTAAGAATCATCAAAATCCGTCAACGCGTTTGGTCTCTAAAACGCCACATAGGGACAAACATACATACATGCAAAGACTGATAAACACATTACACTCCTTCGGCAGTCGGGTAAAAAACCAATAATACTTTGCCTGACCTGGAAATCGAACACAGGACCTCATTAGCAATAGTGCTTCAACCACTGGACCAACAAGGCAGTATAACCAATTGCTATAAATAGCTATTTAAATCATAATGCTTTAATTACTTTTAAAGAAGAACGTGCAAAGGTTGCGGTCACGTTAAAATGAACGCGAGATTCTGATTTTAAAATGATATTCTAGTATTTTGAAATTGTAGAAATAAGAGTGACGTTGACTGATGGTTGTGCAATTATCATAGCGTGCAGTAATTAGATCCAGTATTAGTATTTTTGTTTTAATATCGTCTTGATTTTAGAGCATAGGTCGCGTGATGCAACTTTTGGTGCAGACACTTTTATATTTTCATCTGACAGATGTATTACTTTAATTATGGTGAGTTTGTCGAAAGGTACTTTTGTTACCACGCCAACTATGTTGATCCGGGTTTACTTATTGCCGGTTTCTTTTTTGTCTTCTGAGTTTACATTTTATCTTTCTACTCGATGGTAGAAAAATAAAATTTAAACTTTACTCGTTAAGTTAAATTTAAATTTTATTTGTATGTACTGTCTGTGAGCAAAGAAGATACACTCTCATAATTTCATATGAGAGTGTCATTTTTTTGCCAGACTGTTAGTTCTAAAATAATAATTATCATTATTATCTTGAACTAGCTTCTGCCACCGGCTTCGCCCGCGTAAAAAGTGTTATCTTATTCCAAGGGAACATTATATCGGGATGAAGAGTAGCTTATGTGCTATTCCAGACTATAATCTATTTCTGCACCAATACGCATCCACATCCGTTCTGATGTGATTGAGTAACATCCATCCATCCAAACTTTCGCATTTATAATATTATTAAGATAATAATTCAGAAGAATGATGACCCGTTAGTCCAAACAACGCCACAACAACCTTTTTCTTCTAAAAAGACTTTCCTAACCGCTACTCGCTTATAACTTGTGCCTCCTACCACAAACTCGCTCCACACATCACTAAAACCATACCCAAATCTAACTCGTGCAACTCCGTTCCGATGCGTCACGAAACATCCCGATCTTTGACGAGCACGTCACCGGCACGTCATCGTCACGTCATCGGCCCGTCAAGCGTGTGAGCGTGACCGATTGTTTGACTTTACAGGTAATCAGTTCAAGGGTTGAGCAATAATTTTGATGATTTTGTTTTGCGGTTTAGTTTTTATATCATCATAGAGTTTTTCGCTTTTTACAAGCTTGTTCAGATTAATCTATTCAACGTTGACTAAATAAAATCTTTAGTACATGTTAATTTTGAGCACAACCGAAACAGTAAATTTATTAATGAGAGACTATCTAGGAAAGAAAAGTCTATGATTTAGAAGCATCATTTTTCATATTCACTCATAATTTTAAAATGGGAGTAACTTCCGCGTTACACATGACTAAACCTCGAACACAAGATATAGGCAAAAAAAAGTTGATATTTGAAATACCAGTGTGTAATTGATAATTGGCACCTAAAAAAACTAAAAATAAATACACAAAAAATAATCAGGCGGAAACATACATCAGTGGTAATACTCTGTCTCCGAATCTTCTGGACTGATTCCGATGAATCACGACTAGGAAAACAACATGTATGTTGTATGTGTTGTGTGTATGTTATTATTGTTTGATTTATTTCTCGCCTTTACTAACTTAATTTAAATACTATTGTTAAAGGTTTAGCATAAGCATGTTCTAATATTGTATGTCGTTTTGTAACAATAAAACACTTTTTCTTTTCTTTCTAACACACGTCTTCTTCTGAAACCCGTTTCTGATGAGACATATCTATTCTAGGATAACCGTAAGTCGAAGTACTAAAAATGATGCAATATAATACCAAATCATTTAAAGCGTGGATTGCGATCTAATAATAATTACACGATTATATAAAAATGATACTATCATTTTCTGGTGATCATAAAAAATAAAATATCTTTAACATTTTTAATTATCAACACCACAGTTGACCCAAAAAGGATCTAATAAAACCGATAGTATTACGGTTTTACGATTCGAACGTGACTTTTTTTAAACCGGTAGTGTGTTTAAGGTTGGTAAGTAATTTTGACTAACACACATTTTGAACAATTAGAATGGTATTAAATTTTGATAGTGTCATGTCAACAAGTGTATGTATCACATACCAATCTTAGAATGAAATCAAAAAATATTTACAAATGACCAAACACATCTGTAAATACGTAACAAAATAATTATGTCATTAAATTAGAATTATTTTATGTAGATTTAAGAGTGGACCCAAAACAGTTCCATGAAGAACATCTTCTTTAATAAAGAATGTTATTGAAATAAAGTTATTTATTTTAAAAACTAGACTACAAAAGTATTTTTATGAGCCAAATATTTGAAAAACGAAACAAATCTATAAAATATTATCAATGCAAATGTATCAGTATTCTTGTATTAACGATCTTTTTGTATTCCTATCTTTATCTCTAATCAATAATATACTTCGCTTTTTTTATTCGACCGACATATTTATATTAATGAACTGAGTTTTTTTAATTGATTAAATTAGCCATTTGCTCAGAGCAAGATATTACATTCTTAATATTTGTTTGGGAAGGTAATTAAATATAAATTAAATATTTAAATATGCCCTCTTTAAAATTTTCGTTTGGGTTGTTCATTAGTCTATTATTGATAATTATTGAAACCGACACCTCTTTAAGACTTTTGGCATCATTGACAGTATTGTTCACCTACTGATAAGTTTTGGTCCTACATCCTTTTGTTCTATGTTGGTAGTATAGCGAAGCATTTACCCTTGTATAGTACCACGATTTACATTTTAGTTATGGTCGTAATTGTCATATTTTACCAAAAACTTACTTAACTTTTTAGTTCGTCATCATTATCCTATTTATTAATTACTAAACCGAGTCCGTAATTAAATTAACTTGCAAGCGACTCGCACAAAATAAGGAAACATCACATAAAAGGTAGATAGTACACGAAGTATTAGAACAACAAGAAGAGTAATATTCTTTTCGATCTCAAATGTAGATGCTATTTGTAAATATCCTTATAACAACTCTTAAAGAAAATTACAGCAACATAGAAACATTACCGGTACTTGCTTACCAGTATTCACTCCATATCTAACGTATGCGATCGGAACGTCTGGATCAGTAATTACTAGGCAAATGAGTCCATCTTTCTTTAAAGGAAAACTGAGATAATCAAGACAAGTAACTTTTGCTCTGCAAACAGTATGAGTTCCTAGTACTAGTTACGCATTAGGTTAGTTAACACTATTCAGTGGACGTAATTACAAAACTGGACCCATCGTGCTGCGTTTGAACTGGCTTGCTTTAATTATTCGACTACTATTTACTAAATATAGTAGTGATAGGATAAAGGAGATGTTTGATTTTGTACCACCACTATGTACACTACATACATAACCAGGAAAAAATAGAAGATTGCCGTAAAAATACAAAGAAATTAATTTGAAGAAGGGTACAGGCGTACAAAAATGATCATTTGAAAACTTTTATAATAAGATAAACTTTTTCTTAGGGCAGCCATGACAGTTCTGTTTGAAATTACGTTTGACGACTTTGACAGTTTTAAGAAGTGACGTCTTTGAGTCTTTCTTTGCTTTGACTTTGAATTAGATATGTTTTGTAGTTTTTAGTGATTGTTTTAGTTTTGCAACCCTGTTTACTACTACGGACATTGATTGATTGCTACTCTGTTGCAATTGAATTTTGAGTTGTTCTCTTTTAACGCAGATATTACGATCACATGTCAATTAAATGTCATTAACAAAATGACATTTTTCGCATACTGCTGATCTGATCCACCATGTTTAATTGTATGTTGTGTTGCTCTACTTGACACAGTTAATTTGAGTTTACATTGAAACGAAGTGAAATTAGTGAAAATTAACAATAAAAAACGGTTACCTTTTTATATAGCATTTTTTTACATATAGTGTACATACTGCTGGCCCAGGCTCCATACATTTCTCCTTTGAACAAATATTTAGTACAGTTATTCTATAATCATGGGTGTATAAAAGAGTGGGCAGAATTATGTGCAATATTATGTTCGATATTGGAGCTACTACTACAGAGAAATACTAAACGGATTATGTCTGAACCAGGAATAAAACCGAGGATCCCAAGAACAGAAGGCGCCTGGCAGTCAATCATTATTTGCTTAGACCAGTAGTGTGGATCTATGTGGGCTTAAACAAATATGCGCATATAACAGTTAGGTATAAAAAAAAAACGCGTAGGTACGTAAGTCAAGGACGTTCATTGCACACGTGCTTCCTCGCTACACCGCTTTTATGAATGACCTTTGGGGTAATAAACCCAATCAAATACCTGAGCAGGCTGTTTGTGGTTATTGAATGATCTCATATACGTGGCTGTTGACTCTTATTTAATGAGTATGATCATGATGATCTTAGACCAACTTTTTTACGATATTTTTTTAAAACAAGTTTTGTTTTTTATTTTTTTTGACCAGCGATTATGGTTTATTATTTTATGATGTGACAAGCCCAACGCTTCTCAGGGCACACATTTCAATATTATGTTTTTATTACCATCACATTAAAACCTTCACGGAAAATATGATAGTTAAAAACTGTTTAGTATAAAAAATGTCGCCTTAATTAAGTTTTTATGATTATTGCCCAGTGTGTGGGGTTATTCAGTGGTTCTATTTTAAATGATAAAATATGCAAAATAATATTATGTGATTCTCAAAGGACAATGACTACTTTTGGTAATTAATAAAGGAAGAATTTGTAGAGCAGACTCATTATATTTAATGGGTTATGTTAATTATTTTTTATATAGCGGCAAAGCTACTGCGTGTAGGTGCTAATATTTACTATTGCATAATATGTTTTTAATGTGAACGATTAAATAAACTTTAATTATTATTATCAAATATTTTTGGTCTGATTACCATCACATTTATTTACACTAGCATAACGATGAACTTTTTCTTAACGGAATATTTCTTTTAGCTGGGACTACCCAGTGGACCTTGAATTTTGACTTTGACTGCTAAATTTGTATGTGCATGTAAGTATAAAAAAAAAAATCCTGTCACTATAAAATATAACTGTCGCATATCCTTAAAAACCGGCTAAGTGGGAGTCTGACTCATGACACAGATGGTTCCGTACAAATAGCTAAATTCACCAAAATAAATGGGTAACATTACTAACGTTCATAAACAATGAAAGCACCGAACATGACTCTAACGAAGAGGCAAAATTAACTTTGCCGTTCGAAAACTGTTATCCCCATTCATCAATATACAATTTTTTTAATTTTCCAAGTACATTTTATAAGTTGGTCGACTATTGCTCGTAAACTTGTAAAGCCTTCTTAGCTGTGATAATTTTCCTTTTAATATCGTTTTATTACTACTGCCCTGATTTTTTCACGTATTCAAAAGCAACCATTTAGCTGGCAGGAGGGATGACATTTGACAATAGAAAAAGTTTATAATTTAATAATAAAAAATTATTTTCCCAAAAAAGATTGTACAAAAAACAACTTGAAAACTAGCAATTTATTATAAGTTCAATACAATGTATGAGCATCTGCAACCGAACTAGGTAAAAACCAGTATCTCAGTATACAGTGCCAAACCTCTCAGAACGCTATTTGCATACAAAAATTGAGCAAACGAGTACAGCATCATTTGGATTCAAGAAGAAAAATAAAATAAAGTAAATATTAGCCATGAAAAGTTTAATTTTTACGCAAACGAATCCCTGAATAAAAAAATGATTTCGACAAACTCGTAATATTTTTGAATAGCCTTTCCAACCCTATCCCACACCATGGGATAGACGAGAGGAAAAAACCATCCACACTCTACGTGTACGGCAGAAGACCAGCTAAAATATGTTTTTTTATGGTTTTATTATACCACTTTGTCGGCGTGATTAATATATATATCCATGACAAATTATAGCTGTCTAGTACTAAGAGTCTCTGAGCTAAGCTGCAGACGGACGGACGTACAGATGGACATGGGGAAACTGTAAGGGTTCTGTGCTGTAAGAGAGTGTTGACTATTTAGACTAGTTGACTATTTAGAGGATTTCTATTTAGAGTATATTCTTGATGGTCGTTTTTAGGGTTCCGCAACCCTAAAAACGACCATCAAGAATACACTCTAAATAGAAATCCTCAAAAAGTGCACCCAACCTAAACTTTATGTCTGAACTCGTTTTTGACGGATTGGCCGGGGAAGGCAATATTCAAAGAGCATTGGAAGGCTATGGAGAGGCCTACGTCCAGCAGTGGGACAATCTTTTTTCTTCTTTTTTTCCTTTTTCCGTTTTCTTTTTTTCTTCGTCCTCCATTTTTTTTTCATTCATTTTTAAAAAAAAAGTAAAACATTACAGTCATGCCAGTATTAGAGCAAGTACTATCCCCGAAGTAAACACTTCGCCGACACAGAATGCGTCTAGAACGCCGGCTATGCGAACCATTACCTTTATAGTGCACGCTCGAACAACGTGCGAAATGTAGACTGCGCATTAACGTGGTTCTTATGTAAGACTGTTATTAGTTTATATTATGTCACATTTGTGGATGATGGAGGTTCTTGTGCTGCGTTTGATATGGGACGAAAACAGTATCGTGATGTTATATTGGGTTTACTGTGACAATATTAAATGGAAAATGTTTAATCAACCTACTGATGTTTTTGTCCTGTTTAGAGGTTCAAAATATTCTTATTCTTTATTGCACACAAAACATAAAATGAAGATACAAATACAATGGACAGCTTATGTACAAAGGCGAACTTAACCCATAATTGGGTTCTCTAACAGCAAACCCAGTTGATATAGGAAATTTGCGTATGAGGACAGTGATCCAAGTGCACAACAAAATTCCAAGTAAAAAAAAAATTACATTGAATATTTCAAATATCGCCTCCGTTAGAAGAAGGCGTCAAATGCGTTTAGAAGGTGTAAAAATTTTTATAATGATTAAAAAAATGTTTATTTTTATGACGTTAAATAATAAGTTATCGCTGTAATAAATAGTTAATTCTAGGCTATATCTCTAATTTATTGAAAAGTTGTAAAAGAAAATTTTAAAGCACACCTCGACAACTTGTCTCGTTAAAATTATATTAAGATTCAAATTATTATCTATTAAAATTTAAAAGAACATTCATGGAAGAAAATTGTAGGATACTAAAACTAGAAATAAACCTACAATTTTATAAACTTCATAACGCACTTTTGCAGAATCGCTCGCTAAAAGGTACTTTACAACTTCCATAGGGATTTAAGTTTCTTCACACGTCTGTAAGTTTCTTGTGTCTTTTTCTAGTTCTTTTTTAGGGTTCCGTACCCAGAGGGGAAAAACGAGACCCTATTACTAAGATTCCGCGGTCCGTCTGTCTGTGTCACCAGGCTGTATCTCATGCACCGTGATATAAGACAGTTAAAATTTTCACAGATGATGTATTTCTGTTACCGCTATAACAATGAATAGTAAAATCAGAATAAAATCAATATTTAAGTGGGGCTCCCATACAAACAAACGTGTTTTTTCCATTTTTTTACGATAATGATACGGAACCCTTCGTGCGCGAGTCTGACTCGCTCTTGGCCGTTTTTTAGCACTACCATCACCATCTCACCTTACTTACCTATTCACTCTTGACTTAAAGACCTCCAGCTTGTAGATATCAGGAAATGTGGACTCTGGCAGGGAATTTCATTCCATTGCTGTGCGCACAATGAAAGCGTTTTAAGTATACTTTATAACATACTTATTAATTTTTAACAGGCTGTTTTTTTATTATTAATAGGCTGACGCTTGACCACTATCTCACCTTTTCCATAGATTTTAGCTATCGGGAAACACAGACTCCGGCAGGGAATTCCACTCCTTAGCTGTACGCATAATAAAAGTGTCCCCAAAACGTTTTGTGCGTATGGGTGGGGTGTTTTAAAGAGCAGAACGACAAGCGCCATTTTAACAGTGTTTCTTGAGTGTTTTGAAAAGGTTAAGAGTTACGTGGACAACACCACAATATTAATACGTACGATCACATTTAATAAGGGCAGTAAACCCCGAGACCTGAGTCACTGAATAATAATTTCCCCAGCCATTTTATTGCAAATAACTTTATTTAAGCTATACCATTAATTTATATTTATAGGTTTTTTAATTATTATTATTTCATATATAATTATGTTATCATAAAATCTCTAATGATGGGTGTTTAATGCTAGGTAGTCTAGATTCAGTATTTATTTAATATTAATACTAGTCTTGATCGCAGAGTTTATCGATAAAAATGAACGTTTGGCACTGTCTCGTAAAGTATCGATGCAAATGTCCTGTGTCGATTGCGTTCCCACGATTTTTGTTGTCATATCGAATGTTTTCTTGTAAAAGAGATGTGTAACTTCATTTTTTGGTGTACATTAAAGTATATTATATTATATTTTTGGTATAATCGATTTATGTGAGTATAACGAGGTACTTTGATGCAGTTTTAATGGTTGAAAAGATAAATGAATGTCACCTATTTTTTCCATCACTTCTGATACACGAAAGGTTCCGTATCATTATCGCAAAAAACCCCACTTAAATATTATTTTTATTCTGTTTTTGTATTTTATGTTATAGCGGCAAGAGAAATACATCAATTGTGAAATTTTCAACTGTCTAGCTATCACGGTTCATGAGATACAGCCTAGTGAAAGACAGAGAGATGGACCGTGGAGTCTTAGTAATAGGGTCCAGTTTTTACCCTTTGGGTACAGAACCCTAAAAAAAAGAAAATAATTATCTAATATATGATTAAAAAAGAAGATTGTTTCAAACTATCAACTTTTTCTTTCATCTATGAACTCAAGAATCAATTCCTGATCTATCGAATCGTTAATGCAACATATTAAACTGGTAACTATAACAAACATTAAATAAGGCTTTCACTTAAGATAAGCAGTAAAAAGTAAAAGAATAAGGTTAAATAAATCTTAACTGGGCACTCATTAACTGGTTGAAGCAGATGGTGCATTCCTTGTACTTTACCGGTCGCTAAGAGAGAATGCACATTAGACGGTGAGACTTTACAGTTTATTTTTTATTTTTTGTAATTTTTATTATTATTTTCGTTTTAATGACAACAAATTGCTTAATATGCAGTTGTAGCATACTTTAAAATAAGTAAGAAAGAAACTGATGTCTGAATTTATAACTCGTTGAAAGAATAAAAATGAGTTCAAAATCAAACGGAAAATAAAATACGAACATGACATAAACAAAAATATTACCTATGTTCTTTAAAATTAGAGAAGTCTCAATAATGAATGAAACTAAGACGTTTCAAATATATTAAGAAACAAAAAAGTATCGTCAAACTATTCGATTTTATTATTAAATTTAAACCCGTATCTTGAATAGCTGACACATAAATGGCATTGATTAAATAACACAGACTTTATCGTTAATAAAGTGCAGAAATAAAATCGATTTTTGTTAATTTGTATTTTATTATCATGTTCTACTTGTTGCGTTTTGTTTTATTTTTCTCACCTTCAAATGTCAATTGGAGAATTAGAATAAATTCATCAGACTTTTTTTATTTTCGTTTTGGAAACCAATTAGCTCCGACACTTGTTCCTATTTCAAATTAAGTGTGACGATCATTTATTACTTTTGATGGTAAAAATCTATAAGAAATCGTTTCGCGTTAATTTTAGGAAGCTATTCGATGACCATACCAATCAAGATCAAGTAATTTTAGCATTAAGAGATAGTTCTCTAAATGCGAAAATAATACGAGCTCAATCTCTTGATCTTAATTATAAAATGTAATGAATGAATGCATAATAAATAAATGAAATGCATAAGAATATAATGTGTGAATGTAATGCATAATATCCGCAGGCACAGAATGACTGCAAAATAGGAAGTAAATTTGTATATTGTATGTCTCATAAATACAAGAAAAACTAAGTCGATTTGAACTTATCAATATTATTCACTGAAACACACAATATTCAAATAAATACCACAACAAAAATAACCAAACACATCAGACCGCCAGTATGCAAGCACCTAACAAGTCGATACGGTCCCATCTCATTTTAATTCTAACCTCAAAACTATTAATCACGAAGCGTGTTGACATCGGCACTACACGTTGAAATCTTAAGTGTACGGTGAATCTCAATACTTTCTGTTACGAAATAAATTTATCTTCACGCTACAGTACCGTTACGGAGATGACAGAAGTTGGATATCTACTCGAATGTGTAATGTGTAAATTACGTCGAGGTGAAAGGACTTGGAATTGTTTTAAAATAAAAAGATGTTGCAGGAAATGTGCAAGTTGCTTAAGATAAATTAATGCATAAAGATGACAATGAACGTAAGGGAGTGCTTAGGTCTAACTAAGGTAAAAATACTTTCATTGTGCTCACAGCTAGAGAGTGGAATTCCCTGCCAGAGATTGTGTGAATAGTTTACTGCTAGGCAAGCCTCTGCATTGTCGACCACATCAATGTTTCAAGTAAGATAGTGATCAAAAGCGAACATATAAAAAAGTTTGTCTTATAAGAAGAATGAGAACCTATTTTTACCGATTATGTGTCTAATTGTCAAGCACGCGTTATCTGCTGTGATTAGTTGATTAAATGTTCAACAGCCAATCACAGCAGATAACGTGTGCTTGAAAATTTGTCACATTAATTCTGCGATAATTTAGAGCTGAGAAACTCGGGGTAAGGCTCACTTGCACGAAAAACTCAACTCAGAGTTAATTGCTAACACGAGGTTAAATTTTAAATTTTATATGACAAACTGACAATTTAACCTCGTGTTAGAAACTAACTCTAAGTTAAGATTTTTGTGTAAGTAAGTGGGCCTAATTAAAATAAGAAGAACGTCAAACCACCCATCAAAATCGCTAAAGCAAAACACTACCTCGAAAACATAAGCACCGCTCAGTCATGCAAACTCACGGACAGACAACCGAGCAACCAGACCGTTACCAGACAATTGCAAGACATAGACAAGACAGTTTGCCATTAAATCAGCAGAGGTGAAAATACCATCGGTTGTCTAGTAAAGTCTAGCTGACCACAGACACACCCTGATGTAAAAACCTTACTTGTTTCCTAAACTTTCTACTTTATCCGAAGATGTGTTTTAAGTTACAAGCGGAAAGCGGATCACGTAATTTTTCAGGTGGTGGTATATCTTTTGTGTAGAATGTGGTGTTAATATTGTTAGTTGAAAATGTGCACTTGCAACTAAAACCATTCATTCGTATCTTTTTTTTTGATATTTTGTAGACCTTAGTGACTACAGTATAGGGTAGTTGACAAAAAAAATATCTATTTAGTCCGTCAATATAGCCTAAAATATTGACATTTTCTTTTGCCACTTAAACAAAAAAATTACGACGATATAGTGCGTTGAAATATCGTGTGACGTCACTGTGTACTACACTTTAAACTGACAAAGTGACGTCACAAGCCCCCAATCCTGAACTTTGAAGCGATTTATTATTGTTATTTTTTATTTATTTGATAAAGCAACCATAATAATACGGATTCAATATTATTTGATAATCTCACTTACGGACTAAATAGAATGATCATTTTTCTACCAAAGAAAAATCCCTATTGTATGAGATAATCTTTATGTCCTTATTAAGGTTATTTTTTTTTATTTAAAAGTATAACAACTCATTTTAAATAGATTCAGTATTATCAGTATAAGAAATAAAAGATTCAGAGAATCTAAAGGTATACAAATAGCTATGAATTCTGTCATAACTGGACCATTGAATAATCACTTAATTTGAAAACACTGTTAGATGTTTTTAAATAAAATAAAAGAAAAAGCCAATCACCCACATAGTTTTACCACAAGCGCATTCAATGCAAATTGGATGACTTTAGCGAAAAGAAAAAGTCCAAAAGAATTTACGAACACAAACTCACTGATTTTAATCGCCACATTTATTTTAAAATCGTCATGACAACGCTGATTTTTCGTCTCATTGGCAAACTGTCATGGTTGTCAAATTTTACATGTCATGGTGACATGCGCTGTTTTTGTTTGTTGTTATAAACTAAGCTGTCTGTTAATGGGGCATTAATGTAACATTAATGATTTACTTTTACTCTTGAGTGGTGATTGCTCTTTAGTTTGTCTTTAATGACTTATTTGCTATCGTGTTTCTATTGGTTCGATTTTATTATACTGCCAGCGAGAGCGAGAGTTTTATACTCTTTTTGTAGCTTTGATTCAGACTTTACGATAATTACGATACTTGAGTTTAATTTTGTAATGGATCTTATTCTATTCCACAGAAACTTAAATTTTAAGACTTCGCATGGGTGCAGAATCTATGGCTCAATAATTGTTACTTATCTCAATGTCTTATCTAATGTCTTTGTTGTTGTTTTATTTTTTTGTTATCTGGTGGGGAATTTTGATAGATTTCTATCGAAAAGATACTGTAAATCGAAAATCGCTGTATTCTTGTAACTTGTACTCCATTACAATGACATAAAACTGTGTGCGGTCTGAAAGACCAGCGTGCACTGTTGACATCTAATTATAGTTTTGTTGTTCGCAGGGTTAGGTAGGTGTGTGTCCGTATAACTGTGGTTGCTAAGAGCTACTGAGAGCTAAGTGGAAATGTCGAAGATTAGGTTTTCATTCACTTTTGTCAACTTATACAGGAAAACCTATCTTTTCGAGAAACAAACTATTTTGAATTTGAATTTATATAAAAGCCAAATTTGAAAAAGAAATCGACTTGAGAACTTGCTCTGTTTTTCTTCGTCGGTAAAAAATCTACATTAGCGTTATATACTGAATCAGGCAAAACACAATAGACTTAGTCAAAAGTATATAGCTATTTCATATACCTATATACTTTTGAAGATACTCTGTTTAATCGAATAAGAACGGCAAAGGAAACCATTTAGTACTAAAACTATAGCGAAAGTATTCTCGCCACGATTTTACGAGCGGTGCATGATGATAAGCTAGAGACTTTCATAGGATCCAGGAATAATTCAACTGTAGCTTTAGATAAACAGAGAAAACACAAATTTGTGGCTTGTAGCTTGTGTAACTAGAAATGCTACTTTTTCACACTTCATTAAATAATCTGTAAGCTTAAGTTACTAAAAGTGTGCCTATTGCCGGATGTATGATGTATGTAGGATTAATTCTGTTATTCTTTCAAATCTGGACCAATCAATGTGGCGACGCTTTGCGGAGGCCTATCCAGCAGTTGACGTTTTTTGGTTGTAATGATAATGAAAATCCTTGATAGGTTAGCTATTGGGTGATCTATTAATTACAACTCGGGGTCTTTTGATACAGTTTTTGGTTTTTTCAGTTTAATTTATGGAATCCAAAAATGAATCATCCCTGTACTGTGATAGTACTTTTAATTATTTAACCTCTCGTACAACACAAAAGTAAAATACTACCTTACAATACCTTAAAAACTTCGAAACAAAAACCTACAAACATCCGTGACATGAACACATGAATGTGATCTCTAACACGTGTCAGATATATCACAGCATATGATTGATTACACACACACATATTTATTGACACACACACATTGCCCAATCACATAAAGTTACACTAGTAAGTACAGTCACGGGCATAAATATATTTACACAGAAAAATTTGAAAAGTTTTTTTCATTATTCAATTTTTGCCGTGTTTTTAATTACTGAGCATGGTAACTATCACTCAGTTTCTGGAAAGACGCGCCAAAATAAAAAAAACACAAGGCAAGTGATGTGATTGCCAGTTAAAATCACGGGGAACGCGTGTTTTACAACAATTTTCATCATGCCCTAATTTTCTTTCCAAAAACTGGGCATACTACTATATTAAAATAGGCTACATTAAATTTTATTTTCGATTTTCTTCTAAAATATTGTTTTTTTTGCATGTTGCAAAAAAATACAATATTTTAGAAGAAACCGACAAACATGTTTAGAAGTCATTTTATAAAAAAAAGATATTGGGCTGAAAGTTGCAATCGTAATTTCACCAACTGTACACGTACTTATGCTCGTGAATGTACACGATCGTTTTAATAATCAAGATGTTTTGGACCTTGAGGTGTTTTATTATTGTACATACTTGAGTAAAATCATGATGATCATTGATGTGTTAAACGTAGTTACAATTATGTAGCAGTTGACGTAATTCTTACCTTTGGATTTAATAGTTTTAAATATTGTGGTACCTAGTTATAATATTGCACTGTTAATGCTAGTACTTTAAGCTTTTGGTTCTGGCTGTCATTTTTAGAATTTGAATATACGTTACGGTTAGTCAGAATATCTGACACCAGTCTTGCCAAGGGATATCATGATACCCAGTTACCGAGATGTGGAGTTCACAACGGCAGTCCCTCCAGATAAAACACTGGTGCATACCAGTAACTGCATCTGGTTATACTGGAAGCTGACCCTAACATTGTTTGGAAACGAATAGGCAGATTGATTATGGTACACTTAACGTTGCACTGTTTGTCACAGTATTGAATATAATTATAATATTGTAATAAAACTAGTTATCCCCCGTGGCTTCGCTCCCGTCAACTGGCTACCTACATACTTACCTGCCCTACCCTATCTAAAAGAAAGAAAAGAAAGAAAAATGAGTTTATTGGCATTACAAAACAAAAACACCTTAAAATTAAACAAAATATTTTTTAACTATTAATGCCAAAAGGGCCTCAGCTCAGCATAGTGCCAAATGGAAATCTACCTACCTAACCTTCTCTATTCTACCTACCCTACCTACATAGTCTACCTACACTATCTATTTTTTTAGCGAACAATACAAAAAAAAAATCATATCGGTCCAGTCGTTTTTGGGTTTTAACAAGATTACCGAACAGCAATTGAATTTTATATAATATAAGGTTTTTTTTAAATACTTACATTGTGCATATAACTACTATAGGGATGTTACGGCACTGATGATATCGGAACCGAAGTCGGAATCGGAAGTTCTAAATTTGGTTTATCGAAATCGGAACCGGAACCGAAATCGGAATCGGATGCGGAGGCCGAAGAAAGATGTATTAAAGCAGGTTTAATAAAATACAATAATACATACATTATTAATCAGCCTTTTTAATTTAAGCTCTAAAACAATCACCTATCTAGGCGTTGAAAAAAGAAAAATACGAGTTTTCAAAAATCAACTGGCTACAACCTGGGAGACTTTAAGTTAAGAGTGAATAGATTACTTCTAGGCAAGCGTGCTCCATCGTCGACCACCTCATCGCTTACAATCAGGTGAGATAGTGGTTAAGCGCAAGCCTATAACGAATAAAAAAAATCTAATATAAATGTTCAAACAAATTTGTACGCATTGACTGCGACCGCTGCTCATCGACCGCCGATAACCTCCGATTTAAAATTTTCGGATCCGAAATCGAAATCGGAGGTTTAAAAACAATCGGATCGAAAAGTTCCGACTTTTCGGCATCTGAATCGAACCTCTGTAAACTACAGTCATAAAAATAAGACCTCCATACTGAAACCGCTTATGGGTTTAATTTTAATTGATAGTAATCGCAGAGTGAAATCTATAACTTCGTTTTCTGTATTTGATATTTCGAACATAAACCAACAAATTTACCTGAAGTAATTAGTATAAAATTAATTATACGATGTTGTATAATCAAGCATTAACAACTTTATATCTGTTACTAAAGGTAATCTTATTATTAATTTGCTTTTTCCCTCGTGAAAGTCTGCAATTATCTCAAGGAAAATTACAATCAGCACAATAGCATAGAACATAGGAAACGTTTTCGTTATTATCATCATTTCAGCGGAAAGACGTCCACTGCTGGACATAGGCCTACCCCAGGCGTCGCCACACTAATAGGTCCTGTGCGTCTCGCATCCACTGGATTCCCGCAGCATTAATTATAATCAGATCAAAGACAACAATATTTATTTCAATTAGACCACAAAGCGACACTTCTGAACGTCAACAAATAAAAATTACAAGTAAAAATAATTTTCCATTCGAAAAAGTAGCTTGTTATGGAGAATAACGGACAAGAAACTCCATCATCGGTCCCCTTGTAGGGAGGCCTTCCAACGTTTTAACGAAACGTTATTATATAATTAAAAAACAAAAACGTTAGAAAGGATTACGGTCCAGGCCAGGATCTACGTTCCAATATATAATACTATCTATGTTCCAAACTGCATCCAAATCCATTCAGCTATTGATGCGTGATCGAAACATACAAACATACAGCAAAAAACAAAGTTTTGAATGCAAAGTTAAGTATTAACTTAAACGCGAGTGAAGCTGCTGACCGTACTGGAGTCCTTATAATGATATCTCGAGACAAATAGGCAATTTACTAGTACACAATAATTACAAACAAATCGTAATCAAACAACTATTTTGATCACTTCACCAACGTAAAATTACAAAGGTGAAGTGTAAAACCTTAAAGGTGTTAATTGCTGGTAATAATCACTGAGATTGTGTTTTACACGATAATTAAGTTTGTTAATATAAGTATACCTACAGAGATGTTTGTGTTCCTGCTCCAAAGCGAGACTTTTGAAAGCTATTTTCTTTTCAAGACAATTTATTAAATAACGAATTTTACACGGTTTCAGGATAGAGTTTGACAAATACTAAACCGAAATTTACAAAGAAAAGAACATATCAGAAACCTTAAACCACAAAATTAATATATACATAGTTTGTGCAAACCTGAAAAGTTTCATAGTACGAAAAAACAACGAAACTTATTTCATTTTCTTAAAAATAACGTACGTATACAACATAAGTACTTACAAGCTTCCGAGTGTCGAAAAAACTTTTTACACTAATCTATATTTAGTATTGTATGTCCTGTAGTGATCCCTCTGATTCTCAATTTAAACAGATCTGCAAAATTTCGCAACGCAACAGAACAAAAAAGCTCCTAAAAAAGTCATCACAAAACTTCTTCCCACTTCTTCATGACCAAACGTAGGTAATATAAGTAAAAAGTAAGTAAGTACTATAAAAACAATAAATATCGACTATGTGTGAACTAATAATATGAATAAAAGAATTGTTGCAAAATCGTAATAGTGTATTCTGTCTATGTATATCAAACAAATCTGAAGCACGTAATTAAAATCCTCCTACTCATAGTCTAGAATTGTCATCACAATGACTACGTTTGAACTAATAATTTAAATAAAAGAATTGTTGCAATATCGTAAAAGTGTATTCTGACTACGTATATCAAAAAAATCTGAAACACGTAATAAATACTCCTAATCTAGAGTCGTCATCACAATGACTAGGTTTGAACTAATAATATACATAAAATATTTTTTGCAATATCGTAGGTATCAGGGTACTCTGTCTCTGTATACCAAAAATTTGAAACAAGGAATTAAAACCGCTTCCTACTCTAGAATCGTCATCAAATGTTTTCTACTTCTTCATAACGTAAGTACTACAGGTAAAAACAATAAGTATCGACTAGGTGTGAACTTTGATCTCGTATCTTATCTCGATCGGAATGCCTGGCTGGTCCAGCTGAGTAAGATTAATGGCTGCCATACGGAAATATTTGGCGCCAAACGATAGTTCCCATGTGGAACTATACAGGTTTTGTTTGATGTTGTGTAGGAGTATTATATTATACGATTGGGATTATTTTATTCAGGTATTTTTACACCAGAGGCTTTGGACAAAGTGTAATAGAGATTTTAACTAAAAGTTTGTTTTTTCCCGTCAGTTAGAATAATAAAAAATATTGGACACGTATTTTTTCTTTTGACACGTAAACATAAAGCCAACGATACAATGCTTTGATAATATCGTGTGACGTCACGCCGTTAGTACACTTTATACAGATATACTGACGTCATAAGGCTCCACCCCTGATCTTACATGCGATTTATCTTTGTCAATTTATATTGCTTTGGTAAAGCAAAAAATATGTGTGCAATATTATTTGATAATTTCACTGACGGACTAAATAAAATTATAATTTTTCAACCCAAGAAACATTCCTATTCTAACGGTGATAGTCGACATGCCAAAATATAAGAGATTGATCGCGTGACATTTTGGTAACGCTTCGATTGCCATACTTTTTTGTCATTTAACCAATAGCTATCGCGATGCTTTCGATGATAGAATGTCACTTGTCTAAAGCTTCTTGTAAGAAATCATCGACGCGTCATAAATTAAAAGTAAGTAAAGTAATACGATTGGATTGAAAATCCATTCAACCAATCACATTTAACTACGCGCGTTAACAATTTTTTGTTTGTCACACTAATTTTGCGATAATTTTCGTTACAGAAACTTGGAGGCCCTTATTAAGTGTTGGGTATACTGAAGTATTATTATATAAAACTGGTAAACCGTACAAATTTGTTGTAAAACAAATTTTGTGTAATAAAGAACAATATTAATAAACAATAGCTCTCATTTAAAGGTAGGGGTAAAAAAAATCTAGAGGATCATAATATCTTACACTTCAAGTATGTGCGGAAAACTTGTTAGTTTTTATTTTGTATCAGGTTAGGCAGTAGAATCAATTATTATTACTTATACGTACATTATTTACAAACTAATATGAGAACTAAAATAAGAATAAAATATGTACATTACGGAGCGTCATAAAATTCGTCCACATCGCTGTCAACAGGAAAAGTGCCCAGAAGGCTGGCAACATTGCCACGTTGGATTGCAATTCTGATTCTTTAGCCAAAAAAAGGTTATATTTTTTTTACATTAACGGTATGTGCGGCAAAACGTCTTGTTAAGTTTTAATTTTAATATAATTAATTTAGTTTATTAAAAATAATAATACGTATCTTGCGTAGGTATAATTATTAAATTTGATAAAAAGGATTTTTATCAAATTTGATAAAAAGGATTTTTATCAAATTTGATAAAAAGGATTTTTATCAAATTTAATAATTATACCTACGCAACTTACTTGGGCAACTAGCGGAAACTTAAAGACAGAAAAATATAATGATATGACTTCATTGAAACTTCAATAATCAATTCGACTTAATATTTTAATGATATACAAAGTATCAAATAATAAAAGTAAAATATACCTTATTTTAAATAATATAATAGGTACTTTTTGAAACATCTGTTGGATTAATTGATTTTATTGCACACCCATAGATAGAATATTACTCATATTTTTATGAATCCATGAAAAACAAATCTAAATACAAATGTTCTCTGGTAGCTAATAACCGTAAAATAAACCATTAAAAAACATTAAAACATAGTCATAAAAAAATTATGAATGGAAAAATATGCCCGTTCTTTGTAAAATCTGTCAAATCGAAATTATTATTCAAAATGCGTAAAAACGTATAAAATGTTTTATATAAATTAATGCGTATTTTATATTCTTGTAAACTCGTAAAATATAATGAGTATTGAAATAATAAACTACTGTAAAAAATTAAAGCATACCTTGGCACCTGTTTCTTCTGACAGCTGATAACTGGACCTCCTTAATTTTTGCGAAAAATTCAATAGTTCTCCACTAAACTGCTACTTTTTGTTGCTCATATTTACACTTCACAAAAATAATCACATAAAAATTCACTTGTAACAGTTCAAAACGTCATAATAAAAAAAGTTTTTCATAAAATTCGCGAATCCGAAATTCGTCCGCGCGTCCGTGCGTACGCGCACCGCGGATCGCGCGTTTCGTTTTTTAAAAACCAAAGCCGGGCCTCACTCGGATGTGGTTCGTATGTGACTGTGTGACTGTGTACTCATCTTGCACTTCACGATCACCGAAGAAGATACATCTTGCGTCCCGTTCTAGCGCACGAACCGCGAGTATTGCCGTCCCGCTTTCTTATTATCAGAGGTTAAGCTTCGCCCATCAGTCAGTTAGCGGTCGGACATCGGGTGGGAAGGCCGTGCTCCCTGTACCGTTACTTTCTCTATGTTGTACGACCATAAAACACGTACCGTATGGCAGTGTGAGCAGCTATTTTGTCGTCTCGTCGCTGCTCGGATAATTTATTTGTTTTCTGCGCATGCACAGGTGCTGCACCCTCAATTTATTGATGCGCTGTTCTTTTGTAATCATGATTTATATCACCCATTAAGACACGGTCTCTCTTGTTTTATTTTTTACTACACATTGTTGAATGAAATTAACTAGGTCAAAGTTTATTTATGTCGTAAAAATGTCAATTGCCACAAGACATTTACGATCAATAAAAAATAAGATAACGCGCGTCCGAAACTAGATCGCGCCGAATCGTGATCGCGTAACGAAATATTTTATCACGGACCAATCCGGTGCTCGCGAAATGACAAGCACGCTAGATCATTCGCTTAGATCATCGGCGTGCGCGCGCGCCGCTTTTGCGCCGATTGGCGTGTCCCGCGCAGGCCCCGCCTGTACCGTTATAGGGGGGCAATGACTGCCCCCCTAAAAGTGGGGGTTTGTGGATCATCGCGTAATTGGTGGAGACTTGTGACATATGGCATGTGCTGGTTAATTAAAACTGCTCACGGCCCTTTCATAATGTGTCGTTAATATATTTACATATAACGTTGATCTGTCGCGACCTACTTTTGTTGTAATTGAAGAAAACTTAAGGTAATTTTAGCAAATGTAACACAAGGAAAACGTGTTGGAGTACCGTTGATCGCAAATACAATTCGGTTATTTACTTTGTCTACGGACGACATGGTCTACGGTACATACTAATTAGTTCGAGCAAATATTGATTGAAATGACTGTACTTTCTGGTTCAAAGTAAAGTTGAATAATCTCTGAACACATGCAGAGGCAAATAATTATATAGAAAAAGTTTTTGAAGAGAATAAATTGGAAAACAAATATCTATTGTTTTATTACCATTAGAATTTCCTAACTCTTTACTTTGAAATTGCCTATAAATCCATCACAAATAAATATTTCTGCCCGCATAAATTATCAAATTACTAAAATTAATGTAAGTTTCTTCAAGACAATGAACGTAAGTATTATAAATCAGGAAATCCTCACGTCCTCACCAAAAGTTAGAATTTGAGGCAGAACAATAGTTTGATATTGTGACACTTATCTCAACAAATTTAACTATTATTTTGCAGGTTACTCCAACATTGTCACCAATCATCCATCTAAATCGTCTATCAGATTTTAAGTTCCGATTCAGAAACCAACAGAAGCACACATAAAACCACTATCGACAAATCACAGCACACGATGCATGTGATTGATATTTCTTCAACGAGTATTTTGAAATTGAATACCTACATTACTGGTACAGGAGGCTCTAATGTGTCCTTTAATACTTGATATTAGTCAATGACAAGAAGAAACAAGTACTCAAGCATATATTAATTTTCATTAAGTGTTCGTAGTCAAATCCAAAATAGATATAAATAGAAAATAACAAGGTTCCTTAGAAAGATGCATATAATGATATTATGCATGTTATATTTTATAAGAAGAAAACCAATATAATAAGTTTACTTAAACGCAATAACTTCCCAGATGAACCTAACTTAGTTGGTAAAGATATGATGACGAATTGTCTTCACAGGTATCACGAATCGGGATACGTTCTCGCTGCTGTCAGTTAGGGACTATATTGCGATACCGTCCACGCAAAAGAAACCTGAATCTGTAACAAGAAAATAATGGATGACTTTACATTTTATGTTCATATTTTTAATAACGTCTAGTAACCATATAAACTACCTAATAAAAAAAAACTATTTATATCCACATTGCATGCAATAAATTATTACATAAAAAATAATGCTCAATCTTTTTGAGCCAAGATTATCTGCGCTATCCATTCGGGTTTAAGTTACTCGCTCACGTAGACCCCTCCCGTAAAGTAGATTTTCAATATGTTTTTATTTGTCAAGGCTTTTTGTTTTCCAATATTTTGGCTATTTCCTCTATCTATAATTTCCTAATTTTATTTCTTAACCGTTTCTACACTTAGAGATATCATAATTATTAATATAAAGATGAGTCCTTAAAGATAAATTCTAATGAACATAGATTCCCCACAGTAAATTTTAGTAGCCTTATTCTGCTCTATCTAAAGCTGTAAGCAAAGGATGCGCAAATAAGGATCTACTTACCTGAATACACCCAAATCTTGCAGACATAGTGGCATAAACGCTCCCGTAGACCACGCCGTGAAAGTGATGAGGTATTGCGTCAACTAAATTAAACTATGACATCGAAAAATCAATCCAATCAAATCCCAACAGAATAAAAACTTACATATACCTAAAGGTATCCCTTTAAAATTTCACTCAGTTTCAACACGCGATTCCCCACATCATTACATACCGAAAGGTCACAAACTAAGTAACATTATAGAACGTGTTTTAAAACGGGCCTAATGCCATTCGCGTTGGGTTTTAGTGCTCCGTTGCATCAATGTGTGTCAAAGGTCGCCGAGTCTAGGTTTTATGTCCAATGACCATTTCGCATAACATTACGTTAGGTAATGCGTCGATGTAACTTGATATTTAGAGGTGTTATCGTACGTGCTTCGATGGATTGAGGAAAAGCTGGTGCTATAGATTTTAAGGGTACTCCGAGTTATTGTTGGTGATACAAAGATGTCGATGATTTGTGTCTAATTTTTTGTTGCAACAGTAAAAAATACCGCTGACCATAATAATGAAATATCTCAAAGAATTTTCTAAAAGCACAGCTTATGAAATAAAACTGAAGTCATTCTCGTCTTAGCATGTCGATGCCCAGCATATTATACTCTTCTTAAGTAAATCCCCTACCTGACTTAGTATTCAGCCACGGCAATACTGTCCGCTAACGCAGTCATATAGTCCTCACGTGAACCGGGAATGCAGCCCAAATTGAAAGGTAGGCCATGGTTTGCAAACAGACGCCGCACAAACAACAAAGATCGGAACCATCCGAGAACTCCGACTTATGGAGATACCCAGATGTCATTCAAGAAGTATGAAGATTACCATCATTAACTGATTACAAGATTGTCAGAGACGCCGTTATCAATATAGTCTTATAAAGAAGAGAAGCTGAAAAAGAAATAGACAACCCTAAAAATACATCGATACTGTGCATCGATAAGTATATAATACCCCTCTAATAATTCTAGTTAACACAAAATGATAGCTTTCATAAGCAGGTGCATAAAACAGTAAACTACTTAACGGGGATATCACATACACAGAGGAAGATTCCAATATACATCGTTTTCGAATATAATTTTATGAAGAAACTGCTATAATAGAATTTGTATTTGAAAATGCTGCTTATTTGAAATCACTGCTAACTGGACGTATTCTTATTGGAACGGAAATGCCAACTGGATGACGACATAATGCAAATGTCGAGGAAGAAAGTGTTAAGGAAGTAGTATCATAGCAATAAAATATGAAATTGCTAGATAATAAAGTGATGTTAAAATGTTTGATCGCTCGGTTAATCAAGTAATGAAACAAAAACATGAAGAAAGGATAACAAAACAAGAACAATACAACCTCTAAGACATACAGAACAAAGCAGAACTAGCTAAATTTTCTCTCCCTTTGATCAATGATCAACCAAACCAATGAGCAATCATTTAAAATTAAACTTAACATCTATCCAATCTCGGCACTTTCCAAAGAGAAAAGGCCATACACAAAGGAGGCTACTTTATAATCGGATTTCAAACATGGAACGCAATCTGTCGCGAAGAACATTTAAGGCTTTATCGTTGGGTCGGCCGCTGCAACAAATTGCGGACCAGTCGACGTTTTTTTTTTGTCTCTCGCCGAGTTTGGGCCGCGGTGAGCTCTGCAGGAAGTTTTAAAAGTGAGCTTTTTCAAATAGCGGGATTTTAAAAAAGGTTTTTGTTAATTTTTGAGAGTTTTATGGATATTGATTCAATTTACAGTTCTTCATGACTATGCTGTAAAATTGTTTAAAATAGTTTACTTATCTAAAGATTTATTTTATTATGTGCCGAAGTTGGTCTGTCTTAACCTTGTTCCAGATCATCAATATTTATAAGAGCATGCTATTTTATTATTTTGAGGCTGATGCTTCCTAACAAAGTTTTCTCCCAGAACAAAAAGATTTATTTATGATCGTCTGTCCATTTAATAAATGTGACCACAGGATTTTAATCGCCCGTAAAATTATTATTCTAAAACTCTTATTAGAAATCATAACTATGCTTTTATACTCATAAACTCTATTTCATTACGAAAGCACCTATCAAAATAAAAATGTATTTCCTTATCAGTATAAACTTTAAATTAAATCCATTCATGTTATTTCAATATTTCCAATCAAATAAAATTAAATGTTCAGTCTACATTCATAGTTATTTGGTTCACATGCTTTTTTTAATTCAAATGTTAGTCAATATATTCTAAAGTAAGTTAACGGTTACTTTAACTTAACATTCCAATTAGAATCATTAAGATTTCCAATTCAAATCTCTATACGCTTATCTCAATTTATAAATTACGGTTTTGTATAATCACGCGCTTTTAATTTATAGTTTCAAGAGTCTTCGAACTTCGAACTATTAAAATATAAATATCACAGTAAATCACTCGGTGTTTTATCTGAGTGTATTGCTCCAATATTGATATTGGATATATTTATTTCATTTCCAATAAGAATTTTAATCCCATCCTCCATAATTTAGGTGCTATCGTTGTACAAGCTGCATCTCTTTTGGTATAATGCCGACTCCAAATTGGTCCAAAAGAAAGTACAGTGCAGGGTCCAATTAAAAAAAGGGACAAAAATATATCCCTCAGTAACATAGGGAAAGAAAAGGATAGAAAAGAATTAAATAATACAGTCGTATCTAATGTCGACACACTAGACATGAAAAAAGTAAATAAAGGTATCCAAAAAAAGGTAATGAAACCAAATAATATATAATCGTTATAAAGAATGCAAATAGAATCCCATTACAGTTTATGTAAGCATAGAGTTCTTTTTTTATTCTTCACATATAATATAACACATATAGAAACGCACATCAAAGAAATTACCTACCTATATTTGTTTAATATAAGCATAAGGCAAACTTAATAAATTTTGTTGCAATTAAAATACTAGTCAGTAGGTATTATTTTTTCATTCAACTGAATAATTATAAAATCCTTACAATACAAGCATTGAATTATATAATATATGTCAACCTACAGTTTATGTAAACATAGAGTTCTTTTTTTATTCTTCACATATAGAAACGCACATCAAAGAAATTACCTATATTTCTTTAATATAAGCATAAGACAAACTTAATAAATTTTGTTGCAATTAAAATACTAGTCAGTATTATTTTTTCATTCAACTGAATAATTATAAAATCCTTACAATACAAGCATTGATATAATATATAATATATCAATGAATACAAGCAAACTTTTCGCAACATTGAAACCTCGAACAATTATTTAGTTCCTACGCATAACTCACAGGTTCGCTGTTGGGATGCGCGCGCGTACGTCAACTTGTCACTCAAGTGAGAAAGCTGTCGACGTAGTTCAACCGTGTGACGACAGATGGCGTTAGTGGTAGCGTTTATTTAAAGTGAATACTTTTATGGTAATCGTGTATTTATCCGAGTTTTACTTTCAATTTAGAAGTTTAGGTTATGTTATGGTTTATCTCAGAATAATAAGAAGTGTTTCAGACTACATCAGTTGATTATAATTTCATTAACATCATTACGTGCATTGCTTTAAAATTCTGTTGGACGAATAGAAAAAGTAAAAGAAAATATGTAATTATAACCCATATCAGGTATGTCTTATTACGACAATTTTTACATTTTTTAATCCTTATGTAGCTCAAATTTCTGACCAAAGCACAAAAATTAAAGGTCTAGGACTCAGCTGCAGTCTAAAACTATACTCTAACTAAACCACAACTTACCTACTTAAATGAGTTAAAAATTCTTTAGCTAAAGATTATAAGGCCCTAAGTCTACTGGATCAAAGCAACTTTCGCTCACCAGCATATCCCATAAAAGAAGTTCAAGGAAACGAATCATAAAAGTAATTGCGACAAAAACATCCTCGCAGTTTATAAAGAGATAATTTTTACTGCACTATTTCTGCCCACGCGCATATAAAACTGCAACTTACTGCTATAAACAAACATCACATTTGTAAGGACGAATATGTATGAAGTTGTTCAAGGTATGGGCTTATGAGGACTGGTTTGCAAAATCAGCCAGTATTTTCTGGTTTAATTTTTCTGAGGAAAACTATTTACCTGTTTTTCTTAGTTTTGTGCATAGAGGCGTTTCTAGTCGATGTTTATATCATACTTAGATAATGGAAAGTCTCTTGATCAGAGGTACATCTATGATTTGATGATTCCGTTAAATAAACGAAAAACAAAATGACTTTTATTGTTCTGCCATCACTGGTGGTGCTGAAAGGCTAAATTGGTAAGTATTTTTTCATGTCTTGCAATCTCCAACTTCAGTGTGGCAGGATATTTTTCTGGTATCATGACAGCTATAGATATGAGATAGGTACATGGTCCGTAAAAGCGGATAATTGCGTTTAAAATACTTATTACTACATTCAGCAAAGACTATGCATCTTAGAAAATACTGAAGCTAATATTGTGTGGTTATGAAAGGTGTTTAATGAGATTAGGAAAAAAAGCGTTATTTGTCACTAGATTTTTTTTTCAACGCATGATAGGAATCGCACACACATCATCATCATTTAGTACCTCATCATTGTAGATACTCGTAAGGTTTCATTTCGATTAAATAATAAAATCGATTTAGATCTAAAAAGTATGGACTTCTCTAGCGTTAATAATTACAGATGCGTTCAAAATCACTTATGTATACTGCATTCTGATAAAACAAAGTTACATTTATAAGTTTAAAAAATATCTATTAATAATTACATTAACAATGTACCTACTATGTATTGGTGACAGTCTCATCTTGGGACGAAATTCTGTTTTTCTTAGTCCAAAATGACCATGATCCTTTAGAACATTTTTGTTCACATCTATACTAATATTATAAAGCTGAAGAGTTTGTTTGTTTGTTTGAACGCGCTAATCTCAGGAACTACTGGTTAGAATAGAAAAAAATCTATTTGTGTTGGATAGTCCAATTATCGAGGAAGGTTATAAACATCACGCTACAACCAATAGGAGCGGAGCATAAATGAAAAATGTATCAAAAACAGGTAAAATTATTCCTTTGTGAGAGTTTCCGTTGCGTGCGCTACATAAGCGGTTTAAGTTACGCAACAATCATGTATGTAGGGTAGATAGGTCGCCAGTTGACGGGTGCGAAGCCGCATGGGACAGCTAGTGTACTATAAAATGTGAATTGGGATTGCGTATAATAGTTATAAGGCTGTATGCATGCAATCCAATCGCTCATCCCTTGCCCCTCAACCCAGTACTTAACGGCGACAAAGTTTGTCATAGTTTTAATGTTTCGTGTAAACACAGTAAATGCTCATCATGCTTATATTAGTACGATTACATGTTTATTGCGCATTTACAACGTCATAAACTTTCTTTGTTTACTTACGCGAGCACGATCTCGATAAGAGTCGTAAAGAAGTGGAGTTATAGCCATCAAGTCGAGAAGTAATGTACAAAGTAGTTATTTTTGTATGCGTTTGGACTGGAATAATTAAAAATATGACTCGTTGCAGCAGTCTGTTTGTTTAAGCCCTAAGTTACACTAATAAAAACGCTGAAGGGATCTTTAATTGCAGATAAACTATTTATTGTAGCTTATTGTAAGGACAAATAATCACTAACAAAATTAGGCTGCAGGTCCAGCTGAATACTTGTATGTATATTACATGAAGTGATATTATAACCCAGGGATTTTGAAAGTCAGATAACTAACATAATCCGTTGGCATGAAGTATTTTTTTATAACCCAGGGGTTTTGAAATTCAGATAACTAACATAATCCGTTGGCATGAAGTGATATTATGACACAGGGTTTTGAAAGTCAGATAACTAACATAATCCGTTGGCATGCAGTGATATAATAACCGAGGGGTTTTCAAAGTCAGATAACTAACATAATCCATTGACATGAAGTGATATCATAACCCAGGGTTTTTGAAAGTCAGATAACTAACATAATCCGTTGGCATGAAGTGATATTATACCCCAGGGGTTTTGGAAGTCAAACTAGCATAATCTGTTGGCAAGTTAGACATTTGGGTATTTGACTACCAGTTAAGACTATTAAATATTAACACTTAGCACGGAATGCTCACCCATCCATGGACTCAAACATCTCAATGTTCTAGGCAAGCGTTATTTCGGTTAGTCCCCCTATGCTCTAGTATCTCACTCGTAAAATACCTAAAAGGTTCGCTATGCACGAAATCAAATTCAAGGGCAGAGATGAAGAAAACTGTTACACTGAAATATTATATTTAACCATTTAAAAAGTAAATGAATAAAACCTAGTATGTAAATTCCGTTACTTTCGCGAAATAAGGTAATAAACGTTCCGTTTCACATTATACTAACGCACACTCGACTCGCCACCACTAACACGTTGCGTCATTCATTTTAAAAGCAAAGTTTCCATCCATTTCACAGAACTGTGAAAAACTATGAAACTTGCCGTAAAAGAGAAACTTGACCTAAAAATATTTCGAACTAATATTTCGATATTTTTACATTAATTTCAATAGTTTTCAGCTTCCAGCTCAATTTAATTGAATTAAAACACACTTCTTTCCATTTGTAGCTTCCATTGTTTACGTTAAATCAAAGCATTGCGTGCATAGCGAAACTTTTTAGTACCTAAACCCCATTTGAAATAACATTAGACATGTTTCCAAATCTTTTTACAGTCCGTTCAACTGATTTTGAGTTCTATCCCGTAAACATAAGGATGACATAAAAAGCATAAACATGTTACAAAAACAATAGAAGTCAAAATCAGTTGAACGGGCTGTAAAATGGGCTAATTTAAACGTCTAATGTTATCGCAAATGGAGTATATGTATTTTTCGAGTCGAGCACAGAGGGACTCTCTAGTCCCTATATACGGCTTATATGTCCCCTAGACCCTAATCATAGGAGGACTAACCTCGTTATTTAACATAGAAGATCAACCCAAGTAGCTGTTATTATTTAGACACAAGCCCCTCAAAATGTGAACATATCATTCTTCTTGTATAAGGCATAAGTTAGTCAGAGTACTCCAATGAGCTAAAACGCGATGGCGATACTACATCTCAAACAATGCCTCACTCTTGTCGTGCACTCTTTTTAACAACACATGCACTCAGAAAAACCTTTACGAGGCAAAGGCGTTACGTAAGAGCCGGTCCACATGCGCGTTGCGTCGACGTAGCGCTGTCGCTGCGTCGTTTTAAGGCGATATATACGCCCAATGTAAACTCAGTACCGGCCGTGCGCCCGCTCAATGCCAAAATATCAATATTAAACCTCCTTTTGAACAGTTTTGTTTGCAAAATATTATTTGATTTACATATGCTATGTCAGTTATGAAGAAATTCTAGCTATCAATTTTTCTGTGTAAAAGTATTTTTAAACATCCAAGTCGCTTTGAAGGAGCATCCAAAAGTTACGAAAAATATCGTGTTACTAATATTTTTTTAAAGCAAAACTATTTGTTTTACGAAAAAAACATGTTAAAAAATAATGTACATGAAGCAATAATAAATATATACTTTTTTCAAACCTTTTAACCTAGCCGTTACTAAGGAGTATGCTTTAGAAAGTTACCGTTTTACGGCACTAAAGCGCATGTAGGCTCTTAAAATAATATGTAAAACAACGCAACGCATCGCAACAGCCTTAGTATGTAAAACGACGAAGCGGCAGCGCGCTACGTCGACGCAACGCGCCGTGTGGACCGGCTCTAACGCTGTCAACGTGACTGAATTCTGAGGCTCTTTACAAAATATGATTCTACCAGCGTTTGCGATGGTCAATGCCAAAATGTCAAGGGACTGATGACGTCACATTTCGATAGCGCTTGCTATTTCTATACATACCTATTTACTTTTATCCTATTGCTTTGGCGACGGTTTCATTGATTGAGACACAGGTTAAAACACATCTTATTTTCATAATTTTGAATTATCGATTCGACAAAGAATAAGAAGACTAACAAATACCTATGTATCATAGACAATTATACGAGTATCGTAGTAACGAAAATCTAAACCTAACCTTACCTTACCAAATACTTGGTATTTTTTATTTTATTGCAAGGAATTCTACAAAACAACCATAGACAGACAATATGGCTGTGCATCTCTGCAGACATATCATTATTTATGAAACTAATGTTTTGCTCTATATTTTATTGTTGTCCCAATTCAAAGTAATATGATAAAAAATGCGGGCAACGGACGTTACGAAAGAAAACATTTAAATCAAAAAATTGTTTAGGGTTCCGTTCTAACAAATGATTTTTGCTATCTTTTTCCTTTAGTTTTCGGCATCTGGTTTTATCGTGTGCGTATTTCTTTTTCAATTATAAACACAATTTATCATTGTTCTACACAAAACAACTGCGGCGTATCTTTCGAAGCTTAGTTCAGCAAAAGCCCAAACAATGGATGTATTTTTTTTTTGGCTTCCAACTACCAATAATAACTAACCCAGCGTTTAGTCTGCCACTCTGTAGAGCGATAAATACTATTTGCGGCATGGACTATATCAAATATTTATAGAGCAATGTTCTCAAACTCCAAGCATTTATTTAAATTAAACCATTTAAAAGCATTTTTTTAAATTATCTTGACAATTTAAAAAAAAGGCTGTATAATGTGTATGTGTAATATGTGCCATCTTGGTGTAGGACAGTAAGAAATATGACGCTTGTTGCAAGCGTAGATCTATATGCGAAAGTACGTACCATAAACTAATGAGCTTAAAATAAAGGAAAAATCTTACAAACAAGTAATGTTCTACTCTACAGAACCCTCTATGTATTTCAAATTCACAATTAACCTTTTTCGGCGATATCGAAGTTCGCCCACACGACACAACATTTTTTTGTGATCCACATTTTGATTAATGCGCGTCTGCGCATCGTCGGTTGAATTTTTATCGTTTTTGAACCATCCTTTTCAATGAGATGCGATTTTTTTGTGTCACTTCTGAGATATTCCGTCATTCATTTTTGTGTTGGTGATATTTTATTGAAGCGGCGATTGCTTTGCGGAACATCGGGCTGTAATATCGTTGTGTCGCAGATTTGAAACCAGATTTTACATTTTAGGTTTTTGACAGAGTTTTCACCAGCAAAGATTAATTTAGTACCATCTTTATATCAGCCCGTTTTGTTTTAAATATTGTAAAACTTTTTTATTTCTAATAAGCCTAGTCTTGACTCGGTCTCCCCTGATGGTAAGCGATGGATGGAGTCACGAACTTATGAAGTAGAAAGCACAGACGCTGCCAAAGAGTTCCATACTTTGGCTAAAAAACTGAATAAAAAAACATTATTTATGTAATTAAGAAAATTCAAATGACATTGAGAATTCAAGTGACAGTTGCAGGCATCTAATCGGGGTTCCAAACACAGAATTGATCTGCGATTTTCTATAATGCACAACACACATTATCTACTCAGATTACTACTCGCCCATCCTTGACGTGTTGCCTGAAGCATAAACAAGTAGCGCCACCTGCCTCATAAAACAGCTGCCACCAAACCACGTGGTACCCCATTCACCACCATGACATACCATTAACTATCCCCAGAAAACATAACCGTGAAGAAATAAACACAAAATGGTAGCATTTTTCAAAACAGCAGGACATTATTACACTTCTATCAAATCTATACAACTGGCTGAAAAGAAAAAAAATTCAAAGAAATCAAGTACCTTGACGAATGATTCCAAATTCGAATACAATTTACGTTCAATTTCTATGCAAGTACTCGATAATACTTGACCATTGATCAAGCGATAATATCCCTTATTGACGCAATTGTAGGGGTGGTATTCTAGTGAAGTTGTTTTCGAAATGTTTATAGGATACAGTGTTAAACCAATAGGGACAGATACAATCATTTGACACGATCTTTCATAATATTGTGGACCTAAATGCGCAATGTGAAGCGATTCGAGTCAAAAGCGATGGCGATTGTAAATTGTTTTGTTAATGGTCAACCAGTATTTTTGGTCAATGAATATTTCATTGTTCTTATTTTTTGACATCAAATTAATTTTTAATAGTTTAATTACCATACAAACATTAGTAATACAGTTAATTGAAATTTCGTTTCATGTTGAATGGACTTTGAAAATGAAACCCTAACCTATTTTTTGTTATTTATTGACTTTAATCAAGAGTTTTTTTCGATAATCATCATGGTGACTGAGTCGGTTGGAGTTTATGAAATTTCCTTCAAAAGGACTTAAAATCGTTTTAAATACTATTTATTAAATGTTGATGTTTAAAAGTTCTCTCACACTCGCCCCATAATTAAAATCAAAACTCTTAACACTCCCAAGAGTTCACAAAACAACAAGAGAGTATCCTACCCATTAACACTACACCACAAACATCTGAACAGACAATACAATGTTAAGTGAGGGTCGATTCGACCCTTGACAATATTCCTGAACAAAAACGTGTCAATATTTTGAACAATATTGTCGTTACCATTGTGGTCGGTGAAGATAAATTACTGTGGCCGTTCACATAGTATAATGTAGTATAATTTGTTACGATTAGTTAAGTGCGTTGATTTAGTATGGATGTGATGTGCAGTCAAGATTTAAAACTATGCTGAAGATATTTTAATACTCAATTTTTTTTAAAAACATGAACACGTCCAAGCTAAGTAAAAACTTAATATAAACTTAAGCTCTGACGTTAAATAAAAGTCAACTAGTTATGTACCCATACCATAAAATTAGAATTTTAACCACATGTTCAGAATTTAATTTAGGTAAATTCCCAATGCGAATAAAATAATTGGATTGGTTATTTATTAATTAGGCTCACCAACAATTGTTAACACTAAAATATTACAATTTAAACACATAATACTGAAGTCGAGTGTCACAATTTTTAACAGTTAAGCACCAGTTATGCTAAGTTTTTGTACAAACATTTAGAAAAATAACTTAATTAATAGGAATAAAAAATGGTTTTGAGTGATACCGTAGATAAACCGTACCGTACCGTTAGTTATTAAAACCAACAGATAGAGAAAACTACACTTCCAAGTTGAATATAAAACTATCTTTTAGATTAGATCCATTTTTCTAGACAAATGCCTTTTTGATCTAACTGCTTTTAAGAAAGCCTGATTTATGGTTTTGGACTTGTCACACTAATTGCTCATCATAATTAATTACCAAGAATAAGCTTATACATATTGTCCCTTCAGGTTTGAACGTTTTTACAGCTGGGCAACAAGTATCCTCTTTTTGAGAGTGCGTAGTCCATAATCCACCACTTAGGCCTAGTTCAGATTGGTAGTTTTATGTCTTAGAATTTTAGTTTTATGAAATGATGATTTTCTAAACAGTTACAAAAAAAAACATTATTCCTAAATCATCTCATCCACTCATTTCCAACCCATCCCGCTACTACATTCGTACCACAGTTCACCCGTCACCGCCTACCGAATATTCGTCTATTGTGTCCAGAGCATCTGTTTACCAACGTGTGGGTACTAACGACCGACCGCCGCAGCCGCACGGTTGATCGCTATCATTTTATTGATTTACGCGTGATTTCCAATGATTTTAAATGTGTGATAATATTATGATCTTTTTTATTCTCAAATATAGGGTGCATATGTGCATAGATGTTTGCAATAGTTTTTGTGGTCGTAAATGTGTTGACTGAATTTTGATATATTTTTTCGAGGGTAGTCGCAAATTATAATTGGTGATTGGATCATGTTATTCTGAGAATGAGTTTGATCTTGATGTTATGATAGTGTTGAATTGTTGACTGGCATTTTTAACAGCTTTGTGATCTGTGAGCATCTGCAGTAGAATATTTTGTAATATTAGATTATGGCAACCACTTTTAAAGTCTCGGAAAGCACGTTAAGCCGTTGGCCCCGGCTGTCATTTTGAAGATCTTTGACAGTCGTTACGGATGTCAGAAGCTAGAGATCTGACACCAGTCTTGCCAAGGGGTACCGTGTTACCCGGTGACTGGGTTGTGGAGGTCAGGTAGGCAGTCGCTCCACGTAAAACACTAGTGCTCAGCTGAATCCGGTAAGACTGGAAGCCGACCCCAATATATTTGGGAAAAAGGCTAGGCAGATTGATATAGTCAATAAATTATTTATTTAGTACACTTCTTGACAACAAATGGCATTTATGAATTTACTAGGAAATTCTGTATAACAAGATTGTAGTACCTAATCGTACGCGAGCAGTGGTGGCCCAGTGGTAACAGCAGCGACTTACAATTTGTAAGTCATGAATTCGAACCAAGGCAGGCAAGGCTTTACTTTGTGTAAATTATTGCATCACCACTGCTTTCAAAACGGTGAAGGAACATCGTGAGGAAACCGGCGTGTTCTAGAACCAAAAAAACGCAGATATGTGACAACCACCAACCCGCACTGGGCTCGCGTGGTAGATTACGGCTTATTCTCTCTCACGAGAGGAGACATGTGTCCCAGTAGTGAGAATATTTGAGCTGGTGATGGTGATGATGAGATCGTAGTACAGAGCATGTACAACCAGACCACAGATGGGGATTCTCTGATGGCACTAGTCTTCAGTGCTTGTGCAGCATCTCTCCGTAGACCATGGCCCATCTCACGGAGTGCGCAGCATGCCCTGTCACCTAAACTTGCGAGGACCTTATGACTGCGTCACTGAATGGTGTTGCCGTGGCTAAATTCTGGGCCAAACACAATATTTAAAAAAAAATATTTGCCATCGACACGCTAAGAAGTAGTACAGAGCATGTATTAATAACATATAAGAAGATATAAAATAATTTTATTATGTATCCAAGAAAAATGAAAAAAGAGAAGACCATATACCATATAGTGCCATACCACGTATTACATATACGTACCATATATTTACCATATAGTGGGACAATACAGGATCATAATAAAAAAAAATATAACAATATGTTAATACAACAATAATTCCATTTCTAATAGGTGTCATGTCTATCAAACAGTTTAGTAAAACTACTAAAGCAATCTAGATTAAAGAAAACAGTGAGAAAGCTGAGTTCATGTAACCTTATGAATCCTGTCATAAAAAATCCTTCAGGCACAAACAGATCATCCACAATCCTCCTATCTTCTTCAATGAAACCGAACAATACAGAGCAACTGAATACAACATCGTTTTTCAACAATTTAGTCACAGAGTATTTGACAGCGTTTTGCAAGAAACAGAAGGTGATAAATTTGTTGCTGCTCACTCCAGCCATTGTCAATTTTGTATTGAGGACGCCCTATTGTTGCGTGGCACTTCGATTTTGCTCGGATTTGTATGGGTTTGGTACATGTTGGAAGAGTTAGCGAGTTCATAAGCTGAGAATTTTGCACTAAACAGATAATGCAGTAGTTGTTTTTATTTTAGTATGTATTTCATAATATATCAATTTTAACATTATGTTCCTCTCAATCGCTGTCTCACTGGCGAAAATAGACTAAAATACATTTTTATTATTGTACACCAAAAAAAGAAATTACACATATATTTCACAGCAACTTAATACTATGGGTACAAAGGCGGTCTTATCGCTGACAGCGATATCTACCAGACAATCTTTAGATTGACTAAAGAACTTTAAATAAAACAGGGTAACCTACGGTGTAGTGCTAAATAAAAAATATTAATATATAAAAATTATATTTAATTATAGCTATGCACAAACTTACAAATAAATATACATACACATGTTGCAAAATTTCAAAGAAAGGTGAGAATCGTGACTTCATTTGATCTTGTCAACAACTTTTCTCCATCTGTTATAATCAGCAACCTGGTGGAGTGCGTCGCTGAAAGGTAATTAAATGTTCAAATACTTGATCAAAATCAAAATCAAAAATCAAAATCAAAATAGTTTATTTCAAACAAACCTTAAAGGTACTTTTGAATTGTCAAACAACAAAAAAATATGACTCTAGTTGCAAATTCGCAAACGTCAGTAAATCTCAATGGAGAAGAATTTGCAAGAAACTCCACGGACACTCTTTTCCATCAGTTTCAATTACAAGTTTTTGGTTACATCATTCTTGTTAAAAAAAAAATACATATATGTGAGAACGATGCAAAAAGACGTGCACGTAAAAGCGTCTAGAGTAACAAACAATTTCAACATAAAAATGCAATGACAGGCCGAGGCAGCTAAGTTATGACCAATCCCAACTGATGGCGCCCGTTCACGAACATGACGCATGGATCGGCACCACTCAGCTCAACCATTATGGAGGGAACCGAATGATCCAACACATGTGCCACCATCAGAGAGAAATTAGAGAGAGCATGACACACTCAAATGCCAGGGCACACAGAAGTCAACCAACGACACATAGGTAGATTTACAGTCGGAACATAGTACTCACACATGTGCTGTGCAGTTATATAATACTAAAAGAAATTGAGTTTATACAATACAAATATATTCATACAGTCTTCAGCAGCTCCAACAATACTGCAACACTTTTCTGCCCATCACTAATTGTTTTTGCGCCCTAATGGCTGCGGAGCAGGACCAGCATTTAGCCAAGCATTAATTATCCTTTAATTAACCCGAACATCTTTCATTCTTTAGAACCTAATTAATTATTGGAAGTTATCAAAACAGAATACTTTCAGTTGATTCCAACCAATTTATATTTAAAATAAACTGTAACCCTCCAAAGTATTAGTACCAATAATTTAGTGAATACAAATCTGGGCATATTCTTAAAAATTAAATCATAGTTAAAAGATTACTATTTATTCGCTGTAGTACATAAGATCAATCTAGTGGAAGGTAATGTTTTTATTAATGAGCATTTATTATTAAATAAAAAATGTAGTTATTACCTGCTCGCCATCGTCTCTTCACTTGCGCCACACGCACCCACCGTTCGATTTTACCGCGGATCCATATCGCACAATACAGTTCGTTAGCTGAAACATCTTAGTTTTTACTAACGCTAGATTATCTTTAGCCACCGCTTTACATTCATCAATGGGATCGCACGCTTATTGGTTATCGCTGTTTTTGCTACTAGGTATTGTGTGAAAGGGTACTTACACCCCTTCCAATGGAACTGCGAGTTCGTTATCTGGGTTTTGTTTAGTGAAATGGTTGCGAATATAAAATTGACTTGTCCGGAGTGCTAGACATTTAAACAGAATTACTGTTTCCGAAGTTTTTTAGTTGAGGTGAGAAGGTACTTCACGCCAGAACAGTTGCTCAAGTTGTATGAAGCGCCATCATGTTCCATCATGCTTGGACTATTCTCATCTTTGGGACGGATATGCCAAATACCAGCTTAGCTAGAGTCAAATCGAAAAACGGGCCAAGAAGCTCATTGGCAATGAGACACTGGTTGAGTCAGACGTACGGCGATGTACATCACAGTACATGGTGGACATCCCACCCATACGCACTAAACGTTTTGGGAATACTTTTATTATGCGTACAGCTAAAGAGTGGAATTCCCTGCCGGCTTGTGGTCATCGGATCAGATAGTGGTCAAGCGAGAGCCTATCAACAGTAAAAAATATATAAAAAAAGATTCTTAAATATCAAACTTTCTGGCGCGGAGAGTTGTGTTTTAGCTATGTTTTGCTCTGTTGGCGATAGATAGAGCTACTGGTAACAGTGTTTAAGATTGTGTACAAACAATGCGATTGATGATAGATTGTTTTTAGGGTTCCGTACCCGAAGAGTCCAAACGGAACCCTATTGCTGTCACTCATACATCCGTCCGTCTGTCCATTTGTTCCAAAGAATTTTTAAACTTTCCATTGACCTATGAACATGAAATTTGGTGGTAATATTTATTATTACGTATATTTTACTAAAAAATACCAATATATTGATAAATTGGTACGGAACCCTAAATGTGCGAAGTCTGACACGCACTTGGCCGGTTTTTTTTTATTGTAGTTACCATAAAGCTCATGAGCATTCATCAGTATCCTGACTGCCGAAGTACCTTTGCTAGGTCAAGCAGTAACATTAAGAAAAAGGGTTTTGATGAACTCTTTACAATTAAAGTCCTTCAAGACAAGCTAAATCGTGCTTTGACAACTTCCCTTTTGGGTCCTTATTTATTGTTATAAGGGAATACCTTCAAAAGATGCCTGGACTTGCCTGGAAAGACCAGAGAGTGTGGCATTTTTTTTTCACTAATTCCTCCCCACCATCAGCACCATTAAGTGCCTAGTCTAACTATCTCATTGTAGTATTAAACATATATATATATATATTATCTTTCTAAAATACTTCCCATTCCGGCAGTTTCTCACGTTGTCATTGAAACAGCTGTAAGACAATAGCCCGCTTCCCGGCGCTCGGTACTGATCTAGGTGTCAACTGTTGCGTAACTGCGCGCGCATATCGGGCGCGAAATGACGCGTGGGCGGTGCGCCGGAGTCGATAGTGATGTAGTTAGCTTAGGGGTATATTATTTTAGTTAGTGTAAAGTGACGGAGTATTATTGAAAAAAACACGTATTGACACTAATTATTTAATCAGATTAACTTTTAACTTAATGAGGGATTATCATAAAGTTATTTTAAGTATTATATTATGTCTAATCTATAAAATAGATATAAAGGTGGATAGAAGCCAGTTAGTAAAAAGTAGGATTTGAAGTAATGGGTAAAAAGTTTTCTGTTTTTATGATAGATGGCGCTAGAGACAGCGATATTATTAATATTTTTTGATTGTTTTGTTTTACTGTGAAACAGTTTCTCAAAACTATAATAAAGTGGGGCTATCATTAGGATAACATTATTGGAGTTAAATTTCTTTGTCGTAAGTAACTACCAGGGTTTTGGTCTAGCTAGGCGGAGTCCTAAGGAAGGGACGAAAGCGGTCGTTTTGAGAGCTGTCTTAGATGCTCACGTTCATGTTCATAAAACATTAAGTACTTTTTAATCGGAAATATTTGAAACTTTCTGTCTCGCATGCATAAATTATGTTTACAATTTTTTTTTAACTTTTTAAAGAGAAAAGAAGGAGGAGGAGCTCGTGGCTAAATAATAACAGCCGCACGGGTCGATCTTCAAGGTTAAGCAACGCTTGATGAGGTCGGTCCGTGGATGGGTGACCATTTTCAACATACCGAGTTTCCTCCGTGCCTCGGAAAGCACGTTAAGCCGTTGGTCCCGGCTGTCATTTGAAGATCTTTGACAGTCGTTACGGGTAGTCAGAAGTGTTACCCAGTTACTGGGTTGTGGAGGTCAGATAGGCTGTCGCTCCATGGAAAACACTAGTGCTCAGCTGAATCCGGTAAGACTGGAAGCCAACCCCAACATAGTTGGAAAAAGGCTAGGCAGACGTTTAAAGAAAAAAGAAGTCTTTTAGTGAAATTGAATAATTAAAGTCTCCTAAATTGTACTAACGATTTCTTCATTTGATGGCAGACGGGTTTTAGTCCAAATTATCTTTAATCCTTTCTAATATCGGAATTGAACCAACTCGCAAACTCTATTGTCCCATCTCTAGGCAGCAACCTTGGCCGCAGCATGATTTACTCCTGCCTACCCTCATTAACATAATATTATCTCGCTGTTCCGGTGACTAATGCGCTAAACACTCGCTTTTCTGTCTGTCTGTTAGCTTTATATGTGCCAATCACGTCAGCTATTAAGATTCGAACTGAATTGTGGCGTAAATTGCTAGTTTTGGCTTTTCGGTTGGTTTAAGTTATTAGGTGGTGAGATATTAAGTGCTCTGTGTGGATATTATTGACTCGATAATAATTTGAGCTAGCCTAGCCCTTTCAATCATCGGAGAACAAGTCGTACGAAATTCATTCTTCGGGACTTTGTCGAGTTTCATTGCCTCGGCGCTTTTTTGGTGGTCGCTACTGTTGATTCTGGCTTTCAGGCAGTTCAGTCAGGTTTTGTAGGAGTTTGGGCATAGTGTGGTGGGATTTTCCCAAAAAAAAAACCGTACGGCGATGCGTCTCACAAACACACACATCATGCATGATGGACATCCCAACCATACATAATAAAGATTTCAGAAGTACTTTCAGTGTGCGTACAGCTAAGTGAGTGGAATTCTCTGCCGGAGTCAGTGTTTCCCGACAGCTACATACAAACTGTGGTACTTTAAGTCAATTGTGAATAGGTTACTTCTTGGTTAATTCTAGCTTGCTTCACTGTCGATTGCATCGTCGCTTAACATCAGGTAAGATAATGATCAGACGCAAAAAATGGGTTCTATTGATTCACAAGCAGTGGCACTATAAACGAATTTCCATGCGTCTGCGAAAATTTACTGCCGAACTTTATATTGCAGTGTGAAAAAGACTTCGCTCAAGTAAAGAAGCAGTTTCATCCTTCAAAAAAGTTGTAATAAAAGGACCAGATGTATAAAATATCAAAAAGTAACAACTTCCTACTATGGAGCTTCATCAATCATCTTAACAGATAGGTATATAAATTTCAGTTAAAAACAATTTTTAACCGCGACGGAAAAAGAGGGGTGTTATGATCTGTGTACGTGTGTATCTATCTGTGGCATAATAGCTCCTAAGCGGATGAACCGATTTAGATTTAGTTTTTTATTTGAAAGGTGAGTTTATAAAAAGTGTTCTTTGCTATGTTTGATGAAAATCGGTTGAGCCGTTCAAAAGTTATAGGCGTTTTACTGTTTGAATCGGGCTGCTCCCGCAAGGTATTGTGTCATAATTCCGTGTTCAATAGATTGTCGGGAAGCGTGTCTACTACTAGATAAATTATGTAGTCCATACTCATATTACAAATGTTATAAAAGTAACTCTGTCTGTCTGTTACCTTTTACGTTTAAACCGCTGAACCGATTTAGATGAAATTTAGTATGGAGATAGTTTGAGATCCTGGGAAGTACATAGGATAGTTTTAAACCTGGAAATCATCCTTTAGGGGATGGAGACCCCTGTCCACCCCTAAAGGTAGCATAGGTAGAAATTGTATGGTGAACTAATAATTTCTCAAGTAAGGCGGCCCATTATATACACACATAATTTTATGGCGCGATATAAAAAATGTGTAATTCAAAGTACTAATGCTACGCAGACGAAGTCGCGGGCATCAGCTAGTATGAAATAAAAATATGTCTTTTTTTGTTTTAGTAATTAATCTAAGAATAGTCTAACGCAATCAAAATAATATTCTTCTTCTTTTAGATTCTCAGATTACTCTTTTTTTTTTACTTTTACTGTCTTCTTAGGAAGAACAGCTGCTTTATACTCGTATCTAAATCAACGTAACCAATTTGAAATGGAATAAAACATAACCAAAAAAATATTGGATTTTAATGAAAGTTCGTCCGATTTTTTCTAAGTAACTGTTGTCCTAGTAAAAGCATATTATATTTTAGTTAAGGGCCCGAACAAATTGTCAATACATTTGACGCGCCCTCTAACTCACAATAAGTAGTTTTTAAATCGAGCGATTGTTACAATTCTGCTCTCAAAGCGAAATTTATGGACACTCTTGAACAGAAACGAACTTACATCTGCGCTTACTTTTAAGAAGGGTCAACTTTGTCACAAGGATTTGAGGTGGAAAATTGACTGGCACGTCGTATTTGTATGGTAAAAATAAGATTGTAAAGACAGTCTATAAAGGGTATTCTTTTGGTTTAAAATCGAGAGATCACGGTACATAAATAAAATTAGGCGCGATGCCCTACAAACGGTTGCCACCCTAGTTAACCCGTAATGGCGAGGGTCGAAATATTTTGACATTTATGAAGTTCCGACAAAGAGATATACGAGTACACAGTACTAGAAACGGCTTTCTTTAGAATCTTCCTGCGTTGTTTAGATGTGAATTGACGGTCGCTGTTTATAAAAAATCTTGAAATCAGAGATATTTCTTTTTTTCAAATCAGAAAATGCACAACATGATACAGTCTGGTCCTTCCATTCGAATTAGGTAGGTATGTTCTCAATGTTGACCAGTTCTCTCAAGTTTCGGAGTCATTAGAATTATTAAGGCCAAATACGTTTAATATTATCATAGAATACTCCCTAATATGTACATACAATCTTATTCACTGAAAATTATGTGAAATAAGAACACTAACAGGCCGCGAGAAATTTCTGATGGACCACACAATTAGCAATTAGGCATATCGATAAGCCGGTTTAGTTCCATCTCGGCACCCTGTCACAAATCATTTATTTCAGGTTCCCATAAAAAATAGAATCACAGTATTCTTGTGACTAAATCAACTTGATTATTTATTCAATCAATTTGATTTAATCCATTTTTTTATTTGATATTTTTTAAAATCTAATCCGATATTAACAGGCTTAAAAAAAACTATGCTTCACACACTTCTATAACCACGCTCACCATGTCACCACTTCCAGTCCCCATCAAAAGAACCCTAACATTTAAACCATGGACACACCTTTGGCATAAACACAGAAATAAATCTCAACACATCGTCGACTTTCAATACCATACAGTTCTAACAATACCATGATTTGTTAGCAGCAGGGCCATAAAAACATGGTATTTATAAGCAGAGTTTATAGAAAAAATCTTTATTTATCGCCCAGTTATGGAATATTGATAGTAATCTCTGTCGTTTGTTATAGATGACGATGTCAACAATGTTGGGTGTGGTATAAGTTAGGTGCTAAATTTAAGATGTAGTGTGTTTTGAGAATGAGCTGAGAATATTAAACTAGTCACCATTATTAAGGCATTGAAGTTATCTGAAAAGGCCGTAGGGCAAAAACCTGGTTTAAATTTGGCACGAGTTTAAACAGTTATCAAGAGAAATAACTTATGTTTTTTTACAAGAAACCGTTGTTTATGGGACATTAAATTCAGTTTCATATTAGGGTCATAAAAAATAGTCAAAGTTATTTTTTTGGGACAATCCCCCCGCGTTATTTCCAAACCACTGCAACTCCTGAAAGCCAGAATCAACAGAAACCTCGAAAATGAAGTCGATGACGAAGACGAAGTCCCGGATACATTTACCTGTATTGGATCCCGCAACGAAATTAATCAGAAAAGAATAACGGTGGAGTATAAAAAAAACTACTTCCGTCCACAGGAAAAATAACAAACAAAGCCAATAAGCACAAAGGGTCGTTTACAACTGGGATACGCCCAGTTGCCTAGCATCACGGATGAAAATTATTATTAATATTAATGGGACCTAACACCGTCAGCTATATATTTGATTACAATAATAGGTATGGCAAAAATACTTGAACGCGTAGAGATAGAAGTCTGTTGGTATGTCATAAACTTATCACATGTAGCAAACGATTAGAAACATCGCTCAAACTGAATCAATCTGCCTAGTCCTTCCCAACTGAGCTAGGATAACCTTCGAGCCTAGTTGGATGAATGTAGACACAGTAGAATTGACAACTACAATTTTTTTCCTGTATCGTGTGACAACAGACCACACTAGAATTTTTTTCCTGTATCGTGTGAGCGTTTATAGGCATGTTACTTGCAAGAGTCGTTAGATGCGCACCTGTCGTGTTTTAGGTCTCTTTGGTTACCAAGCGGGACGCGGGGAATTTTTAGCGCCGTCTCAAGTGCGCGATTGGTTGGTCAGTTGACAAAAGGATCCACTAATCAATCGCATCGCATCCACGTTCCGTTCGCACTATGCGCGTTTTTAAGCAGTTGGGTTTTTAGATTATTTGAATTAACTTTTTTTATTTACAACTTTTCAGTTATTTTTTTTAGAATTAGGTACATTTAAATATATAAGTGTTCTATTTTTTTGAAATCACCTTTTAAGACCCTTTACTTTGATACTCCACACGAAAGGTTTGGATGAAAAAAGAAATTTGGTCCCCCACAATATGGCGGCCAAAATCCGTCATTTTTCTTTTATCCAATATTAATGCAGCCAGTGACACTCGCAGGGTTGAGACGAATCGATTGACGTAAAAATCATCAAAATCGGCTAACGCGTTTGGTCTCTAGAACGCCACATAGGAACGAACATACTGATTAAGACATTACCCTCCTTCGGCAGTCGGGTAAAAAGGCTTATTATTATTAAACGACTCTCAAAGATCTACAAATGTCTTAAGGTGCTCGTAAACTTCTAACTTAGACTAAAATTTGATTTCATAATTCCATGAAACCAAAGCAAACCCGAACAGTACCTACTGTTTACTTACCCACCTAATCCAAACAAGCATACCAGTTCCTATACTGCAGGGATATATTTAACCAGTGTCGAACTAAATACCTTATGGAGCCGATATCTCAAGCGGTATATTGTTACGGACACCGTCATTGTCGCGCGGTGACTAACCGGGCTTGCTAGACAAACGCAAAGACTAATTAGTACAGACGGTTCTGTAATTGTGAGTTATGATGGGGATTTGTCTTCGTTGAGACAGATGTTGTGGTTTGTTGGAATAAACCTGGGACAAGAAAATCTAACGCAGTGAAATATAGCCAGATAGGTTAGGAGAATGCAAGACTTCATAAGTGATAGATGAAGAGAAATTGGGAGATCAAATAGAGAGCTTTTATTTAATTCCTCTAAAGTTGGGCTGTGGATAGCAACGACTTCTAATATTTTAGATAGAAATACGATGACACGAAATCTGAAGTGGTTTTATCTGGTTTATGGCAAATAAAAATGAAAATTTATGTTTCTCAATAGTCTAATTCTTCAGTCCTTCTTCTTAGGTAAGCAATGAAAGACAGTAAGAGTAATCTGGGGAAACGATCTCTAAAGAATTTAATTAAATAAATCTTAAGGGCCCACATCTGCTTTAGTGCCGTAAAACGGTAACTTTCTAAAGCATACTCCTTAGTAACGGCAAGGTTAAAAGGTTAGAAAAAATGTATTTTTAATATTGTTTCATATACAATTTTTTTTAAACATGGTTTTGTCGTATTATAAATAGTTTTGCTTTAAAAAAATAATTAGCAACACGATGTTTTTCGCAACTTTTGGATACTCCTCCTAAACGACTTGGATGTTTAAAAATATTTTTACACAGAGAAATTGATGGCTAGAATTTCTTCATAACTGAAATAGCATATGTAAATCAAATAATATTTTGCAAACAAAACTCTTCAAAAGGAGGTTCAATATTGATATTTTGTCTCCGAGCGGGCGCACGGCCAGTACAGCGTTAACATTGGGGCGTATATGTCACCTTAAGGCAATGATCTTTTTATGCAACGATATAAAACCACTTTCCTGATCTTAATGTGACGATTGACTAGTATTATTCACAAATTTTTTATAAGCCTTTAGTTGGAGCATCCCGATTATAAAGCGTAGGCACATCATAACAATCACAGCAAATCTACATAAAGTAACAGAACAATCATTCACTGTTCCACGCGAAATCAAAACAGCAACAGTCCTGTCTCTTTCCTCTTGATCTACAATTCATTACAAATTCACTATTAATAATTTATCTGGAGCTGCGTGGGCGCAAGTAGACAATGGACGCACGCACTTACAATACTGATTCTTTTTATTATTATTATTAAATCTGTGTAGTAATAGTGAGCTGTGTTGTGTAGTTGAGTGTTGAGGCGTTTAGTGATATGGATCAAATAGTTTTAAGCTTTTTGGAGACGTTATAAGAATTATTCTGCTTACAAGTCAGACCAAGAACTAAGTTAAGTTGTCATACTTGTGTGCAAGCTCCAAATTATTCTTTTTTATTGGGTCATCCCTGCCATAGTATTCTCAATCACTGCAATTCCTGAAAGTCAGAACCGCGTAAAGCGCCGAGGCAATGAAGCTTGATGAATCTCGGTCGAAGAAACGATTCAACTTACTGTCTTGGATTTCTAAATTAATAATAGAGTACCCGAGCGACCAAGCTCTTCTCAGGTGAAAATAGAGAAAACGACGTTTTCTGAAAATGAAACCTAGCTAGATCGATTAATCGCCCCTGAAACCCTTTGCATACTAAATTGCATGAAAATCGTTGGAGGCGTTTCTGAGATTCAGATTATATATATACAAAAATTGCTCGCTTAAAGGTAGTCGTTAGATAAATTAATCGGAACAGAACAGCAGAGGCAAAGTCCAAGTCAAATGTATTTATTTCGATTAGGCCATTAAGCGGCACTTTCGAACGTTAACAATTAAAATTAACAAGTTATAAAAATTTATTCTACCGTGCATTAGGAAAAGTAGCTTGTTATGGAGAAGAACGCACAAGAAACTCCATACTTATTCTTTTTAAAAAAAATATGCTTTTTACAATGTTAAAGTACATACATTATTAAATTACATATACGTGAGGACGATGCACCTAGCACTTAGGCGTAGAAAAATTGCAAACTACATAATATATAGTAAACTAAGCTGTGTATGTATGAAAATATATCTTATCAAATATAAATAATAATATATACAAATGTAAATTATAATAATATTATTTAATCTTGTCTTATAAATATATATCTTGTATGTATATAAAATATACCTCAAAGCTAAGGCTACATTACCTTAGCTATAACTTTTGGTTTACAAACGGTTTCACTCGAGACTTCAAAGGTCCTTCTAAAACAATTCGATTAAGTAAGTTGTTTGATTCTGTACTCCGGATCGCTGATTCTATTTCCAAGCACAACATTGTCATTTGATGTTTGGGCAAGTCAGATTATATATTGTTTGCAAAAGCGGCTGCGATAGAAGTGAAGGACAAAAGCGGACTTAACCATTAGATATTATGTTATGGAAATACTTTCCGAAATACAGACTGATTTCTCACGCCATGAATTTAAACATGAACAATATTCAATGTCGGACTAAAAGCCTTTTGGTGATAGAAATAGAAAGATAATGTCATGCAAAGTAATAATAACATAACATCACGCTTGTACTCCGCGAAGGGTTGGGCAGGGTTGCAACTATACTAACTATATACTCGTAGTACTAAAGGTACTATTATGGCGGCACGGCGCTAGGACACGCCCGGGTGTCACCATTGTGTAGATCTCCCGGAGAACACGGTAGAGCATATGGTGGAGGTCTGCCCCGTTTGCACAGAGCAACGCCGTATCCTTGTGCAGCCGATCGGCGGTGGCGAACTCTCGCGTCCGTCCTTGGTTCAGGCCATGGGTTAGAGGGCATGGGAAGCTGTTTCCTCCTTAATGCTCGCGAAGGAGGAAGTGGAACGCGTGACGGAGACGTAACTGAGACGCCCTCATGCCCCAAGCCACCGCAGGAGACGCCCTGGGTGTCGGGAGTCACAAGCCGATTCCCGGCCACCGTAGGCACGGTATTGCGAACGGCTAGTAATGGGTAGCTCAAAGAGTTGTCAGAAAAAACTGACGGGGTCCGATAGGACCGACGCCTGTCTGGGTCGCGGATAAATTTGAAAAAGAGTTACCGCGGCCCTGGATAAAGCAACTGAAGGAACTGGGGTGGGTTTTAGTCAATAAAGTCTGACACGCCATCCCGCTTCACCCAGAGCGTGAGAAGTCATTGGACGATTTCGCAGCAAAAAAAAAAGGTGTTATTATGGCGTTTTATAATTTGCAGTAAGCACAATTTGTGATTAGTTACCAAATTCATTTAACATATTTAGGATTAGTGCTTGTTCATAGCGAGGTCCGTTTTACAGGCCCGCTTTATCGTATAGGTACGTTTTTATTCGAAGCTGACGTATGCAGTTGTATGAGCTAGTTTCAAACACATGACAGTATTCCGAATCCAGTAAAAAATATCGATCCGACAAAATATACAGCAGTCTGTTTTACAGGTCCACTTTATCGTATACGTTTATTCGGCAATGGCGTAGATAGTTGTATGAGCGAGTTCACATACACAACAGCATTAAATTACTGATCCGTTTTATCGAACGTCCATCCTTGTAGAAAGTTGTTGGTGGTAACATTACCATTACAATGGCGACGGATCCGTTAAAATAGTACTATAAATGCGATGTGAAACTCATTTCCAGTAGCAACGGATCCATTTAAAACGATCCTGGAAAAACGGATGTACTGTATAAACCAATGACTTTTTCCTGCTAGCCTACTTTTACAAACGGAATGTAACCTAATCTATACTAATATTATAAAGCTGAAGAGTTTGTTTGTTTGTTTGGACGCGCTAATCTCAGGAACTAATAGTTGGAATTGAAAAATTCTTTTTGTGTTGAATAGTCCATTTATCGAGGAAGGTTATAGGCTATATAACATCACGCTACGACCAATAGGAGCGGAGCATAAATGAAAAATATTGCAGAAACGGTAAAAATTATTCCTTTTTGAGAGCTTCCGTGGCGTGCGCTGCGTAAGCGGCCATAGTTACGCAACATTAATGTATGTAGGGTAGGTAGGGTAGGGTAGGTATTTAGCCAGTTGATGGGAGCGAAGCCGCGTGGGACAGCTAGTAATATTATAAAGAGGTAAAGTTTGTGACGTTGTAGGGGGTAATCTCTGGATCTACTGAACCGATTTAGATGAAATTTGGCATGGAGATAGTTATAGACCCTGGGAAGGACATCAGATAGTTTGCTTTCCCTTAGGATGATAAAACACTTTTTACGCGGGCGAAGCCGCGGGCAGAAGCTAGTCTATATTTAAATGTACATAATATACCCATCTATTACATACACTTATACTCAATTTACTAAGCAGTTACCTAAGCTACAATTAGGCACAAATTTACGGATATAAATCATTCAATTATATTCATACGCGAATTATTCAAAAGCGGTCTATACTTACAAGCTCTGATTGTTTCACGCCGATTCGCTCCAAACGAGAGATGAATCGAATTGGATCGCTGGTATGAATCGATTGATTTATTGAGCTCAACAACGATGATTTATTTATTTTAGAGTTGACCGAGTGATGGATACGATATCGTTCGACTAGATAATGTATTCCAAGAGAGAGCGGACTTTTTATTCGATTTTTGCTCTAACATTTCAGTTTTATTCAAATATCAATGATAATATTAATATTTGCAACCTTATTGCTCAGTTTCTCTTTAATCGTAATAAATGATAGTCTGAAGCGAAAAATGGGTTTTAAATTTTTATTTCGGTACGAATAAGCAAATAGTTATTTAAAATCGATTTAGAAATCGATTCATAAAATTAAAATGGCATCAATTATTGTTGATTATTGGAATTGAGTTTTGATTGGGTTTTAAATTAGCTTAGTATTTGATTTGAGATAGACAAGGTCACCTATGAATCATTCCGTTTTGCATTAATATTTTGTAGACGCCATGACTTTAAAATAAATATTTTATTTTACACTAGCTGTCCCACGCGGCTTCGCTTCCGTCAACTGGCTACCTACATACCCTACCCTACCTACACTATATACATGATTGTTGCGTAACTTAACCACTTACGCAGCGCACGCAACGGAAGCTCTCATAAAGGAATAATTTTGCCCGTTTTTGCAACATTTTTCACTTATGCTCCGCTCCTATTGGTCTTAGCGTGATGTTATATAGCCTTTAACCTTCCTCAATAAATGGACTATCCAATACAAAAATATTTTTTCAATTTTAACTAGCAGTTCCTGAGATTAGCGCGTTCAAACAAACAAGCAAACTCTTCAGCTTTATAATATTAGTAAGTATAGATTTGTATCATTTTAACTTTCTTCGTATGAGTCAAAATCTTCAAGGCTATTATGCCCTTTAAAAAAATAGTGCGTTTTACTAAGGATTTATCGTTCTCGCCTAGAAGTTATTCTACCAGGACCAGACAACCCCTAAATTAAACCTAAAACACAAGCCAGAATCAATTCACTTGAATAACCATCACTAAATAATAGAAGAATAGAGCCAGAAATTCGATTCTTAAACTGGACCAAGTTCATTATAACTTCTGATCCATGAAAAAAGCGAAGATCACAATAATAAATATTAATTTAAAGTAGTCATAAGCCTCTCAGTTATTGTGAGAAAGTCATACAGTTCAATATTTATAAAACAAAAAGTATCGATTACAAATAATCGAAATGATACGAATCGAGATATCTGCACGAGAATGAAATATTAATGATACCGATGGTTGCGTAACCGATGATGAAGATGATATTCGATTATCATAATGTCGAGAGAGAGTACGATTTTTTGAGTCGAATATTCACCATAAAATTCTTTACAGATGATGTTTTTTAATAAATTATTATGTACACTTTTGGATAATGAGTATTGTTGAAGATAAGTGATATTTATAATGTGTGGTGTTTGCATAAGACGACATTTTAAAGGTTGATGGTTAATTTCGTGTTGCAATCGAAGCTGTCTTGGCTGGGAACAATAAAAAGATAAGCAGGGATATTATTAACGACGATACTCCCATATCGCATCGTGTTCGTAACACGAAATGATCATATAAGTAAACATCATTTTTAAGATCACAATTAATTAAAGTCTTCGTATGTGTGACAACCGTATAATGAAACCTTGGAGTTTTGATATGAGTATAATGAATAATTTGAACTTGAACAAAGTCACAAAAGTTGAATAAGAGAACCAAACCGTTACATACTTATAAATTAATGATTGTTACTTCGAGAGCAAACAAAAAATGCAAACCAGAAAAAAAATAACATCGCTGACAGCAACGCTTAAAAAAACCACACAAGGCACAATCAAAAATTAAAAAAGAAAAAAGAGAGAGACCTTAACTCAACTAGGTCAAGCAAGGGAACCAACACAGCGGCACCAAAATTACAGATCACCATCTTAATAAGAGTATAAAGTGCCAACTTAACCATAAAGAAAGCTCTTAATTCATACAATCACCGACGACGCCCGAAAACTTTAATTTCAAAATTTACGATGTGATCCTGAGTCCAATTTCGCAAAATTTATACCCAGTGGGCCAACCCTGTTCTTATAATGTGCACAAATTGTATATTGGGTAAAAATTGGACGGTAGGTGCAAGTTAGTTCTGATTGGCCAATGTTGGGCATGATTAGGTCGTAAGTAGATTAATTTATGAGTTTCGGTTATCTGGGTAATGGTTGGTCGTGAGAAAGATTATAATAGCTTTAAAATTAAAGATTTTGGCAACGGTTTCAGAATAAGTCGAATTATGACAACCAAGAACTTGTGGGCAGAATTAGCTTTAGCTGTAAATACAAATGGGGACAGATGCTATTCTTCAATTAGAAAAAGACTGCAAAGTCTTACACCAACTCTGTGAAACCCGAACAAAATACTTTAAAATTGACTTGTAGTAGAACGGTAAAAAAGAAGAAATTCTAGATTTCTCAAATGCAGTTTAAAATAATGGATCCTTATAAGTACGGTCTTAAAATAGGCCCAAGCCCAAAACGAAACCAAAGGGGCCTAAATCGGAAGAGCATTAAACCTCATCGCTCACCCAAGAACAAATCCACATCAGACAAACTCATGACAGAATTACCGTTCCCATATATCACGACACGGCTCCAAATATCTCCTCTCACCCAAATACAGTTCAGACATAATCTGTCCATTACGCCGTACATATATTTACAACAGCACTATCTCCATGAATAATTGATCCACATTAGCTTATTAGCACACGTTCCGTAGCTACGGGCAGACAGACGGACAAACAAGAACAATGGCCGACAGGAAACAATGACAGAAAAAGAATCGTTTAATCCAATTACAATGATCCATATGCATGGGAGCTGGGGAGGTTAGTGTGGATGCGACATTAGGAGACATCATAAAAATCTGTTGATTTAGTCTGCTACTTAAATAATAATAAATAATATAGTACAATTATACAAGCGACTAATAGTAGTTTATGCAACAGTTAATAGTTTAGCACGAGTGTTTTAATACCTAATTATATGCATATACTATTTTATCTTCACTCATATAGTTGAAATAAAACAAAAGTGGAAACGGAAAAATAAGTGAAATGGCGGGCAATTTATTTATCCATTTATTTCAGGCATCAAGGCCCATATCAATATATACAATACTATATTTACATAAAAAACTTAAAAATACTATAAATATATATAACATAATTATCTAAACTAATGCACACGAAGTGTCGGCGTCGTGTTTCGCTGACTGGTGTCACGTAGCTGACCACGAAACCGGCGGTACACAACACCCTTCGGCCAAAACTCTTCCTTGAGGAACATTTCGAGTCCATGCGTCGGAACATGCACCACGAATGACTTAAAGTTCGTGTTATGACGCGGCTCCAATCTCTCGACCCTCAAAGTCCAGTTGACCTTGACGCGCATATACTCCACGACGTCCTCAACCTTCGTGGAGTGGTGCAGTCTGGACACATACAGCAGCGTCGTCGGGATTGCTGGACGCAGCAGCATGTTGGGTCCTGCCAGCGCAGTACCGCACTGGATTCTCATTGCACATAAATGCGCAGCGCGCGCTTCCATAGACAATGACATTATTTTTCTACATTAAGTCAATGAGCCCATACGCGCCAATAAATTAAAAAGTAAGTGTGTGTTATAAAAATTAAAAGTTATTTTATGATGCAGTTGTTTGAAAATCGAAGGAAAATGTTGCACCGTAATGTTTTTTCTTAGAAATTTTACTTATCCACGAAACAAAAGTACGTGTTTATACAATATTTTCTGAATTCATATTTGGCACATTACGTTGTAAATGTAGATAAAAATAATTATGTACAAGCTGGATAAAATGAGGGTGTGGAAGAACATTTTGGACAAATGAATTGAATCTTAGACCAAGTTTAGCTGATAATGGTTTTAAGCTGGCATAGTAATTTTATCATGGTTTTTTAACGATGTTTCTAGTTAAAGCAATCCTATATATGCTTTTAGTTGATTTCCTAACTTTGGCAGTAGTAGCATGAAGAAGAAAATTAGCACAGACTTATGTACATAGGCTTTATCCAAGCAAGTAAAGAGCGTCCGTCATTCGCCTTTCGCATCCAGTCCGTTCTATTCATCTGTAGCCTACGTAAACTACAAGAAACAAAAAGACTGCCTAAGAAACGAGTGAGCTACTCATCCTTTTAAAATAAGAAAGCCTATTTATATTTGCGAAAAGCACTAAATTATTTAATTTATAAGCCTTCAAAATCCACACTAATCTATCAGTAAAGTCCGAACACCCGATATACGCATTGGGTTTGGGTGGTCCACGTTACCGTTTTATCTTCAGAGCAACGTGTGCCGGTTAAGTAGATCGGTTGACGATGAATGGAAAAAACAATGGCCCTAACATGTGTTCCGTCGATCATTGTGAATGACAAACTTTAAATATAGTAGATTAGGATGAGGTAAGTGTGGAAAGCTTTTTATGGTATTGGGTAGGCCTGAGTTTTTTCTTTAATAATAATGATAAAAATATGTCCACAGTTAAAGTTAGGAAAGTGTATGGAAGTAAGTAAAGTAAAGAAGGTAAAGTGAATAGGTAACCAGGCAGGTGTGCTCCATCATCGACCAAATCATCACTGACCATCAGGTGAGATTATGGTCAAACGCGAGCCTATAAACATAAACTATAAAACTTTTTTGCGGACCGTGGCTACGGTAGCCTTCCCGTTAGGAATCACGATCCTTTTTGACAAAAATTTTAGAGTTCTCGTAGCCTTGACAGATAGTTTTCTACTTGTGAAATATTTTTTAAATTGAAAGAGTCCAGAGATTACATTGTACAATATATATATGATTGTGCTTTGAAAATGTATTCGTTTTTGGATCATCATCATCATATCAGCTGAAAGACGTCCACTGTTGGACATAGACCTTCCCCAAGCGTCGCCACATTGATCGGTCCCTTGCTTGCATTGCATTGTTGGGTCCCTTGCGGTCTCGCATCATTATCATGCGCTGGATGCGTTTTTCTATTTTAGAAGTAATTGTACTGTTGGTGTGTTAAATAAAATAAAATAACATTAGAAAGAGGAGGCATAAGTATTGTTTATACCTTGCACAAACAAATAAAAAACGAACAGTTTTACCTCTTTATAATTTTGTGTTTAGACGTTAGATTGAACTTGGTCTATTATAGTGCAGTTCACAACTTGGAATATACGTAGACAAAGGCTATCAAATCACATAATGCTTACATTCCTGTTATGCTAGTTAGAAAACCTAGACTTTAACGCTTTTATCACGTTATGCTAAGGACAATGGCTAGAAACAACACAAGACTTGATCTAAATGAAGTATTTTAATTAAATTCTCTTACAAATCGCATAGTTAATCAACCAATACTTGTTGCCAATGCCGACAATGACGACAAAAGGCGCCTGCCTATTGACATAGTAACCAGTAGTCCAGAGCAATGGCCGAATAATTTTGCAAGTTATATTTTCTCTAGAAGTGAAATTCCAGAATAGTAAATTAAATTACCTTGAAGGTCATGTATATTCAGAGATAGACATTGACAGTTTCCATCACGTTGTGGGTACTTTGCGTAAACGTGCCGATTTACTTACTCGTGAGTACCGAGCAAAAAAAAACTAGAAAACTACTACCATCAAATGTGGTGTACGTCATTAATCAATAGATGCAGTTAAGGTTGCAAAGGGTGAAGTTCTGGGTTTAGTTTTGAGTAAAAAAAAATTGGTATGTTATATCTCGGAGTATAATATCTTAACTAATAAAAAGACTGTCTAAGACAAATCCGTAGAAGTTTGGAGATCCAACAAAAGCTCACCAAAACATGACAGTGATGGTACGGGCATAGATGAGAATACCTGAAACCACGTGACCAGAGAAGTCTTGACCTTGGTCCGAAAAAGCGTAGAAGGCAGAAAACTATGATCTCTCGAGGACTCAATATAACACTAGACAATAATTCACGATTGGCAAAGAATGAAGAAAAAACCGCCAAGTGCGTGTCGGACTTCGCACATTTCAAAAAAAAAAAACTGATTTATTATTGTATTGATATTTGTTAGTAAAGTCTACGCAATAATAAACATAATCACAAAATTCTACGTTTGTAGGTCAATGGGAAGTTAAAAAAATCTTCGGAATAAAATTTTGTGACAGACGACGGACAGACACGTGAGTGACAGCAATAGAGCTACATTTTGACCCTTCGGGTACGGAACCTTAAAAAGAGTCGCCAAAAAATGGGGAAAAACAAGGCAAAGAGGCTAAGAGGAGACTTCTAAGCCTCTTTGCCTTGCTTGTGCCATTTTTGGCGACTCTTCCTTCATCATTAGAGTAAATCTCCGCGATTGATTTTTAAAGTTTTTATATCGGTATCACTTGACTTATAGTAACTTTTTGCATATTAAACTCTATTTTTAACCCATTGAAACTGTCGATACAGGTATAACACAATGATTGCGCTTGCGCAAATAAAAGGATCACCCCAATACATCCAAAAAAAAAACAGTAATCTTACGGTTCAACTAGTAATTTTCCTGATGATTAAAATCATTTGACTAATAACAAAGTTTACGAAATCATTATGTATACGAGTACATCTAATACATCAATTGTGGAGTTGATTAGGTTTTTACGGCACTAAATAGGTACTGAGGTGGGACAAAAAAGTGGTGAATTATGGACGGCAAAAAATTTGGTCGAGTACGCCTTAAAATAATAACACCTACCTACCGTAGTTATAAGTATTTTGTGGATATGTTTAAGATCACTTATTTAAGTTTTATTTATTACGGATTTTTTTTTTTTAAATTAAGATAGCCTTGCGTTTTACTATCTTGCATGGTGGTAAGCGATGGTGTGGTTTACGGTGAAGCAAGCCTTGCCTAGAAGTAACCTATTCACTCTTGAATTAAAGATCCCAAGGTTGTAGCTATCAGGAATCAAAGACTTTGGCAGGGAATTCGACTTCTTAGCTGTGCGCACAAAGAAGGTATTAGCAAGACGCTTTCTTCGTATGGGTGGGATGTCCACCATGTACCTGGCGCGAACCCGAAATGTAACCGATAAAAAACCGACAGGCTGGTAACTCGGCGTCTATGTTCGAGGCTCTGGAACTTCGTCACGACCAGTGCAATCAATAAGCCTCTTGGCCCGTCTGGCAATCGACTCAATTGCATCAAGCTGGTATTTGGCAGATCCGTCCCAGAGATGAGAGCAATGCATAACTAATGGAGATAATAAAAAAAGAATTTATCATATGCATAACTAGACACTATGTTTCAGATGTCAGTGATAGACCAAAGAAAACATTGATTGATTCTGTGAAAGATTATCTATGGCTTGAGAAAAAATTAGATGTCATGTGATAACAATATATGAAAGAAAATGAACCTCTCACTATGTGATACGGGGAGGATAAAGAAAGAAAGAAAGAAAGAAAAATTATTTATTTGTGACCCGCACAGGCAACACGAGATAAGCAAAACACAAACAATAATAAACCCCGTGCGAGACCAAAAAGGCTCCTATCGAATTTGATGATGATAGTACTTATTTAATGATTTGAAACCTCATAATATTGATTTCTAAAAGTGTTATTAATATATGACAAAAGACGACACGAGCTTTTAAAAAAATATTGATTACTTATTTAAACAATAATCGCGGTTTTTAATGGGCCATTAAACACAGTGACTCATAAAAGTTTTGATGACACATTCTCGATCTATAATTAACAGCTCTTAAATGAACTTTCAAGTCTGTGGAGCCAGTTTCCTAGATCGATTTGGTTTATATTGATTTTCTACGAATTTAATGACGATTTATTAATTTTCAGGTGTGGTGCCAGTGATGGCGACATGTTTTTAAAAGGACTGTTTTGTGCAATTTTTTTGTCGAAAAGAAATGCATGCACAAAGTTTGACTTTAAGAAGATATTTACAGCGTCACGGTTCGATCTTCATGGTAAAGCAACACTTGCCAAGTTCGATCCGTGGATGGTTAGATATACTCGTATAGATAAACCATTTATTTAGTGCACACAAAAAACACAGCACAACACACATAATTAAAATTAAATTATTACATTTAGGTATATAGAAACAAGGTGCCAACATACCATCCATCACAAATCGGGACTCCTCTGTGCGTCAGAAAGCATGCTAAGCCATTGCTACCGCCTGTCAAGACACCTGCAGTCTTGCCAAAAGGTACCGTGTTATCCAGTTACTAAGTTGTGGAGGTAAGTTAGACCGTCAGTCCATGTAAGATACTGGTTTTCAGCTGAATCCAGTTAGACTGGAAGCTGATCACAAATTCCTGACCAACAATCCCATATGGATTGTTGGTCAGGAATTTGTGATCAGCTGTTTACATGGATCAATGTCTCGAGCTAAGAGACCACTGAAACTTGTGACTCTTCAGGAATTGGATGCAAATCGCTACCCGCTCTCACCAGCAACCCACAACATCGTGGGCGAGCACAGTCCAGCCACACTAACGCGGACTTTATCTAAACTGCACGAATTAGAACATTTTATGTGCGCATGACCCTCGGAGTAAATGTCACCGTTCAAAATATACAACTTATACTCACCATTACCGATCAAGTTTTAGAGATCATTTGCATAGAAATTGCTCCGATTATCTATTTTGATACGTAATTAGAGAATTTATGAGTCTGTAAATGTGTGAGCTAGAGTTATATTTAGTTTTAGTGTTTGTACCGTAATCATTTTTAATTTTAATTGTGGTTTTAATTATGAATTGTGGTTATTTTATGTGTAATAAATGTTTATATTTAGAATTTAAAAAAATATACCGAGTGTGCTATTAATTTTAATTAGAAAAACATATATTTAAGTTATATATATACCTAACTAGTTTAAATATTTTAAATCCATATAAATAAATAAACTTCAAGATTTCTTTTTCGAATAACTTGAACTTAAAGATGTTAAACATTTTCATTTCAAATTAAAATCTGAAATCATTTATTTATTATTTTTCATAACGAGCCCATAATACGCCCACGGTTTGGGAACAAACACAGGTCTCTTCCCTGTCAGATGGAATTGGCCGCAATCCACCACGGGGGCCTACTACCGACGGGTTTGTTGATGTCGCGTGTACTCAAAAAAAAGCTAACATATTCAGCCAATTTACCCTTACCCAGCATAACTGGGGTCGACTACCTTTTCAACCGGATTACTATATTCTAGGCAGTTGTAAAAGACCCTTTGTGCCTATTGGCCTTGTACTTTCCGTCTGCTGCTTGATATGGAGGGAAGTGAAAATTATATATGTTTATACCATTTCTCCTCTAAAAAGCTTATTTTATTCACTGAAAACAGTGAATAAAAAGCACTTTTAATCACTGTTTTGGTGTTTGAATTTAGAACACACCAATAAATATTTGACCTCAATCTCAATGCAATACAACCTACTTGCGCATAAAATACTCGATACAAACTTCTTGTGTAAACAAAGAATATTCGAATTTCAAACTCCTTCGTCGATTTAATTTTGAGTTTGTTTATATTTAGGATTTTGATAATGATTTTATTTTGGTGTAGGATGTTTAGTGAATACTTATTTGCATTGTAATTTTAATGTTAATTGCATTGGTGTTTAATTAATTATAATTATGTAACTTATAACGGAGATGGTCACTGGCCTCTGAAACACAGGTGCTGTTTAGGTAACTCAAACTCAAAGGCTCAGCTTCAATTTACAAAAAATGTGAGGCCCTAAGGTTTCTCATTTTCTGTAAATTTTGAAGGTAATAAACCATTTATTTAATTATGATTATTCCTTGTGCTTTTGGCTTAAATCCTTCTTTTTCTCGAAGTCATGGTATAAAATATAGTATGCAACTCTTGAATAAAACGGATTTATATCGAGGGCCATGAATCACTCTCGTCGTTCAGGATTCTAACACTTGAATCACTCGCTATGCTCGTGATTCAATCATCATGAATCACTCCCTGCGGTCGTGATTCAGTTGTTAGAATCCTTCACTTATTCGTGATTCATCTATGGCCCTCGCTTTAAAACCGTCCTTTATTCACTAGTTGCATAATATACTATTTTCTACTCCTCCGTTATTCTTTTCTGATTAATTTCGTTGCGGGATCCAAGACAGTTAAATTCATTCTGCGGGACTTCGTCGAGCTACATTGCCTCGGCGCTTTTCTGATGGTCGCCACTATTGATTCTGGCTTTCAGGAATTGCAATGGTTTGGGAATACTGCGGTGGGATTGTACCCGTAATTTCTGTTGTAGATTTACAAACCACAGTCGAGACGAACAGAATAATGTACTTTCCGAGACACGGTGGAATCTCGGTAAAAAACAAACATAACACATAAGTAAAACTTGCTTTATCAATAGCCATCAAATATAGATATCATCACACAAAATACTCCGTAACCTGCTCACCCGACGAAAGTAAAACGCGTGAATATTTGAACTTTAGCACCGCACAGCCAGCCCGAGCATTAATGAGCACTTTTCACTACCAACTCTAAATATATTAATCATTCGAATGATCGGCGTTAACGTGTGCTTTATGGCGCATTTTTTCTTTTTATTTTGGAGTAGGGTTGCCACTTCATAGTAATGTTTATCATATAAATTACATATCCGGCAAACATTTTAATAATATTGACGAAACATACCAGTTATGTAAGTTTGAAAAGATTCAAACCTACATAACTGTCTTCACCATATAAACTAGGAATATTTTTGAAAAGATTGGTGTAATGCATCCTAAGTTTCCCTCGCTAAGAAAAAACCGGCCAAGTGCGAGTCTAACTTGCGCATAGAGAGGTCCGTATAAACAGCTATATTCACCAAAATAAATAGGTAACATTACTAACATTCAAACAATGAAAGCACCGAACACTGCTCTAACGGAGGGACAAAATTTACTTTGCCGTTCGAAAACTGATGTCCCCATACGTGAACATTGTTTCACACTACGTGTACATTGCCAACAGCTTATCTTATCTTGTGGAGGGGCCGAGAAATGACTCGGACACTTCGACCCATTGGGATCTATTGTGGTCCCCTAGATACCTTACTCCTCCCCAATCTCGTTGACTCAAACTCCTTTCATGAGTCTTACAACGAGACTAGGTGATATGAGCCTATAGTCTTCCGGTTTTGGATATCAAACCCCTAGGAGACTCATTCGCTTACCAGCCAGTGCATCACATGTGCACAGAAGGTGCTCCATGCGTTCCGTATGTTCCCCACACAACCTGCACATGGGTGTCGCGGCCAGACCCATCTTCATGAGCATGTCGTTGGTTCCAAAGTGCCCAGTGAAGGCCCCAAGCAGGTAGCGGATTTGCCCCCTGCTCATATTCCAAATGCATTTCCGGGCTTTGAAAGTAGAGCCTAGAAATTTCTATGAGTGTTGTAGACCGGTATTAGACAGCCAATGTGTTCGTTGTCTGTGATCTACAAACTCCCTAAATGCGGCTTTTACGAGACACGTCGAAATGCCTACACATGGTTCTGGGCCCACAAAATCATTTGCTGAGCCCTCTCTTGCCAGTTCATCTGCCACTTCGTTACCATGGATTCCTTTGTGCCCAGGGACCCATATCAGTCTTACCCTGTTATGCTTCCCAAGCCTGTTTAGGGTCCGGATAGCATCCAGAATAAGTCTGGAGTCCACTTTGTAGGATGCCATGGCTTTGATTGCAGCCTGACTGTCACTAAGAATATATATGGATTTACCTCTGGTTCCTCTATCTACGAGTATATTCTCTTGAGCACAGGTTATTATGGCATATGTTTCTGCTTGAAATACAGTTGCCATCTTACCTAAGCTTTTGCTACATTTGTAACCTTTTGCGAATATGCCCGCTCCTGTACCTGATTCCATTTTGGATCCATCAGTGTACCACACCAGACTATCTTGTTCTGGTGGATCTAGTCCCTTCGTCCAGTTCTCTATTGTAGGGATTTGGACCTTAAAAGACCTTTCAAACACAAACATAGTTTGCATTTTATCAGATATCATGCTTGTTACCCGATCCAGGCCTTCATTTCCATCGAACTTTGTATGGTTAGTCTTTGGCTTAGAAGCATCCCATAATCCAGCAACAGCAAGACGATATAATGTCTTCCTTGCTTCGAATTCAACCATCATATGCAGCGGAGGGATATTGAGGTATCTCTCAATCGCTGCCGAAGGTGTTGTCCTGAAAGCACCCGTGATGCCGAGACTCACTGTTCTTTGTAACCTGCTGAGTGCCACTTTGCACGAGGCAAGCTTTGTTCTTGGCCACCACACTATACTGCCGTATGTGATAATAGGTATTATCATTGTCCGGTACAGCCATAGTATCACTTTGGGCTTTAGCCCCCAAGTTTTACCGTAGGTGGAACGACACATGCCGAACACTCGTAAGGCCTTTGTCGTAATATTTTCCACATGAGTTTTCCACCTGAGTTCTTTATCAAGCGTTACACCAAGATATTTAACTTCGGTGGACCAGGGCAGCTTTATTCCATTGAGGGAGGGCTCTCCTAGGTTTCCTAGTTGTCTCTTCCTCGTGAATGGAATAATGACTGCTTTGTTTGGGTTGATAGAGAGGTGGTTCTTTGTACACCATTCCTCTGTCATCCTCAATGCCTGTTGTAATAATCCAGAGACTATGTTCGGGAATTTACCATTAACCATTATGGCTATGTCATCTGCATAGCCTACTGTGTAAAATGGTCCGGTATTGAGTTTGGTGAGTAGCGAGTCTACTACCAAGCACCACAATAGTGGTGACAGCACTCCGCCTTGCGGACAACCTCTTGTTGTTTTAGCGCTAAGTCTGTCTCCCATTAGTTCCGATCTGACTATTCTGCTTCTCAGCATATAGTCAATCCAGTTGCACGTGGTATCATTGATGCCATGTTCCTTAGCAGCAATGCGTATGGACTCAACACCTATATCGAGGAAAGCCCCGACACATATCTCTTGTCCCTCTAGCGCAGCCTCGGCTCGACTTGCAACATAGTGCAATGCCGTTTCCGTAGATTTGCCTGGGCTGTAGGCGCACTGTAGTTTATGTAGAGGGAATACTTTAAGTGGTCCCTCTCTTAGATACCTGTCTACCAGTTTCTCCAAAGATTTTAAGAGAAAGGATGATAGACTGATGGGCCTGTAAGCTTTAGCTTCTTCATAAGTCGGTCTGCCCACCTTCGGTATAAAGGTGACTTTGACCTCTCTCCATGCCTTGGGTACGTAACCAAAGGCTATGCAGGCTCTGTAGAGCCTACTTAAATGGGGTATCAAAACAGATGCCCCTTCTTGCAATAGCATTGGGTAGATGCCATCCGGACCTGGGGATTTGAGAGGCTGAAAGCCCGCTATGGCAAGCTTCAGCTTATTTTCATCTACCACTTTCTTTGCCGTGACCCAGTTATTTTTGAACGTGTGCCTTGTGAGCTCGTCCCTTGTGACTGGTTCCTCTTCATCGCTGTCGCGCAGTATACAATCCGGGAAGTGAGTCCTAAACATCACGCCCAGAGTGTCCTGTCCAGTTTCCGTGAGATATCCATGCTCATCCTTTACAGATGAGAGTGGGTTTGTCTTGGTCATGGACATTGCTTTGCACAACCTCATACCATTCGGCAGATCTTGGATGGAGGTGCAATGCTTCCGCCAATTAGTTCTTCTGGCCTTGCGTACCGCCGTGTTATACCTCGTCAGCATGCTATGATAGCCAGAAAAATCTTTCCTGGCTTTTGCATCATTAAAGGCCTGTCGTGTTTCCTGACGTATTTTAGCTAGTTCAGGAGTCCACCATGGTACCTTTTTGCAAAGGGCCTTTTTCTCTGGGCAATTATCTTCCCATGCACCGATGATGCCCGCCTTGATTCGGTCCGCTTCAAATTCTATATCTATTATTGAATTAAGTTTACCTTTAGGGCTCCCTAGATTTACTTTGAGATCCCTCCTGTACGAGTCCCAATTTGTATACCTTGGGTTTCTCCTTCGTCTAGTTTCGGCTTCTCCCGCCGTCCTAAACCTAAAGCATATATAATTATGGTCAGACAGAGAGATTTCGTCTGATACATGCCAATTTTCAATATGGGCGCTGGCCCTGTTTGAAGCCAATGTCAGGTCAATAACTTCAGTTCTCGCAGAGGTCCTGAAAGTAGGTTTATTGCCTGCGTTAAGGATTTGTAAAGAAGAGCTTACCACAAAGTCCAGCAAATCCTCCCCTCGTTTGTTGACATATGAACTGCCCCAAACGACGTGGTGTGCATTCGCATCGCAGCCAAGTATCAGGTCGAGATTTTCTTGGTTGCCGTAGTCAACCAGTCTTCTGATTAGTGGTGTTACTGGTTCCTTTTGTTCATATGGGAGATAGGCAGAGGCAAGGATAATTTTCCTTTTCTCTTTTCCCTTCCCCACTTGGATCAGAGTTGTTGTGAGATCCCTGTAACAGAAAGTACGTAAGGGCATTGCCTCTATACCGCCCCTGATATAGATGCAAGTCCTCGCGTCATTAGTTGGACAGTCATAGAACACCATGCCCGCTGTCCCACCTAGGCCTTTTATAGTCCCTTTGTATAAATAGGGTTCCTGTATCAAGGCAACGTCGTATGTATTAAGCTTCAGTTGCCGAGCCAGAAGGGTAGTAGCGGCTCTGCAATGATGCAAATTAATTTGTACACACCTTAGTCCCTCCATCTTGGATGTTTTGATGGGTTCGTCTTGTAGGAAGGCCTCAGTTTGGAGGCTCCCCCTCCGTCGCCTGGCTCTCCTCTAGGGCAGCTGGCGACGCAATCCCCAGTGTATCGAGGCCTTCGAGGATGTCATCCTCGATATCCGCCTCTGACGCACTGGTCTGTGTCTCCGCCTCCTGCGCCACTTCGTGGGCAGAGACCTCTTCGATGGCCTCCACACACTGCGGTGGTCCATCTTCAGAGGGCCCCCCTCCTGCTTCCGCAATGGGTGCCTCTCCCTTTTCTTCTTCCAGGAGCTTGAACGAGTATCGTTCAATACCTCCTGGAAGAGAGTAGCCCAAGGCCTTGATGACCCCAGCAGACACCCCGTCTATGAGGACGATACGACGGATGCCGGTCTGCTCAGTGAGAGTATTCACAACCTTCCAGTCGTCCGTCCTCAAGGTAGGGTTAAGCCGCTGGAGCAATCGAATGGCCCGGGCAGAGTCTTGCAACGCCAAGTTGCGACTCTTCCATGCCATTTTGACTGGCTTTGGAAGGTCCTTGGCGTCGACGACCTTAAGTTTCACGGAGCCAAGTTCCACATTGTGGATGGCACCCCGAAACCAACGAGCTGCATCAGAGTTATCGCAGGATACATGAACTGCACCTGCGACAACTCCGGGAGCAACCGTGAGAACCGGCAGAGGATCCGGTGCCTCTTCCAGTTTCTCAATTATGAGCTCCTGGATTGGCATCAAGTCCTCCGCCTTCAAGTACTCCTCCGGGTACTTAACTGTGACGACAGCGAGTTTCACAGCCGCCACCGCATCCCTAAAGGATCCGGTCGAGGATGATTGCCCTTGGGTTTTCATCCTCTTGGCCGCCATGTCCTCGCTGTCGCCGCTGTGAAGAACACCCGGTCTCTTTGATGGGCCTCCCGTAGGGGTCCTCTCTAGAGCCGCCTGCTGTCTCAGCTTTTGGCGCTTCTTCCTCTGCGCCCCAGATCGTCCAACCGGAAGCCAGCCTGATTCGTGCCGGCCGCCGGGAGACGAAGAGGTGCTGCCTTTGCCGGTCGCGTCCGGGGCCGCAAGGTCCGACGTCATTAGACCTCTAACGCAAGGGTCCCGTGTCGCGCCGGCTTTGGCAGTACCCTTATGCCCAGTGGGCTTATTTGCAGTTCCGCCCTTCGGCGGTCCTACAGCAGTGCCAACCCTCGGCAGTGCCGCAGCAGTACCGCCTTTTGACAGTCCCTTGCCAACAACTTACTTGCATTAACAGGTTTACTGTTCACTTATCAGACACAATAGTTAAACAATCACGTGAGTCATATATGACTCATTTTTACAGGGAAGAGGTTAAGATAAAAATTACTACTCAAAGAGCCAACTCGACAGCCCTAGCTCGACCTGATACCGACGTATTATTTGTAAAGCGCTATCATCTTGCACGTAATGAAAGTATATTCAAGAATCATCCATTTAATTAGCTATCCATTTTTAGAATCGATATGATATGAGAAATGTAGTCAATAGCTAGAACTGACAACATTTAGATTTTTGCTCTCTCTAACGTTCAGAGGTCATTCACATCGTGTGAACTATTGAATCCGAATGATGACTCTAAAGACTGATTCGAAAATTGATCTCGCCCGAAAATTATCACCGATCAAATTGTACAAATGACAGTACAAGTACAGTTAGTCAAAAAAGTGTTGAACAATAAATAATTCACAATAAAAAACTTTCACAAAGTTAAAATGTTAAAACAATCGCCCTACGGTGACAAATTGATTCAAATCAGACATGGACAATCATCGTGAAAGTGTGAGCAATTATTTTTAAACCCTTTATAGCTAACGTCACGCCACGCGATATGACACCTGTACGCCAATAATGACAGGTGTTATTAAGGTTTCAATACAATAGTAGAGTTTTATCGTTATTTTAGAGAGATATTCGCAATTTCACACTTGTATAGGTGTTAATGTTTTAATAAAGTCATTGTGAGAAGCAACAGTTATAAAATATTATCGCACTTATGAAAAAGGGTGTGTCCAGAAATGGGTTGAGCTACTCATAAATGTTATGTAAATCTAGTAGTATTTTCGAATTGACGCTGCTTATGTTCATTGCGCATTTTGAAAAGTTTGGTTTGCAATATCTACAGTATTGTATTTTAGCGTGTGAAATAGTTGTTCATGTATGGATTTACAATTAATGCTAAATAAATATTACTAACAGAAATGAAACCCCTTTGGTATATGATTTCTTAGGGCCGGCGCTCACTGTCGGCAGAGCGCGGCAAAAGATTTTTTGCGGCACCGCACGGCGCTTTTCAGCATACTAAATCATTCTGCCGTTGCATGCAGCGGCATTCGTGTAAAAATAAAGGAATTTCAGCGCTAAAGTCATCAAATTAAGGTCGGAAATCATTTGTCCACTTTAAATTCTTTGCCGTGCCATGCCGTCAGTGAGCGCCGGCCCTTAGTATTTCAACTGACGTTTGTACTGATAGAAAAATTCGTTTATATCCTTAGTTTTCATAAAACGAAGAAAGGTTGGTTGCCTACCTTTTTACCCGAGTGCAAGGAAAGGGTTATGTTTTTCGCAAGTATCTTGTATGTATTAACATATTCCTGAGCTTGCTGATCACCTAATCCTCCTACTGCACAGCATGATTTTCTTCTTGTTTACATCTTTTTAGTTAGTTTCTTTAGCAGACGGGCTTCTGATTTTTAAATTAAAATTTTTTTAAAGGGTCTTCTATCAAAAAAGTTGTACTTGTGATTTGATATTGTAGGTGTTTATAGGTGGCAGAAGATGATAAAGAAAATTAAGAAGGTAGACGATGCGTTGGAAGGCCTGCTTCTAGGTGGACCGATGACCTGATTAAGGCTGTGGGAATCCAGTGGATGCGAGACTCTTAGTGTGGCGATGCTTGGGAGTTGCCTATGTCCAGCAGTGGACGTGTTTCGGCAGACATGCTGATGATGATGATAGGTGACAGAAACCACTTACAATCAATAGTGCTATTTTGTGACTTTCTCACCGTGATAACTGAAGTGAACCATCAATCCCTACCATCTATTGGAATACCAGCTTACTGCACTTATGTATTCACTGGTGAGCTTATTTATAAAATCAACCGACAGGTGAGTCGCTTGTTTGTTTGCCTCACTTGGACATAAAAAAACGAACACTAACAGATATGAGTCTTCAAAAATAGCTTTTCATGTCAAAATATTACAAAACAGTTGCAGTACATGCAATCTGCCAAAAAACATTGAATAACATTTTCAGTTGCCAAAAATATACATAAACAAGTACACAGCCATCAGTCACGCTTCTTGCGGTAAAGGATAATGCGTGTAGAAGCAAGTAAATCTCTTCACGGTGTTATTGCCGAGTGTGTAATAATTGTTAATAGCCAGTTATCACGCTAAATGCGTGTCACTCCGCTAAACGGTAGTTCATGGTACGATTTATGCTACCTATCGCTCGGGGCAATAAACTCAATAGATGTTTTTAGTATTCTGAACACTTTTGTGAATGTCCGTACTTTGGTGAGCCTAATTCTTTGCTATTATTTTCATATCACCATGCGCAGTTTGCTGAATACCCATAAGCCTTGGAGCTCAAAATTCATGCGTGGACTTCGCTGTGTCTTGGAACAACACTTTCTGATTTTACTTTACTTTTTCGCTTTTTTCAGAAGTGAATTGGCTACCAACAGTTCCTGGTAAGCTCGCTTAAATCTTTGAAAGAAAACAACATGTTCTATCTAAGAACATGTGACCATCATGTAAACATTTGAAGACCAACCAACCAGCGACCAATCATGATAAGAATAAGCACATATTATACGACACAAATTACGAAAGAGAGTCCCTCAAAACCACCATTCGTCGCCACTTCTAGATGTTTCACTTGGGAAAAAGCAATCTGTCAAACTATATCTCTTCACAGATACAAAGCTTGTGTCCCTGCAGTGGCTCTACGCTGATTTACTAAGAGGAAGTAGACTTATCTAATTAACCAGAAGCAAACGTCCTTAACCCTCTCAAATTACGTCTAAAAAAAATTACTTAAATTAAAGTATGCATTAGTAGCACAGAGCATCAGTAATAACTGGTGTTGTATTATGTCAAATTATTTTATACCGATCGGGAAAAGTCAAGGTGACCGATCGTAGAGTTCGCGACGTAATGATACCTTGTACTGGATGAGATAAGTGTTTGTTGCTAAGGTTTTGATATGGTACTTTATACTTCAATCTAATATATATTTGGTCTACAATGATCGATTAATCGATACTGATTTAGTTCTATCGATCGATATCTACCGGTGGTTATGAGTTTGGTTGAGAGCTGAGCTTACTGATCTCCATTAATTGGTGCCCAGTTGGTGTTGCAGCATCATTCCTGACTGACAATTCTTTACGAGTAATCAAAAGACGAGAAAAAATATCCATCGTTAATGTTTTAGTAATTTCATGGTTTTGGTCTTCGATCAACAACACCAGCTTGATGTAGATCGGCGCAAGAAATACATCTTGGTAAATAACAGCTCACTTGAGACGTGCGCTCTTATTAACCGACTTCCCAAAAAGGAGGAGGTTCTCAATTCGGATGCTTATATATATATATGTATTTTTTATGTGTGTTCTTGCATAACTCCGTCATTTATAAACGGCTTTGCATAATTCTTTTTTTGTTCGAAACTGGCGGAATGGTCCCATTTAAATTTAGAAAAGATCTGATGAAGAACTTCGGAGATTTACAACAGAACTCTTCAATTAATGACGGCAAATCTCTCTGGATTGCTGCAATGGCATGTCTGCTTATTGTTAACACCATCTCATAAAATACCATCACGCCAGTATGCTCTAAACGGGTACGCAGATGTGTATAGTTCACCCTGGTACACTCTCATGCCACCGGCTATGTTCAAGTTACATATTATTCGGGTAATCTAATCTGGCATCACTGTGGGTATTACAGGTACCTTACTATAGAAATTGTCCATTATGTACCACTAAAAAGTGAAAATAAAATTATTTTTTACAAAAAAATACAACCGGCTTCCGAAATTGAAGTGATTTTTCACATTGTAGTGTTTTTATTTGGAAATCGATTGTATTTTTTGTAAAAAACGTTTTTATTTTGTTCAGTTTTCATAGTTATTAGATATTTTAAATGTAGGGTAGTAAGTATATTTATTATATGATAACTAAAGCTGTGGGTAAATAAATTCACAAATAAGCATGTAAATATATTCTGTCTCTAATTCAGTAACAACTTATAGACTATACAAATTATTTCTGAAATAATATTTGTTTCAGGGGTGAGGGATTTGCTAAAGTTACAAGAAACATAGAAAATTTTCATTCAAAGAAAACCAGCAAAGAAGTCTCGTTTAAAATCTGTTCTATAATCTGTTGTAATACCGTATCTACCTTACACACCATCAGCAATGGCAGCCATTGAAATTATAATAGTGGCAAAAAAACACGATCTCCGGTAAAGCAACTAGGTACGTCCTTAATCTTAATGCTTCGACATTAGCGGTGTCGTTCACTGCGGTGACCATCTTTTGACACTACAGCAAGACCAAACTAGATTTTTATATATTTTTCAACAGTTTTCGATTTTGCTAAGACCCGCCGACTGCAAATAAATTGGGAAAGGGAAAAAAAAGATGATGATGATGTTGATTAAGAATTTTGTAATATTTTTTGTGAGAATAATAAGACTGGTTATTATACCAGTCTAGTGGTAGTGTGTGAAGTGGTAGTAGTAGTGTGGGTGTTTATTAACTTCTATATTTATAAGCAAGTAAATGTAATTACTTAAATAACGATTTTTATTGAATAGTTAAGGTTACACTACTCGATCATTCTTCCATACAATCGTAGTCTGGCGATTACTCCACTGTTTGACGATGTACGTTCAAAATAAAAAAATGATATCAATTTTTCTCATTATTTTCTAGCCCTGTATGGAAACAAAAATGTAAAAAAATAAAACATTTGAAAGTTATGAGCGTCAAAAGTTCCATATTTCAACATCATCGTGTCGATTTGCGAAAACTTTCGAAAATGCCAATCATCGGGAATCACCTACCTTCCGCACTTGTAGCATAAATAACTGTTTGCCGAACTCGAGAATGGTTTCATCCTGTCTACTTCAGTCATATTTAGAAATTTACGTGATTTATGGAAAGATATTCAAAGAAAAAATCAACTCGCCGACAAAACGGTTTGATTTCAGAATTAATTTACGGTACTATTGTACAGAAATGTATGTATAATCTGTCTTAGTAGATTAAAATTTAGTAGGGTTATATCATGTCAAACGTTTTGTTTCTCCAAGCATTTTCTTTTTGTACCGACAAAATTAAATGAAAATGATGTATCCTTACGATTTAAACTACTGTATGCAACGCTATTGCTGTTATAAATATAAAATAAAGTAATATCAAAGATATTATTACAAGATTTGCCTTTTCACGAAAAGAAACGCAGTTCCGAAGTGTTGCCTCACAGAAACAACCACCAAACTTCGAGTGTAACTTGGGCAATTGCATAAGTAAATAACGTGTGTTACTCAACTATTGAATGAGAATTTGGAATTAGGAATTTTAATATAACCTAACCTAACCTTAAGTAATGACTCAATCAAGAAATTACTTAGCAACAAGTAATTACTTCTTTATAAATACGGGTGTAAAATTATAGCAATATATGTCCTCATCTCGAAAATGCAACCCGATAAATTTAACAACTTTTATACCAAACATATTGACGATTTCGAGATGACTTTAGAATTGGTCAGAAACTGAGCTATATTCTATTTTTTTTTATTATATAAAATAAATGTTGATAATCTAAATTCAAGAAGATGACTCCTAATCATGATCCTATTATCTTCATAATGTTCCAAATAATTTTATAATAGTTACTTAACCAAACAAAAAACCCCGCTCAAACATTAACATCAATTACCCATCTCGACATGTACAAAAACCTAAACTAATTAATTAATTTTCAAAATTACTAAGTAGACCAGAATTAGTTTTATTTTTATTTTAGGAACGTTCCGATTTGCACCAAACGTACGGTCACTGCGACGATTTGATTGACACTGGCTACCTATCATGATCTCGCGTCAATCACTTCGCGGGTAGATCAACAATTTTAACACCATTGCGTTATTATTTTACGATTTTGCGACGTTATTTGGCCATGATCTGTTATAATGATGGTCTGGGAATCAAATAATGAAAGATGTGAGTGAAGAAGGACCATTCTATAAAGAAAAATATCTACACTTATCTACTTTACAAAATGTAATCTTGATGGCTCTGATTGGGTCTTAAAAGAGTGATTGTAGGGTTATAAACATTCTTTCGAAAGATTTCTTCTGAAAAAATCGCCAAGATTTATAGTAGGTAGTTTTGTTTCAGTTTTTCTGAGTTACTAAAAAATCACAGGTGCGTTTCTTTTTCTACAGCATTCCTTTGGCAACGGGTACTATCAAAAGAAATAACAACAACAACATAACAACAACAACTATAGTGTATTACCCATATTTGCAAAATAAAATTCTATTCCATTCTAAATAAATCAGGAAGTTTTTCTAGCCAGATGTTTCACCATGCAAGATTGATTGGAAATCATAAATGTTTGCCACGTAGGAGGGCTTTCTCTTGTTCACTTGTCTAGCTTATTATCTAGTATTTTGTCCACAAGTTGTGAAGCTTCTGCATTTTCGTAAACAGTGTCATAATGGTACACTTAAAGCCAGCCTTGTATGTTTATTAACAATAATATAGCGATTTAAAACACAGGATAATGAAGATCGTGTCATTTCTGTAATGAATTTAGCGTGTTTCTTCTAATGTTGAGGTTTGTATAATTGTACGGTACTGAGGTTGAATATGTTCCAAATGACCTTTCAGGACAGACTGCGTTGATGATTTTTATCATTAAGGTCAAAACTGTCTTTAAACAATGTATATTTTTCAACCAATTATAAAAATATAACACTTTTTTTTGAGTGCAGGAAAACATTCAGTCAACTCGTTCTCGAAATTAAATCTGTTTAAAGCTTTCTCCTTCTCCTTTTCTATACCTAACCTTTTACATACAGCATATGTATATAAGGCCAGCTTCTGATTGAAGTGTTTAAGTTTAAGAATATGTCAAATCCTACTACAATGCTATTTTTTTACAGGTTTTCATATAGTTAGAAAAATACTCGTTCCAAGCCTAAAATAATTAAATCAGAAACCTGTTAGAAACTTTGTAACATCTGCAATAATTAACGGTCTTATGTTAATAAAATAAAAAAAAAAGAAAGAAAAATATTTATTTGTGACCCGCACGTAGGAGACACGAGAAAGTGGCTAAAACAAATGATATTTAAATTGGTAATCACACAATACTGCTTATTGTCTTTGACGATTGTTTTAGTACTATTTGTTGACAGCGTAATACAGGCAATTGTGGATGACCCTTTTATTAACAGATTAATCGCAAGTCGTACACTGGCCTGTTATAAGTATTACCAGTGTAATACGGTAACATAGAAATAAGTAACTTTGAAGTTTTGCCAGGTCTTTACAATAGGGATCGACCAATAGAAACCATGCACTAGCTTCTGACGCGTTCCATAAAGTGTCCATGTAAGGTATCTATTTTTTTTAATTTGATGTTAAAATTCAATACCTCACCTATATTCTCCAAATGGTTAAACCAAGGTTAAACAGAGGAGGCGTATATAACACTTCCATATTTAGCCAGTTATGTTTAAGTTCCATGTCAAAAATCAGTTTAAAATAACACCTGAATTATGAAAACGATCAACCAGCATCTAACCTCCTAGTGGCAAGCGAACCACGACAAATTACATGACCCTACTGACCCCAATTTCGTATATAATGCAAGTCACAACGTTTTTGTCTAGTCGCAATATCCGTTTGCGAAGCCACAAGGTTCATACGACCTTGCGATCGCATTCTCGTGTCGCTAATGCGTTAATTTTGTCGCACGCGGATAACTAATGTGCGATTGTCGTCTGTCGCTGAAATTGATATGTCATTTGGACAATTTTCAGTCGCCCTAAGTGTTTTTTGATTTTGTTGGGTTAATTTGACATAAATTTTGGTTTATTACGTGATGTTTCTATTCAGGTGGTGTGAAGCAAAAAATGTGGAATGTGATGAAATCTTTGAAATACGATTTAATACCTACTTTATTGTTTTTTTTTTTAATTTTTTTTTTATAGTCTGGCGCTTGACCACCATATCACCTGTTGGTAAGCGATGATGTGGTCGACGTTTAGACACGCTTGCCTAGAAATAACATATTCACTCTTGACTTAAAGACTCCTGGATTGTAGCTGTCGGGAAACACAGAGTCACAGACTCCGGCAGGGTATTCCACTCCTTAGCTGTACGCATAATAAAAGTGTTTCCAAAACTTTTTGTGCGTATGGTGGTTTTGGAGTTGTTTTATTATTGCTCTGTAATTAAACGCATCACCTTTGATATACCTAGAAAGCCTATTTGCCTACCATCTTAGCTTTAGAAGCTTTAGTCATTAAACTGGCATTATAACAATGACTTTTACCAATAGAGATGTCATACTTATTAGAAAGAAATAAAACATGGCGATATTTTACTTTAGCTACCCACATTGGATCTATGGAACTAGGAATTTTATTACTATCACTGAGTAGGTTAAAAGATCACAGAGATATAAATATGACTCCGTTGTCTGAAAGAGATAAACATACTGTTTGAACGTACGTTCGTGTCGCGGCCAGACGCAGGACAGACTGAGTTCACTCAAGCTGGTCAGCTTGTGTTCGTATTGCCACGCAGACGTCGGTAAAACGTATCTACCTCAGTAAATATTTAACATCATTACATTATTTGGCAATTGTTAAAAAAACAACCAAATTGTCCACCCATTCTGTAAACATCTCACAGTGAAATCTCTGGTAAAGCGTGAAATAAAGGGTTAATCCATTGCTTCAGCTGGAATAAAAGTTCGCTTTACGCTCACCCACATTTTTTTTTGAGTGGGCAATTATCCAAGGACTTCTCCCGCTCTGGCTGAAGCGGGAGGGCGTGTCAGAATTTTACTGACTAAAACCACGTGTTCCTTCAGTTGCTTGTGTCAGGGCCGCGGTAACTCACTTTCAAATTTATCCGCGACCCAGACAGGCGTCGGCCCTAGTGGACTCCGTCAGTTTTTGCTGACATCTCTTTTAGGCGGGCGTAGAACACTACGCGCCGTTGACTCGGGCCTGGTCCTTATCGGATGGCGAGCTACCCATTACTCGCCGTCGGCAAGCCCGCGTCTACGGTGGCCATAAATCGGTTTGCGACTCCCAACGCCCATGGAGTCTGCTGCGGTGGCATGGGGCGTGAGGGCGTCTCCGTTGTGTCTTCCTTATGCGTTCCACCTCCTCCTTCACGAGAATTACTGCTTCGTTCGTAGATGAACGCTGACTCCACCTAAGTTTTCACGGTGAGTGGTTTAAAGATTAGCAATACTGTACTTTAATAGGAATCATAAGTCGCATGCCACTTTCTTGAACGTTTCTGGCAATGCCTCTAGATTTAATACCATTATTAAAACATGGAACAAAATCGTCCTTCATTCCTCCATCAACTCAACTTCCCTCCATAACATAATAAGATACCTAAATGAAATCACCGACTACTACGAAGTACCAACATAATGCACACAATATATGCACGTGATTGTAAAATGATTGATGCATCTGATTTCATTTGCCCACGTGAACCTAGAGGTCAGGGGACCGTGAGAGGAGACTGGTGTAGAACCAACAATGTTCGACCTTCGGACCATCGCCGGTGTAAGTTGAGCTGCGAGAATTGTTTTGTTGTGATTAAATGTTAATTAGTTTGTGTGTGGTTTTTGTGGGTAAATTGAGCTGATATTCTTAGAAGATTTTGCTTAAGTGCACACCTGCTGTGCTCTTGAAAAATAGATTGAAGACTTTGAGTATTTTAATGAATAAAATGAATTAAAACTAACTTGACAGAAGTAAGGCCCTTGCCATTTTTTTACCTAAACTGCCAATCATCCTGCCTTAATTACAATTTATATATTTAGAGTTGGCGTGGCATGTCTGATTGTCTAAGTCTACTAAGCTAAGCTAAATAGTAGTATGTGATACCGATTGCAACGGGATGATCTATTCATTTGATCTTCCTAAATCTCGACAAACTTTAGTAGCTCTTTACCATTTGCCGACGTACCAAACCATGTTGGGGTCAGCTTCCAGTCTTATCAGTTGCAGGCGAAACGTAGTATTTTTGATGGAGCGACTGCCTATCTATCCTCCACATCTCAGTAACTTGATAACACTACCGAAACGAAAATCTGTTGTCAGATATCCTGGCTTCCCACCCATTTCATGGCCTCATCAGAAAGCTTACAGTCACCCAAAGGGCAACGGAGAGGGCTATGCTCGGAGTATCCTGAAGTGATCGAATCAAAAATGTAGAGGTCTGCAGGAGAACCAGTGTTACCGACATTGCCCGAAGAATTGCCAAACTTAAGTGGCAGTGGGCAGGGCACATTGCTCGCAGAACGGATGGCCGATGGGGTAGAAAAGTTCTGTAGTGACGACCGATGGTGGACCGATAACCTGGTGAAGTTTGCGGGGATCCGCTGGATGCGAGACGCACGGTCAATGTGGCGCCGCTTCTTTTGGCTGATATGATGATGATGACCCATTCCGAATTTCAAAAATGAATAAATGCACTATCTCAAATTATTTTGTCGTCATGCTGAATCTTAATATACGTGCAATATCCATATAATTTCACAGACATTTTTCCAATAATCTCCTTCTTCCATTTCCATCACACACAATACCAGTTCAGCAAATCTACCGAAACTAGGGCATAACATTAGAAACAGCAAAGTTATTATCGGCACAGTTCGGAGGGGCGAGTTCGACGATCATCCGTGCCCTTTGCCGAGCGTGGGCCGGACGAGGCGCATCGCTAATACGTGCGCAGGAGTTGCGAACGAGTGGATCTTCCTTTAATAAAATCTGCTCTTTTCGTTTCGAGTTCTTATTAGTTTCATTACGGGATCCAAAACAATTGAATCGTTTCACCGGGACTTGGGTTTAAGTGCTTCGCCACTGTTGACTATGTCTTTCAGAAGTTGGAGTAGTTTTTATTTTTGATTTTACTAAGCGATAATCTCACGTTTGACCAATGTCTCGCCTGATAGTAAGCAGATATGTGGTCGATGGTGAAGCACTCTTGCCTAGAAGTAACCTATTCACTCTTGACTTAAGATCCTAAGGTTCTCTAGCTATCTGAAAATAAAGACTCCGGTAGGAAATGCCACTCCTTAGCTGTACGCACAATGCAAGTATCCGTAGTTTCCGGGCTGTGATGTATTTTCTGGTACATACAAAGAAATATTAAGTATTTAAAAAATATATTATTGTTTAACTGTTCTTGAGCTATATGCCTATTATGATAAGCAACGAAATAGTCATCAATCACAATAAGCTAGCTTAATGTGTGTTAGCGATTTAAGACCAATGGACTTAAATTTAACCTGAACATGCCTAAGTCCAAGTATCTAGCACAGGCTATATATACTTGTTCATATTCAAGTTCGATGATAATGAAGTACAAATTGGAAATTAAATTTCTACGGCAACAATTATCAGTCTACAGAAAATTAATCACCTTAATTGACTCTTTATTTTGACTTGTAAAATCAAACCAATCGGTATGAAGACAGAGTTTTTGAAATCTTCGTTCCCACACGTAGCACATCCGTTTACTTTCATCGCTCGCTTACCCGCAGATATACGTGAACTTGTAACAAATTCAAAGCAGCCTAGATAGCAACTATACAGGCTAAATTGTATGATAACCTCCGCCAAGCTGTTGAGTTATATTTTACTCCGTGTGTTCGTATCGGATTGTTGAGTCATTCGCGTATGAAATAGAAGGTATATATCTTAATTATAATTGCTGATAGGATTATTGTTGTAATCAGCATGCTTGGAAGTTGAACTCGGACACCATAGCTTTTTTTTCGTCTAATAGGAAGATTATAACGTATAACAAAACAGAAGAAAACAGGTCGCATTTTTTACTGAAACATTTGGTTTTCCTTTAAAGCGGAAACAATAGTAAAAGAATTTTAAGTCGAGCTCAGTATGTAATACCGGTCTGGAACACTCCAAGAAATTCCTGGGCTCTACGTTCAAAACACGGGAATGGACAAATCCGCTACCTGCTTGGGCCCTTCACTGGCCACTTTGGAACCATGACGACATGCTCATGAAGATGGGATCTAATTGCGATACCCATGAATAGAATAGTATAGAATTAATTTATTTGCTTTAAATGTAGGTACATAAAAATAAGTTGTAACATTATAAAATAGAATCCATGTACATTCTGTCTTAATAATGTTTGCAAATGTTATACAAAGTAGAGATTATTAAATGTGCAGGTTGTGCGGGGAACATACGGAACGCGAGGAGCATCTTCTATATACATACGATGCACTAGCAAGTATGCGAATGAGTCTCTTAGGGGTGGAATATCCAAGACTAAAAGACTATAGGCTTTTATCTCTAATATCGTTGTAAAACCCATGAAGAAGGTTTTCAACGAGATTGGGGAGGAGGTTAGGTTAGTTAAAATGGGCTGGTATCTGCAAAAATTGGAGAGGAGTAAGTTATGTATGAACCACAAAAGATCCCAATGAGTCGAAGTGTCCGAGTTGTTTCTAGGCCCTTCCATAAGAAAAGATAAGATGTACTTAAGTCTTTACATAAGTAAACTCATATCATAGCTGAACTCAAATCGAAAGTGAGTATTGTTAATATTGCTTATATTTGTTACGCCATGACAAAATCGAAAAAGATAATGCATATGTGAATCATAATGAAGAAAGAATAAGGTTTCATACTTTCAGTGTGACACCAGCAAAACACAAGGCTATTTGACTCATGTGCAATACATAACTATTCGCATTTCTGTATGTGCTAATCCGGAATTATAAATCACGATATTAGTTGATGGTTTCGCACGCACAGATATAAATCTAACTAGATGACGCGATTGTATTTACTTCGCGTGCCAAAAAACGGAGTAAAGTTACGATCAATGATCGCAATCTGAGCTTTTTATTTAGCATTATCGGCACCGGAAATCCGCCGAAATCTAGATAAATGCCTTTTTATGCCATATTGAGCTGTAAAGAATGTATAGAAAAATTTGCCGAGGCATCAGATTTATGTATGTGTTCAACCGGCTCTCGAAGTACAAAACACAGGTTTACAGGATACTCAAGATACCCCACACATCGCCAAACGCACAAGTCTGCTAAAGCAAAATATTACAACAAAATGGTGGCTCGTTAAATTCTCCATGCTTAGACTTAGCCCTGGTTTTATGCCGCATAAATGGGTGAGGTTAAGGCCTGAACTAATTGTTGTTTATGAGCTACAGTAATGAGAACGAACGTGTAATGGGATGTTTTGGGAAGTTGGGCCTTATCTTAAGTAAGTTGAGCTTTTGAGATTTGAATGCTAGGTTTTGATTTCTAGGAGACAAAAGTTTTGATGAAAGAAGTAAGTTTTATATAGAATATGACGGAACGCCTTGTGTGGCTCATGCGAATGGCTGGGATGTCTTTTTCCAGGAGTGGAACAGTCCTGTGGGTGGTAAAAATAATCAATAAAAAATCATTAATTTAAAAAATTCTGCAACTATCTTTGCGATAGTGACGTAGTCAAGCTGATGATCTTTTAATCATATGAAGCAATCGATTAAAAATTGTCTTAAATATGCGTGTTTTATTTTATCGCTCAGCTCTTAAAATTAACACCATGGTATAAAAATGGTATTAGCAGACTACAGAAGCCACTTTTCCTCTTTGGCTTAATATGTTATGCTACAGAATAGACGGCAATTATTTATTTTTGTTTTGGGTTATCATCCAATGACTGCTTCCGCTCTGGGTGAAGCGGGAAGGCATATCAAACTTTTACTGACTAAAACCCACCCGCAGAGATTCTATGGTTCAATTCACGGGTCAAGATAAGGTTTTATAAAGGTTCTATTGGGGATAATTTTAGTAGGTGTACAAAAATTGTATTTTTACCGTGTTCCTAGAAATATAATCCCCCTGTATATAGAACTTGTTAACAACATAGAGCTGGCTAAATTTAGATGTACTTATACCTCGTCAAGTTTGAGCTCTTAAAGCGACCCGGATAGGCTTTTCATCTATTTTAATTCGGATAAAACGAATTTTTATTTTACCCTATCTGGAATTTCTACTTTTGAGTGGTTTTCTTATAACTTAAACCAACAGATAAACGGACAAACAAAACGACATAGCGTGTAGTGAGAGACGGGTGTGCACTGAATGGAACATCGCCCATTCACCGGGAATCGAACCCTGATACTATCCATACAGGGAACGAAGACACGCTCCGTGCTATGTGAGAGAATTGTTCACAATTTTCTCAGTTTTATTTAAAGATTTATTTTGTTTTAAAGCTAGGATTATTTTTGAGCGAATTCTCTGTGAGTGATGGTAAGTTTATCTTCGTCAGAAAAACAATTTATGCTTAGATGGGAGTTAAAAGTTTAGTACCTACCTACTGTATATTGATGGGTTTTCTTTATGCCTAGCTAGCAGCTACAAAGTATTGTCCCACCGTTTTTGCCCACCTTAACATTTCTGCTGGTCAAATAGATGATTAGTCCGTCAGTATGACAAATAATATTGGACCCGTATTTTTTGGCTCCGTGCCCACTCGAGCCGATTAGACTCAATCCGAAGATTAATACCAGATGTTTTACTGTCGATTCAATGCGATTTTTACAGTTAGGCAAAGTGATATTTAATTCTAAATAACTTATAATTTACTATACATAGAATATTTTGTTATGATACATAATTTATCCTGGTAGTCAGTAATTTCGTTTCAAAAATGCAGCTTTATAAAGATATTTACTTAAAACGTTTTTGGGTTGATTATTTACAGATTTTTTTTTATTCATATTTGTTTCGGGGTATTTACGGGGGTCGATTCAAAATCGATTAGTATGACAAGTCCCTTGATATCCAGTTGTACACTTAATGAGACAACGTTGTTTTTTATTTGTCTGATTTTGATATAAACATCAAATCATTAACATAAAAGTCACATGAGATTCTCCACAATTACACTTTCAAACACCACATAGAGATCCCACCTCGTTCCCTAGACTAAAAAACAGACTTACTTTACTTATAAATAGGTTTAATAGCATCACAAGACTAGCTGTAATGGCGTCGATACGTTGTGCTTGAGCCGATAACACCCAGCCAGATAGCCAGCGCTGAGATTAAATGCTACCAATAAGTCTGATGGTGAAAAAAAGAGAGTAAACTGCAGATGTTATTTCGTATAGATTGGATTTGATAAGGATTGTGTATACTATGTTTTATGTCAGACTAGCTTCTGCCAGCGGCTTCGCCCGCGTGAATGAAGAAAATAATCCCAAGAGAACATATTCCCGTATATATTCTTTGTGCTATTCCAGACTATAATCTATATCTGTGCCAAACTTCATCCAGATGCGTCTAGCCGTTTGAGCGTGAAAAAGTGACAAACATTATGTGAAAAGAACATAGTGTACATATTGTGATAAGAAATGTCTAAGTCATATGCAGGGGAATTCTGACACTAAAAAACTCTTATTCTTCTGATTATTATTAGATCATAATAATCAGCTAATCTAAATAGAGCAGAGTGGAGAAAAAGTTTATTTAAAAGATTTTTTTTATATTTAACCTTAACAATCTTACCAAAAGATCTGGTTAGATTGTTTCATTCGACATATGGCCATACAATTTGGATAACTGGCTACCATGCCTAGACTAGTTGTAATTTCAATATTCGAAGTTATTTCGCTTCAAAATAAACTCGTTTACATTTAACAAGCAATAAATAGCAAACATTGCCTAATACTGACAGCTACTGGTTTAATACGAGTATTGAATAACGTAAACTAGTTCCCACTCTATAAAACGGTAGTTGGTGCCTTTAAACGCATTGACGCCAAGGCGCCTGCATGCATTTCAAACTCCGAATAAAACGGACAATTTCTCCCTTTAACGGTTGTAACTTACATAATCAAGTGTCGATTGTGGAATAAATACCTTATATGGAGCAGAAAGTTTCCAACACTTACCATCACTATTTCGAGATAAATACGTGTCAAATATTTTTAGGTTATCTAACTAACGGACTAAATAGATATTTTTTATCATGCCTATTCACGTGAATTCTATATACGAGACAAAATTTAAAAAATCTCATACCTTTTGGTTAGTTCCCTATTTCGGCTCTAGACAAAAGAGATTCTATCTGGGAAAATGGTTATCAAGAGTCCAAAGTGTTTTGAACGTGTCATCTCAGTAACGCATGGTAATTCCAAATTAGTCTTTTTGACAATTGTAATTGCTGTTAGACATACACTTTATCTATTTATTTTAATTTACCTAGGTACATGAGATATAATCCTGTAAGGTGAACGGTTGATTTCCTGAAGGTCTTAGGCGTACAAGGTGTAGAAACACCAACGAATACCTGAATGACTTAACCAGCCACCTCAAAACGGAGCGTGAGATACAGCATAACTTGAAAAAGCGAAACAAAGCTTCCCGTTTATTTAAAATAGCTGAGGAGCATAATAAATTATCGGGAATCGGATGCGGACTTGAGTATTAAAACATTCATGAGTTATAACGCTTAAGTAGTGGAATGTCGCACGATTGTTGGCGAGGAGCGTGTTATCGTTGCGCCGGCGCACGACAGCTGAGGAAAGGGGGTTGGTGGTTGGCGGGTATGACGCGCGGTTGGAACGCTGCTGCGACAGTAAGTTTTGGGTATACATTTATGAAATCACTCATGGAATTAAAAAAAATACTTCTTTAATGCTGGTACCAGTTTGACGATATTATTATATGTATACGAAAAGATTAGCACTCAGCAGATAGAGTTGCAGGTTTTAAGTACAGTTAGATTACTAGAATGCACGTACCACGCTCAGTAGGTACCAACTCCTTTAGAAATTCTCCTAGGACGTCCGTCAGGTGATAAAAACGACCATAATTCTTCTGAAAGTAAGGACGAATTGGTTACATCAGCGACACAATTGTATTTTTGTTATTTTATGATTTTGCCATTTAAACTTACAGAATGATTAACTAAGATACTTTTCCCAACGCCGACGAGTAAGCCATTAGCTCGCTGAAGAAACGTACAAAAGATATAAGAGCCCGTGTCAATTCTTCTTTTTCGTGTGAGGATGTGGCCACCTCTGGTGTCAGAGTAAATTAATCCGCCTCTGGGAACCCCACAGTCCTCTGACTTGGCTATTTCAGACTTACATTAACTATATAAGTCCAGGTTTCCTCACGATGTTTTCCTTCATCGTTGCCTGTGATGTCTAGGATAAACTTAGAAACTACATATGAATTTGAAGAAGTCACATTGGTACTTGCCCGGATTTGAAACCACGACCTTAGGTATGAGAGGCGAGGTCTTAGTTAGTACCAGTAACCAGCCAGAGACACGTACAGTAATAGTTAATCGCTGGCTGTTCACACTGCCGGCGATTACTCGATCACCACAAGTTTGTCGCAGCGACAAAAGCTATCAAAATTATACTCGCTCAGCGATACTCGCTTGCTCATTTGGGGGTCAGAACTCACGCCGAGAAACCAACCAGCAGTAACTTCTATCTAAAGTGCGGCCGCCCCGAGCGAGTGGTGCGAGTAATCTCCCGTCGCACAAGAACACTCGCTTATAGCTGAGCGACAAAACTACCAGAATTACACACTCGCTTCTCGCTGCTCGCCACTCGTTTATAGTTTCTAGATTTACTCGCTACTCGCTGATCGTCGGCGGTGTGACAAATGCCTTAAATCCCGGACTGTACATCAATATTGCTCACAATTATAATTTAGTAACAACGATGTTGTTAACCGCTCGTCCTACGCAATGTCAGGACATCATAATAATATCGATCAAACACCGACATTTTCCATGATCACGTTTATACGGCGTGAAGGGCTCGTGAAATAATAACACCTACATGGTCAGATCTTCAAGGTAAAGCAACGTTTGTCGAGGTTGAAAGGATGACCAGTGACCATATATTGCATATTGAGGCCTCTCCGTACCTCGAAAAGCAGATTAAACCGTTGGTCTCAACAGTAGTTCTTATATCTTTGACAATCCAACCAATCTTACCAATGGGCATAATCTATACATCTATACATATAAATAAAATTAGAGTGTCTGTTTGTAATATTGAGATAACCGTTTTTTACTACATGTATGTATATGAATATATATACGGTACATACACCAAAATAACATTTTTTACAATTTTTGTCTGTCTGTCTGTTTGTGCCGGCTAATCTCTGAAATGGCTGGACCGATTTTGACGGGACTTTTATTGGCAGGTAGCTGATGTAATAAGGAGTAACTTGGGCTACGTTTATTTTAGAAAAAATCTTTTATTTTAGATAAATTTATAAATGTCAACAATATGTAAAGATAGTGAATGATTGGAACACAATATAATATTTATTTCTCCAAAAAAATTACAAATTGAATATTATAATTAAATGATTAAAGCTATTAAATATATGCACAAGAATAAAGATGAACAACTATGCCTGAGCTAGATCGAGCCTGTATTTCAGGACACAATTCACTTTCCAGATATTATGAACAATACAACAGTGGTAACGTTTACATAATAAATATACCATTTTAAAGCAAAATAACATTTTACAACAAACAGAGTCAGTGTTAAGTGAGTGTTGTGTGTGGTGTGCTTGTGTTGAGTGTGTTTGAGTAAGAATTGTGGGCTAGTGTTAGGTGTGTTAAAGAGTTTAACTTTATCTTAATATTTTAAGAAGTTCTTCTGTAGTTTCGTAATCACAATTAAATCAATAGTTCAAGTTCAATAATTTGATTTTGCATTCACCAAGTATACGAGTAGTATAACCAAGTGACAGAATTATGAAGATCAGACTAGCAATCGCACCATGTAAATACTAGTATTTAGTTGTAGCCACTTAGACTGCAAGGTTACCATGTTGGGAAATAACTAGACAGATGGGTAACAAGTACCAATGCGTTAAAAACGCTTCGCATGCAACCATCCTACAAGTAACGTTGACAGAGCGTCGTTCAAATATTGAATTGGAATTACGATGGAAGCACAGGGGGCGTTCTAAAACTGTTCGACAAGGCCAGGTTCACAATGATTGATTAATCAAATTAAGGACGATGATAAATGGACCTTTGGTAAAAATACAGGCCCTCTTGATGGCGATTTTAAAAACGTTTGCTAGTAAAAATATTGAGTGGCTCAAAGTTTTTGGTGAAATGAACAATGTAGTGCCTTCTTCGGTCACTCTCAGAAAAGACATATTAAATGCATATTGTAATCTTTTGTCAAGCATTGCCACGATGCAGTAAAGCGCTTATTTGTCAAATGTGTCTTTCAGGTCACCTTCTAAAAAATGTTCACCATTACTATCATCAGCTTACACTGCTGAACCATAGGACTCTACCATTGCACACCCTCTACCTCGATTCTCGGCAACTCTCTACCTAAAATAAATCTAAGCTTCCCTGAATCAGCAAAGACTCTTACACCGTTTCTTTTATAACTTGCAACAAACGCTTCACCCCATATTTCCATAATATTTAAATGCCGTCCTCTGCACTCACCTTAACACTGTCGTGATGGGACCTTCTTATGGTTCACGACGTCTTATTAAGTCTATATTGTTATTATATTGAAAAAATTCATAATATTAGTAGTATCGTCAACGGTGTCTGTATGAGTGTTCCGCTTGATTGGCTCCATTTCACGATTCCCTTGTTTCTTGAATTATTTATGGTATACCATAGTGCTTGGTTTATGGTGTACTGTTTTGTGGTTCCGTACTTAAATTCTAACTGTGATACTGATGTTCATAGACGTGCTGTCACTAATAAAAATATCTTCTCTGTTTTTGGCGTTATGTTATTTTGTCTATTATAGAAAATAATATATTTGCTTCATCCCATAATGCGTATTATTAAAACTGTATGGAGACACTGCAAAACTGTGCCAATAGCCATATAGGGTTTGCCAGTCTGGCAAAGTTTCCGTTTATATTTCGATCAGGAATATTCGGTATATTCCAGATTGATCTGTAATCAGGGCATAGCGCTTCTGTGGGATAAAGAAGGCTAGATAGATGGACAGATTAAATTCTATGCTACTAAACGAGCAATATTTGTATGTATCCTTTACTATTAAACGAGCAATATTTGTATATATCCTATACTTTTAAACAAGCAATGTTTGTATATATACATATATAACCACGTTCTCTTAAACAGCTCTAACGATTTCGATGAAATTTGAAATATAGGGTAGAAGGGAAATATAGATTTTTGGTAGTAAAATCTCATAATAATTGGGCAAATTTGTGTTCTTTTTTATGTTTTCTCTATTTTCATCCGAGCAGAGATCGCCCATGCACTAATATGAATTCGGCTACCGGATCGTTAACGTTGCTTCATCCCACATTCGCAAGAACAAACTTAACCTATTTTTCATTAGACATAATGATGACGACAAAATGATTTATAAACACCTCATCTAAGCACTATAAATTCCAATTAGTACCTACCTATTTTAATTACCATACCAGCTAACTAATTGAACTCACTTAGCACACAAAAAGGAAGTAAGTTATACTTAACAACCATACTCTCAACCATCATCCATTCACCACACCTAGGTTCACATCAAACAGATAACCCGACTATTACCATATATTAAGGTTGCCCTAGTCGACGACGGCACGAACTATTTTATGCGCGGGGTTAAAATGCATGCTATCTCATCCGACAACAAGTGCAAAAGAGATAGATGCTGTGATGAGCAGTAAGAAGTTGGTTCACGTACGAATTAGAACTTTTGCAAATTTGTAGCGAAATGGATGATGATTTAAGACGAAAACGACCGCGCGACATTTTATAAACAGACCTTTAGGAGTATGGATATCATGAAAAAACGAGTAAATGTATATTTTCAAATTACAATTATTTGTATTATTGAACTACGAATGCATGGTGGCTGTTTTGCAGTTTTCCTTCTTATGGTATTTATTCCCAAATTAGTGTTGAAATATGGAACTTTCGACGCTCATAACTTTCAATATAGTATATATTTATTTTTTGTTTCCATACAGGGCTAAATAATAATGAGACAAATTTATATATTTTTTTATTTTGAACTTGCACCGTCAAACAGTGGAGTAATCGCCAGACTACGTTGGTATGACAGAATGATCGACAAGTGCAACCTTAAGTAGGAAAATTAAAAACTAGTAGCTCCATAACGAATCGAAATGTCAACGTCGGTCGAGATGCTCTCGTTAAATCGATAAGTGTGTGTTAATAAAACGGATTTTATGCGAGTAGTGGCGCACAAATCGAGGAGATAGGGCTATCTGCTAGCGCATTAGTATTGCACTTTAACTTATTATTTTTTGCTGTGAGGCTTAGGCGCTTATGGGGATGTAGGATGGTGAGCTTGTTGGGTGTAATACAATATGTTGCCTGTCAAGTGTGAGGTTACAACGAGCCCAAGAGCTGATCTATAATTATCGTAATTTCTGACGAAATAAATCCACATCTTGATATTATTTTTTTACTTAGGGTGTCGACGATGAAGCACGCTTGCCTAGAAGAAACCTATTCACTCTTGACTTAAAGACTCCCAGGTGGTAGCTATCAGGAAATACAGACTCCGGCAGGGAATTCCACTCCTTTGTTTTACGCATAATAAAAGTATTCCCAAAACGTTGCAATGTTGACCGGTCCTATGCAAAGCGCATCGCCCTCGCAACCTTGACTATATGATAAAAAAACTAGGTACTTTAATTTCTTAAAAGACCTAAGTATTACGAATTGTACAATGGTTTATTACATCTAGATTATAGCGTTTCGCCAATTCTTTGTAACAAGGGCCATAAGCAGCAAAATATAAGGTTTAAAGATGACATTAATAAATTAGACGAGTAATGAAATTTAACCTCTTCGTTATTTTTCTCTCCTGGTAGTTTGTGAGTCTTTACATGCCATGTCATGGTCATGATTCCAGCTCCGCAACTACTTTCTCATGATTCAGATTGCCTGGTATTTTTAGTCTTTAACGCTCATGATTGCAGCTCTGCAAATACTTTCTTCATGTTCCTGGCCTCCTGGTACTTTGGGTGTAAATACTTATATATGTTCAACATCTATTTTGTATAAATAAACAATATACATATAAACCTCACCTTTCGGTTTGTTGATAAAAAAGAGACTTGGCCCAGTTTTTCCATTATACAATTTTAAAAGGGGCAATTCGGCCGTGGGCCCAGTTCCACACGCGGCCGAATGACCCCTGCCCGAAAATAATGGACATGTCTTGTTATTAGATGGACTTATGTTTAACTTTTCTCGACTATTTGAACGCCAGAAACGATGAAATCATAGATCTCTCTCTAGGTATCCCACTTAATTAATTCAAACTGTTTTTTACGAACTATGTTAGCTAAAGTACTAGGTTTGCTAGCTTTATTGTCTGTGTGTCACACATACAGGTGGCTGATTATCTTCTGATTTAACACTGGTACCATTTTCTATAATCCTCAAAAATCTTATCATAACTGCCTTGAACCTTAATCTAAAGATATAAGAACCATTTTTGGATCATTTCCAGTTTTTGAGATGGTACAACAACTTTGTTTTTATTATGGTACTCGTATTTTTCATACATAGTAATTACGCAATGGCATTTGTTATCGCAAATAGGTTTTTAAATAGCTATCATTATGTTTAATTAGCGAGACAATTTTTGTACACGATAATATTAATTTCAATTTTATTTTATTTCTTTTTAGACATATTTTTCTAGATACCACGCCAGTCCCCATTACAGTTTGAATTTCAATATATTTATTTAAACTAATTAGTTAATGTGTTTATATAAATAGTTAGTGATCGGTAATGTGAAATATAAAATAGATAAGGCAAGTAAAGTAATGATCGTGATTATAAATTTTGCCGCAGTTAGGAAAGATAACTTCGTTCAATATTAGTTCGTTTATTAGTGAACAGAACTTAAATTAAATAACATTTTTTTTATTAAGTAACATTAAATGCGACGAAATATTTTGTTATGTTACTAACGTGGTAGTGGTACCGGCCGCGACTTACAAGTTGTAGGTCGTGGGTTCGAGCCCAGGCAGGCGCTTTACTTTGTGTAAATTATTTCATCACCCCTGCTCTCAAAACGGTGAAAGAAAACATCGTGAGGATACCGGCATATCCTAGAACCAAAAATTCGAAGACATGTGACATGCACCAACCCACACTGGACCCGCGTGGTGGATTATGGCCCATTCCTTCTCACAGAGAGGAGGCCTGTGTCCCAGCAGTGGGATCATTAATAGGCTGATGATGTGATGATGTTACAAACGATTCACTTACTATCAGAATTACCAACCAATTAGTTTTATTTTCTTCAAGATTACCTCTCTTCTTCTTCTTTTGTGTTTAACCCTTCTCAGTTTAGCTGGCATCGGGTCTCCTTATTTGTCTGTACCAGAAAACTCTATTCTGGGTTTCCTGAGCACTCCGATTTTCTCTTAAGACATTTTTCTGCATCCTCGACAACCTGGTGGTGGGCAGTCTTCCTATTCATCGGTCAGTCGAGAGTATTTAGGGTATTTTTGATAACCCTAAATATGAAAAAAACTTATTAATTTATTAATACTATGGCCACTATGTATAACCCCTCTTTTACAAAGTCAACATCTATATTGAAATCGGAAATGATGAACCCCTTTAAAGTTCACAAAACAAAATAATTACAGCTTAGTGCCGCGATTCGTATAAAATACCAAAAAAATAAAACAGTTCCCAGCTCATCGTCACTCTATATCTTTCTGTAATAAGCAAATAATTGCAGTTACCAACTGAATGTCTTCGATGACATTTATTAAAAACCCATCATATATTATTTGATGGTGTGAAAAGCAAAAAGTGCCGGAAAGAGGTCACTAACGGGTGACACTTCCTATACGATGACACCTGGTCGATTAGGGGTCCGTGGGTACTAATTTAAAGAAACCATTGCCTTCATAAATCCCGTTCTCGAGGTTTTTAAGGTTTTTTTTACCATGTGCACGCTTTTATCTCAATAACGCCCGAAAACCTAGACTAGAGTCAAGAGCAAAAACATCTCAAATAAAAATAAATAAATGTCGAAAGATGAGGTGTACCATGCTACGAGAAAGTCCAGAAGATATCTATTTACTCCTGTTTTGAAGGCTTATGACGAGTCCGTGATCAATCTTGCATCATTTTGTAATCCTGCAAAGCAAGAACTAAATTAAAATACAGCAAAATGATTTTATCTTTATTTTTTTGCGTGGTGAAATGCTCATGCATACTTCGCTACCACGGAGAGATAGTGCAGATAGGTCGGACTCTAGCACATTATAACTCTACAGTGTGCTCCTGTGCCGCTTACGGCGGGAACACGGGCACACGGTAACATAATGACATGATTTTAAATGTGCTAGCGTGTTTTCTACGCACTGATTTTTGATTTTTTTGCGTGGTGAAATGCTCATGCATACTGCGCTACCACGGAGAGATAGTGCAGATAGGTGGGACTCTAACCCATTAAAACTCTACAGTGTGCTCCTCTGCCGCTTATGGCGGGAACACGGGCACACGGTAACATAATGACATGATTTTAAATGTGCTAGCGTGTTTTCTGCTATAATAAACGATTTTAATATCTGTGAATTTTGTGGCTCGTAAAAACAAGTATTATTACCGTTGACATGATCACCCTTGACTAAATCTTATATAAAAAAGTTGTCAAAGTCGTTATATCGTCACGGGAAAGATCACACGAAAACTATCATGATTCGTTTACAGTGAACAATTGAAACGTTATAATATTCTACTTTGTTTTGTAAAATACTATCGAAAAATTACGAAGGTATGGACGTCAGAATATTATATTATATCATGAGCGAAGTTTGTGCACAAAAATGGATATAAAAAAGCTCTTGTGGTATCTAGGAGAGTAACTGGTATGCATAATTCTGCTACATTATTGTTTGAAAGGTTCCGGCAATTGCAAGAAAATTTATTCTATATATTTTTAACCCCCGAAGGAAAAAGAGGGATGTTGTAAGTTTGACGTGTGTCTGTCGGTGGCATCATAGCTCCTAAACGGATGAACCGATTTTGATTAAGTTTTTGTTTGAAAGGTGATTTTGTCGAGAGTGTTCTTAGCTATGTTAGAATAAAATCGGTTCAGCCTTTCAAAAGTTGTAGGCGTTTTACTGTTTGAATCGGGGTGTTTTCGCAAGATATCGTGTCATAATTACGTGTTCAATAGATTCGATTCCGATCGAAGCGTATCTACTATGTACTAGATAAATTATGCAGCATGAAATGAAAATGTGTAGGTGGTTTTTTTAATTTTGAAATTTTACTTGTTTTCTAATTATTTATTGTATTTTAGAGTTTTTTGTTTTACGTGCACGTTTTTTTCTATGAGTATCGTTTAATTACATATATGTAATTTTCCAACAAGAATGATGTAACCAAATACGAGTAATTAAATTTTACTGATGGATAAGAGTGTCCGTGGAGTTTCGTGCACGTCCTTCTCCAGACCTGACGTTAGCGAATGAGCAACAAGCTTCTTCTTTCGTTCGACAATTCAAATTACCTTTTAAAAGGTCTAGTTCAAATAAATGATTTGATTTGATTCCACTAAGGGACCTACCTGATGGCGCGATGCTATTTAAATTGCGTCAATAAGCTATAATAGGGATGTTTCCTGGGTAGAAAAAATGATAATTCTATTTAGTCCGTCAGTGAGATTATCAAATAATATTGGACACGTATTTTTTGCTTTACCAAATCAATAAAAAATTGCAAAGTTAAAGCGCTTCAAAGTTCAGGTGTGGAGGCCTGTGAAGTCACTAAGGCAGTATAAAGTGTACTAGCGGCGTGACGTCACACGATATTTCAACGCATTATATCGTCGTCACTTTATGTTTACGTGTCAAAAGGATAAATACGTGTCTAATATTTTTTATTAATCTACGTGACGGACTAAAAATAAATTTTCAGTAAACTATTATCAATTTTACGCGCAAATCGGGTGAATTGCATCTTAATGCGTTCATGTGAACGTAGTTGCAATTTTGCCTAATAATCGCTTGACGGTGTGATATAAGTTGAATCGCATCGAGCCGTCAGGAAGGTTGTTAAAGCTCCAAATACTCTGAAAAGGCACGGCACGGGAGACGCTGATTATTTATTTATGTATTTAAAATAAGCTCGCGCTTGACCACTATCGCACCTGATGGTAAGCTATGATGTGGTCGACGGGGAAGCACGCTTGCCTACATGTAACCTATTCACTCTTGACTTAAAAACCCCTAAATTATAACCATCGGGAAACACAGACTCCGGTAGGGAATTCCACTCCTGTAGTGCATAATTAAAGTTTTCTTAAAACGTTTAATGCGTATGGGTAGGATGTCCACTTTGTGAAGATGGCGCATTGCCGTACGTCTGGTAGTCCGATGATGAAACAGGCTGGGCGGATTCAGATCATGCGATTCCATCGCACACTCCCCGAAATGTAAACCTATAAAAAACCGACAATCTGGCAACACGGCGACGATGTTCAAGGCTCTGGAGCTTCGACTTAACCAGTGCCTCTTCGCCGATGAGCCTCTTGGCCTGCTTTTCGATCGACTCTGATGCATCAAGTTGGTATTTGGCCGATCAGTCTCAGAGGTGAGAACAGTACTCCATGCATGATCGAACTTGCGCTTAATACAAGCTGAGTGGCTGTTTTATAAAGAAGAAGTACCATGACACTTCCATCTTCTCCTGAATAATTTACCGCTAAAATCACAGACAAGTCCCCATGAATGAATGAAGAATAAATCGTTTCACGAATCACCGGATATGGCCGTGAGTTCCCATGACAATGGTATCAGAGGAGCATTGGGAGCCGCGAGTCGTGCCAGATGTGCTGACGCGGCGTATCACAGCCCACGCAATGTGGAACTAAAGGTTTGTGAGGATCTTAAATGAAAATATTTAGATGAGGTGAATGTATTTAAGATTTAATGTTGATTACATGCTCATCATATTATACATCAGCAGCTAGTTTAATTTACTGTAATTGAGCATTTGAAAAATGATCAAAATAAAACTATATTCTTCGCGTCATGAATATTTGTTACGAGCTGGGTTTCTGGAATAAATTATTTAAACTACCGACTTCAGTTAATCACACTTTATTACAAAAACACTTTTTAAACAATTCTATTACTTCGCACTATTTTCTTTTCCAATCGCACTGTATCGCTTGTCAATCGAAACTGACTCAGGAAGAACCCGACCGCTTTTTATATAGCACGGAAGATGTTTCTAGAACGTTCCAAACGGTTCTAGATAATTCGAGAATCTTCTAGAACAATCAACATTCGAATTCACTCTTCCCGAAGCGACTAGAAACTTCGATAAGACTAGTTCCGCTATTCAATACTAGATGGCGCCACTAGTAACTACTTAGTTCCTCCTCTCGTCACTAGATGACGTTGCCTTCTCTTGTAAAAATATTGTCCGACTTACAAAACTACATACACAACAGAAGTAAACTTAGTAAGGAGAGTTTCTGTATTATTTCTGATTTTATCAAATATTATGAATATTCCTTAGGTCTGGCCACAAAGCTTACTTCATCATCATCATTTCAGCCGAAAGAAGTCCACTGCTGGACATAGGCCTCCACCAAATGTCGCCACACTGATCGGTCATGTGCGTTTCGCATTCACCGAACGTCATCCATTCTTAAAATTTATTTAATTAATCCAAAGTAGCTAGTAAAATAAACATAGTTGAAAATTATCTTTCATAGATGTAAATTCTGAAGTGTCGGTCCACGTCCGACTGAATACAAATATACAAAATTGCATTTGTTCAATTATAAGTCTAGGAAGGAAAAAGTAGGAACAAACATTCAAACATTTTTAAATAAACATTTAAAAAATTAGGAATAAACATTAGTAAAAAGTAGGAATAAACATTAGTAAAAAGTAGGAATAAACATTTAAAAAATCAACCTAAATATTTCAACGGAATATCCACACTAAACCAACGTCTCGCGTATTCCGTGAGTTCGGATAGAGATCTATGTGAGCCCGTTTGCTCAGACTCGTCCCGCAAACATTTTATTACAATTCACATTAGCTATTATGTGAGAGACTACTTAACCATTTATGTACGCCTGGTGTTTATACATTTATGTGTGGATCGATATCCTAGGTTAAACAACAATTGCCGAGGTCTGTCCGTGGATGGGTGACCATCCGTTACATACTGATATTGGTTCCGGCTGCCATTTGCTAATCTTTAACGATTGACCGTTTTGGGAATACTTTTATTATGCGTACAGCAAAGGAGTGGAATTCCCTGTCAGAGTCTGTATTTCCTGATAGCTACAACCTGGGAGTCTTTAAGTCAAGAGTGAATGGGTTTGTTCTAGACAAGCGTGCTTCATCGTCGACCACATCATCGCTTACCATCAGGTGATATAGTGGTCAAGCGCAAGCCTATTAATTATTATAAAAAAGTTGATTGAAATAATCAAAAAACTCGACTGCTTAAGAAGCGAACGTAAATGACAAGAAAATCATGCTGTGCAGCCGGAGGATACATATTCGCGAGCTGGCTGACCAAACCAGATGTATATGGCGCCCAAAAACCAGTATTTTTCTATTTTCCAATTTTAATGTAGCCAGTGACTCGCAAGGTTAAGACGAATCGTTTGAAGTAAGAATCACCAAAAACGGCCAACGCGTTTGGTCTCTAGAACGCCACATACGAACAAACATACATACATATACTGATAAACACATTACCCTCCTTCAGCAGTCGGATAAAAAAAATGTTGTTACGAACTCAAAGCTCCAGAGCCTTGAACACCGACGAAGAGTTGCCAGCCTGTCGGTTTTCTATCGGTTACATTTCGGGGAGTGTGCGATGGAACTGCACAATTTGATTCCGCCTAGCCCTTTCCACCATCGGACTACAAGACGTACGGCAATGCGCCATCATTACGTGGTTGATATCCCACCCATACGCACAAAGGGTTTTGAAAATACTTTCATTGTGCGTACAGCTAAGGCGTGGAATTCCCTGCCGGCGTCTTTGTTTCCTGATAGCTACAACCTAGGGGTCTTCAAGTCAAGAGTGAATAGGTTACTTCTAGGCAAGCGTGCTTCAACTTCGACCACATCATCACTTAACATCAGGCGAGATAGTGGTCAAACGCGAGCCTATAACAAAAAAAAAAAGTCTGAAGTCGGAATATCTAACACTAGTCTTACCAAGAGATATCGTGTTGCCCAGTTACTGGGTGGCGGAGATCAGATCAATTTCTGATATTCAGCGGCATCCCATTCGACTAGAAGCCGACCCCAACATTTATTTAGATCGGAAAAGAATTTTCAAAATCGGTCCACAATTGACGGAGATATCGGTGAACAGACACAAAAAACAAATAAAAAGTCGAACATAGAACTTCCTCCTTTTTCGAAAGTCATTTAAAAAGGCTAGGCAGATTGGATTGTGTCTTTTGTGTGTGCTAAGAAACTATGTATCTATCTACTTGTCCAATATTTTTTGGAATTCAACTGACGGACTATTAAAATATTTTTAGTCACTATCCCTATTGTTGGCATCACAAATTAATTAATTTATTTGGTCAACCAACAATGGTATATACTGATACATTTAAATTTCAAGTTTTTTTTATGTCTAAGGTTAGTATCACGATTTCTTAAAGGTTAGCACCGCATGCGCCATAAAATAATAGAGTTACAAATCAAATTAAAACGTAAAGAAAAATTTATGTCAACTCGAAAACGAAATCAAAATAAAAAAAAGCATCAAAAGCAAACCACAATCAAAATTAAAATCCAAATCAAAATCAAATTTAAAAAAAAATAGAAATATAAATCAATAAAATTAAAATTACAGTTAAAATAGAAAGCCAAATTAAAATCAAAAAATATAAATCAATAAAATTAAAATTACAATTAAACCAGAAAAATAAAGTAAATTAAAATACATATAGAGTTTATTATTTGATCATTTGTTAGACAAAAAATTTATTAAAAAAACGCGTTTTACCGAAATTTGAAACCATTGGTTAGCATATATTCTAACCTTGGTTATTGGTTGAGTTAACTACCGATTAAAAAACGGGGCCTTCTAGTCAGTGTACTTATTATTTGTATATATATGTCGGAGTGCAATCATGAATGGACCATATGCTCTGCAAGGTTAATAAACTCGTGGTTAATAAGAATAACGAGTACATTGCTATTTTATTACGTATCTTAATGTTCTGCAGTTATATAAGTGTTCGTAAGCTTATTGTACCTAGATTTAAGATTAGGTAAGTGAAGTAATAGCGTGGCTTTGCAAAGGTGTTATGTTAGTATTGCACACAATAATAATGATTGAACATATTGTTTTAACGAGAATAGACTTAAAAATGAATTTTATGGTTTTTCCATTAAACAAGTGGCAATCCAAAACCAATATATTGTTTTTCATCAATCTCCAAACTGTACTTTTTTTTAATTTTATAGTTTTTCTATAAATTGTTTATAAAAGATTGCAAGACAGTAAGTTAAATATTTTTTTTTGTTTGTTAATTTATAAATTCAAATGGTGTATGGCTTGTTATTTTTGTTAATTAATAAATTCAAATGGTGTATGGCACTATGTGCATACCATGGCTATGTCTCATCAGTTTTCCGCTACGGAATTATAATATGGGGTAATTCTGTCGACCTTAATAGAGTGTTTCGAGCTCAGGTAAAATGTGGAGCGCACCCATTGGACATTTGAGTTCCACTAGTTAAAAAACTTAAAATACTGCAACTTCCGGCACTATACATTTTCGAAATTTGTATCTTTGTACACCAAAACAGAAATTAATTTGATTTGCATAGCGATGTTGTATCCAGACCCAGCCGCGAATGGCATATGCTTGATGTTCCTAGGCGTAGAATTAATTTTCTAATGGTGTATATTGCATGTCCATCACTGTTTATATCAAATTACCTATGACTTCCAAACTCTCAACCTCAGAACATTTGAATGTAAATCATTTAACTTTCTTTTAAGCAAATGTTATTACTACACTGTTTTTTTTTATGAATGAAAAATGTACCTTAATATTTGACATTATTGCCTATAAATCATATTTATCTCTTTGACTTCATTGAATTCTGACTTACATAATTAATCTCTTTTACAACTAGTGTTAAATTTATTTAAATTATTTATAATTCTAATGATTAATAACTTAATTTTTATGTAATGATGACCCATAATTTTACAAACCATATTTGTACGCTGGAAACGGCAGAATATTATGATCGTAATACATAATTCATATAACAGCTTTGTACAATATTCTGAATAATAAATGAATAATAATAAATATACTTTTATATCACGGTTCATGAAATACAGCCTGGTGACAGACAGACAGACGGACAGTGGATTCTTAGTAGTAGGGTCCAATTTTTACCCTTTGTATACGGAACCCTAATGATAATTAAGAAATTTAGATAATTTAGAAATTCGGTCCACTTGAAGAAAACAGATACTCATAAAGGTACTTACTTACTTACTTACTTATTTATTTATGTACACTCATAACACTTAAAAGAGAAAAGAAGGATTACAGATAAATGAGCACAAAGGTACTGCTTATTTCAATAGAAATTTCTTCCAGCAGACCTGCAACAGGAAAGTTGGATGATAGACGAAGACACAGTGTGTAGAAAGAAATAAGGAAACTTAAAATAGACTATTATTACTTAACTAATTATGTACTGTGACAGTCGTGCTGGGATTATTAGTATGCCTCTTAACAGCCATTGTGTAGAAATCATCTTATATTACAAAAATCAAAACAAAATCAATAAAACTCTCGAATTATTCTATATCTCAGTAAAATATACCATCTGTGACCACAATCAAATAACAAAAAACAAAGGCTTAGGTACTTTATTACAATCTCCTAACACATTGACACAACTATTATTCTTGACAATCAACTTATTTTTCTAAATCAGAGATAGGCCTACGCCTAGTTTAACAAGACCCCCAGCATCCCACCTAATTGTACTAAAGCACTACGTTTTAGTATAGCATGGGAGGTCAAGGTATTTTGGTTCACGTATATTTTTTGATATCCCAAATCATAGTTTTAAATTGCTTGCTATTAAGTGTGATACTGATAAGAGATAAAGTTTAATGGATCGTGGTCTATCACCTCGTGTGAACTTTGTGGCTTATGTTTATTTTTTTGTGACATAAAATTTTGAGAAATATTATGTGTGTGTCATACACATGAAAGTTAGACTTTTGGCGTACAGCAGTCTTATTACGTAATGAATTCGGCAAGGCAAAGGGCAAAGAATATGAACAAACGACCAATCACACAGACGGAAATCCATATAGCGTCTTTCATCTCGCCATGTGATTGGTTGATTGTTCATACTCTTTGCCCTTTGCCTTACCGAATTTATTACGCAATAAGGCTGCAGGTTTTATACGACAAATTATGTTAGCAGATCTGTGTATCAATAAACACAACCATGGACGGTAAAAAAGAGATTGCGATCACTAATTTTGCTGAGCAGACTAGAGCGTTCGTATTTTGCTATAGGAACAAGACAAGAAGTCGCAGTGATATCCAATACTGAAGGCTATCAATGTGGTTTAAATTCTCGAGCCGTAAATGCAATCGCAAATGCTCACACAACAATTATATTTGACACAGTTTTTTTCCCTGATGGTAAGCGATGGTCCATGATGGGTCAAGCAAGAGGACAGCAGCCGAATTGTGTAACTGAATTCGGCAAGACAAAGGGACCCCATGAAAGAGTGTGACGAATACTCTTTAAATAATTAGGTATTGCCAAAAAATATTGGACGCTTTCATTGGTGAAGATACTCTTTTCGAAAGAGTCCATTAATTTTTGGCAATACCTAATAATGTAAAGAGTATCTGTCATACTCTTTCATTGGGTCAAACCTTTTGCCTTGCCGGATTCACTAGAGCAATTAGGGTGCTGGCTTTTTCAGGGCTACTGTATACCTTTTTTACCAACCGTTTCTAGAAGAGGTGGTTGGTAAAATATCCCTACCAGGACATGTATAATGTGATTTTTTATTTCGTAGACTAATCTGACAGCTGCCAATGATCTTATTTTTTTTTAATGTTGCAAGCATGAAGCATAGTGTTGTAGGTAAAGCTCAATCAAAAGTGATTCATCGAATCGATGAGACATGATTCCTCAATTTAATTTTAATAATTGGTGTAAGTAAATGTTTTATGTAAAGTAATCGTAACATATTTAAATATAACAGTATTCATACACATAGTATGTACACTTTTATTGTGTTATTATTAATATAATAAATGCGATCGATAAAATGAAGTCTAACATAAATTAGTGAAAACTAAATACGGCCGGTAGTTTCTTAACAAATGTAATTCTTTTGCTGTGAAATAGTTTCATTTTCGATCTACTTCGATTTTCGATCAATTTTCGATCACACGGGATATTCAGGATACGACACTATTTTTATGTAACGATAAAGTGACAACCCCTTAAACGTCAGTTTGGTCTACGAAATTAAAAATCACACTATAGAATATTTAAAAATATAAAAGGCACAAGAAGTAGCATAGGTGTGCATCTATTCTACAATCTTAACAAACTAGCTCATCAAAACAATTCTAGATACTACATCCTTAAGAATGACGTAACCCCGTGATATTTATCACACAAATGTCTCCCACAGTGGATGCGCATTGGTGGAATACCTCGTAATGTGCGCACGATCTGATCGCGACCAAGTTTAGAGTAATCAAACTCTTGGAGACGTATTCTGATTGATCTGAGGTATTTGCGTTGATTTGTTGAAACGAAAGGGCTCAATTTGCAAGGGATTTGTATACCTTTGTATGTCGGAAACGAATTGAACCTACGAGTAATAAATAGATTAGGTAGGCTATCATACATTTTCAATTTTATATATTTTAAGGTATTATATGAATTTTGGGTAGGTCGACCATGAATATCGCATATAAACATCGCAGGGAAATCATCTTAAACCATTTATGTTTTGTGATAACACGACATTTTCCTCAGTGCTTATTCCGTTTGCCAAATCCAAGTCACTTGAATCGTATCACTTGAACGCGTTTAACTGTTGATCCTGGCATTCAAAACTTGCAGTGCTTGGGAATAGTATTTGCTGAAAACTTGTCTCTTCTTTATTACGACTTTAAATCTTTCCTAATACTATTTCAACGTGATTTTGTGGACCATCAGCCATACTACGAGCTGGCTTCTATTGTGTTCTTCTTCTTTTCGTGTGAGGTGTGGCCAACTCTGGTGTCAGAGATAATTAAGCCGCCTCTGGGAACCACACAGGCCTCTGAATTGGCTCTTTCAGACTTAAATTCATTATAATTATAAGTCCGTGTTATAAATTAGGGAGTCATATAGAAGTTTTAAAAGGGTAAAATAATACTGCGTGACTCAAATAATTAATTATCGTCAGAATACCACCTAGTCTAGATAAGGCGCTTGCACAGTTCGCGTCAGCCTCACACCCACGCGACGAGATTCATTGTTGCCTTAATATTCGGTTACACTTTGGGAATAATGTTAAGTGTGTCATCGCGTTTGAGTTTCAAAGGGCGATATCTATGTATAGTTGGATTGTAGGCTGTATAATTAAGAAGTTTGTAATGAACAATTGTGAGTTCTTAAAGTAGAAGATTTTTTAATTATTAAAATATCTGATAGTCCTCCATAGCATAAGCATAATAGACCTTTATTGTTCCCACTGCTGGAGTACCTGCGTATTTATTTATTATATACTTTTTAAAAATATTGATCCCACTGTTGGTGGATATATATATTTTTATTTATTATAGGCTCGCGCTTGACCACCATCTCACCTATTGGTAAGCGATGATGTGGTCGACTGTGAGACACGCTTGCCTAGAAATAACTTATTCACTCTTGACTTAAATGACATGACTTCTATTTTACAGTTCTATGTCATGCCAAATTGATGAAAAAAACAAAATACTTTCCGTCACCGTTTTGAAAACAGTAATGATAAAATTGTCTTTTTCTCAAAAAAAATCTTTAATGCCGAAGGTCATGCCCGTCCTGAAAAGCTTTGACGCATTCACTGACGAGCTGCTTCCAGGCCACTGTGAGAAATATGTTACACAAATTAAAGAGCCCAGGTTAAACGAAATTTCTGCAGGATAGTTCACGTGTATGGAGCTGCTGAAAATAAAAAAAGAAGAAAATAAATTTAAAAAAATATAGAAATTATTGTATAAAAACGGTAGCAGAACTAACGCTTCCTGGATAAACCATGTAAAGCCAAAAATGATCCGAGTATCTCTTAAGTTATAACTTCATAGTATTATCTGTTTTCAGCCACCCAATGATTAAATTCAACCTAATCTTACATTTGCATCACCACAAATCAATAACACTATGTCTCACGAATCACAAACTATTAATGTTCCTAATTATAAGCCACCAAATTGTAGTGTCAGATACATTCCCACACCTCAATCTGCAGAAACAAATAGAAGCTAATAATATAATATCGTTTCATGTCTGTCCGTGGGTGTCGACCGAATGTTATGTGGTTCAGGGTTACAACAATAGTGTTACTGTTGTGACTCATTTGAATGCCTTCGTGGATTTTCGATAGCTCTGAAACTTGTCGATTATTATTGATAGGAAGTAACTTTCTCTTATATTTTCAGCTATATCAGCAATCTTTGTGTAGTTCTGCAATACTAAGACCTACAGAAAAATGTCGTGCCGCCTTTTGCTATCAATACTTAAGATATAATACTTCCCGTTCACAGAACACTTATAACTGTTACGACAAGGCATCAATTAGTTTTGTTTATCAGCAATTTGGTACCTGTATGCTGTAGCACTTACAAGATACTTAAAGACATCTAAGCTCATGTCAACCCGTGTTGGCATAATTCAAGCAAAAATAAACTCATGCAATGCAAATATGAACTCCTGTAAGTTAGAATCTTTAGTGGTGACAAACCAGCAAAGCGCTTATACATTTATAAACGAGTTCAAGGCAAAAAGTTCAATTGTTTTGAAACCCGCACTAAAATAATTTAGTATATACAAATACCAAAGAAGAGGCACAAAAAACAAAGTTTTCACTGTAGACACAGAATAGCTAACCCGGAAGAAAAATGACTTGCTAGTGCAGCTAGGTATACCAGACGTAAATAGGTATATCGTATCCTTACTCATCGAGCCTTACAGAATAAAAACCATATCAACCGTCTATCTACCTTTAAATCCAGATTTTTGCACCTAGCAAGAAGCACATAAAACACAGTAGAATTAATTCGTGATCTATGCGTTAGTATGAGTCATGCGCGCGCGCACTTTATCTCACGGTGTTCACGAAGACATGACATAATAATAGTAATGTAGCTTATCAAACATGATTGATTTTATGTTTATTTGTCCTTCTTTAAGGTTAATATGTATCGTCACGTTTTTTGAGTTTATTTGATCATGAAATAATGAGAACATATTAAATAACATAACATAATTCTTCTCTTCAAATTATCCTGTGAAATATAATGTGGGTATATTATATCGTTGATTTAAAAAAACTTTTTTACAAAAATTACAAACGAATTCCAAACAAAACACTAGAAAGTGAAAAATAAATTCAATTTCGGAAGTTGGTGTTCCTGTTTTCGTTTCTTCGTTTTTTGACACCGACTTCCGAAATTGAATGTGGTACATAATGGACCAGTTTTATAGGCAGGTACTTACGCGTATGGTGCCCAAAGTGAAGCCAGAAAAGATTAATCCAATAACATGAAACTTAAACAAAACCGGTGAAATTAGAGTATACCAGAGTGAACTGTTCAAACCTGTGCACCCCTTTAGAGCGTACCAGTGTGATGTTATGTTATGAAATGGTGTAAACAATAAACAGACATGCAATTGCATCTACCCCGAGTGATTTGCCTTCATTTACTGAGGTAGTTCTGATGTATTTCTCCGAAGTTTTTCATCAGATCTTGATGAAAATGGGACCACATGACAAGCACCAGATTTCAAATAAAAAAAGAATCATCAAAATCGGTTCACCCAATAAAAAGTTCTGAGGTAACAAACATTAAAAAAAAATACAGTCGAATTGATACTCCTACTTTTTGCGAAGTCGGTTAAAAATAAATATTAATTGCACTTTATTACACCTAAAGGCTGAGTGCTAGAAAATGGCATTCCTCTTAAGAGGAAATGTGGGCAGAGAACACCAACTGAATTTCTTATGTAAAAAGTTATAATTCGAGGTTTGGCTCTCGTCTATTTCCTCCTCCAATATTGGACCAATTTTAAAGATATTCCATAAACTGAAAAAGAAAACTGAGAGCAGTGGTGGCCCAGTGGTATCGGCCACAACTTACAAATTGTAGGTCGTGGGTTCGAGTCCTGGCAGGCGCTTTAATTTGTGTAAATTATTTCATCACCACTGCTCTCAAAACGGTGAAGGAAAACATCGTGAGGAAACCGGCATGTCCTAGAACCAAAAAATCGAAGACATGTGACATCCACTAACCCACACTAGGCCCGCGTGGTGGATTACGGCCTATTCCCTCTCACAGAGAGGAGGCCTGTGTCCCAGCAGTGGGAACATTAATAGGCTGATGATGTGATGATGATGTGAAAAAGAAAAATAATATACTATGCCCCTATGTTTTCTTTCTGATGATACATTATCTTTAGAAGCACTAGAAAATCAGCGCAAATACTCCACTGATCTGGCCTGTTGGTTAGCGTTTTTGAAAACAAACACGTACAGATAAATGGACCTGGGTTCCGGATAATCCAGATTCAGATATATCAATAGTTTCCATAGAGTAACAAAAAATTTTGCATCTAACCTCTCCGAAATTACTGTCATAAGTATTTGAATAACACGCGCGATCCTCCATTGACAGATCTTTCATTGATCGAAACAAAACCTTACGCATTAGCAAAAACAAAATTACACAACACCGCCTAATTAAACCACCTACAAAACAATAAAAAAGAAATCATCACAAGGCCGTGTTTGCAGAAACAATGCTAAATCAAAAGTTTACACCCACCTTTTCTCATTAGAACTAATGGTACAGCCTTGCATTTTCCATATCCGTACCTTTTGTACAGATTGGAAAGTAATTACCGCCTGCTAGACCCACACTTGACAAGTTTAACACCCACGGGGAATCAAAAGCTTAAGTTGAAGATGTTTTAAGTACCTTTTGAGTGCTCTTTATAATGTGGGGTTGGAAGGTTGTCGATAGTCCATTGTCGATATAAGAAGCGAATTTAAATAATTGCTTGAGTTTAGGATTTTGGTTAGAAGACAAAATATCCTTGTGTTCTTTGCAAGAAAGTTGTTTTAAATGTCAATTTCATCGTAAAAAGGCAGTTTTCTTAACAAACACTGAAGTCTAATTAAATTGGTGGGACATGTGGGTGTATTCCTATCTACTATCGGGATACCTCAACCTAAACCTAGCAACTAGCAGGTGTTTTATAATGTGTTAATGTTTCTAGCATAAACTTCGCTAAAAAAAGCATTTTAAATTAACACATTTATCGAAAATAAAAACCTTGTAAAGGTAGGGATTCGAAACAATTATCGCTAGCGAAAACGAATGTCGACAAAGAGAACCCGTTAACACCACAAAAATCATGCTCTTGCGTACTGACAAGCGCGTCCGACGAGCATTTTGTTATTGGATTAAACTATTACCACTTTAATTTAACATCAATACTACTCTTATCACGATAACATAAAGACTATTTCTCATTTTCGAAAATGCATGTAAGAGTTGGTTTTAAATATGTTCTAGGTACAATAGAAATAATTAATCTCGAGTTAAGAATGAAGGTCGTCTCTTTAGTAATCGTTTAATTGGTACAAATGCTGAATTGGACTTTTGATAGAGGAAGAGTGGGCGGTGTTGAGCAAGTGAAGTTTCAAGACAAAAAACGACTGGATATGGAGTTGTTGCATAATTTGAAGACATATTGAGAGTACGGACATCTTGAAACGTCGAGTGTTTTTTGCTGAAAATTTACAAAAAGTGAAAACATTTTTTTTAATTGTGGGGAAACCTTGAAGCGCGTGGAAGGCGCATTTAGGCGCATGCCTTGACTTTTGGAAAAACACTAAAACCAACACCATCAAGTCACGGGCCACATGCCACCTGGAAGGGGCCCGTGACTTGATGGTGTGGGCCCGTGACTTCTTAGGACCGAAATGGTTACATACTCTTCAATCCACCTGAGAAATTCACTCTGTAGGATCCAATATACGATGGTGTAGAAATAGAAAGACGAAACTTTTTTCCTGGCTGATTTCAGATTTTATAAGATGTTTTCAATGGTAAACTGTATCTTGCTTTTCTTCTACATCATAAAAACCTTCATAAAGATTGGCAAAGTCTAGCCATATAAGACAGCAAAACCACCTGCACAAAGAGGATAAAGCAGTGTCTTACGCCACAGGCAGCATATTGAACCCTGAGCTTAACGAAGGACTCTAGAGTTAAGTCCTGAGCGAAGCGAGGGAGGTAAGTATAGTCCCTATCCCTAGGGACTAGAAGTGATTTAAATTTGGAATGAATTGTTAGTAAATTCAATGTTAGTTCCAATCAGCAAAGAGATAAATCACAAACCATGCGGTCCAAAATAGGATTACATCGCTAAAATCGATTACGACGAATGTGTGTGGTGGTGAATGGCTAATGAGCGGCTGTAATTTATTTATTTATTAAACTTTATGCACAAGTACAAAGGCGGACTTAATGCCTTAGGCATTTTCTACCAGTCGACCTTAGGGTGGTGCAGAGATAAAAAAGTTTTAATAATATGTTTATGTAATTCTATTTGGACCGCACGGGGACATTGTATTGAACAAGTGACTATTTGGAAAACCGCACGCTAGCCAAATTAAAAAATAAATCTACAATTGTAACGGATGGTACTAATAATATGATGCACTTCCAAAATTGTTCAAATCTAATCATTAGCATAAGTTGCACTAACTTATTTTCTCATAAAAGGTGATAAAAACCACTCCACCTCGGGAGCAACACTATTTTAAGCTCAAGTGACGTACTTTGAATCCCTCGCTGCGCTCAGGATTCTCTACTCTAGAATCCTTCGTTCCGCTCTGGATTACAAAAACACTCTCGCCTTTAAAAACCTCCCTAGATAAACAATCCCTTTTTAACTCCCTAGATAAACAATCTACTATTTTGATCGGTACATTTATGGAAATTGTGGTAAAATTTATTTCAATACTCAAATCGCGCCATTTTTGTTTTTCTGCCTATTAAAATTAAATTAAATTAAAATTAATTTATTTCGGAACCAGTCCACATGCACACCATGTGAAATTAAAATATTAGATACATTAAAAAAAGTACAATTAGAAATACATTACAAAAGTCATCAATAAACACATTATAAATTACAATTTATTAATAACAAAAAATATTAAATAAATTTTTCCCTTTTTATCGTGGCCAGTTCGATCTTCGAACAAACCTCTTGATAATGCCATATGCCATATTTTACTTAAAATTTTCCACGAGTTTCCACACGAATTTGACCCTTCCCTTTACTTTACGTTGAGATTGCATGATATGTAATTGGAGATTTCGAGCAGGTGGTGTGAAAAGACAATTTCATCATAAAAAGATAGACAAGGCATCGTCTATTCTGTGTGATATATTAGCGGGTTTAAATGTCGGTCTTTTTTGAAAAGCGTTAATGCCGCTAATCTATTAAAATAAAATTAAAGAGCTTAGACTCTAGCCAAGTACCATTAGCGCCATAGGATTTGGAAAAAAGTAAAAAAAGGTATGGGATTGCCAAGCGCTGTCGAAATGTCACGTGACCTATCCGTTAATTTTGCTATTTCGATGATCGCCATCGCTGATAGAATGTCACATGTTTGAAGACTCTTAGCAAGAATCTTAAGAGAAACAATATGACAAACTGCAATAATAACTTCCTTCAAAGAAGTACCTGCCACAATATGCCATAGAATATCGCAAGAACAGTTATTAAAACAACGCAACATCACATAAGGGTTTAGTGGGTCGACTGCGGGTCGCGGGGTCACAGATTCGAATCTCGAGATGGGCGTAATGTGATGTTTATTATACTCAGCTACGGGTTAGGCTTTGACTAGGCTAGACGTTTGACCGATGAAGCTTTGAGCCGTGTGTTCCGGTCTTTATGGAAAGCCTGTTTGGATTGACAGGTTTTAGTATTTGGATATGCTGTGTTTTATTCAGTTTTTTTCTTTTGTTGCTTGCTTTTTAGCATAGATAGTAACTAGGCGAAGGTGGTGTGACGATCTGATTTTGTTTCGGGGCAAATTTGGCCAGAGATCACCCAAAACAGAGAGATTTGAACTATAATTTGCTCAATTAAAAAAATGTTTTTTAAAAAACAAGCTTTTTTCGTATTTTTCTCAGTAAACCCTTTCATTCGATACCCATATCATATCAGTGCACAAAAAATAACTAGTCCGCCATCTTGGGCCGTCCGCCATATTGGATTTAGAATAACGTCATTTATCTAAACATGCATTGTCATCCAAACTAAACGTGTAAGCAAATTTTCATCTTAATCGGTGGAGGATAACTGCTTTAAAATTCAGTTGCAAGGCTTGACCCGAACAAACTTACATACATAAATACATTGCAAGTTAAAAGCTTGTGAAAAGGGGAGGTCTTTGCCACAATTTTGGTTAACAAAAATAATACTAATTAGAGTTGTAAGTTATGAAGCCGAGCCTATGTAACTTATTTATCTTTTTAGAAGTGGAAATAACATGGGCTGTTTCTTTTAGTTGACTGGGTGTATGAAAAAACTTCATTCTGCTTAGTATCTTCATGATTATCTCTCCTTTCTGGTTGGTGTCGCAAGGGATATCGTCAAAAAGATAAGTTGAAGCAACATCATCTCTGCTAATAACAACTTATTGAAATTTATAATGATTCAGTCAGTATCTATCAATTTCTTTTGGTTTTAATTAGCCTTGAATGTCCCACAGCTGTACAAAGGCCTTGCTGACATCTTAAATTACAATAGTAATATTGTCAATTACTATTACAATTTCTTCTTTGATATTTTATAATGATCTTCTTCTCTTCGTGTGAGATGTGGCCACCTCTGGTGTTAGAGATGATTAAACCGCCTCTGGGAACGCCACAGGTCTAACTGACTGTCTTACCTGTTTCAGACTTAGATTAACTATATAAGATAAAATAAGTTTTTTTTTTTTGTAAAACCTGAGTACAGTATGAAGGTCTTATATTAATATGAGGTGGCTACATGTTTTGCCATTTATGGCGTACAAAATTTGTTGCACTGGACAAACAATACAAAAAAGTACAATATCAAAATTGAAATTAAATTGAAATTAGGTACAATGTGAAAATATAAATTCAATAAAAAATAATATGTCAAAATTGAAATTAAATTGAAATCACAATGTCAAAATTTTAATTCAATTAAAAATTACTATGTCAAAATTAAAATTCACTTAAAAATCACTATGTCAAAAGTCCAGGTTTCCTCACACTGTTTTCCTTTACGAGTACCGTTGCCTGTGATGCCCAAGATTTATTAAGTACGTATGAATTTTTAAAAGTCACATTGGTACTTGCCCGGATTTGAACTCACGACCTCAAGCTCGAGAGGCAAGGTCTTAGCTACTGGGCCACCAGACATATCACATCATATCATAATGATCTAATGATTAACAAATCATGAAAAAGCATAAGCACCCTTCTTTTAGGGAACAATTTACGGGCTGCTACGTTGATTGATAATAACGTTTTGGGTGTTTTGTATCATATCATGCTTAAGTTATTATAGCAATGACTATATATGTGTAGACCGTAACTCACAAAACTAATTTCCGCAGCTCAGAAAACAAGGAACCAACGCCTCACATTGACACCCCACGTTATAAATACCAAAAATAATCAAGAGAAAATTTAAGTCCAGCATTTAATAATATAACGTTTTAATATACATGTAAATATCGTGGCATCTAAATAATGCCATAGCTCATCGCGATGGGTTCGCGCGTTAATTGCCACGGCTTCGGATGGGACCTGTTATTACTAGTACTAGGGTCTATGTTAAGGTGAGTCTAGATTGTTGGGGCCGCTTGTCTGAAACTTTTAGACGCGCGGCGAGAATATCACAAGCTTCTATTTAACTTGCCTTGTTAGTTCGTCCGTATATACGGGGATCACGCTAGATTCAAGGTTGCAATGGGGTCCTCATTTAATATCACTTGCAGGGCGGCTAAGTTCGGCAGCTTATGCTGTTAGAAAAATTCGTCAGTTTACTGATGTAGATACCGCGAGGCTAGTCTATTTTAGTTACTTTCATAGTATAATGTCTTACGGTATCTTACTATGGGGAAGGGCTGCAGACATTGAGTCAATTTTTATTCTGCAAAAACGAGCCATCAGAGCGATATACAATCTTCGCCGGCGCGATTCTCTAAGGGAACTGTTTAAGGACATTAACATCATGACGGTACCTTGTCAATATATTTATGAAAACATCATGTACGTTAGAAAAAAATTACATCTTTTCAGTAAAAACGGCGATAGACATAATTATGTTACTAGAACTAGGGACCAATTAATCCAACCAGGATTCAGGCTGGCTAAAGTAGCATCATCTTTTATGGGGTACTGTATAAAATGTTACAATAAAATACCTCCCCACATTCTAGAACTGAATGAGACGAAATTTAAAACTTGTATAAAACGCACACTATGCAGGCAAGCATATTATAAGTTGGGGGATTACATCGCTGATAAAAATGCTTGGCTAAATGCTGGTCCCGCTCCGCAGCCATTAGGGCGCAAGAACAATTAGTGATGGGCAGAAAAGTTTTGAAGAATTGTTGGAGCTGCTGAAGACTGTATGAATATATTTGTATTGTATAAACTCAATTTCTTTTAGTATTATATAACTGCACAGCACATGTGTGAGTACTATGTTCCGACTGTAAATCTACCTATGTGTCGTTGGTTGACTTCTGTGTGTCCTGGCATTTGAGTGTGTCATGCTCTCTCTAATTTCTCTCTGATGGTGGCACATGTGTTGGATCATTCGGTTCCCTCCATAATGGTTGAGCTGAGTGGTGCCGATCCATGCGTCATGTTCGTGATCGGGCGCCATCAGTTGGGATTGGTCATAACTTAGCTGCCTCGGCCTGTCATTGCATTTTTATGTTGAAATTGTTTGTTACTCTAGACGCTTTTACGTGCACGTCTTTTTGCATCGTTCTCACATATATGTATTTATTTTTTAACAAGAATGATGTAACCAAAAACTTGTAATTGAAACTGATGGAAAAGAGTGTCCGTGGAGTTTCTTGCAAATTCTTCTCCATTGAGATCTACTGACGTTTGCGAATTTGCAACTAGAGTCATATTTTTTTGTTGTTTGACAATTCAAAAGTACCTTTAAGGTTTATTTGAAATAAACTATTTTGATTTTGATTTTTGATTTTATATGGATCAAATCATGCAACTGAGTTTAAAAACAGTTATCTCCAACTGGTTGAGCTGAAATTTTCATATATGTTTGGTTTAGATGATAATGCACGATGGTTAAAGATATTTTTTTTTAAATTTCATCAACTGTTTGGACACGAGATCATTTAAAGGAATATTGTGGCATTTTAATAATGCCATAGCTTATCGCGATAGATGCTGCAGAGAGGACCTGTTATTACTAGGGTTTATGATACTCTAGACTTTATGGTTAAGGTAGGTGTAGATGAGACTAGCGCGTGATTAAAAAATTTCGCCGCGTAACGAGTTTTACTTTTTCAGGTTTCAGTGGCATTCTGTAGTTTCTTTCTACCACGTGGGCGTGTCTCTACAAATGATACAAAGTGTGAAAACGGTAGCACGTTCTGCAGAAGGAAAATCGTTTAAAATTATTATTTACAGATTTATTTAAAGGTAATGAACGTATTATAGGCGTTACATTTATAGTTTTTATTCACGGGTATTTTAGCTTGCTGGTAAGCTCTACAGTTTTGGATTGCCAAAATTGTTGATGGTATACTGAGATTATTTAGTTTGCACATTGATGTGCAGAATAATCTCCCTTTATTTCCATTTTTAACTTACAATCTCCTGTGGTTTTATTCAGCCTCAATTTTAATCGCGTCAACGCGCGTCTTTCCAACGCGCCATCATCTACCCACACCCTTACGTGACCGCTCTAATGGCCAAGCCGACCATTGTGCAGTATAGTTCGCGATATTTTGTAATATATACGTACTGACCATCTTCAGTAATAACATACATAGATTTATACCTCCATAACATCCACCTGGCTCTTAAATACTTTTGTTCTAAGATACTGCTAACTGTATTTTAGAATATATTTTAATAAGTATCTATTGTTAAGTTTGGTATTTAGTAAGTATTTCCTTGGTTTGGAATGTATTTTTGTTAGATAGATTCTGGGGTAAAGTTAACTTATATATTTGACATGTCAAGTTGGCCTATGTCAAGAACAGTTTACATTATTTGGAGAAATGGAAAACAATTGCCGAATTGATTTATTGCGGTATTGTAATTAGTTAGGCATCCTCCATCTACTAATTACAAAACTGCTGTTGTTCTTTATTTTAATGTTTTTTTAGACGTGTTATAATATAATACATACCTACTTGCATTAAGGATACCATTATTTTAAGGCTTTCGTACAATTTATTTTCAAATATTTGTACTTGAAGGGAAATGGAGGGAGCCTTTGCTCTGAAAAAAATACCACTTAAACTCCATTTGAAATAACATTAGACATGTTTCCAAATCTTTTTACAGTCCGTTCAACCGATTTTGAGTTCTATCCCGTAAACATAAGGATGACATAAAAAGCATAAACCTGTTACCAAAACAAACTGTTTACTACAGCTACCATTTGCCGTATTTCTAACGCAATAGAAGTCAAAATCGGTTGAGCGGGCTGTAAAATGGGCTAATTTAAACGTCTAATGTTATCGCAAATGGAGTATAGGTGGTTTTTAAGTGCGCACTCTCGTGACTGATTTTTCAGAAAATTTCTATAATCATTAATCTGTCCGTATTATGTCGTGGTTGGAACACCGTGAAATATACGCCGAGTGTATCTTTCATTCCTTATGGGGCCCTAAGTATAGTATTGTGTCGGGAATTTAGACATCCGCAACACAAATCTATCCGGCCATAAAACCTTAAAGATCAAAATCTCCCATTCTCTACGAAGAGGGTACTTGGGCCTACACCTCTACCGTACCCCAAACACGAACATTTTTACTGAAAACGTGACTACAGTATTTGTTATATGTAAATTAGCGATTTGTCCAATGGCTGCACGCGAAACTTCTCAGGCTACCTTTGATGTTCAAGTTTTTTAAACCTACGATACTCGAAACACTCAAAACTCAACCTTATGACAACTTCATAAAGATAATTTTAAGTCTCAGTTCAAAAGCATAAAGATACTCAAAGAAGACCAAGAATGACATAGAATAGGCTTGAACTGTGACAGTTATCATTCATATGTGTCAAAATTGGCAAATTTTTATATTAAATTGTGATTGATATGTTGTTAAATCGAAAATTAATGTAATTTTTATGTTAATTTTATGATATGAATTAATCAAAATACGCACGCGTAACGCAGTTATAAATCAAATTACTTTTTTAGCGATTTTTTGCGATCAAAGCTACTGATTGATAAATTCGGATTAAAACACGGCTCTGGAATTGCCGTAATGATGTACAATCATCGATATATAGAAATGACATCAGACTGGTAAACGGTTACCTATTATAAAATCAATCTAAAAAATTGTGACCATTTTTATAGCCTCGTAAACTGGCCATAGATCTATTATTTTTTTACCAATCAGGTTTTATGATTTATTAGAAACTAGCTGTGCCCGCGGCTTCGCTCCCGTCAATTACCTGCTGCCTACCCTACCCTACTTACCTACCTACCTAACCTAACTACCAATTATTTTTCTAGGGTCATTGTTCCAACCACTATTCAGAAAATGACGTCAAATGCATAACGCCATCTATCGAATATGGAGTTCAACTGTCCTACTAGTATCTGAATCGCATGAACTATGTGATATTTTACTTCTTGAACAGTTTAAATTCATCAAACTTTTGATACAGTGAACCGATTGCGATGAAACAAACACTAAATGATACTTCATGTTACGCACTTTTTTATTTATAAAAATTATTCACATTGGTTTCGTACATTTTACATGATACTTGCAAAAATAAATAGATAAACAGATAAACAAACAAAAAATCCAAAAATGCTGAAAATGGGTTCTCTTGCTTATCTTTTTTTTATTATTTATTATAGGCTCGCGCTTGACCACCATTTCACCTGTTGGTAAGCGATAATGTGGTCGACAGTGAAGCACGCTTGCCTAGAAATAACTTTTCACTCTTGACTTAAAGACCCTTTTAAAACCCTGAAATTTTTGTAAACCTTTTCGATGTACAAATACGACTTTTCTACAGATTTATTATATGTATTGACTAGCTTCTACCAGCGACATCACCTGCGCTTATGTCGGCAATTATTCTATAGGAACGTTTTTCCGGGCTAAACAGTATTCTACGTCCATTCTCTACCAAAATTTAAAAAAAAAAAGTCCAGCGGCTTAAGCGTGAATACGTTACAAACAAACAGTCTGACAGATTAAATTTTGTATTTATAATATTATTAGTATGGACTGGTATGGATTACATTGTATTTTATTGGTTGATAGGTAATGAGTATGGTTATTATTTATTAATTTTGCAGGATTGTTAATATTATTATTCAATCAGGTGATTTAGTTGCCAAAGTCGGTTTAGATTGTGTCATTTTATTGTTAACTATTTACATTTTATGCTGTATTAAGTCGTTTTTTCTTCTTAAGGCGTTCAAAGAGAAAAAAGATATGTAAGCGTACATATTAAAGGTCGGACTACTCTACCTATTTCTTGTTTTTCACAATCATCGCTTGTAGTTTTTCTTCTTCGCAACGATCTTCACAAAATTCTGAAAGATTAAAATATATTTTTTAACCGACTTCAAAAGGAGGTTCTCAGTTTGACCTGTAGGTTTGTTCGCGATTTTCTCGCGTTTCGCTGAACCGATTATTATTTTTATTGGATTTAATATCTCTCAACTTTGGCCATAGTGCAAGTTTTATATAAATCGGTAAGGCCGTTGCCAAGATATGGAGTATACAACCGAACTCTTTAGCGAAAAACAACACAAATGTGTAAATTTAGTTATTATGGGTATATTGTCAATTCTTTAGGTACTTTACTATGGAATTAACTCAATTTGTGGTGATGGTGAACCAACACTAAAAAGAGCGAAATAAAAACCACTAATTAAATTTGTTTTTGAAGTTGGTTATTTTTTTGCATTGTAGTTACAGAAAACTGAAGTTAAAAGTGGCACATTCAATTGCAATTTCTGAACAGAGAAATAACATTAGGCCACGCATTGGAGAAATTGCGTTAAATAAATATTAAAATTGAGAATATTGAAATTATTTTGCCACTGTTGTCCATCTGTCGTATCACTATTCGTTTGGGAGATTCATGGGAACGTGATGTCACTGATACAGCGTTGTAGGGATTTGAGGACCTGGGGTTGCCATGGGTCCGAATTCAAGACTCTGTGTCGCGCCCAGGGGTGGCTTGGGTCCGGGTTGATAATAAAGGATCATATCACAAGGCGTTGAGATAAATAATATAATTGCCATAATTAGGGCACAAATCCAAATGCCGGGCAGCCAGATGGATAACCTAATAACACCTTGTCCAACACGAAAAGCGAACCCAGTACTTCATGTTATCAGTAGCGCTCACTATATCACGAATAAATTCTCCAACGAAATCAACTCTATAGCAGACCTCTACCTTCTTGTGTGGGTAGTATAAACACCGCGCTTAGGTAGACAATACGCACCGGGCAATATGCACTATTGAGAATGCAAACACAACTGCGGCAATGTTGGCAATTAAAAAAATATAAGCATTGGTATGGTACTCGCAGCTCCGGTTATGTGATACAACTACAAAAAAATTTAAACTCTGTCTTAATGTCATAAAGTCCATTTTGCGTCGTTATGAAATTTGATGATAGGGTTGTGTAATACATTATGAAGTCTATGTGCAAGAAATAGGGTTGGTTTTATATTAAAAGGTTGTGTTAGGTTACAATGTAGGAAAATCTATTTTACCTTATCTTTTGGTTTATATTAATGTGATACTCTATTACCTATAATAGCTATAATTTTTTGCACTTTTATTATCAGTAGATGCTTCTATTTATGTTTTTTATTAAAAGTGTACTAATAAAGGAAGTAACTCATACTTTTCATAGAGTTGAGATAACAACTATATATGAATCAATCATTACTAATGTTTAATATATGCAAATGTTTTTCTATAGGTACCAACATTTTTTTCAAACATAAAGAATCAAGCACCAGTTAAATCTTTTACATCATCCTTCTCTTGAAAACACCGGTACGCCCACGTGCCAACACGATAACCACTATTTAAAATTAATTAAAACAGCAAAAAAAAACTAAATCTTTATTTATGAATATTCCGAACTGTTAACACTGTAATTAATATGGCAACACTAAAAAAATCCGGAAAGAATCGTCAACTAACAAATTGGTTTGAATGTTTAAATTTCGAATGTTTCCTAAATACTTTATCATACATGGTGTGGTTAATTTTTGTTGTTCGTGACTTGTCGATTGGTTAAAACAAATAATTTAAATTATCATGTTGATTCCAGATGTTGGGGCCAATGCTGGTGCCACCCAATCTTGTTATTATTGATTAAGAAAAAAATACTGTTCCTTAATAGTACATTGTGTTTTAAGGGCGGTAAGTAAGGAATTACGATCGAGGCTCTAGTAGAAGCCCGAAGTCGAAGACTGAGGACTTTCTGAGTCGAGGTTCGTAATTCCTGTACCCCCCGTGAAACATACAATGTTTTCATCACATTTGCGAGTAAATAAATAATTATGAATTATACCTATAATACACAAGTCGGCACAACAACTATTACTAGGAAATACGTGAACTTTTTTTTAAGCGGATGAGGGGTTTTTTCCCATACCACAGATTATACAAATGTTTCGTTCAGAAACATTAAGGGCAAATAGGTACTTACGTAGATATACAGCCATGACGGAGTGCAAAAAAAAAAAAAAAAATCCACGTCTTGATAAAAAAAAATATTAAAATCGATTATTAAGAACATTAGTTGAGTATTTAAGTAACATGTAGCGAAATTGCAATGAAATTCCTGTTTAGATAACATTTTAAGACAATTTTTCAATTGCGTGTAAATTCCTTGCTTGAACTTGCATGACCTGTGTGCTGTGCTATAAATTAAAAAATAATTACTTACCGACCTTGGGTTTCATGACAAAAAAAAAGCTCAAGGGTGCATTACGGCCAAGTTAACCTGTACCTATATTTAGATACTGTTTACGTGCAAGTGTGATGAAAAGAATTGTGTGTTTACAAGAGGAGATTCAACCAACATTTCGCCCGTGTGGTGGTTTACTGCGTACCTCCTTTCAGAGAGGAAACTTTTGTCCTAGTAGTAAAAAACGTTATAGATAACGTACTGCTAAAATAAAATCATTTCAGCTTCAATAATTCGGTTGCAATAAAATCTATTTGAGAAATTACACATAAATATATAATGCTGACTCCTTTTTCTTATGGGGCCTACCAAGAGAACGCCACCTGCGCCATCCTTAGACACTCTTTTTGCTTTGATTAGGTTTACCTTTGGATATGCTTAAATTTAGGTACCTTAAAAATCTGTTCAAGAAAAACGATTTTTGAAAAATTAAGAAATATCGTTTTTTTTCTCAACATGACCCCACAGAGCGAACAAAGCCAAGCTTGTTAAAAAATACAAATAACAGAGTCATCTGAACGCACCCGCAAGGAAAGTTCATATTATTTAAATATTTGAGCGTGTTCGAAATACGAATCATTATCTTTTCACGATTGCAGAACAACATTCCAATTAGTAAACGATGTTAAACCCTAACTTTATGACTGTAGAGTTTATTTTAACTTTTATTCATTACCAAGGATAGAAAGAAGGTATGTTAAAGCTTATAACTATAGAAATAAGATTCAGTTTATATAATTCGGTTGATAAAATAACCTTGTAATTACAGGCGCCACTTTTTGCAAGAGTATAACTGTAACATCAATTGGATTTTTGACGAAATTTCGCTGATTGCTTAATTGTTTACGAACAACTGTTATTTCTTTCATTTTTGACATGTGAACGGTTTTCAAGTTCGGTTCGGAGTACTTATGATGAGTTCTTGTTAACTTAAAGTCTTCCGTGACGTTAACGAAACGATTTTTCAATTATCGATCCTGGTTTACACTTCGACAATGTTGTATTTCGATCATCAAATAAAGAGCCTAAACATTGTGCATTTTAAATTAGTTTACCTTACATCTATATACTTATATTAGAAAGCTGGAGAGTTTGTTTGTTTGTTTGAACGCGCTAATCTCAAGAACTACTGGTTGGAATAGAAAAATTCTTTTGTGTTAGATAGTCCATTTATCGAGGAAGATAACATCACGCTAAGACCAGTAGGAGCGGAGCATAAATGAAAAATCTTGCAAAAAGGGGCAAAATTATTCCTTTTTGAAAGATTCCGTTGCGTGCGCTGCGTAAGCGGTTATAGTTAGGCAACAATCATGTATGTAGTGTAGGTAGGGTAGGTAGGATAGATGGGTAGGTAGGTAGCCAGTTGACGGGAGCGTAGCAGCGTGGGACAGCTAGTTTTTAATAAGATGCCATATTGCTATGGATTTCCAAACTCGCTTTTGATCAGCTAGTCCCTGGCAATATTAATTGAGATTTTGTCTTATTCAGTGATTTATAGGACACCGCTTGTTTTAAATTCAATTAATTTTACGATATAGATTTTTATACGGCCGATATAATATATTGATAAGTTTTTGAATTTGCGCATATTGTGTCATATATCTGTCTACTGCCTCTGCTACTGTACCTTGCCAACTTCTGCATGTGTACCTGTATTGTTGCAGTTGAAAGGTTAGTGCTAAATTCTGCATCCAAGTATGGTCTGTTTTTTTTTTGATAGCCTTGCGCTAAGCGATGATGTGGTCGACGACGAACCACGCTTGCCTAGAAGAAACCTATTCACTCTTGACTTGAAGACTCCCAGGTTGTAGCTATCAGGAAATACAGACTCCGGCAGGGAATTCCACTCCTTTTCTGTACGCATAATAAAAGTATTCCCAAAATGTTTGGTGCGTATGTGTAAATCCAATCATTATAATATCTATTCATAATATTACTTATTACTGTATGTTTTCTATAATTCCCGTTGTCTTCGTATTCAGATCACTAATTTCAACACCAAATGTTACCATCTTAAATCAACTAAGTGAAAGCCTACAATATCATGACCTTTGCTCTACGGTCCCACCTATTAACAAGATCTCATTGGTCCGAGTATCAATCGACGCAGATAATTATAGTTTCCCGTCCACGAATTTAATAATAAAATATTTGAATGATGATCTTATACTCTTAATTTTTTTTGGCTGGTACAAGGAATGGGCGTTAAGTCGTGCATGGTAACCATATAAGGTTTGTGGACCATGCTTTTCGTGACACCGTGAATGATTAGATTAATTGTGTAGATGTTCTTATATCAGCAGCGATAACGGAGTGGACCTCCCATGGTCATGCTACTTATATGAAGGTATTTTAGGAAAAATCTTTGAGAATCTGCGAAAAGTCAAACCAGTAGAGTCCAGAGACGGTCGTATGTATTCAATTCGTCACGCCGAAAATGCGTTGAGCACACAAGGCCCGACTACGGCGATACGCATAGTTATTTTAAACTATTATTTATTTTTTACTGTTTAGTTCAATGGCTAATCCTGAAGATCCTGGTAAGGATAATGGGCAAAACTATTTAAATTATTGCATTGTCATGGGTCCTTGATAAGTGTGCAAAGTTTCATAAGTGTTGCCGACGATTTGAAGGGGGTGAAAATCACGTTCAAAGATTCCGTTACATAGATTAATACATACCAAGCTAATAAAAGCATGTTAAAAACCTTCTTTTTCACCATTAGAAATAGAAATTGTCACCATTAAATCTGAATGGCTGCCGTCATTTTTTTTACCTTTATTTCTCTATATAGCGTCATCTGAGAAGTAATTTTTGTCGACCAACTCTACTTTATCAAAGAATGCACATTCGGGCCAAGTCTTTTGCTAATGGCAACAAATCTCAATGTTCCTTTATTTATACACAAGAAGTACTGCCCACTGCGTACTACATAGAACGCTAGTAGTTCTATATAAGTGGCGATTACGGCACATTACCGTGCGGTCATCAGATCGGCGTGCACTGTCATTACTAATGTGAGCTATTTGAGCTCTGCGGTTGCTCAGGTCGGGGGCACGAGGAGTTATGAAGGTTCGGAGAGGTTCTTAACAATAATCTTAAATACACACTCACGCCTTTTTCCCTCGGGGGTGGCAGAAACTGCAGAACCTCACCTCCTACGATCCTTATGTAGAATCTACATGTTGCTTTTTAATTTTTATTCTGGATCGAGTTACATGACCCACAGGTTATCTCGATTGAACGCCATTACATACCTAGAATGGTTCGGGAAGCAATTGAAATAACCAAGTGCTAAAATGTCAAAAGGGACGACGGGTTTCAATTGTCGAGAGCCTGGAATCCAGTGGTTCAACTGTGTAAAGGTCGTAAAACTACTGAACATGTGTCAAAATTGGATACAGTGAGCATCGTCTGTCGTGAACAATGTCGAGTAACAAGTGAGACGAGTTCTGATGGTAGTGGCGTCGTGCGCGAAAAACGAGTGAGAAAGAGGGTAGACAGATATGTCAGCTCCACCCGCAAAAACTTTAGTTCTCGTGATCATGGCGCTTGTAATGGTGCCGAAATATCTAGCTCTCAACCAAAACCTAAATATACATGGTAATTATCCCGAAACAAATATTAATTCTACATGTTAGTTGTTACGTTTCGGCAAATGTTTCGGTTCATCTTTTTTCGAATGGTCTGTGTTCAACGGCGGTGGATGTGTTTTGGATACCATTGAAGGAGTATTAACAAATACGCTAGCTTACTGCTTGACCGTGATAAGACTAAGTAGGTTCCAGAGGGCCTAGAGCTCTCAATAAAGCGACATTGTATTAGCAAAAACTGTTATCGAAAAGTTCAAAATGTTTGAGTATTTGCACACGTTACCGATATGTTGCTTGGTTTTTTGAGAACTATCGGTTGATAGTCCTCAATTCTTTTAGCAGAATATATATCACTTTATCTAAGCCTTCAGTGGCCCCAGATAAGTAATATTCTGTCATCGAAAGCGTGGCGCTAGCGATTGTCAATAAAAAATATTTTTTGCAAAAAAATACCACCGACTTCCAAATAAGAAAACTACAAAGTGAAAAATAACTTTATTTTTGGAAGTCGGTGTCTTTGGTAGGTACCAATTTATTGCGTTATGGACACCGACTTCCAAAAATAAAGTTATTTTTCACTTTGTAGTTTTCTTATTTGGAAGTCGGTTGTATTTTTTTGCAAAGAAGTTTCTTTTTTAACTTTTTGGTTGTACATACCTAATAGCGAAGTAGTACCTATGATGCCAGAATAGATTACCCTAATATCGTGGAACTGAACATAACCTGTGAAAAGAGAGATCTGCGTACCTTTTAAGAGCGTACTGGCGTGATGTTATGTTATGAAATGGAAACAAACAGACATGCGATTGCAGCAATCCCGAGAGATATGCCGTTATTTATTGATGAGTTCTGTCGTATATCTCTGAAGATCTTCATCAGATCTTCACCAATTTAAAACGGGACTTTTCATACGGGGTTTTTCATATTATTTCAAACAAAAAAAAAAAAAAGTCGGACCACAATAGACAGAGATATCGGTGAACAAACATAAAAAAATATGAAATCGAACATAGAACCTCCTCCTTTTTGGTAAGTCGGTTAAAAAGACAAAATTGTATGTGATTGACAAGCGATGTCGAAAAATCACGTGATCAATCCCTTACATTTTGCCTTCGCTGATATCGAATGCCACTTGTCAAGATCCTCGGTTGCCTTTCATAGCGATACTTAAGCGTACGTTATGTCTTCTTATTTCAGTTTGGTCCTCCGGTCCGCAGAACGGTGACATCTTTCGTGCTTTCTATAAACACTTCCAGAAAAAGTGTGCTCTCTCGGCCTACACGAAGTCTTACATACTAACACTGGCCACCTCTACAAAAACCCTCCAGCGTTCTTGTTTCATGGCTCATTGTACGAGTTTTTGTGATCCCGAACACTATTGGTATCTCCACGCATAAGCTGCGGCAAAGCGAAGTGGTCAAAACGCTCAGTTGGTTTTTGCGCGGTACAACGTTCGATTCCATGTTCACTTATTGTCAGTTTATTGAGCAAAAACTTGTGTGTTTGTGGAAAAAGTAAGGAATTTGTGTTTCTAGAGTTGTTGCTTTTTGTTTGGACTTTTGTGTTGGAGTAGGATTCTTTTTGCTGAGTTTTTTCTAGTGTAGGGAATATCTATTTATGTTAAGAAGAGGAGGTAGTATTCAATTGATTTAAAGTTACATCAAACGAAGAGGAAATGGGATGGATTTACAATTAGATTCAATAGGGACAATTACTGAAACGATATAAATGAATATTTACAACAAAATCTCAAGTATAAAGAAAATAATACATTAAAACTTCTACTGAAAGTGCTTAAGTTCAGCATACGTATCAGATGATAACACTAGGCTGAAGCTGATTTTCAATTTCAATTCACAAGTACCATTCGCTCGAATACGTTCAACAGTAATTAAGTTGTTTGCGACTTTTTGCACCATCGATCATTGACTTATGTACCCTACTGTTAAATAATAGAGATTTTGTACTAATAACCTTTTCAATATTCAATCATCTATGTCGTCTGGTTCTATATCACTCCTGTGATTACAGACAACATTTGTTCAACTAGAGCACACAATCTCGAGCAACAATTTCTAATTTCTAAACGTTTGATAGATTGCCCGAATTGCTCGAACCAGAGCATCGCATCGGTGACCGGGCAATATAAACAACCAATTACTTTGCTTGATTTATTACGAGCAATTATTTATTGTCCGAGCGTATTCGCGTTTTAATTGTTAGGATTGATGCAATACCGATGGGGTGGCGGTGGCAGTTGTTGGCTTTTGTATTTTGCTGTACAATCAGGACATTGTTTTTTTCTTCATCATCTTCCTGAAATTTGAATGACACTTGCACATAATAAAACAAACAATTCTATTTAACAAGCTTTTATTTAATTTCACTCATCCCGGTTTCTCAAATCTTGCAAGTTAAATGTGACCCTCTACCCGGTGTTGGATTGAGCTGGAATTTTGCACGCAAGTTTGTTTCTTGTGACAATTAAAATTTTGTAATAAAAAACTTCTTTTTTTAAATATGCTTGTTTCTATGTGAATTACTTTTAGCCATATTTAATTTATTAGGACTTCTTGTCAAAAATGTTATTAAACAATCTGATTTTACATAATACGTACCTAGCCAACATAGACCACTAATGAAATCTTAGCTATAAAATATTTAACTCACGTAAAAATCAAGTAATAAAGGAGACCAATATCATCTTCATCGAGTTTTCCGATAATTTTGTTGGTGCACGGATTATTTTAAAAACTTGTACCTTTTATTAGTCATTTTTAAACTTAAAAAGTGAGTTTTCTTCTCAAATGATACCTATTAGACAGTAGCTACATCCCTAATTCATGTGCGTACTGAAACAGTCTTCTTTTGAAGCTTTTATCTACAATATAATTCTTTGAACATTTTATTCTCAACGGCCGACAACAGGAACTCTTACCCCGCAAGTAAACGATATATTTTTCTCAATATTAATGCGACCACCCGTCGAGAACGCCTCGTACGATATTAGTCGAGTTCGACATTAGTTTATTTATTTGCCGATAGATCACGCGGTTTGTGATAAATTATTACGTATAATGCCCTCTTAAACTTAATTATAATTGTCCGAAAAGAGGCGAAATATTGAAGCAATATTGGTGAATTTATTTTTTTGAAAAATCTGAGACCTTCATTTTGAATATTTTTATTTAACTAGGTATTTTCTGTTGAAAAAATTAATTCGCTGAAAGTACATAATTTCATACTTACGTATAGTGAGTAATTTTAGGCCCTTTATAAAATAAAAATTGTTTTTCACACACTCAATATGTGAACCTTCTGAATTAAAAACTGAGTTAAAGTTTTACACATGTCGGATATGCTTACTCCTGTTTTTTTTTGGTACAATCCCACTGCACTATTCCCAAAAATTCAAATTTCCACTTCCCTCCTCCTCCTCTTACTCCTGATTATTCACAATTGTTAACTTGATTTTTTACATATTTTACGTTCATGGTCACCGAGTTCCTCTGCATACTCGTAATAGGGTGACTGCTATCGACACCAAAGCCATAGCCTAAACAATTCAGCATCACATCGAAACTTGATTTTCAGCAACGCTTGCAAGGAATTGCTGAAAGTTATGTATGTAATATTCTTTATTACCTCATATCTTTCAAACCACTAGACGGATTTTTATAATTAAGATATGTCTTAACCACCGAAGTAGTTATAGATAAGTGATGTTAAAAAAAGGAACATGGCGGTTTTTGGGCGCCATATTGTGGGGGTTTGCAATTTTTTTCTTACAAACCCATCGAGTAGGGAATCAAAATGAAGGGTTTTTAGAGAAGATTACAAAAATATATACCACATAATATATGTTTAAAAGTCATTCGAAAAAAACGTACAACTAAAAAGTTGTAAATAAAAAATTTAACTAGTAAAATCTAAAAACCCGACTGCAAAGATTGACAGAACACTTTGCTGTCGGAGGATTCTAATAGTTTTGGTCAGCCAGCTCGCGAATATGTATCCTCCAACAGCTTATCAAGATTTTTTCTTGTTTACATTTTTGCAGTAGGATTTTTGATTTTATTAACTTTTTTGCATTTAGAACAACTGAAGGATACAGGTTTTTCTATTTTTTATTGACAAGCAAACCTTTATATATTGTAGTTTTATTTTCAATCACTAACTTTTTTTTAAAGTAAACGTATGGCGCCAAAAAGACGTTTTTGTTTATGGCCGAATCGAAAAGAACCGGGAATGTCCATGTAATTCCGGTACATTCCGGTAAAGAAGAAGAATAAAAATGACATACTTGAAACTTTTAACTGCGTTTTTCTCAAATGTATTAATTAGGACATTCCCTGTTTTTTGCCTGTACCCTTCAACTGGTACTGAAAATTGTAACAATAACTTCTAAATTCGCCATTACGCTTATCAAAACAAAAGAAAATTATCCTTACACTCGCCTTTCATTACAGCTCATATTTAAACATCTGTAAACTCCGGCGCAGAAAAATGACACGCATTATGTGCGATAGCCGTAATAGCAGGTTGTGGCGTGGTAACAAATAGTGCTAATTTTATATAATGGTAATATTTATACGCACACATATCGGAAGCGGCGGAGGTCAGCTGGCTGGAGGTCGGACGGATCCATAGGTCCAGCTGTAGTAGGCGTCGTTCATAATGACGTAAAAAGAGAGATAATAGTGCTCGAAATATTTTCGACAGGTTGTTTTTTTTTTAATTTTAGGTAGGCCCGCGCTTGACCACTATTTCACCTAATGGTAATCGATGATGTGGTCGACTGTGAAGCACGCTCGCCTAGAAGTAACCTATTCACTCTTGTTTTAAAGACCCCTAAGTTGTAGCTATCAGGAAACACAGACACGGCAGGGAATTCCACTCCTTAGCAGTAGGTACGCATAATGAAATTATTCTCAAAACTTTTAATGCGTATGGGTTTGATGTCCAATATGTATCGAAAGCATATCGCCTTACGTCTTTTAGTACGATGATGAACCGGGCTAGGATCATGCATTTCCATCGCATACTACTAAAGTGCAACCGACAAAAAACCGACAAGCTGGCAACTCTGCGACGATGTTCAAGGCTCTGGCTTAACAAGTGCCTCATTGCCGATGAGCTTCCTTGCCCGCTTTTCGATCGACACTCGTGCATCAACCTGCTATTTGGCAGATCCGTTCCAGAGATAAGAATAGTACTCCATGCATGATCAAACTTGCGCTCGATATAACCTGAGCAGCAGTTCTGGCGTGAAGTACCGTCTCACCTTCGCATGGATACACAACTTTTTGGCAGCCAGCTGAGCCTTTGCCAAAACCAAAACCAAAATTGAGTGTCGATCCCAACGTATGGGTTTCAGACTTTGGTAGAGAATGACCCTTATAAGGATTAAGGGCCGATTTCACCAATTACATTTTTCCGCGATTAGTTCAACTAAAGTCAGTGTATGCAAAATGCAAATACCGCGTTCTGATTAGTTGCGACCTCTGAGAAACCAATCAGAAAGCTGTATTTGCATAAACTAAGCTTAGTTGAACTAAACGCGATTAGTTTCATTGGTGAAATCGGCCCTAAACACGTCAAAATCATACTAGTTTGTCAACTTAACATGAGGCAACTTTTCGAAGACTTTCCTGTTGATTTGGTTAGCTATTTTATTTGTTTGGTAATTTTTTTTTTAAACGGAAATATTGCAAAAGATAAGATGAGATTCCTGATCCCTGAGAGTACCACTATCTTTCCCAAAGGTACAAATAATACAAATAATCTTTATTGAGATAATTTGTTTTACAACACTTATTGAAGTCTCTGACTCCTGAACTAGGCGGACCTGTATGACAGGAGTCAGCGCGCTCTCCATTTTATATTGTCCTAATGTACAATTAAAATTTTGATTTTATAGGAAATCATATTGTTAATAAAAGATAAAAAAAAAATATTAATCAAGGATTCAGTCATACACAAAATAAATTAAAAACATTTTAAAAATACCAATAAAAATTATTAAAATACCTCAAAATAAAATTATGATAGAAATATTAAATCAATATCATTACCAATATCACAAAATAGTTTTTCGAATTAAATAACATATAAAATTTAATTGAAGTAACTACGCAAATTAACAAATATCTATAAATTTAACTAAACTAAATCTTAGGTACATTGTTCATTAAACTAAGTGCAAGTGCACAAAATGCGTATTCACGTCCCGCTCCAACCTACACACAGCCTAAAGTAATAGTCTGTGAAATCTTAAATCAATTTAAAAACAGTTATTATGAATGGCCCCAGCATAGGCCCTTATTGTTTTTAATGGCCCTTTTCGGCCCGGGCTGGTAAGTGTCCGTAATAGTATGTGATAGCATGGGTTTTGTATGCAGACTTATGTTGTGATAAATGGTACTTTCCGATGTGTCGAGTGTACGATTAGAGTGATGGTTTTTGATAAGGTTTTGTTTTTTTTTTTCGTTTTGGTTTGTTCTTGACTCTAGTCTAAGTCAGAGGTGACAGAGACAAAGTCGACAATAGAGAAAGCCTACCCAGAAGAAGCCTGTTCACTCTGACTTTAAGAGATTCGGGTTGTATGCGTTCGGAAACACAGACGCAGGCAGTGAGTTTCACTCTTTTGTTTCTTCTTTTTTTTTGTTTTTATGTTTGCATGTAGATACTGGTTTTAATAGCGTAAAATACTCATAATTTCGTCTTAACAACTTAATTAGTTCCCTTGTGTTAATATTTTGTAAATTATTTTATTTTTTAACTTCCACAACTTTACCCCATAAGGCAATTGAGGTTTGCATTATTATAAACCTGCATCAGAAATATGCGTTCTGAGCTAAGCTTTATAAAATACGGATTTTAAAAGCTTTATTAAACATGGATTTGAAAATATTGATTTGAGCTTTTGTATTTTAGACTATAGAAACAATTTAAAAGCTTAATATATCAATCTTCTAAAATTATCTTGTTTGTGTTTGTAAAAAAATGAAAGTTCTGACAACAGACTAACTGTAGTCAGAACTTTCATTTATTTACATTAAAAATACCTCATATTCTTCCCGATACCTATTGCTACTTGTGCACTGCTTCTTCATCTAGGTTCTTCTTTATATCAAACTTAACAATAACTTAAAACTACACAAATGATAAATCAAACTACAAATTTTTAATCCTCCATTTATTTGGATTTAAAATATCTCATTTGCCTGTACCTACTTTTCTGTGCTACTGCTTCTTCATCAACTTCTATAATTAAAAACCAATCTAATATTAATTATAACAAAGCCTCTGTTTTCAAGAACGGGTTAATTGAATAAGAGCTGAATTGAATCATAGCAATGATGGGCACCGGGCAGTGTTTATAATTATTGTGCGAACCGGCCGTATCGTCTTGAACATTCTGCGATTCTGTCTGTTACCTACTTGTTGACACTATCTATGTGAATTTTACATATGAAATCTTTTGGTAAGATTAGTCGACTGACTTTCGGCATCCCCACTTTTGGGTTGGTCATAAATCTGAGAAAATGATATTAGAAACGTTTATGAAAATCTGTCTAAACTTAGTATTAATCATCAAGTAATTTATTATATTTAACAAATTTATTTGTAAACTAGGTGAAACGCAGAGCTAAGAGGCTCATCGGCGAGGTTAAACTGGTGGATGCCAAGCTTCACAGCTTGGCTCATCATCGTAAGGTTGCCTGCTTGTCGGTCTTCCACAGACTGTACTTCGGTGAGTGTGCTCAAGAACTCCACGACTTCATCCGACCAGCCCCCTTCTACCATCGGACATCTAGACACACTGCAAGTTACCATCCTTACCTTGTTGCCATTCCACTAATTCGCACCAAGCGCTTCCAAACATCCTTCATAATGCGTACAGCGAATGAATGGAACTCACTACCTGCGTCTGTGTATCCGAACGCATTCAATCCGAATCTCTTCAAAGTTAGATTGAACAGGCTTCTTCTGGGTAAGCTCACTCCATCGTCGTCTCTGTCACCTATAAACTAGACTTGAGTCAAGAGCAAACCCATCAAAAGTAAAAAAAAAATCATAGATTTTATAATTCTATAAAGTTACAAATCCAATATTAGTTATAACATAGCCTCCATTTTCAATTATGGGTTAATTGAATCAGAGCTGAATTGAATCATAGCAATGATGAGCACTGGGCAGTGTTAATAAGTATCGTGCGAACCGGCCGTATCATCTCGAACACTGTGCGATTCTGTCTGTAATCTAGTAACGATTAGTTAAGGCGAAGACAGGTGTTTGATGACGTGAGTTTAGCCGAGTCAGTGTTGGTTTTAGAATAGAATAGAATAGAATATTCTTTATTATGTACACCATATAAGTTACAGAAAGTATAGAAGAAGAAACATTACACTGGGTGACACAATGGGCGGCCTTATCGATAAAAGCGATCTTTTCAAGACAACCTTTGAATGGATTTTAAAAATTCTAGGAAAAACAGTACTGTAGGTAGTCTTTGGTGTACTATTTATATATTATTATTTTATTTATAATAATAATACAAGTGTCGGAATAGGTTTGATACTAGAATCGATTGGGATATAATTATTTTTATGTCTTATAAACTAATTAATAACAGGCCTATCATAAGTATGAATGTTTATTTATCTTAAATTGAAATGACCTGTTTACCTACACGACATATTTTAAATTGATTTATTTTTTAATGTCATCTATTTACATGCCACTTTAATTGTATTTCTTTACTTATTATTTATTGTTGCTTGCTTAAGTTAATTTCGTACGCCAGATATTGGCAAAACATATTTTAACATTATACTATCTGTAACCATACCTATATTTTACAAAATAAATGATTGATTGATTGATTGAAGACTATGATTGGTATCTAAGTAGGTTTGTAAGGATGACAGATACTTTTTAAACAAATGCCAAATTTTCTACAATCTCAGCACTGCTTGTTCGGTTTTGATCTATCTATACATAGGTTGCCATTTATTGCAGTCAGCTGCTGGATCTGGAATTATACGAAACTAGTCACTACAAGTAACTTGTAGTATGTTGAATCAGATTTTAAAATTTACTTAAACAGTGACTGGGTAACTTCTCTAAACATATAACAATAGCTGTTCCCCGCGGCTTGGCACCCGTGGACCACCCCACAGGACCCGTTTTCGGGATTAAAAATAGCCTATGTGACTCAGGCATAATTTAGCTTACTATTGGTGAAAGAATTTTTTAAATCGGTCCAGTAGTTTCGGAGCCTATTCGGCACAAACAAACAAAAAACTCTTTCCTCTTTATAATATTACTAGCTGACCCCCACGGCTTCGATCCCGTCAACTGGCTCTACCTACCTATCAGCTACCTACCTATCCTGCCTACCTACCCACCTACATACCCACCAACCTTGCCACTACCAAATAATGAATTTTATAGGCAAAATTTTGATACTTTGGGTTGCATTATTATAATTTTCATAATATATAAATAATTTGTAGCCTATGTTACTCGGAATGTAGCTTTACATAGGCGAAAGAATTTTTAAAATCGGTCCAGTAGTTTCGGAGCCTAGACGGTACAAACAAACACACAAACAAACAAAAAAATCTTTCCTCTTTATAATATTGGTATAGATATCGTATAGATAACACACACCGCTCTGCAGGTTGGTACGGAATAAACTTATAGATACGTCCACCAATACTGCTGAGCGTGCCCGCCTGCTGGCTGTGGGAGAGTGGGAGTCAGGCCTCTGGCTACAGGCACTACCGTCACCTAACATAGGAACTATGTTGAGTGACAACACTTTCCGGATCGCTACATGTCTGCGTTTGGGTGCTCCCAGCGGAGCTCCACATCGTTGTCAATGTGGTGAAGCAGTCGACCGCCTCGGACACCATGGCCTATCCTGCAGTAGGAGCGCTGGTCGGTTAGCACGGCACGCCAGCATTAATGACATCATACGTCGAGCTCTTGTCACCGCCGGTGTGCCAGCTGTTTTAGAACCCAATGGCTTGGCGCGCGACGATGGGAAGAGACCAGACGGGATGACCATAATGCCATGGAAGGTGGGTAGGCCTTTGGTGTGGGATGCAACATGTGTCGACACCCTTGCGCCATCCCATCTTCTTAGCACGGCGGGCTGTGCTGGGGCAGCTGCTGCTAGTGCAGAAAACCTCAAACGGCGCAAATACAACAACCTTATTGGAAGTTATATATTTGAGCCGTTTGGGGTTGAAACATTAGGTCCATGGGGTCCGAGTGCTCTTCGAGTATTTCGAGATGTAAGCAAGCGGTTAGTCGACTCTTCACGTGACCAGAGGGCTGGGCTTTTCCTTGGCCAGAGAATCGGCATTGCCATCCAACGTGGCAATGCTGCCAGCGTTCTGGGCACTTTTCACGTTGACAGCGATGTGGACGAATTTTTTGACGCCCTATGACCCCTGCCCTTTTATACGTGTTCGTCGTATTTTATTTTTATTTAAGTGTATATATAGGTAGTTATTGTTAATTAGGTATTATATACTATGTAAATTTTAGTAAATCCATGATTTCGTAAAAGTTTCAAATATATTCCTCTAATGATAACACAACATCAGGCCATCTTTTATCAGTGCAATATCCAATTTCTATCCAGTTTTCTGAATTCTTCGGGACTATACAACATATAACCAAATAAATCCTTCCCACCTAGTAAATAAAACAAACACAAACTTCCCTTTAACAAACATGATTCGAATAAGCCATTGCAACGAGTGGAGCTAGAACAGGAGCCGCCTCATACCGCCAGCCTTCAATTATAGCCGCCATCATTATTAAATAATAAAAGAATAATAATATAATTCAGTTTAGTCAAGTAGACAAATGATTACTTTGTGCGGAATATGCCGAAGTGTAGTGATGTGACATGGGTGATTCATTCAGTTATCGATATTGGGATAATTGAGCTTTATATATTTTTATCGTATAATCTTAGTCAGGACCTCCTCCTAGCTAATATTAACAATAGCACGGTCAAGGTTAAGCAAGGCTGGTCGAGGTCGGTTCGTGGATGGGTGAAGTTCCATTAGGTATATAACAAACCTCTTCCGTGCCTCAAAAAGCAAGTTAAGCAGTTGGTCTCAGTTGTCATTTAATTTTTATTTATTAACTATAGGCTCGCGCTTGACCACTATCTCACCTGATGGTAAGCGATTATGTGGTCGACAGTGAAACACGCTTGCCTAGAAGTAACCTATTCACTCTTGACTTAAAAACTCCTAGATTGTAGCTATCGGGCAACACAGAACCGGCAGGGAATTCCACTCCTTAGCTGTACGCATAATAAAAGTATTCCCAAAACGTTTAGTGCATATGAATGACCACCATGTACCGATGGCGCATCGCCGTAGTCCGATGATGAAACGGGCTAGGCGGAATTAAATCATGCAATTCCATCGCATCCAAAGGCCATTGGGTTGTTGAGATCATGTAGGCAGTCGCTCTATATAAAATGCAGTGGCAGCCCAGTAAGCAGTGGTGGCCAAGTAACAAGTGGTGGCCCAGTAAGTTGTGGTGGCCTAATGGTAATGGCCCCGACTTACGTATCGTAGGTCATCGCTTAAAACCCTGGCAGTTAAAGCAGGTATATTATACACCATAAAATTATGTACTTCATATCCCTATAAATTCACAAAGCGATCATACCATTCAAATCAGTAATCGGAAAACCAATGATATTCTATTAACACCAGAAGTCATAGTAATCAGCAGTTTGCTTCCCTAAACGGTTCTACCCACATAAAATCTAAATAAACAGATTTTTACTACTTTCCAATATAAATTACGAAACGCTGACGGTCATAAAAATACTACGGCTTCTGATTTGAACTCTTGAACATGATTTTTATAATGGTAGGTCCACATTAGGTGACAGTAAATTTTAAGTCGTGGTCATAGGTAAGATAATATTTTAAATCAGTTGGTGTTTTTTTAAAGCAGGAGTTACCAGTTTAAAAAATAAAATCAATTTCAGAATTAATTATGGCAGTTACTAAATACAACAGAACATTTCAGAGTAGTCTTGTCAAAGGATATCGTCCTACCCCCAGCATAGTTGATAAAAGATCTATCTAGATAAGGGTAGATGAATCTTGATTGAGTACTAAATATTATCTGTGGATCAGAATGTAAATCTATTCACATTTGTGAGACATTTTTACAAGCTGACCGAACTAAACCGACCAGGCAGCAGATGTATGATCGCTACAGTGGTTTGTCTGAACGAAAACCAAAAAAAATATATATATGTACGGTCGAATTGAGAAACTGCAAAACTTTGTCATCGTTTTTGGACCACACTTTAATGACCAAAGTTTAAGAAATTTAACTCTGATTACAACATTTCTCAATAAAACAGGTTTCGATCACAATATTTACCTCAAATTTAACGCAAAAGTAAAGGAAAATATTTATGCTCCCTCTGACTCCATTTGTGCTATCACGCAAATTGTGATAAGTGATACAAAATATTATGCAGATGCTGTTCACAGCCTTATTATAAACACGATCCTCTAATATGGACCAGCTATTAAGTACCACTCCGTATAGTTCAAAGTTTAAAAGCTACTTAATTCTTTATGCGTAAGCGCATGCTATTTATAGATATGACATTTTTATGGTCATGTAAAATATAACATGTTCACCAAATAAGAATATTATGTATGTAATTCATTTATGTCACTACAGCCAATTTTATAATCTTGTTTTTAGGGTTCCTCAAAAAGAAAACAGGAATATTTATGGGATCACTTCGTTGTCTGTCTGTTTGTCTGTCGAGGTCCTTTTTCTCAGGATCGCGTGGAGATAAATATCATGTTGAAATACTAATTATTATATATCAAATACTAATTAATATCAGCTGGTAACCCGATCGTGACCTATGTCGGTATATGGAGACAAAAGTTTTCCAACAGCAAAGTTAAGTTTATCGCTCAATCCAGATCTTTATCATGTTTTTCAGGACGGGTCACTACGGAACCCTTCACTGTACGTGGCCCGACACGTGCTTGGCTGTTTTTTTTTAAGTTTAGTTCTACTTTTAGTATAAATAATATCACACTTATGAACTGTGGCGGATTAAGCAGATTAATAATATAGTGCCTAAAGGTATGGGCCGACGTTTGGCGTGAATATAAGGAGTTGAAATATTATGCTAAATATTTAAATGGTTAGTGGCCATGGGCTAGAAATTAGAAGCTTGTCAAAACGTAATCGAAGATGGTAAACTTCACACAAAATATCTTTGTCATTTACTCCGAAATGGAAGGTATTAGGTATACCTCATCAGTCACATTCCATTCTGTTTAATATATTTTATTTCATTTACAGTTTTATAGAATAAAGGCAAAAGGGAATACCATATCTAAGAGAAAGCTAACGATAGGATAGATTGACCCCTTTTTCCTCACTTTTCCTATTTGGTCTGTTATGCGTGCAGGCCTCCACTCTATGAGAGGGAAAGGGCCGTAATCAACCACGCGGGCCCAGTGCGTGTTAGTGGATGTCACATAACTTCCAATTTCTGTTTCTAAAACTTCCCGGTTTCCTCGTTTTCCTTCACCATTTTAAGAGAAGTGGTGACGAAATAATTTACAAAAAGTAAAGCACCACCACTGCTCAAGAGATAGCCAATTACCTACTAATGTAAAGTTCAAAATTTATCTGTCAGAATAATATTAGAACGAGTGCTTATTCCTCTGACTTCCACAACTCAATAACTGGGTATGACTGACTACCGTATCGGTTTTTCAAATTTAGAAGGCACGGAGGATTGTCGGTATCTGATGGACGGTCACCCACCCACGATCTGACCTCGTCAAGCATTGCTTAACCTTGAAAATTGATCCATGCGGCTGTTATTAATTATCCATGAACACCTAAAGTAATGATTTCAACTATAGTTAATTAATTTTGGAAAAACACAAAAATGAACTAAATATCTTTGCAAAATATATCGACCCAGTTTATCGACATTATTACACTCACAGGCCATCACTACTCCATTACCCGGCGCCGTCTGTAATCCTCGCTCGTTTTATTTTCGCAAATCAGTGTTGCGGTCGAGGTTAGATTGTGTGCGTCTGCACAGTAGCGAACATGCCCCGACCTTTGTATACTACAGGTTTTTATACAGCCTGATTTTGTTATTACCATCTAAAATTTTATAATAAAATCAATGATACAAATAATGAAGTCATTGTATATGTTTTTGTATCTACATAATATCACTCAATATCCATCACAAAGGCAACAACATTACTTTGGGCGCATGGTTGGCGCAGTGATTGAGCGATTGACTGCTGCGCTGCGTGTCGCGGGTTCGATTCCTGCTAAACTACGAGCTGGCGTCTTAGCTACTCCACTTCACTATACTCCCACGTCTCCTTGCACACACTTTTAGTGTACGCATTTGAATTAATGTAACCAACCACATAATACGACCAATATTTTACATATCTGTATTTTATTGCATTCATCGTGTCTTTGATTAATAAAAATTGAGTTGCATTTTTACCCGACTGCAAGGAAAGGGTTATGTTTTTCGCGCGTATCTTGTATGTGTGTATGTAATATTCTTCATTACCTCATATCTATTAAACCACTAAGCGTATTTATATAATTAAGACATCGTTAGATACGTCTTGACCGCCCAAGTATTCTTAATATGTCTAGTGACGCTAAAAAACATTTTTTTTTTCTTCCAAACCTATCGTGTTGCTTATCAAAATGAAAGGTTTTAAGAGGTGGTGACAGAAACACGCTTATATGTTTAAAGGAAATTTGAAAAAAAAGTGACTAAAAAGTTAATTTAAAAATCAATAACCCGACTGCTGCTACGAAATGAAAAGATGTGAACAAGAAAAAAATCATGCTGTGCAGTTGAAGGATCTGGTGGTCAGCTAGCACATGAATACGAATAGTTCGCTTCCGCAGTCAGGTTTTTGATTTTTAAACTAACTTTTTTTTATTATTCCTCATGAACCCAATCTGGGCCTCCATCTCACCTGATATTAAGCGATGGAGATGATGATATTAAGGATGAGATCTACAATGGAGCTAGCGAGCCTGGAAAATACCTTGTTGTTAGTATTGCTTTGACAGCTGATGTATAAAATATCAACCTGTATATAAGTATAGCTCCGAACTTAGATTCGCTTTTTTAGCTCGTAATTAGGAAGTATGTGGATCACATATGGGTAAGAAAAAAGGGCTGAAAAACCTGTGATTGCTTCGGTAGTCTTAAATTACTGTTATTAAGTTTTTCGGTGTAGGTCCAACCTTTGGGGTTTTTACTCCTGCTTTAATTGCAGAGGTTAGATGGTACAGCAGCTTTGTTTTGCTGCCAGTTTTTTGAGATTTAAAACTGAACGAAAACTATTCTCTAGCTAGATAGTTTTCTATTGTCTTTAAAATTATCAGCAGCCAATCCATTCTCTTTAAATATAACCGCGAATGTAGGTAATAATTTTGACCTGTCAATTCACCATGAAAACTTAGCTGAAGTGAATGTTTAGGAAAATATATAAACTAAATACCCTAGATTTTAGAATAGCACTTGATATAAGAGGTTGTCAGCTCACTTCCAATTCACTCTTCTTAAGTTATCACGCCGAGTTTTAACAGAATACCTGTGCTGCAGAGTTATCCAGTACTAAGTGCTCGTTCACACATAAGTCCGTTTTACGGGTCCGCTTTACCGTATACTTTTTTATTCGGCGCTGACGTTTGAAATTGTATGAACGAGTTTTCAAACGACACAGTATTCCGAATCCAGTAAAAATACCAATCCAACAAAGTATACAGCAGTCCGTTTTACAGGTCCGTTTTATCGTATATGTTATTATTCGGCAATGACGTAGGTAGTTGCATGAGCGAGTTCACACACACAACAGTATTAAAACACTGATCCATTTTGTCGGACGTCCATCCTTGTAGATAGTTGGTTGGTGTGAACATTAAACCCAGTAGCGAAGGAACCGTTAAAACGGTACTGTAAATGCGGTGTGAACATCACCTCCAGTAGCGACGGATCCGTTAAAACCGATCCAGGAAATATGGACGTTCTGTGTGAACGTACCTTAAGTTCAATATGAGACTTTATGCCGTGGTAAAAATATTGGCTAGTCAGGAATTTAGCTCGTCTGCTAAATCCAAAATATTCTATATAGATTCTTACCTCATTAATATCATTCAAAGACCCAACTATTAATATAAAACTATTACTTACTTTAATAATGTTTAATAAAATCGTAGGTTGCCATTTAAATAGCATGCAGTAAAAAGTACCTAAGTAGGTAGTTGACAGAAAACATCTGCAGCTGCAGTGAAGAATTTTTGCAATGCAGAATGGGTTTGTACCTGTTAATGAACAAAGTAATAAGCATAAAACGTTAATACAAAATAAGCACCAGTTCCAAACACCAGTAAAGTTGAACAAATTAAATATATATATTTAGTAAAAAGAGGTAGATCTGTTCTTCATTTTGGGGGTAATCTATGGAAGTCCTGAAATTGATGTAGTACACTTTATTACTTTGAACAGATTGCAACAGAATTAAAATTATAATCTAAAACATAACATACTTATATACATACTATATACTCGTATGTACAATCGCGTATAAAAAGGGGAGGATCATTGGGCGTCAAAATATTCGTCCACATCGTATTCAACGGAAAACGTCACCAGAACGCTGGCAGCATTGCGATGTTGGATAGTAGCGCTGATTCTCTGGCCGAAGAAAAGCCCAGACGCCCGCCCGACTCTTCACAGATTCTTTCAGAGTCGACTAACCGTTTACTTAAGTCTCGAAAAACTCGATGAGCACGGACCCAATGGACCTAATGTTTCAACCCCAAACGGCTCAAACCAAACCAAACCAGTAGGGTGGTTGTATTTGCACCGTTTGAAGTTTTCTGCACCAGCAGCATCCGCCCCAGCACAGCCCATCATGCTAAGAAGATGGAATGGCGCAAGGGTGTCGACACATGTTGCATCCCACAGCAAATTGAATTTGAATTTAATGGCCTTCCCATCTTTCAAAGCATTACGGTCATCCCGTCTGGCCTCTTCTCATCGTCGTGTGCAAAGCCATTGGGTTCTTAAAGAGCTGGCACCCAGGTGACAAGAGCCCGACATAAGATGTGATTAATGCTGGCGTGCCGTGCTGTCTGACCAGCGCTCCTACTGCAGGACAGGTCATGATGTCGATGGAAGATGTGTTCCATAGACTGCCGAAATTTGTGTCAGGAGCGCAAAGCTGCATTGAAGGAGGCATACAAATTTGAATTGTTTCTTTTTTTAAATTTTATTTTTTGTGTTCTTATTTTTTTTGTTATTTTTTTTAAGTTTAAATATAGTATATAACATTACATATTCTGTGGTATAACATCATCTTAGAATACTGTAAGATTTTGTACTTTTTGGTGTAAATAAATAAATAATAATTAAATACCATAACAGAAATTTCTTAAAATGAACTACAATTATTCTACATTTGTAATGCCCATGTCCGTAATTATTTCCAGTACCTACTCCACATAAGGTACACACGTGTAGGCAGTAAGAGGAGGAGTCTTACCACTCCGCTGATAATTGAAAACCTATGGTCCCCTAATGGATTCCCGAGTAATACTGCAATTACATCTGCAGCAATTAATAATTAAGGTTTCGTTAAAATGATATTAGCAATAAATGTGGAATACGTGAAAATAATAAAGTTATGATTTATTGTTCATAGAGGATTTAGCAATTAATTGAAGTTAACGGGAATTTTATGTTTGTGTAGGTGTTGAAGATGTAGGCACAGAGCTGTTAGTTGGTAAGTACTTATGTTTCATTTAAGGTCGAAGGCTAAGTGCTAGTTAGTTCTAGTAAAGAAAACCGGCGAGGTTCTAGTTGTTTTACCGACTTCAATAAAACAGGAGGTAATGAATTCGACACGTATGTATGTAATATTGTTGGAATTGCACAATATTCATATAATTATGCTACTCTATATGGGCTCTAAACACGAGTGAATGTTTGATTGTATGTTTGCATGTATGTTTGTTTGTAGGTTTGTTTGTATGTATATGTGTACGTTTGCCCACGCATTTCTCCGAAACGACTAATCGGATCGTGACCATTCTTTTTTTATTGGATTAAATATCTCTCAACTTAGGAAACAATGCAAGGTTCATGGAAATCAGTTCTACAGTTCAACTTAAGGAACATACAGCCCAACCCCTTAGCGATAAACATTACGAATATGTTAATTATGTTATTATGGGTGTATTGTCAATCCTTTAGGTACCTTACTAGACTTAGGTCACTTTTTACCGACTTCAAAAAAGGGGGTAATCAGTTCGACACGTTTTTATGTAATACTGATCAACACCGACTTCCGAAACGAAAGTTGTTTTTGCACTGTTAGTGTTTTGCTTTAAAAAACGTTTTTATTTCTCTCTTTTTAATGACTTCTGCAAAAAGGAGGTCATCAATTCGATGCGTATGTACCTATGTAATATTGTTGGAATTGCACAATATTCACATATGTTACTCTATGTAAACTTCTAAACATTTGTGACAATTTTCATACGTGTATGTATGTCTTTTTGTACGTATGTTTGTTAATTTATCAATAATTAGTATTTGTTATTAAAATATTCCTTATAATAAACATTTTCCTTTTATAATGTCATCCACATTTATAGATCAATGGGAAGTTAAAAAAAAATTCGGAACAAAAATGTTTGAGAGACGGCAGACAGACAGACAGAACGTGAGTGACACAAATAGTTCTCCGTTTTTCCGGTACGGAACCCCAAAAAGGAGACCTACAGTATTGCAATTTGCAAAGGATAAAAAAAATACTAGCAAGTGGAATAATCTTGATAGTGAGGGAAGTGGAAATTCGTATTTTTTTCTACTCCTCCGTTATTCTTTTCTGATTAATTTCGTTGCGGGATCCAAGACAGTTAAATTCATTCTCCGAGACTTTGTCGAGCTTCATTTTCTCGGCGCCTTTTTGGAGGTCGCCACTGTTGTTTCTGTCTTTCAGGACGTTGCAGTGGTTTGGGAATGGTCAATTTTATTTTAGATAGGCTTGCGCTTGACCACTATCTCACCTGATGGTAAGTGATGATGTGGTCAAAGGTGTAGCACGCTTGCCTAGAAGTAACCTATTCAATCTTGACTTAAAGACCACGAGATTGTAGCTATCGGGAAACACAGACTCCGGCAGGGAGGCTCATTCAGGTATTGGGAACGTTTCAGAGGATGGTGATGTAGTGACAATGACAGAGGTTGCTGGCGATTATCAGTCATTCCAACAATGATTTGGTCAAGTGATGAGCCGAATCTTAAAACATTGTCGTTTTTCAAGTCCCTAACAGTTCTAGTTCCAAGTCATTTGCATGAACTTGACTTAATCAATCAAAGAAAATCATCATATTAACAGCTTTCTATAACTTGTTATTCATTATCATTATTCGAGGGGTTTCATCGTGATAGTTTCAAGTGTATGTCCAGCAAACTGATGGTCCAAGATCGATCGATTTTATCATTTTTGCTTTTATTATTGTCATTCAATTTATTTTAGTCCAGCGACCTACCCCCGTTTTAATGACGTAATACAATTTTTTTTTTTATTTAGTTCTCTTTTGTTAATGGGCACATAGAACTTTTATTTTTATTTTGTTATAATTAAGAGTCGTAAAATTTTATCTTAGGTACAGATCAGATTTTACAAAAAAATTGTATATTATAAATGTTTGTTTGTGTTTTCGAGCGTATGGCACTCGTGGGCTGCAGCTGAAAATTTGGCATTATGCTGAGCTGAGGCCCTTTTGGCATATACAAAATATTTTTTAAACTATTATTAAAAAACATTTTGTTTAATTTTAAGGTGTTTTTGTTTTGTAATGCTAATAAACTCATATTTCTTTCTTTCTTTTTTTTTCTTTCCAAGCGTTACTGAGCACTCCGGCTAACGGAGTTCTAATGACTAGAAATTATTTTAGTCATGAGTCTTGTCATAGCTTAAGTCTATAGTCCCAAGTACTGCACTACATTTCAAGACACTCCTTCATTTAATTGAACCCACACATTAAAAATCCGTAATAACACAAAATAAATCACGTTGCCATACAAAAACAGTTTACAACTTGCTACATTATCTATGGGGCAAGGTGGGCGTATATTAATTACGAAGGTCCCTCCCCACAGCCCATGGGAATCGAAGCCTGGACCGCATCGTACCTATGGAGAATTATCCGCGAAATTCTGTGGCGTAATTAAGTTATATTAAAGTGATAATTATATTGTGCGAGAGCACGGGATCGTTCAATGTGGCGAAGCCTGGGGGAGGCCTATGTCCAGCAGTGGACGTCTTTCGGCTGAAATGATAATGATGATGAAGATAATAATTAAGGTGTAAGGCTTAACGTTATGGTTTGTTCCGTTTAGGGTAAGCAGAATTAGGTAAAAGTCTTGTAATGGTACATCATTTTCAATAAGACACTCGATGGTTGAGGCTCTTAGAAAACCATCGCATCGTCGAATTATATTTTTATTTTACATTACGAAGTAGAATTTGACGAAAGTTATAAATATTATGTACATATAAAACGTCTTTCCAAAGATTTTATTCTGTGCCACCTTGAGCTAGGGTTCTAGGGTACTGGTATAACTTTTGACATGCGTAAGATTTTTTTATCCATCCATCACAGATTGGTAAAAAAACCTACATCACAAGAGCCTTCAATGAAGGGTATTCATACAATAAAACTGGATTAATTAAAGATTTTAAAGACCCAGAAAGTTTTCCACTTAGTAACAGATGCCTACATCAACACAAACCAGCTCTTCAGATCATTAGGTCGATCAGCACACCACGATAATAGCTGTCATAGTACTACACCTAATGCCAACTCATACAATTTGCATGACTCAACAACTGAACCTTTCATTCATAACATCCGCTTCGTAACATAAAAAAATAATCTATAACAAAAAAAAATTACAACTACAAGCGAAGCAAACAAATCCGTGCGTTCTCATAAGTTTAATTAAATATTTATTCGTGTAGGGCGGGGCGCACCGCCCTCCGATATCGATATTGTTTTATAGATTTAAGATTAAATGTATGGCTTTGAAAGTAGCGGGGATTGTGGGTGGCTGATCTAGTTTTCGGTGAAATTAGAGTAATATTATATATAGCTTGGAAGTTTGACAGCCGAATAATTTATTGGATATGGTAAGTCATGTAGTTTGATCTACCTTCTTGTATATATTAGTAATAGCATCGAAAAGATGAGTGACCTTCTTTTCATAGCGAAATTCCTTCGTGCCTCGAACAGCACATTATGCTGTTGATCCCGACCAAGGCAGCTATACACGGGGTCGTCTGGCGCCCTGTGTGCTGGTTTGGTCCCTGGGGTGGTCATGGTGTGCAATGTGTTCTGATGCGCCGGTGATAGGCTTACTCTCCAGAAGAGGGTCCGATGACGGACTGCCGCGGCGGGTTCGCGATGAGATCTTTCCACACTGTTTTCCGTATGATTAATAATATTATAGTGTATGTATGTAAGTAAAATAATAGAACAGGTAAAATAATAATTTATTTGTACAGATGTAAGTCTAAAATCGTCACTTTCAATCAAAACAAGTTCCTTAAATGACCTTATTTGATTTGAATCTAGTTATTAAAAATACTATTAATGTAGTAAAATATATATTTTATTTACGTTTAGCTTTCTACTAGCTTTCTTGGATACTTGAGGATGGACCGCCGAGGCCGACCCAGAAAGAGGTGGCGAGGCGATCTAGATGCCTACTGTAAGGGCTGGGTTGAGGTGGCTCAAGAAAAGAATACTTGAAAGGATTTGGGGGGGGAGCTTTATTCAGCAGTGGACTAGTGTAAGCCCATATAAAAAAATAGCCTTCTTCCGTGGCTTCATTCCCACGGAAACCGTAATTTTTTTTGGGATAAAAAGTAGCCTTAATATATACAGGGGTACAGGTTAAGTCCTCATCTGTTGATGTTTTGAGACAGAGAATAATCGATGCAGCAAATGAAATAAGAAGAGGTTTAACAAACCGGTGTAGTAAAAAGTGGATTAAGACACATAATGAGAGTATGTGTGCGAAACAGAGACGGACACGTGGAATATAAATTATAATCGTAGACTCTCTGTAAAAATAATAATAAACGTCATTTTGTACCTATTTGGATCGTTTTATTTTGTTTTCTGACCCAAGTTATAAATTTAACGCTTACGTACCGTTATTTGTAACTAATACCTGGGAGCCTTTATCAAAGTTTTTTCTTATAATTCTGATAATATCCTAGCTTGCCTACCTTGTTGGATAGCTAATGAAAAGTAAATATTTTTAAGCAAAAGTGTTAACGCGTGCTCGTGTTTCTGCCATAAGTGGCACAGGAGGACACCGTGGAGTTTTAGTGAGTTGGTTCCCTCATAACTGCGCTGTCTCCCCGTGTAGCGCAGTATGCACGAGCATTTGGTTCCGGGCTTTATTTGCAGAAGTCTTTGAAAGTCGACAGTCGTTACGGGTAATCTGACACCAGTCTTGCCAACGGGAAATAGTATTACCCAGTTATTGGGTTGTGGAGGTCAGATAGGGAGTAGTACAACCGGTTACACTGGAAGCCGATTCCAATATAGTTGAAAAAGGCTGGACAGATTGATATGGTATCAATTCATTTGTTCATTGTAATGTGTATTCCACGAAAACAACCAACTTCAAAAACAATCCTACTATCTCACTAATATTATAAAGATGAAAGTTTGCTACTCTTTCACGCAAAAACTGCTTAACAGATCTGGCTGAAATTAGGCACAGATATAGATTATAGATTGGAGTAGTACATAAGATACTTTTTATCCCGGGTATAAGTTCCCTTGGGATAGTTTTTGACATTCACGCGGCCGAAACCGCTGGCAGAAGCTATTAGTTAATCATAATAATAAAAACTACTTTTACGTCACTGGCATAACTTTGAACTTATATATGCTTTACATAAAATGCATATAAACAAACCTCTCAACACTAACACGGAAGCGTTCAAAAATTACACATAAAAGGACATTTGAATATCGAATCTAAAACCTAATGGCCCGACCCGACCTCTGTACGCGACCGCATTTATCATACTACAAAGGTCAGGTTCTGATACTTATCGATATTTTTATGATGTCAGTTACACTGACTCATCTCTATTTTTGATAGCTCTTAGTATTTATTAATGTCATAATACTAAGTTATAAAATATTTAAATATCTGCGTTGATAAATTGGGCTGCATCCCATAATCTTAATAATAATGATACTGTTTGTCGATTTTCAATATGTTTTGGTCAAAATATTAAGAGTTTTAGGTGATATTATAATAGCGGATTATGGTTCTTTAATTTTTGGCGATGATGTGTTTTTTTATATGTTTTCGATTATCGATACATCTAATCGGATTTAAATGTCGATTCGATTTTGTTTTTGTTGTTCCATTTTTAATATTGGTCTGTTTATTAATTGAGTTGGTTCGTAATCTACTATTTATACCTTTGCCACAAACGCGAACATAATTATAACTGGCTTACATCGGCTGAATCAGGTAATTAAACACCTTTTTACGAAACCTCCGTGTCAAACTGAAAAGCGAAGTCAATGTTTCTTAGTAATATTAAATATTGCCTCGAAAAATCTTTCCTAGAAAATGTAGGTGGAGTGAACATGAAGCGTGCTATCAAATCATTCATTCAAGTTAGATTGATAGTTTACTTCAAGCTCACTTCACCAAATTTTTCACTGTGAGATATTAACAGTATGCACTGGCTGGTGAACGATACTCTTATGGGGGTTTTAATGCTTTCTAAATCTTAAAAAACGGGAACAATTAAGTGCAATACTAAACATAAATGAATATTCATCCACATCATAAAAAATATAACATTCAACAATCAGTAGGTTATCTTTAGCTGTAACTAATCGATTTTAAATGAATACAGCTGGCAAGCTTCAGTTTTATAAGACACTGGCTTTGCCCCGCGCCTTCGCTTCGCTCCCGTGGCCCAACCCACTGGACCCGTTTATGGGATAAAAATTTGCTTGTGTCACTCAGGAATAATGTAGCTTTCTACTGGTGAAAGAATTTTCAAAATCGGTTAAGTGGTTTTTGAGTTAATCCATTACAAACAAACTTACAAACAATCAAATCTTTCCTCTTTATAATTTTAGTGTAGATGTAAATTTATGTATTTTATTGAACAAATAGCTAATAACAAGTTAGCAGCTGATGTGTCTTAAGTTTTTTTTCCTTGTTTTGAAAGCACACACCAGAAACTGAAACCAGTACTTATTAGAAATTATTAACATGACAGATGGTAACAAATAACAGCTATGTAAGCAATTGTACAGTGTACTTGTTTAAATAAAACAAAACATATAACTGTTTTATTATACTTTTAGAAGGTCTCTTACTTATCCTGTTAGAACAGTTCAAACGTATAATTGCAGATGAAATTTGTCGATATATGAGGAGAAGGATACCAGTTATGCACATCACTACGGTTTTTTTTTGTACTTTATAAGGAGCTTCTGATTTTCCCACTGACTTTAAAACCCAGTAGTCGTTATTTACGTCATCAGCGAAAAAAGAAACAAACCGCATTATAAAAACTATGATATATACTGATTTAAACACACAAAAAAATATGATCTATAGCATAATTTAGTATACTACTAAACGACATACTTCTCATGATATGTATTTTATGTAAAGTAAGAATTGTGTAAACAGAGAGTAAGACCAGTAAAAAACGTCACTAGACCTTCAATATAATGTTAGGTACCATTATTTCCGTGTTAAAAGTCGTAAGAGGGGTCCATTATATTGACATAGTAAATTTCTCAAATCAACAACGAAACTTTTTCAAATAAAATCTGCCGATCGACTCATTTAAACTGTCAATAAAATAAATACGATATATTTGTCGATCTTTAGAAATGTACATAGCAATCAAATTCACAAAAAAGTTACACGTATACTTTTTAAACTAGGTTCTGACAGCTGCTTCTCTTGCGAATGAGTCTGATACCATCTTAAGGGAACATCATCAACTTCATCATCATTAGCCTACAGCAGACGACTCCTGGACATCTCCAATTGCACGCCATTTGTTTCTATTTTCGGCAACTCTCATCCAGCTGCCTGCGGGCGTCTTAAGGGAACTTTTTACCTGAATCCTATTGAAAGAAAAATAGTTTATTTGCGCCAGGCACGACGCATACCATAAAAAGAACAAAAAAACTTAAATACAATCATTACAAAGTATGCGGCACAACCACGCAAAACGGTTATCGGTCAGCATAATGCTGGGACTCTCGTCGGAGACAGACTAATCTTTAATTGCTAATATCCTTTGTCTTAATTCAAGGCATGCTATACCTGTCTGATAAATAAATTTTATCCAAATTCGTTTAGCTGTTGAGGCGTGATTGATTGCCAAACATCGAACCAACAGACTTTCATATTATAATATTGTGGGATAAGATAGTCTAAAAGTTTCATTGACATGTAAAAATCCGATGTATTTTTTTTTGTTACTGCCTAACAAAGGCTACGTTTAATTTGAACCTTTCTTGTATAAAAATACCGTAAGCGGTATTATTGAAACATGCGAAGTCACAAGTGCAGTTAATCTGTAGTGACGTCAGCGATTGTCGATAAATCACTGGCGATGTGTCGTGTCGCGTCGATGTCGATTGTCGATATGCTACACCTGTTGCTAGGGTTGTCACGCGAAATATTTAAATGACGATTCTGTGGATATAAATAGTATTGAAATGTCCTTAATAACATGTTTATGGGTAGTTTGTTATAAATTCAAGGATTTGTATTAACGGTGTTGAAGTATTGATCGTTGTTTTTCGTTTAGAGAAAAAATATCAGATAATATAAACTTATTTATGTTAAACACACATAAATGGCTTTTTCAAACCAATTTATTAAGTTATAGACTTTAGGGGCTGGTTCAAATTGGCTCAAGAAAATAATGTTTTCAAGGATTTTGGGTTTTCGCCAGCAGTGGGATAGTAAACGCCAATTAAAAAAAAAATATAGTCAATCTCTGAAGTTACATAATCGTAACAAGCATAAACAATTTGGTGATAAGAGGTGTGACGTTTAGACGAAATATTAAATCACGTCTAAACGGCCAGTCGTAATTTTTTTGAAAAAATATATGTTACATAAGATCATTTTATTAATAATTTGATCTAAGAAAATTTTGATTTTTATTCGTATAACGAAGTGTAATTAATTTTAAAAGTTATATCTAACACGGACAAAAGATTTCAATCGCACCAAAACTGCAAGGCATGTTATACCATCACGACCATCTCAAAGACAATTTAATTATCTACATATTGATCAAAGGCTAAATAATAACAGCCGCACGGGTCGATCTTCAAGGTTAAGCAACGCTTGACGAGGTCGGTCCGTGGATGGGTGACCATTTCAACATACCGAGTTTCCTCCGTGCCTCGGAAAGCACGTTAAGCCGTTGGTCCCGGCTGTCATTTGAAGATCTTTGATAGTCGTTACAGGTAGTCAGAAGCTTGAGATCTGACACCAGTCTTGCCAAGGGGTACCGTGTTACCCAGTTACTGGGTTGTGGAGGTCAGATATGCAGTCGCTCCACGTAAAACACTAGTGCTCAGCTGAATCCGGTAAGACTGGAAGCCGACCCCAATATAGTTAGGAAAAATCTAGGCAGATTGATATTGATCAAAGGCCTGTTTTTGAAGTCATTTAGTAACAAGGAAAGTAAGAAAAACTACAGAATTTTGGTCGCGCGGGTCTGAAACGAGTGTGCGTTTTGTTGCCTCAAAATCGTTGGCGACCGTCGACGTCTTAAAATATTGGCCCTTCTTTTATGTTAAGCTTTATTATAGGTATTTCACAAAATAGACAACCCTGGCTCTAAAAAAAATTAACAAGTTGTATTGTTTCGGTCAATGATACTTTCTCTGATAAAAGTCGCCGACGATAAAAATTAGTAATAAAAATCTTTTATATACAACTTAATAAGTTTGTAAACTTGGACGGTGTTACTAGTACACTAAACAAATAGATGCAAAAGGTACACTCATTAAAAATATGGGACGACACGGCAGATGAAAATATGAAAAAAAATATTTTAAAATTATAGTCACTTATGAATGTGTGTAAACCAGATATTTAATATCTAAGATAACAAATATAATATAAATGACAACAGTTGAGATTCCACTAGCTTATGATGGTGAAAACAATCAAATCAAGATTTAAAAAATGTTTAAGACTTAATCGTATCTCTCATTTAATTCATGTGCAGTGATGAATGAAAATGTGAACACACAGAGACGAAGAAGAAGCCCATAAGCCAAGGCCTAAGGAAAACATGGATGGATTCCGTGAGGTATGATATGAAAGATAAAGAAGTGTGAGGGCTGACAGGGAAAATTCAAGAAGACAACGTGTCGACATCGCTCCAAGTAACAAGAGCAGAAAGATGACGATGCCTACTGCTTTGGTTGGGACTTCTGATAATGCTTGCCTTGTACTCTTCAATTGTACTACGCGTAATTAAAATAATTAAAGTGCGTGCTTTGAGCGTTTAAGTTAATTTCTTTATCATTTACTGTCATGTTTAATTGTTCTTTTGTACGTTTTCGACAAAACGTTACGCTTGAGTGAGAGAAATCATTTATAGTTTCGGCTACTTGTGATCGTAATTATTGTTGAATACTTCTTTTTCTTTGCATTAAACGATTTTATGTTAGTAATTGCTTCAAGAAATAAATAGTAACTTTTACAATTCGCCACCCCTCCTTCCTATCTTAAGTCTAGCTTTCAATTACTAAGCCATTCACACACTCGCATTCTGCGTTTTTCCAATAATCTTCTCTTTTTCTGCCCTTCTCATACTACTGATTTTGTTCACTCCTTTCATATCCAGTCCATTTTTTTTGGAATGCGCTTCCTGCCGAGATCAGGACGGCCATCAGTCGGTACACATTAAAGCTGCAGTTGTGGATTTATTTTCAACACAAATAAACAGTCACCTCACTTTCTTCTTTTTTGTTACTTCATAAATATTTATAATATGTATATTTGTTTAAGTATATATTATATTCAATATATATGTACGTGTATTTTACCTATTTTAGTATAATAACTACTAGCTTTTTATTATGAAACTATGCACCTGCCATGTTGTCTCTTCACCACCCTTCATTGACTGGTATAGAATGCCTAAGGCATTAAGTCCGCTTTTGTACCTTTGTACATGAAGTAAATAAATAAATAAGTGCTACTTTGCCAAGATTTTTGACGCCTTCCAACTTATTAAACTTTTGACTGGAGTACCTTGATAACTCCTAGGCCAGTTACGAAGATGAAGTTGATTTCATGTTCAAAATCCTGTGGGATTCCTTCCTTCCTTCCTTTCCTTCCTTCCTTCCTTCCTTCCTTCCTTTCCTTCCTTTTCTTTCCTTCCTTTTGGATTTCTACAGAGATGAATGTGTAGGAAACTCCTTGGGCCATGTTATTTAACTATTAGTTTTCGTTTTCCGAAACCAACTTCGGAAAACAAAGTTATTTTTCGGTTTGTAGTGTTTTGCTTTAGAAATTAATATTTTTTTGTTACTTTTTTTTTATTTCAATCTTTTTAGTGTTGATACCTCATATTACCATGAAATTCATTTATGGCCAGAGTACGTGTCATTTCAATTCCAATAAGCCCAAACACGATTTTTTTTTCTTACATTCTATGTTATTGAAAATACAAAAATCGCTACATTATTTGAGGAGTTCCATGGGATCCTATCATCAGATTCTGATTTTGTAACAATGGGTCTACCTCGAAATAATACCCTTTCAAACAAAAAAAGAATTTACCAAATACGACAATGGAAGACGGAGTTATGCCCGAATATACATTAAAAAAAATTGAAACATCCAAATTGAGAAACTCCTCCTTTTTTTCCAGCTGGTTAAAAATAAAGTTTCATCACAACTTTTTTTTTTTTTCAGAGTATGGTTAAGACTACTTACTTTTTTTTATCTTAGACTTAAAAACAGTTAGTAAAACTATGTTAGTATTAACATTATCATATTGACACTTTACAAGACAAAGGCAAAGCAATTTTGGTATATTTTTTTATCTAACCTAAACCAGCTAACTTCATATATAATTCTCAGAATTTTTCCGATTAGCACTCAACCGTTCTTAAGATCATAATCCATGGCCAAACAAGTTGGCTTAACCTGAACTTCAAATATCGAGCCTCACATTACGCTAATACAGCTTATAAAGCAAACATGAGACAATGCTGGACACACAACGTTTGTTCAGCTCTCGACAAACGGCTCTCGTATTATCATGTAAATTAGTGAAACCTGCGTTTCGATAGTTTTCGATTGAATTGTGACATCACCAGTTATGTCATAATTTGTATAGGGTTTGCGAAGTGTTTTTGTTTTTCAGGATGTTTATGTGAAGTTCAATTTCATCATCATCCTTTTGTTCCTACTGCTGGGATACAGGCCTCTTCTCTGTGAGAGGGAATGGGAATCCATCACGCGGGTCCAGTGCGGGTTGGTAGATGTCACATGTCTTCGAATTTTTGGTTCTAAGACATGCCGAGCAGCAGTGACAGTAGAACAGTGGTGATGAAATAATTTACTCAAAGTAAAGCGCCATGTAAAGGTCGTGGGTTCAAACCCAGGCTGGGTTTGAACCCACGACCTACAACTTCTAAGTCGCAGCCGTTACCATTGGTCCACCACTGCTCAGTTAAATTTAGCTATAATTAAAAATACGTTTTATTTAAATACATAATTATGCAGTGTTTGTACTCACATTTATGTTTGACACTGCCAATGGAATCGGAGAGGCAATTGCCCCTCTGAGAGGGAATTCTCGTATTTTAAAGGAACGTCCATTCAAATTTCAGTCTCAATCAGTCAAGAACTCTTTTCCCTCATTTTGACATAATTGTCGCCGAGATAATATTGTGACCTGAATTTGAACGTTTTTAAGTACTTTAAAAAACTTTTTTACAAAAAATACTTCCGACTTCCAAATAAAAAAATTACAAAGTCAAAAATAACTTTATTTTTGAAAATCGGTGTCTGTTGTAGATACCTTTTTGCGTTATGGACACCGACTTCCATAAATAATGTTTTCTTATTTGGAAGTCGGTAGTATTTTTTGGTAAAAAGTTTTTTATTTTTCACTTTTTGGTTGTATCTACCTAATAGGCAAGTTGTACAGTAGTAATAAGACACCTTAACGCCAGAATAGATAACCTGAATATCATGAAACTTGAACATAACCGTTAAAATGAGAGATCTGCGTACCCCTAAAGAGCGTACTGGCATGATGTTATGTTATGAAATGGTATATCAATAAATAGACATGCGATTGCAGCAATCCCGGGAGATTTGTTGTCATTTATTGAAGAGTTCTGTTGTATATCTTCGAAGTTCTTTATCAAATCTTCACCAAATTAAAATGGGACCAATGTCGAAACATACTCTTTCAAACAAAAACGAATTTTCAAAATCGGTCCACTATTGACGGAGATATCGGTCAACATACACAAAAGTCAAACATAGAACCTCCTCCTTTTTGGTGAGTTGGTTAAAAATTGGCATCTGATCATCATCGTCTAGTCCTTGTTCCACAACCATCTAGGGTTTATTATTTTAGCAGATAAATTAATAAAAATCTTGATGCATTCTGAAAAAGGTAGAAGAATTCCATCAAAACACAATAAAAACGGACTCCTCAAGTAACTTACGTATTAATTACTAAACCAATCAAAATAATAGTATGAACATAAACAGTAAACAGACTAATAACGTTAAAATATCAGCAGTTAAAGTGCAGATTAATAAATATCGTTAACAATGGTTGCAATTTGTCAGTAATTGAGTAATGTGTTAAAATGGCGACCAACTGTGTACTGTGTAGGCCTGGCCTCCTGTCATGTTCTACGAGTTATGGGCTTTATGCTTCGATATGCGAATACCAACCATAATAAGGTGCTACACTCGTGCTCTGAACACATGGTATTTATAGTTATGAATTGTGTAAGTGCATTTCCTAATATATAGAATATCAGAAGCGATGAGGGTCAATGAGTCAATAGTTTTTCTCTGAGCACTGTGGTGACGTATAGAACAGTAACGTGGTCGCTCATCAGAAGGCTTAAAGTCAACCAAAAGGGCAATAGAGGGAGCTATACTCAGAGTTACCTTGCGTGATCGAATCAGAAATGAAGACATCTGCAAGAGAACCAAGGTTACTGATATAGCCTGAAAAACTAGCAAAGTTAAGTAGCAGTGGGCAGAGCACATTGCTCGCAGAACGGATGGCCGTTGGGGCTGAAAAGTTCTAGACTGGCGACCGCGTAAAATTCTCGCCAAACTTCTTGGCCGCCCTGAAGTTCGTTACATTGGCTGCGTAGTAGAAAATCTCATACAAAAACAGCACCGTTTCGTGCCTCGAGCATTCGGAAAGCCAACTTCAGGGCGGCTCAGAAGTTTGGCGGGACTTTACCGGACGACGCAGCGTTGGAAAGCCTCCCTCTCGGTGGAGCGACGTCCTGGTCAAGGCTGCAGGCGTCCGGTGGATGCGAAACGCACAAGACCGATCAGTGTGGTAACGCATGGGGGAGGCCTATGTCCAGCAGTGGACGTCTTTCGGCTGAAATGATGATGATGAATGACGATGCATGACAAAGTTTTCTTTTAGTTTTGGAGTGTTAATACCAAACTTTGGCTTCACTAACCAGTCACAAAACATGATAGTGCAACATTATGAAGACAATTTAATATATCTGTTCATACTCGTAGATGTCAAAGGGTTATAAATATTATGCAGTGTTTGTCAACCATATTTTTCCTTATTGGGACGGCTCGAAGGTGAAACAACCTGATTGTTGATTCTGATATCAATATTACTATGTTCACACCTTTTCACGACTGTGGCTTTAATAACTTTGGATAGATAAGTCTCATGTATATGAGTTTGGTGTTATGAATGGGTTTAAAAGTCAAAGATTGATTTAGAAATGCGAATTTATGTTGTGTAACCTTATGTGATGTTACATACATTTCAGCATGCTTGCTAAATGGGAAAGGCTATCACAATCAAGGTTTAAGAGTATGATTGTTTTCAGATACTGGAAAGCTCTGCGGCTCATCTTGGCAATTCTCAGTCACATCTTACAATACTAGAGTTTCTAGATTAAACTATGCAAGAAATAACTGGCGTGCGTGTATGATGATTGATGAACGTTAACGAAGTGAAAGGAGTATGTAAGGATCATCGCAGGTGACGTTCTAGTTTCTGTCTACCCCCATGGAAAAAAGGCGAGAGTTAATGTATGTAAATAACTCTGCAGAACCCAGAGCCACAGTCATCATCATCATCCACTGCCAGACATAGACCTAGTGCGTCCCGCATCGACCGGTATCCAGCAGCCTTGACCAGGTCGTTGCTCCACCTAGTGGGAGGCCTTCCAACGCTGCGTCTTCCGGTACGCGGGCGCCACAATAGAAATTTTCAGCCCCAACGGCCATCCGTTCTGCAAGCAATGTGCCCTGCCCACTGCCACATAGGTTTGGCAATTCTTCGTGCTATGTCAGCAACCTTGGTTGTCTTGCGGATGTTTTCATTTCTGATTCGATCACGGTCAAGAGCAAGCCTTGTCATGCATGCATTTAGTTATATCATTCTTTGCATATTTTGTTATTGTTAGGCTTAGTGGAGACCATTGCCCAAACAAGACGAAAGCTAAAATTGAGTATCTAAGAAACATAATTCACTGTGGTTTTGGCATTATTGTAATAGACCACTAGATAGACAACAGAGCTAGTACAAAGCAGGTAGGTCAGTGTATAGAAAATTACTCAAGGATATATAATACTTAGGTACGTGTTGTTGGTAATTCAGCAATAATACACAGTTTGGACTTTGAACTATTATTTATTTTCCACATCACACTAAGTTACCATCAATGGTTCATCACGGTTGGAGCGGTGGTTGAGCGATTGACTGCTGCACTGCGTGTCGCGGGTTCGATTCCCGCACGGAACAAATATTTGTATGACCTAAAGATAGTTGTTCCGGCTCTGGGTGTTGTGTATGTGAGTTTATATGTTTGTAAACGCACCCACGATACAGGAAGAAATTCCTAGTGTAGGGCAACGTCTTCACAAAAAAAAAACTCCATACAATATATCCACTTAAGTCAACTCTAGACTAAACACTTAGGATCACTTAGAAAACATGGTTGTTGCAAGCACGTCCAGAATAGACTGATCAATTAAAACTGAGTCAACCTGCGTCGTGTCCGAACAATCCCCCACCAATCGACAACTGTCATTAGATGTGACGTCATTTACACATTCGAATATTTTCTAGAATAATCAAATTAACAACTTTTAAGTACTATATGATGTTAAAAATAAATTAATTAATTATTTACAAATAAAAGATGTATTTATCAAAGAAAACCTAACATTATTTTTCTGGGTATCTGCAACAACAGATTCAATTCAATTACTCACAGTGAGCTTGTCATAATAAAACCTTATATCTGGCTATAACTTATTTTGAAACCTGCTGTATTCCTACTCACAAAATATCTATCTTGATGAACAGAGATAAAAATAGGGAGACGCTGTCAATACCAACCAGTTCAAAACAACAACCTATAAAAATATACTCTTAGACAAGACAATTTATATCTAATTAACATTCATAAAACAAAGCTGCACAGCCCAGACCACCATAAGGCAAGCGGGCATTGCGGGCAAGCGATCATTTCGAACATTACCCGGGCAATGTGTACACCACATAGCGCACTTTGCTCGCTTCATGTATTACACATCCTCTCGTCGGGTTCAAATTACATAACACATAAATACAATGGCCGAGCTTATTTACTGCTGGTTTTAAAGTAAAAGCTAACGTAGCAATTACTGGGGATAAAATGCTGCTAAAATATTAAAAAGCTCTTGTATTATCTTGAACGTTTTGTCTCGAAAAGATATTACTTGTAATTAGTCAATTCGTGCATTTTATATTGTCCTGTTGATGTAGGTTATCACAAGCGCAAGTCCCATCGTGTGTGAATAGCGAGGTGCCAACTGAAAATCAGCGCTGGGTTTGTGACACCCAGCATATTTTGAGTTGGTGACCCTTTCGGTGTGGGCACACACAGAGAGCTCTTCTTGAACATCGTTTGTACTTTTTTTACTGTTCTTCCCTGTTACTTTGTATTTGTTGTCGTGATGTGTCTATGTCGAATAAATGTTTTCTATTCTATTCTATTCTATCCAGGAGCTCCTAGGTTTCTTAAAATATTGCTGGATTTTCTTTCATGTATTTCTCATTAGTATCCCGGAGTCTGCATTTATACCCGGTTGATGTTATTAAGCTCGCTACTATATTAGGTTTAACTGGCCAAATATGGATGTTGAAAAATACCTGTCCAATATTTTTAGGTTCTGTAACTGACAGACTAAATAGATTTTTTTCTTCCTATTGTCAAATAACACCTTATATGGTATCACCAAATATTGTGTTATTTGGTCGTGCCAATAGTGATAAAAAAAATTATAGGGATACATGGTTTAATTGTATTACAAAAACAAACAAAAGCTACCCATCGCCACCAATTCACCACACACCATTTTACCGCTCCGAACTGACACCGGCAATACTAATGAGTTGGGATGCGCGCGCCTGGGTCGCGCATGTGACCTGCGATGTGCGATATATTGCACGGCCAGCCAATGAGTGGACACTCGCATAACTGTACCTCGGCTAGGATTATGCGAAAAGTTATTGTTTGAGTTCGAATATGTTTTAATATTTTCATTATGATTGTGAGCAAACGTGGACTTATAGTTGATATAAGGTTGAAATCGCCAACCTTTTTTGAGCAAGCGTGGTGATCAATGCTCGTGCCTTCTCTGAATTAGAAGAGACTTTTTTCCTGCTAGCTAAGTCGGTCTTCGAGGTTGAGCAGTTGCCGAGATTGGTTCGTGGATTCGTGTTTCGTGGCCAGCCAGTGGACACTCGTATAACTTTATCCACGTTAGGATAATGCGAGAAGTTATTGTATAATTCTGAATGTGCTTTACTATTAAAATTAAAATTGTGTTGAGTTTGTGAGTAACTAATACAGCCACATGGATCGATGTTTCATGATAAGCGTCGCAAGCCGAGGTCGGTTCATGGATCGGTGACCAGTCATCTATTCGTCGATGTGCGAATCTATCTTCGCTTGCTGATGTCTGTTCGTGGATGGGTAACCATCCATCGATATGCGATATGTTGCATGGCCTGCCAATGAGTGGACACACCACACATGACCTGAGCAAGGTTACCTAAGTTCGAAAAATATTTGACCGAATTTCATTTCACCTAAAACTTTTCAACTATTATCGTTTCGTTTTATTTTTCTTTCATCAAAGTCACGTTTGCCACTTTTTCAGTTGACCTATTATCAATTCGACATTATTCGTTACTTTAGTCGAAAAACTTTTTACCGAAGTTACACTTAGCCGAAATAACATTTGTTCAAAGAATTTATTTTTATATGCATATCAAAATACTAAGTGAGAGAGAAACATTGGGCGAATACAAATGTTAAAAACAGCAACTTGAAAAAAAAATCTGTCTGCAGGGTCTAAAGTAACCTAACTCCGTGTCGGGGTGCCCTAAATTCCCGAGCTGGCTTCGCTCGCTCTTGGACGAATTCTTTGAAATAATTAATTAATTAAAATGTCTAATGTATGACAGCTATTATATAATAAATCATGCGCATGAAAATTCAAAATAAATACGTAAACACAGAAAAGACTGCGTGGAGTCACAGCGATTCGTTTCTGTCAGTAAATTTTGTAGCACAATATATTGACTTTTTATGACACTATTTCAATTTCAAATTGAAAATTCGACCAAAGTAGCGGGCTATATATTTATGACCAAATAATATTCCGTAAATTGTTTATTCGGTGTGATGAAAATATGGTAAATGAAAAAAGTTCAAAAGAGGCTTCGGCCAAAAGAAAAAAGTTATTTTGTAAATCGACGAAATGTAGTTCGGTAAAATAATACATATGCCGCATGATACTTCGATGATATGAAAATATGTCAAATAACGCATATAGAAAAAAAGACGTCGGACGATTGTTTTCGGTAAAATGAAATTCGAACAAAAAAAATCGGAAAAGTGATCGGTTCCCCCTGTGCATGATTCTGAGTATGATTCTGAATGTGTTTTTGTTGTTATTGGTAGGGTCGCCAAGCATGCTTGCCAAGAAGTAACCTGTTCACTATTGACATAATGACCCCTAGGTTGTAGTTATGGGGAAACACAGACTCCAGTAGGGTATTTCACTCCTTAGCTGTACGCACAATGAAAGTATTCCACCATGGAGACAATGAAGATATTGGGATATCCACCATGTAACGATGACACAGGCTAAGTATCATTTGCCGATGTCGGTTCGTGGGTCATTCATCCATCTATGTTCGATATATTGCACGGCGAACCAATGAGTGGACACTCGCATAACTGTATCCCGGCTAGGATAATGCGAGAAAATATAATTTGGTTTTGAATGTGTTTTAATTTAATATTTTAATTATGATTGTAAAACTGTGATGAGCTCTTGGTTAAGTAATAATACTCGCATAAGTCGATCTATAATGGATTGATCACACGCTCCGAAGGGAATCCGATCACAATCCTAAACAAGTCATGGTTTGGAATCCTTAAGGAAAAATTAAACGTGGCCGTCCCCGTGACACCTGGCGATGCATCGTATTGAAGTGACGAGCATCAAAATGATGTGGAGCAAGTTGAAGCGTTAAGCTCAATACTGATCGTAATGGAGGACTACTATGGACGCCCTCTGCCCCAGCTAGAGGAAATGGGATCTTAAGTCAAGTAAGTCAGGTCGATCTGTCGGTAGTTTCGTGGATGGATGACCCACGATGAGATGAGCTCGTAGTTTTTATATTAATGCGAGAAGTTATTGTATGATTTTCAATGTGTTTTAATATATTAATTATGATTATGAAAATAAAAATAAAAATTAATAAATAGTGATCTACAGCTGTGGGCGTATTTTGGTCTAGCTAGACTAAGAACTTTATGTCATGGTGGGAGCATGCAAGGAAACGTTTTAAAACAATACGTCAAATACTTATTATTTCATCGGCAACCAGTAGAAATTTGGAACATGAAAGGTTTAATTTGTTTTTTAAAGGTGAATTTAATAGCCCATAGAAATTCCTTGAATGCCAACTACTTCACCACTTTTATTTTATTGAAATCAGATTTCCGGTACCTCTAACGACATAACCAACATAACTTAAACCAATGTACGGAACCTTATCTACAAGTACTAACATAAGCACTTATTATGAAAATATACTCTCATACTTACCTATAAGAAGAAGCTATCTCCCAGATACGGGTAGGGCCATAACCCTGCTAATTACGACTTAAATTATTAAAAGCTTAAAAAGCAGTCGTTCATGGCCTTAACTTAGCAAAATGGCTCCTATGTCTATTTTATAATCCTATATTATGTAAACCGGACTGATGTTTGAAGGACTTTTACACATCACGATTTTGAAGATGGTTGTGACATAAACTTAGTTGAAGTGTTCTGATGTAAGAACATAATTTGGTTATAATTATAAAAATATTCCTGGGCTGTAGATAAAATTACATTCTATCAGTGGTAATTACTGTCGAATGTCCAAAATGTTTGGGACTGACAACGTGACATTTTGGTACGTGTCAATACATTTTCGGACTCTTTGATAGCCCTTAATGTTCACTTGTATAGGTTCTCTTGTCTAAAGTCATCACAACTACGTTACGTACGAAAATTATGTTACGAGCTACATGAAAAATGCTCATGTCATTTCGTGACAAAAAGAATGGCCACTCAGCGAGCTTGACAAACAGGCTGAGTGACTGTATTTGTCATACCTGAAAGTTTTTTTTTATTGAACTTGATTACATAATTATAAATGTAGAAAAGGCAGTATGATTTATCTATTACCTTGCAATAAAATTATCATCATCATCATATCAGCCGAAAGACGTCCACTGCTGGTCATAGGCCTCCTCCAAACGTCGCCACATTGATCGGTCCTGTGCGTCCCGCATCCAGCGGATCCCCGCAACCTTCGGTCCACCTGGTGAGAAGCCTTCCAACGCAACGTCTTCCTGTTCGCGGTCGCAACTCCAGAACCTTTCTGCTCCATCGGCAATGTGCTCTGCCCACTGCCACTTAAGTTTGAAAATTCTTTGGTCTATGTCGGTAACCCTGTTGGGTTTATAAAATTAAGCTTATTAAATACAAGTTTCATTACAGACTTCCAGTAAAAATCAGCCCAGAAAATCAAGTTCCATTATTCAGCGTTTTTTTAAGCCTTTTAGAATTAGTAACATCTTCAGATACTTGAACACAGAATACTCTTAACCGAATGTCAATCAAACAGTGAATGGTGGACACTCAAAAATAACCATTTTATTATTATTGTTGGCACTTCAATAACCTCTTATATTAGGCTAAATTGAACTGTTCACTAACTGTCAATCCGATAAACAGTTTAATTCTAGTTACACAAAAAAATGCTTTTGTAAGTAGTGAAAGTAACAATAATAAAATTTGCCTATGCTTGAATGACATAGTGACGTCTATGTATAGGATAAACGAAAAGGCTAATTGTCAATTTGGGCCTATTCAATACTAAAGTGGATTTTTTGCAAACACATTTCATACTTGCACACCCAAAGGCATCAAAAAGCTTGTGTATTATTACCTATTTTAGAATCAAAATTATCAGACTTTCTCATAAAACTTCTCTGTCATCAAATTCAGTATTTAAGATGACACTAGTCGATCATTCTTCCATACAAACGTAGTCTGGTGATTACTCCACTGTTTGACGATGTACGTTCAAAATAAAAAAAATACATCAATTTGTCACATTGATAGCCCATTGATTCATTTGTAGCCCTGTATGGAAACAAAAAAGTAAAAAAAATATGTATTTGAAGGTTATGAGCGTCGAAAATTCCATATTTCTACACTAATTTTAACGCATCTTTGGGCGGAAATAAATACCATAAGAAGAAGGGAAATTGTAAAACGGTCTCCATACAGGGACAGATTAGTAATTCAATAATGCAAATAATTTTATTTTGGACATATACATTTAGTCTTTTTTTCATGATATCTACACTCCCAAAGGTCTGTTTATAAAATTTCACGCGCTCGTTTTCGTCCTAAATCATCATCCATTTCGATACAAATTTGCAAAAGTGCTAATTCGTACGCGAACTATTTTCTTACTGCTCATAACAGTACATACATAATCTCTTTCGCACGTGTTGTCGGATGATATAGCATGCATTTTAACCTCGCGCACAAAATAGTTCGTGACTAGTGGAACCTTAAGTTCTTCACAGTTTGCTCATTTTGATGCCTTCCATCATCATGTCAGCACATGCACACGGTTGGCGTAGTGGTTGAGTGATCGACTGCTGCGCTGCGTATTGCGGGTTAAATTCCCGCACGGAACAAATATTTATATGACCTACTGATAGTTGTTCCGGATCTTGGTGTCTTTGAGTTTAAATGTTTGTAAACGCATCCACGATACAGGCAGAAATTACTAGTGTGGGGCAAAGTTTAATTAAATAGAATAAACTACAATTTAGAAATTGGTTTTCATAAAAACTATCAATTTAAACACTTATCTACGCTATCTGCTTGTACCAATAACGTAGAAGTAATGAGTTTATGACCAAACAAAATCGGCTTTAGTAGTCTCTTTTTTTATGAAGATTATAGCGGTCAAATGCGAGCCTACATATAAAAAAATAAAATAAAAAATAATTTGGACTGAAATTAATAAACCATCAGTTCATCAGTTCTTTTCCTTACCAGAATGTTAGCTAAAACTACGCAAGCTTCCTAATCATCATTATTTCAGCTGAAATATGTCCACTGTTGGACATAGGCTTCTCCCAAGCCTCGCCTCATCGACTGGTTCTATGCTTCCTGCTTGCAGAGGACCCTGACTAAGTCATCGGCTCTCCTTTTGGAAGAATGTCCAACGCAGCACCTTTTGTTTCTTGGCCCAAAACCTGAGGACCCATCAGTAACATAAGCCATAACAGTTAATTTACAAATCCAGCTCTATACAATTAAAAAACACAAAATCGTCACATACTCGTCCCGTATCATCTAAAAACCCTTCAACCCGCAAATATTAAAACAGCGCCTGTAAAACTTAAACGATGGCTCATAACAGTTTTATGTAGTACGCAACGACCGACAATATGGTTAGCATTGAATATATTCCGCTGAGCTGCAAATACCTTAGTTTACGTTATACGTGCCTTCGGTGAACTGCGATGGGAGAGGATCTGTTTCCGGGTGTTTTATCTGCTGAAGGGATAAAGAGTATGGCCTTTTGACTGTCTGAGACGTGGTCGCTCACAATGGGCCTGAGCAGAAAGAAAGCTTACAGTCACCCAAAGGGCAATAGCCCTAAGAATTTCCAAACTTAAGTGGCAGTGGGCAGGACACATTGCTCGCAGAACGGATGGCCTATGGGGCAGAAAAGTTCTCCCACTAGGTGTAACGATGTAGGTTGCGGGGCTCCGCTGGATGCGAGACGCTCGGTACCGGTCAATGTGGCAATGCTTGGGTGAGGCCTATGTCCCGCATTGGAGGTTTTTCGGCTGATATGATAATGATGATGAGTGTAACTTTTCGCGCGTGTACTGTACACACGTCGTACGCTGAGGTATACAGCACGGATCTGACGCGTAAACGAAGGCTCATAACAGTTTTGACATGACATGATTCACCAAAGGCCACTACCAGAGCCAATACAATCGGAATACCTAAGTTCCTGTGAAAACAGCTCCCAGATCGGACGTCGCCGACAGCTGGCTGAACCCTCTTTACCGAGATGGTGAAGAAGAAGCTAATAGTTTTGTGTAGTACGCAACGACCAACAATATCCCGCTGAGCTGTAAATACCTTAGTTTTAGCTTAAGTGCCAAGGATAAACTGCGATGGGAGAGGATCTGTTTCCGTGTGCAGCAGTACAGTGCACAAGGATACAGATCCTCTCGCTCGTGCAAAGGGGTAAAGAGAATGGCTTTTGCACAGTTTGGTTTCATAAGAAAGTCAAATTATTGAATGGTTATTTCATTTCTGGCATGAAGGCCATGGTTGCCTGGAAGAGATCGCAGAGCGCGATAAGGCCGACTGTTGTATGTTTGTTTTAATTCTTATGTTTCTTTTTGTATTGTTTTATCTTGGTGTACAATAAAGTATATATAAAATAAGTAAATGGAGGTTTCCAGTTTTTTTCCTGTTAAAGATCTTAAATTAGTTAAGGCCCTTTTATATCACATTGGGTATGTAACTTGGAACTCAATTACAATTTCTCTTTTATCTATTTAACACTAAAAAAATTTAATAGTCTTCTGGAAGTAGTTATTAAGTGTATCTACTAATCATGCTCAAAAACGTATAAAATTTTAATTACTTTTCTAATATCAAACTTCAAAAGGGCGTTTGTGCAGAAGATTTTACTCTGGCTTCTGAAAAAAACACGAAATATGCTAGAATGACAATGTATGGCTGGTTCGAAATGGCGCAAGAAAGTGTCTGGAAAGATTAGGGAAGGCATTTGTCCAGCCATAGGATATTGAAGACTAACTGTATACTGTTCAAAGTTCAACATAGGAATTGATCAAAGCTCAAGAGAAGAAGCTACACACCTCCCTATCAACAAACCTCAGCTATGACACCACCGTTACACGTAAATAAAAGATGAATTCTTCCAATCACACACCCTCTCGCATTAATATTCACCAATAAGCCCTTCGACTTTCGAACCCTACTGATCCCATTCCGGAAGCTAGAAAGCTAACCAGAGACGTAGCTAACCAAAGGCCCAGGTGCAAAAAAAATCTGGGGCCTTAGCTGAACTGTTTAGATTTGGTCAAATCAAAATATAAATATTTTATAGGTGCAAAACTACTGTATACTCAGCTTTTTATCGTGCGCTGCAGGGCACTGCAATGATACATACTACGAGGATATTTAAAGATATGTGACATCCAATAATCTGCACTGGGCCCGCGTGGTGGATTACGGCCCATTTCCTATCTCAGAGAGGAGGCCTAGGTCCCAGCAGTGGGAACATTAAAAATCTGATGATGATGGTGACGAGTATATGTAGGTATGTGTACAAGAGTCTTTTGTGAGGTTATGATTCCGAAGGTGGGAGATTTTTTTGCTAGCTTTTAAATTTGGCTGGTCCCCTGTCCGAGGGCCCCCTGTTGCATTGCACTGTCTAGCCCTCCGATAGGTACGGAACTGAAGCTAAATTCTGTAGTCGGACATCGAACTGGGCACGGGATGCTGCGGCCAGGTATCTGCGTATCTAAGCTCTCGTCGAATGATCTCTCATTGTTCGGCCGCTTATAAAAATGTGAGACAATGGGCTCGATGAGTGTGTAGTGACCGCCGTTGGGCGCTTCGCGAGCTTGGGTGTAGGTGCGCAGCTGAGAGATGGATTAATGACGTGGTTTAGTTAACAGGGGTCTGAAGAATTTGGACAGGCATGTTTTTGTTATTTCTATGAAAAAAGAGACTTTTGCCAGTATTGTAAGTTAACTTGAAATAGATAATGAAAATGGTAAAGTTGTTGTGATATTTCACATGTGTCGATTCTGAGACGGTTATTTTGAATGTATGTAATAATGCAGAAAGAGCTTTTGTTTTTTTCCAACTTAAATTAAATTACTGTTGTCAACTTCTAAGTCCAGTGGAGGAGGAATGCCTTGATTCAATCAAATTGACAGTTGTAGCTTGTTGTTAATATTTTTTTTCGTTGTCATGGCGACTGATTCCATTGGAGTAGGGGATGTTTTCCTCAAATAGACTTTGGGCCGATTTCTGAATTGAGTATTTGGAGTAAAGAACGACTCAAACCCCACTTTAGCGTCAAATTTTGACAGATTTTCAGGCTAAAAAACAGTTTAACAGATACTTGACTCCAAATGCTTAATTCAGAAATCGGGGGTTAGAATATAGACTTTCTAAACTTTTGTCCATTTCAAATGAATATTTCATAGAATATAAAAAAATAGTATTTACTTACAGCTGGTAACAAAAAACAGCAGATAACACGATCAAAACAACATTATTTTTCAAACTTAATTCTCATACCTTTGAAGAGATTATAACGTGCGAGCATACTATACTCCCGGATGGCGGCCTACCTGCGCTTAAGGCACCACTCTGCCATTGTGGCCACTATTCAAGTCTGTGACTATGCATATTTCTCGGTACATTTATCATACATTATGCCAGCTATGAATATTCCTCTGTTAGCGGACTAAACCGCGCACCTTAATTTATTAATTGTGCCTTGTGACCTCGACCTACGAGGCGATTTATGGTGCAAACTTATTATTGTGCGATATTGATGTATGCGAATATTATAAACGTGTTTGTGTGAGATTGTTAAGTGGTTAGATATGGGGAAATTATGTTTTCATAGGTGGCGGTTGGGAAGTGGGGTGGGAACATACTGGGCTAAACTTCTCTTGATTGGTATGCTCAACCCAATAAGCTGTAAGGTTTAGTTATTTTGAAGTGTAATCAGTTCAGAAGGTAGACAAGTCTGTATGCAGAGGAGTTTTGATGGCTCGAATACCCCCAAATGCGGTTGGAGATCCTCGCTTTTTCATTAAAATTTTCGAGCTCGTTTCGCTTGCTCTTGCATCCTGAATTCCAGTTTTACAAAGTTTTCTGAATAAATGGATATTGTATAAATCATATTTCTAAATAAATGGTCAATTGTGACCAGTATCATTGGATTATGTTGCCTGTTCGGCAAGTGAGGCTAGCACCTCTCACCAAATTTTTGAGTTTGCTCTTCTATATTCTCAAGCTTGAAATGATAAGAGAAGATACGATAAATGTCGGTACCACTGTCAAACATTTTAGTGATTCTAATTTGTCTTACAAAAACACAAAGATGTAAATACATAAGTTAAATAAACACACGCTATTAATCTTTGAACAATGATTATCGCAATCAAGGAAGGACAATACAAGATCATAGAAAAACAAAATTGGAGCCAAATCTTATACCACTATGTTACTTGGGAAACACACTTAGGAAAAATCGTGATGATGACGTACAATTAGTTAAATATTCTAAGAACTATAGTGATTAATTCATCAAATACGTACGTATATTAAAATAAATAAGGTTTATCAGAACTAAGATGTTACAAGAATGAGATCGTTTTCCTGGTACAGTGAGGTAATTGGAAATACATTCATGGATAAGGTACACATAGAGGAACGATTTTGAAGAAGCAAAATGTTTCATTTATAAAGGTTTATCTACAATCACAACGTAATGTTCCAAATATGAATTCAAAAACCAGTGTATAAACACGTACTTTATATTCGTGGATAGGTAAAATTAAAAAGAAACCAACTGCATCATAAAATAACTTTTTAATTTTATAGCACACTTTTACTTTTTAATTTATTGGTGCTTATGGGCTCATTGACTGAATGTAGGAAAGTAGTGTCATTGTCTATGGAGGCATGCCCAATGAGAATCTAAATTGCCTGCCATAAAACATATTTTTTCCGTTTCCAATTTTTTGAGTGAATATAACACTATTCATACACATGCAACAGCATATAATTAGGAATTAAATCACTCGCGTGTTATTATTATCAATTTCGGCTTCGCCTCATATGATAAACCCACGCTCGTGTTTTAATAACCCTATTATATGACCATTGCATAAACCACTATTTTATTCTATGCAGTAAATTTACCTTCCGTGGCCGCCCAAGGTTAAAATCGATACGAGTACCTATTACCTACTTATATTATTGTACTATTTTCTTATGTATGTCTTAATTCTACTCATACTCCAGTAGCAGGCTAGGGTTGAACGCGCTGCTGAGACGACTTTCCTTGAGGAACTGGGGTGAATTGAATAATATAACTATCCCGCCTATACTCAAAACTATGCACTTCGGCCTGAAGTTGCGGACAACAACCTGTTATACATACATACATAAGGGTAAGATGAGTGAGGCCCAGGCCCTGATAAATTGGCGTGCAAAGGAGAAGAACAACACTCAACACTGTGTAGATACAGGTTGAAGATGAAAGAGAGACATCATTGACGGTCGTAGAGGCCTTTGAGAGATACAAAAAATATGTACCACATGATTTATAATCATAAAGACTCATTCATGTGTTTCTCAAGTTTTAAAGATAAAAATATCAATCAACCCACTTCATGTACTATCTAATTTCAGTCACATTCCCAGCCTATGAGAAATCAAACCAAATATACAGCTGTCAAATAATGGTCTCGGACAAAATAAACTTGCATGACAAACAGACCGACGAGCGAACGTAATTCCATGTTTATTGTTAGAATTCCGGTATTACACGGCACACTTGAATCTGCTTTCTATGATAACAACGTGCCCACGCGCATGTGACGAATTTATTTGGGTGTTTTATATGATATTCCAATGAATGGATGTGGCATATTTATTACTAGCTTCTGCCAGCGGCATCGCCCGCGTGAATGTCGAAAATTAACCCAAGAGAACACATTCCCGGGATAAAAGTATTCTTTATGTTATTCCAGACTATAATCTATCTCTGTGCCAAATTGCATCCAGATCCATTCAGTAGTTTTTGAATGAAAGAGTAACAAACATACAAATACTCATACATACACACATTCACAAACTTTTGCCTTTATAACATTAGTGTGATTATATAATTTTTGCATTATATATATGTAATATAAGTAGGATGCTTTCTTGAAAATGTGCATCACTGATTCGGTTTAAAAAGTCTGATGGATCAGTAGCTACAGATTAAAACAATTCTAAATAAAATTCGATTAGACCACCACTACACAATAAAGTATTACTAAAAGTAACAAAACAATATTTGTTTTGTTCGCAAATTAAGCAGTTACTTTAACGTTTTTTTTTGCCACCACCACCTATAGAAACTGGATGTTTGACTGGCTGACACATGAGTATGAGAATTAGTGCAAAGATAGACCTATGCAGAGAGCAAAGTTAGCCTGTGAAAAATGATAGTTCTCTTACAGATTTTTATGTACATCATCTTCTGACCTAAGGTCCTATTTCAATTTATACAAAGTAGATATAGCATTAGGATCTTCAATGAACAGTCAGATCAAAATTGCCGCATCAACCCATTCTACGCTCAACGTCCGAATTCAAAACCATATTGACACTCAACCATACCACATTCTATTTGCCCAACGAATCATCAAGAGTCCTCCACCAACTGGACTGCACGCTTCATTTCCGAAAAATAGTCTTAAGATCATCTTAAAGCGGTCTTAAGACGGTCTCAAGTGGTCTTGTGCCTACTCGATACGATTGTGGGCTCAATGCGGTATCACTTGTTTGTCTTCTTGAAGTGTGGGAGCAATTAATGAGGATTTTGTTATTTCCGGAGATTATGGGCTTAGGGTCTTAGGGAGTGATGTCACTTGTTTTCGGAGAATGGACGGTATTTGGGTTGTGTGTATAGGGCTTTTATTGTTCTAATCAAGCTTGAGAGTACAGCTTCTATGGTAGGTGTTGTTGTAGTAAGATGAGTCGTACCAGTTTACAAATACTGACTCATTTAGTGGAACTGTAATTTGTTGAAGCTTTCCAAACAGTATTTTATGTCATTACTATTGTATAAATCATATTTCTAAATAAATGGTCAATTGTGACCAGTATCATTGGATTATGTTGCCTGTTCGGCAAGTGAGGCTAGCACCTCTCACCAAATTTTTGAGTTTGCTCTTCTATATTCTCAAGCTTGAAATGATAAGAGAAGATACGATAAATGTCGGTACCACTGTCAAACATTTTAGTGATTCTAATTTGTCATACAAAAACACAAAGATGTAAATACATAAGTTAAATAAACACACGCTATTAATCTTTGAACAATGATTATCGCAATCAAGGAAGGACAATACAAGATCATAGAAAAACAAAATTGGAGCCAAATCTTATACCACTATGTTACTTGGAAAACACACTTAGGAAAAATCGTGATGATGACGTACAATTATTTAAATATTCTTAGAACTATAGTGATTAATTCATCAAATACGTACGTATATTAAAATAAATAAGGTTTATCAGAACTAAGATGTTACAAGAATGAGATCGTTTTTCTGGTACAGTGAGGTAATTGGCAATACATTCATCTATAAGGTACACATAGAGGAACGATTTTGAAGAAGCAAAATGTTTCATATAAAGGTTTATCTACAATCACAACGTAATGTTCCAAATATGAATTCAAAAACCAGTGTATAAACACGTACTTTATATTCGTGGATAGGTAAAATTAAAAAGAAACCAACTGCATCATAAAATAACTTTTTAATTTTATAGCACACTTTTACTTTTTAATTTATTGGTGCTTATGGGCTCATTGACTGAATGTAGGAAACTAGTGTCATTGTCTATGGAGGCATGCCCAATGAGAATCTGAATTGCCTGCCATAACACATATTTTTTCCGTTTCCAATTTTTTGAGTGAAGATAACACTATTCATACACATGCAACAACATATAATTAGGTATTAAATCACTCGCGTGTTATTATTATCAATTTCGGCTTCGCCTCATATGATAAACCCACGCTCGTGTTTTAATAACCCTATTATATGACCATTGCATAAACCACTATTTTATTCTATGCAGTAAATTTACCTTCCGTGGCCGCCCAAGGTTAAAATCGATACGAGTACCTATTACCTACTTATATTATTGTACTATTTTCTTATGTATGTCTTAATTCTACTCATAGTCCAGTAGCAGGCTAGGGTTGAACGCGCTGCTGAGACGACTTTCCTTGAGGAACTGGGGTGAATTGAATAATATAACTATCCCGCCCATACTTAAAACTATGCACTTCGGCCTGAAGTTGCGGACAACAACCTGTTATACATACATACATAAGGGTAAGATGAGTGAGGCCCAGGCCCTGATAAATTGGCGTGCAAAGGAGAAGAACAACACTCAACACTGGGTAGATACAGGTTGAAGATGAAAGAGAGACATCATTGACGGTCGTAGAGGCCTTTGAGAGATACATAAAAATATGTACCACATGATTTATAATCATAAAGACTCATTCATGTGTTTCTAATCAAGCTTGAGAGTACAGCTTCTATGGTAGGTGTTGTTGTAGTAAGATGAGTCGTACCAGTTTACAAATACTGACTCATTTAGTGGAACTGTAATTTGTTGAAGCTTTCCAAACAGTATTTTATGTCATTACTCGAGGAGTTTTTTCCGTTGTCATGAGGAGTGGTGGACGTTTCCTTCAAAAGGTAAAAATATACATCAATCATAATGCCAGTCGGTGTTTCCAGATATTTGCAACCTGGGAGTCTTTAAACTAAGCATAGCATATATTACTTCTAGGAAGCGTGCTGCTTCGTCGACCACATCAACCGTCGCTTACCGGTGAGACAGCGGTCACATGTGAACAAAGAAATAGTAAACAAAAAGTAGTTAAAATTAACTAATCTACTGGTTAATGGTGAAAGAAAACATCGCTAAGAAATATCTATAATATAATTAATCAGTACATACTAAGCAAACGTAATGATCCATTCTGGTTCTTTTTTTATTCGAAGAGAGATTTTCTACAATATCCTATATTAACAATCCAATTAATCATAGCATTTCAACAACCAATTCTTTAAAACTCTAATTATACACAAAACCAAACAACGGAACACCATTGACATAAACCACGCAGTTTTTCCAAAACTTTCACTTAACATCTCGATAGAGGGCGTCGTGCCCTCCGCGACCTCAAGCCCAACGATAAATAATATGTTAATGATCTTGTAAATAAATAATAAGCACCGGTAAATGGATCGATACACGACGGATCGCCACGACAAAGCAGTGAGCTAAAGCTGTGAACAGATATATCAGTATATTTTATATATTTTTGTTTTCAATCGTCTTCAGTGTTGGGGATGGAATTAGTATGAAATGTCTCGTTACAGGTCTTTGACAGATCTTTGAGAAATTTCGGTGAGAAAGGTAGCTATTTTCTTTTTTTCGGCGTAGGCTGAGGTACACCAATTTCAAGACAGATGGGTACTAATTTGTCAAAGAAACTCCTCTCACCATTGGTAACGATAGGAAGCGCTTGAAAAATGGATAAATAAAAAATGTAATCGGACGCACATATAAACGAAAACCATTTCCAAGCGACATTTTTTGTAGTTTTCGTGTCAATTGATATACACCGTATTTATGATTTATTTGTAATAAAATTCATTTTTCTGATTTATTTGTATTTTTGATCATATTTATGATATTTTGTAATTTTAGTCATATTTATGATTTATTTGTAAGACCTATAGTTGATAATGAACACTATACAATAACAGGAAAAATACAAAAGTAGCCATTTTCTGATGGGCAGCCCATTGCGGGTAGAATCTGGATGAGGCTTGCACAGACACGTCAGGACTGGCATGGCATATGATGAAAATGGTGAAACCACCTACAGTCCAAAAAAAATCTTAATAAGTACTTCCTTTTTTGCCTCATTTTTATCGCCATTTTATCAACTTGATCGACACCTAACTCCTGAGTTCATGAGTCTAACCAGCGCGAGCCTCTCGTCGGATGTAACCTCCAAATTGATTTATTATATTTCAATTTTTTACACCTAAAGCTTCGATTGGCCGATTCTTCCGCTATACTGCCCTGTACAACGATTAGCAAGTTTTGATATCATAGAAATAGGTAATGTTGTCATTTCTTGTATGCTTTTCTTGTGAGGAAATGAAACTCTAACTCCATTCATCATTTATTTCAATTAAAGCATGTTAATGATACTCTTAAATTTTCAAGCAACAGATGAAGTTAGGTGCTCTTTCGCAAGCGTAAGTAAGTCTCTATGAAGAGGGACGTGTATGCAAAATGTCGCACGAAATTAAAACGTTCTGATTCAAATACACTACTACTACATTTTCAGGCCGAGAAAATTCAACAAGTAACAAAATCTAGCTACTGTATCAGTTATTTACTTAAAAACTACCACCTTTTAAGCATAAAATACTGTAATTCAAGAAAAATATATTATAGTTGCCTCACCGAAATAAACTAAATAACCTTTTGTAAGCAACAAAGTATCAAAACACTTCAGTCCTCCTACAAACAAAATAAGATCGCGCAAAGTTATAATTCAATAAATTCTTGAGAACAGACACGAACTTATTATTTATTTTATAACTGAACCCATAACATCTGTTAAATTAATAATTTTATAGTCTAGATACCCACCTTCATAGCGACGGATAACAATGGTAGTTTAAATCTATTCAAGAAACAGTTTGGCTTAATATTTGCTGATTTATTTGTGAGACAATGATTCTAACAGAGTTCTTTGTTTCAGCCAGAAGACGATTTACTACAGATTATCAATTATTGGGTTCTTACCTGGTTAACAATCCTTAACTTACGTACTTGTAACAATACACTTATTATTAATCATTGATTATTTAATTAGAACGCTAACTAACCAATTAATTAACAGGCTTCATAGACGGATTACCTAATTATTATTAATGACCGTGACCGTCGTGTCGTGGCAGCCCAGTGGCTTAGACCTTGCCTCTCGTGATTGAGGTCGTGGGTGCAAATACGGGCAATTACCAATGTGATTTTATTAAATTCATATGTACTTTCTAAGTTTCTCTTTAACATCAGAGACAGTGGTGAAGAAATACATCTTGAGGAAACCTGGACTTTTAGTTAATGTATGTCTGAAATCGCCAACCCGCATTGAGCAAGCGTGGTGATCTATGCTCGTGCCTTCTCTGTATGAAAAGAGATCTTTTCCCTGCAGTGGTAACTGTTTACCGGGTGGTATCAGATAGACAGTATGGTGACATTCGGGGAGGCATTTGTACTGCAGGGAACATTTCGACTCAGAGTTAGTTTCTAACACGAGGTTAAATTAAAAGTTTGTCCAACCAATCAATCAAATCATCAATTTAACGTCGGGCTAGCAGTTGATAACCCGACTTAACTCAGAGTTAGTTAACTCTGAAGCAATACAATTGTGTTAGTAATTTAATTCACACAGGAACACAACATTATTTTATTCACTATCTTTAACATTAAAGCTCACCACTTAATCAAACATAAATTACGAACACAAAACATGAATTCGGAATCACCTTGTTCTGGCATTAATTGCACATTGACGTCTGCGAAACGATGAGATCGAATCAAGGAAATAATCTGACGTTCATAATAATTATAATATCTAATGATTTAAGTGCCGGTCGTGCTGTTCCTATGACCTATATCTTGAGCTTCCTTTTGTGGGAATATAGAGCTAGGAACAGTTGTAGATGGCAAATAATAAACGCTGCATGGATCGATCTTCGAGATTAAGCATTGCTTGTCGAGGTCAGTCTGTGGATCGGTGACCACTCAAAAATTGTGTCGGAAAGCACGGTCAGGGAGGCTGTAATTCTAAGTTCTTTGACGTCGTTACACGTAGTCAGAAGGACGAAAATCTTACCAATCTTGCCAAGGGATATCGTGTTACCCAGTACTGGTGCATCTAAATACCAGTATTGTAGCCTAACACCCAGTAAGTTAATTAAACTAAGAAGTCGGATTCGAGATCAAAAATGTAAACAAAGGTGTTGCCAATTTTAAATAATAACCACAATTGTGCAGTTTGCCGAAAATTACGATTACGAGGTATTTTTTTTTTTGTAATTAGGTATGTAACTTTTTGGTGTACAATAAAGCATACATATTCTTTTCTTAGGCTGGAAACTGACCTTAGGGAAGAGTCTAAGTACCTACTCGATTATTGATTGAAAGTGATAAATGTGGTTTAAGGTAAATAGGGTAGGTTGATTTCCTTGACGTCATTGAACACAAGTCACCCGTTCGTTTAATACTATCGTATGTCATGGGTATTCCTTAATGACGTGAAGAACGAGGAAAATTTATTTTGTTGAAATAAATAGTATAATATCCAACGTAAGTAATAGATTTTATATATGGATTAAGAAAAAGAAAAGAGTTTATTTACGTCAGCTGTGACGCAAGCTAAAAGTAAAAATGGATAAGCCTATCTTTTCTTGTGGTTTGCTACTATTGCCACCTGAAAATATTTTAGGACTGCTTAAAAAAAAAAGTACTCACTCGGTAGCAACAACTAGTGCGTACCTTTTTTTTTTGTTTACGGGGGAAAACCTTCAAAAGGCTACTAGAATTTAGGAAAAAAGATCAGGAAATGTGGGACTTTTACCTCACTAAAACCACCCCGGTGGCACGTAGAAGTGACCCCGTGACCTCTCAAAAGACTATCCCGGAACCTCCTCTGTGCAACGCCTGTTAGGCACATCCCTGCGGAGATTACTAATGCACCTGCCCTGAGCCTCGCTGTGCTTGGCAGCACGTGATCATTAAGCCACCGTCTTTCCTGGAGTCACTTGGTGGCCGAACAGAATCCCCAATCTGACCGCCCATGATCCCGGAGTCCCACCTGCCTGCGGTACAGGCGGGGTTTTGGCGTGGAGGCTGCCGAGTGTGATCGGCCCTCTCACGATCCCTCTCGGCAGCCTCCTTCTGTACCATCACGGTCTCACTGAAGGAGGATGATGGAGGAGGAGGATGTTTGGATGGAGAAAAACAGAGCCAAAACTAAATGACAATCTATCAGGGATAGTGACTGTCGAAAATTTAGTAAATAAGAAATTGTCGACGTGTTATTTCGATCGCATTTGTCAATCCCATATATTTTGTATATTTTCAGACTGTCACTTTGGCACCTGGAGGCTCTAGATAAGTGACATCCTACCAGCCAAAGCGCCGCGACAGCGAATGGAAATATTTAAAAAAAAAATGTGAGTTTGCCAAGCGCTATCGAAATGTCATCTGAACAATCCCATCGCCATCCCGTGGAATGACAACTTTTCTAGAATTTTAGGACCAACAAAAACCACCTCTAAAACTTCCCAACTCTACACCCAACATTCGTCACGCCCGCCGTAAAATTAGATCATCGTAACGATGTTCATTCAATAAATAAATAAATCGATACCGTCATGGAATCGATTCTTAATTTAACCGGGTGATAACACTCAGTACGACCTCTGCATACAGACCGTCACGAATTTCGCGTTTATGATCACGATTGAATGCTGTGACCTCTTTCGAGTGGTCAATTTCGATTGTGATGTGTAAATAGAATTTAAGACGTCTTTTGTTTATGTTTTTGATTAGTGCCTATTGGATTTCGGATATCTTGAGTGCAAAGACAAGAGACGATCACGATTGTTTTGATATGGGATATGATTATATGAAATATGCTCATGGTGTTGTCTTGTTATCGAATAATTGACTCTTTTAGTTGTGGATATTGAAAATAGATTCGTGGTAGGTACTTTACGTTGAAGCGTCACTGAAAGGTCAAATAAGGGTGACACTGACTGCTGATTTATCACTCAGAGGAACATCACAGCGATAAATGCGTGGCGGCTGTCTCATGAAGACGGGTCATGTCTAGAAGGTCTGCCATAGATACGTCAACGAAGAACTGCTGCTATTCCGGCACAATCCTGATGATAATCAAGCAGTAGAGCCGCTTATACGTATGACCACTTTTGATAAATGCCTTCCTAAACTTATGAGTATCACTCAAGTCGACCGCAACAGAGACAATCTTCACAGGACTTCTGGTGGTTCATGCGGCGTCTGCATACTGTCCCTGACCGGCGTGGCCGTGACGACGAAGTGAGTGTCTGAAGATGAAACAAACACTGGCTTGATGATTTATATTCGTTTCTCACGAATTGGCCAGTGAAGATAGGAGGTAAACATGTCTAAATAGATATGGGGGACGCTTTTTCCTAGTAGTAGGGGGACAGCAAAGCAAAGACATAAATCTAACTAGATAACGCAAGTCCCTCCATCTGTATGAAAACCAAGCGTGCAATTCTTTCACAAATAATTTTAAAACAAATTTACTTACCAATGAAAGAAAACATTTCCATTACCTCGGCCAACTTTTTCTATACAGTTTTACAGCTCGATATGGCATATTAAGGCATTTTTCTAGATTTCGGTGAATTTCCGGCTCAAAGTACGATCATTGATCGTAATTTTACTCCATTTTTTGACACGCGTATATACAATCGCGTCATCTAGTTAGATTTATATCTGGGCAGCAAAGGCTGATAAAAAAAAATTGTCATCAATACGCTAAGTAGAAGAAGAGAATTTAAAACAGTTAATTAAGCGCACTTATAATCCTTACTAAAAACCGACACGCATTACATTGCGTCATCAGCGACACTATACTAATTTCACGATGGGATTGATTACGATCGATACGAATGCGTGCGCACGTCCCACCGGCGCCCACGCGCGTTGTACAGATGATCCATAATACAATTATAGATCATTTAGTGGGTGGCCGGAGTGAGGTGTCGGTATTGTGTGTTTTGAAAGGTTGCCTCTGTGAGGAAATTTAAAGAGACATGTTCATTTTGGGGTTTTCAATTGTTTTGCCTTTCCCAAACTGCAGCTCAGCTACCGGTCCTCCATATTCCGAATTCAGTATTTTCCGGTTACATTTGAAAGATCTTGCTAAATGTATTATCACTCTGGCATTTAAATTGACCATTTCTTTATCAGTAACAAGACTTATCCTAAAACTTTAGTTATTTCACATTAATGACCTATCTATACATCTATACTAAAACTAATCTATACATATCTATACATATAAATAAAATTGGAGTGTCTGTTTGTAATTTTGAAATAACCGTTTTTTACTACATGTATATGAATATATATACGGTACATACACCAAAATAACATTTTTTTACAATTTTTGTCTGTCTGTCTGTCTGTTTGAAACGACTAGAATGATTTTGACGGGACTTTTACTGGTGTTCAGCTGATGTTATAAAGAGAAATATAGGCTACTCACAGATCCTGTGGGACATTTAAAAAAAAAAAAACTTTACAAGTTTGACGCGGACGAAGTCGCGGGCAACAGCTAGTTACTAATAATATTATAAAGAGGGAAGATTTTTTTGTTTGTTTTTACCGAATAGGCTCCGTAACTACCGGACCAATTTAAAAAAATCTTTCACCAATAGAAAGCTACATTATTCCTGAGTAACATAGGCTATTTTTTTATCTCAAAAAACGGGTCATGTAGAGTGGTCCACGAGAGCGAAGCCGCGGGGAACAGTCATTTATAATATCTAAAGATTTAGTTTTTAAGACACCCTCAACGCCTTTGGGTTACACTTTAGGTTAGCTAAATGCAACACTTCCGCAGAATAAAAACACTACAGATATGCTTTGATAGTTTTTTCACTAATACACAAACAGAATAATTATGTTATTTCTAATTAGTCTGAAGTCGTTCATTCGTCATTCGTCGACATTACACATCAAATCGATCGACAATCTTCAAATTACTATTATAATCTACACTATAATTATAATATTATAATAATATTATAAAGCTGAAGAGTTTGTTTGTTTGTTACTTTGAACGCGTTAATCTCGGGAACCACTGGTTGGAATTGAAAAATTATTTTTGTGTTGGATAGTCCATTTATCGAGGAAGGTTATAGGCTATCATGCTACGGCCAATAGGAGCGGAGTATTATTAAAAATTTTGCAAAAACGGGAAAAAACATTCCGTTTTGAGAGGTTTCGTTGCGTGCGCTGTGTAAGTGGTTAAAGTTACGCATATTCATGTATGTAGGGTAGGTAGGTAGCTAGTTGACGGGAGCGAAGCCGTGTGGGACAGCTAGTGTTAAATATAATTTCTGTCAAAGTTTATACAATCGCACTCTGAAATTTAAAAATCAATAACACAAGCTTTTCTTAATTTTAAATTGCTTTCTAGCGACTGCCACTACTGAAAACCAGTAAATAGTCTGAAAAATTGGGTCTTAGACCTAAATTAACTTTTTATGCCTACACCACCCCTCTGTCACTAACAACCTTCTGTACTCTATGCCCCACTCATTGTTTAAACTATGACTCCATGACACGTTTCTGCGAACAGACCGCGCCGATCCAAATCAAACGTCCACCAACGAACTAAACTTGTAGATTGAACACACGACAGCGCCTAACCGTAATACTAAACAGGCGATTTGGATCACTAAGTCGTTAGATGCTGTATAATTGACTAGTAAATCGTCTGGATTAAGATCGTGTTAACATATTTAAGGTGGTAATTCTGATCGGTGTGAGTCAGCCTTATTTACCTGCCTTCACGATCTTTGTGCGGTGAATTTTAATTGGATGTTGAGTTTTCTTCTTCGCTGTTTGACGTCTTTGCTGTTTCTCGTATTGGACGTATTTGTAGTGTTTCCTTTGAACTTAAGTGACAAGCTATGCTTGTTTTCGAATTCTGATCTTTTGGATCTAAATAGCTAGGTTATCATATACATCAGAATCGCGGGTTTACTTTGCAGATTTTGATCGATCGAAAATGAAAGAAAATCACTTTTTTACCTTACTGTATTATCTTAACTAACCGACTTCCCAAAAAGGAGGAGGTTTCTCAATTCGACCGTATATTTTTTTTAATACTTTGTATCTGATCTATGAGTAATCAACTCATACGGTGCACTTAGCTACATATATGTGGTTAGCAGTACACCCGCGGTTCTGACATCAGGATGGCCGGTGTACCTAATTTTTAAAATATCACTATACGGGTGTATGTACACAGATTTTCTGGAATGATACGTATAGGCACACAGAAGGTACCAAATAACTGCAATAAATGTAGGCAAATCTGAATAGTACACCCGTTATTCAGATCTACATAGGTTATTGTCAATGTATATTGTACTTTCATAATACTTTTTAGGGTTCCGTATCCAAAGGGTAAAATCGGGACCCTATTACTAAGACTCCACGGTCCGTCTGTCTGTCTGTCTGTCCGTCTATCACCAGGCTGTTTCTCATGAACCGTGATGACTAGACATTTGAAATTTTCACAGATGATGTATTTCTGTTGCCGCTATAACGACAAATACTAAAAACAGAACAAAATAAATATTTAAGTGGGAATAATGCCTTGGAAGGTGGGTAGGCCTTTGGTGTGGGATGCAACATGTGTCGATACCCTTGCGCCATCCCATCTTCTTAGCACAGCGGGCTGTGCTGGGGCGGCTGCTGCCGGTGCAGAAAACCTCAAACGGCGCAAATATAACAACCTTATTGGAAGTTACATGTTTGAGCCGTTTGGGGTTGAAACATTAGGTCCATGGAGTCCCAGTGCGCATCGAGTTTTTCGAGAAATTAGCACAAAGCTCGTCGACTCTTCACGTGACTGGAGGGCTGGCCTTTTCTTCGGCCAGAGAATCAGCATTGCCATCCAACGTGGCAATGCTGCCAGCGTTCTGGGCACGTTTCCCATTGACATCGATGTGGACGATTTTTTTGATGCACAATGAGCTCTTTTCCGTCTGCCTTTTGTATTTGTATATAAGTTTGTTTTTTATTTTAGAATATTCAATTGTATATATGCTAAAAAATAAACAGGTTTATAAGTAAAAAAAAGTTTTAAGTGGGGCTCCCATACAATGAACGTGATTTTTTTGCCGTTTTTTGTGATAATAGTACCCTTCATGCGCGAGTCCGACTCGCACTTGGCCGGTTTTGTAATATCTGTGTTATAACGAATTGTCGTCGTCACATTTGTATCACTTTTTTGCCAGATTCCAATAAATTCAGATTCCGGCCAAATTATGCTTATAAATCCAGAAGGGAAACACCAACACAACCCAACCCGGGAAACGAACCCAGGACTTCACGTTCAGCAGGAGCGCTTGCGATTACTCGTCTTGAGTGTTCGTATTATTTTGGCTGTATTTTTTTTGCAAATGTCTTGCCTACTTTACGAAGTTATATCCATCCTCACATTTATTTTACGATCTCTACGACTCGTAAACTACAACCTACCAATAAATTATTACAACCACATTTAAACGCAAAAACACACATAGTACGCGATACAAACGATTTCGATTGATAGCGATTATTTTTAGCGACATTACAAGCCATATCCCTTAGTCTTGTTTTTGGACAGAACAAGTGATGGCGACCATACTAACTAGCCAAGACCACACACGCTTGTTTACGCTCGCGATAACATTGGCAAGACTTCAACACATTATTTTAATACTACTTATGTATGACACAAGGATTTATCACGGTTCTTTAAAGAATTGCCTTGGTCTTTGTAGGAGTTATTGGAGAGTAAAAAGGCTATTTCAGTTCTGTTACTTTATTTTTCTGTGTGTTCATCCTGTTCCACAATTTTAAAACTATTTGGTAACACTTTGGAGGTACTTTCCTTTGAAACCCAACTTATGTCGTCAACCTGGACTTGACGTACAGTTAAGAGAAAAAGCGGTCGCAGACATCCGACTAAGTATCCTAAGTAAAAAGTCGTAATTCGAGGTTTCGCTCTCGCCTCTTATATTGGACCAATTTGAAAGATATTCCATAAACTGAAAAAAAAACATATATTATATACCCCAATGTTATCCTTCCTTATGATACATTATCTTTAGAAGCATTAGAACCCTCAAAAAATGCTCAAAATTGCTCTGTCAACAGAGGCCTAGTGTACAAATTTGACAAATAAAAAAATAACGGGATGGTATATATTATTATTTTCCAGTTTATGAAATATATTTTAAATTTTCCAATATTGGAGGAGGAAATAGACGAGAGCCAAATCTCGAATAATAACTTTTTACTAAGGAAATTCATTCGGAGTTCTCTGCCCACAAGAAAACGCGTTTTGACAAATGCCTGAACCTGACGTCTTAATGCTGCTCCCAAATTATTTCAGAAAACCATCTTTGAGTTTTTGCAATCTTTGCCAGAAGATTAAACTGTATACTCTGTATCCTTGCAAAACAGACATAACAAAGATTTTAAGCCTTCAACTTAGTACCCAAGATTATTTTGCAACCACTACACAGTTACACATTGTCAATCAGCTTTCCAACGGCAATCGGATTACCCTATTTAGAGAAAGGAGAAAAATCGGTGTAAATGTAGAAAGCGTCAGGTGGTCGTGAGTTGACGGTGCTCGGTGACGGTGGATGCATATTCATGTAGATCACCGGTCTGCTGCCTGTCAACTAAGGGAATGAGATCACTATTAACTTGATTGCGACGGTGACACGGATTGTATTGCTGACTCCCGATTTCTACAAGCATCAAACTCTAATTTTAGTATGAGAACTTGTCGAACTTTATTTAGCGTTAAATTAGAGTTTATTGCTGTTTAATTTCAAGTACTCAATTCTGAAATCTAGAAACCATCGTCTACAATATTGAATAATTTTCGAGTTTATATAGGTATGAGTTTAAAAATAATTTTCCCAAAAGTCAGAAAATTGATTGGATTTTTTACAAATTGATTGGAAGTTATATCCATAGAAATTGAGATAACTATTCACATGATTGAGGAGCTTGATTCGGATAGTGCAATTTGCCTTAAGACAATATCCTATAAAATTAAGTAGTTTATTTTTGTTTTGAGACTTTTTCAGTCTTCTATCCAAATAATAATTATCGTTTGAGCCACAGAGCCTGTTAAGGTTACCATAGTCGACGGCACGAACTATTTTGTGCACGAGGTTAAAATGTATGCTATCTCATCCGACAACCGTGCGAAAGAGATAGATGCTGTGATGAGCAGAAAGGAGCTAGTTCGCGTACGAATTAGCACTTTTGCAAAGTTGTATCGAAATGGATGATGATTTAGGACGAAATCGAGCTCGCGAAATTTTATAAACAGACCTTTGGGAGTCTAGATATCGTGAAAAAACGTCTAAATGTATATTTTCAGAAAAAAATATTTGCTTTGTTGAATTACTTATCTATCCCTGTATGGAGGACGTTTTGCAATTTTCTTTATTCTTATGGTATTTATTTTCTCCCAAAGATGCGTTAAAATTAGTATTGAAATATGGAGCTTTCGACGCTCATAACTTTCAAATATTTTATTTTTTTACTTTTTTGTTTCCATACAGGGCTAGATAATGATGAGACAAATTGATATCACTTTTTATTTTGAACGTACATTGTCAAACAGTGGCTAGACTACGTTTGTATGGAAGAATGATCGACTAATGTAACCTTAAGGCTAAAAAAAAAACTTTTCATAATAATCATTCACATGCCATATCATTGCCATCTTCTCTAAGTGGCCGTTGTGTTTATTGTTAACATTTTTAATTTGTTTTAAGAAGGACGTTGATTAGATATTTTAGTGAGCCTTAGCATAGATGTACACGTAGTAAAGAAAATCTAGATGCAACTTACGTGTAATACAAAAATAATTCAAGAGACCAGTTTCCGTTGAAAAATCCAGCCTAAGCATACAAATCATTATAATTTAGGGTCCCTCAGGCCAAAGACCCATATAGAACGTGAATCAGGGTTCCGTAGAAATTAGCGACAAGCTCGACAGTCGACAGACGCCGGAAATCCCGTATATAAAGATAAGTATCTCTAACTTGTGATACAACATTTAAATAAGTTTTAGAATTTATTGACCAAGACTAAGTTGAAAGAGAATGGACAAAGAGCGTCTTTGCAGTGACCTACAAGAGTATCGTTAAAATCTTGCATCCGAGAGGCTTGTCGGTAACTATGCTCTCATACAAATGATCCTTATTATTCCCGACCGCGTTGATGTCTTTTGTTCCTATTCCATTGGAGTCAAAACCAATTCGTTTATTGTGTGGTAGCAGTGAAACGTTTAAGCTAAACGTTAAAGTCTCTTACATAGCCAAATATCTCAAGAAGTTAGCAAGTATAGATCAAATTCAATCTTCTTCTGTCTTCAAGTCCAATTCTTGTTCATAAAACGTTCAAATTCAAACCCATTTTGATCTTGATGGCCCTATCAAAATTTTGGGTAATTCGTCATTATTTTGAAAATATATGGATAAAGGCCTTCATTTTTCACACTTAGAGCAAATACAGGATTTTCCCCATATATAACAACACACCCAGTCCCAAATCTCAACGCCTGTAGGCATAAAACTCACCCCGTTAATCTACCTACTCTTTGCCCCTCCGCACGACATTACTTAACTATTCAATATACATCCCTGCGCTCGTGTACTCCTCGTATATAGATCATCATATTGTTCTGTATTTAACATACGACCTGTATCGTCAGCGGTCGCCACGCGACTGGCATACTGAACAGGGAGTATTACTTGAATTAGAATTAGACTTATTATGTTGGTAGGTGTAGCGCCATATTTAATAGTTAAGTGTGTGTGTGTGTGTGTAAGGATTATTGTGTCTGATCGTTATTTGATTATGGGTGGTATTGTCGTGTCTGGTCTATTTTAAAGGCTTGTTTGTGGTTTGGTTTTGATTTAGGATTGAGATTGAAGGACAGGCCCAAAATTGCAAAAGACTGGGATACAATGGACGGTGGGACAGGAAGCTTTTGCCCTGCAGTGGGATAGGACAAGCTCATAATAATAATAATAAATTAAGACTAAGAAAACACACTTAAATTGCGCCGACAGAAGCAGGACGATATAGACGAATGATGTGGTGGAAAAAATGATTCCTCATACTAATTTCTTTTTTGCACACATCTGAATTACATTCCTAAATTATTATTTTAGTAGCTGAGGCTTCATATAAATCCGCAAACACGTGTTTGCTGATAGAGCCTTCTTTACCAATTCTTTTTATTAGAATACTAGCTGTGCCCGCGACTTCGTTCGCGTGGTTGTCGAGAGCAAAACAACGTCGTTTAGATAAGAGTATATCACCTTTTTGATGATTTAGATAAGAGTCCTGACTTTGGTATAGTTGATTACGTTAATGCTTCTCTATATACTATGTTAGCGGTGGAATTACCCGGAGCATATACAAAAAGGTTGTTTGGGTTGCTAACACGTGATAGAGAAACATAGAGTTGGCCGTGTGAAAAACAATCAAAAGTAAGGTCTACACCCGCAACGGATAACGTCTGGCCTTGGGCTTTATTAATAGTCATAGCGTAACAGAGGCTTACAGGAAATTGCACACGTTTGAAAGTAAACGGAAAATTATTGGGGATAATGGGTATCCTGGGAATGAAAACAACATCACCGGAGCCGCAACCTGTTAAGATTTCGGCTTCGATGACATTTCGTTGGAGATTTGTTACTCTCAACCGAGTTCCATTGCATAGTTTTGGTGGGCTTAAATTTCTGAGTAGAATGATTGGTACTCCGACTTTTAAATAAATTTTGTGTGCTGGAAGACCTGGTGTATTTAGAGAGTCTAAAAACTCTACTGGATAGTGGGTGGCATCTCCTTCTTCTAAAACCGTGTTAATAGATAAATATTCCCTACTTTCTCCAGAAACATGTACCAATATTTGAGAATTTATTGCTGCTGCTTGGTCGTTGCGAGGTGCCAAAATAGCTCGTTGGCATAGCCAAGCAGCGTCATGGTTCGAGATCTCTGATGGATCTCCGTATACAGAGGAAATGAGTTCCTGCTGTGAGGCAACAGAAGAACACAGGCTTTCGACTAAAGTTACTTTACCTCCTTCTTGAGTCGGGTATGTGCCGTTACCAATTTGAAGTAGTAAATTTGAGAAAACCTGCGCGTTTGCGTCACCTCCCAAATATGCTCGCATATTAAAGCTCAAATTAGTTAATATGACACTACGCCATAAAATAGAGCTCTTTAAACAGGCACCTATTTCATCGGCCCTCGTTCCTCTGGGTATTATAGGGAGTGTCTGCCTGAAGTCTCCACAGAATAGCACCGTTAAGCCTCCCATCGGTCGGTCATTTTGTCTTATATCTCGCAACGTTCTATCTACAGCTTCCACAGCTTTACGATTTGCCATCGTACACTCGTCCCAAACGATAAGGGCGCAATCGCGTAAAACCCTTGCTTTATCACTATTGCGAGACACGTTGCAAACAGGGTTTTCTGTGCGGTCCAAGTCGATTGGTATTTTAAATGTTGTATGTGCAGTTTTTCCTCCTGGTAATAAAGTGGCAGCTATTCCTGAGGAAGCGACGGCAAGGGCAATTTTGTTTTGGCTCCTTATTTGAGCCAAGATAACTTTAGTGAGGAAAGTTTTACCTGTTCCACCAGGTGCATCTAAAAACAGCATTTCTCCTAATGAATGTTCTACACTACAGCATACTCTATCAAAGATTTGACGTTGTTCTGACGTCAAATTTGAACAGCCATTTCGCAATATTTCTGCTAACTCTTCGGGGTTGTAATTTATTTCAGATGTATACTCCCTATTAATTCGTTCCCCACCAACTGTCGGTGTCGGCAAGCCGTATTGACTGAGGGGGTTCCCTCCTATACTTGTAACTATATCTTGTATAGCCAGCAAAGCCCTATTATGGCAGCTTTCACGTACTTGGTCAGAAGTTTCACTATTTATATTTTGCTGTCTCAAAAAATCTTCGGCAAACGCGTCTTTATATTTTTGCCACAACTGCCCAGCGTCCGATAGGCCACAAAATGTCAACAAAATGGCAAATAAATGGCGCAAACGATGTGGACTATCACTGACGCATGCTTCGGCTAAAGCATCATCCCAATGCTGATCGCCATCTAATAAATGCCGTGCGCGGCAAGCAGCTTGAAATGTGGGATATTCTATATCGTCCACTTTGCGGAGCTCAGCAAAAGAAGTAGGTCCTCGCACTGTGTGAAGAAGAAGGCGTAAATAATAACACTCTGCATTATTTGGGTGCACCGTGTATACTCTTCCAATCACGTGTTCTTTAAAAATGCCGGACTCGCCTTCTACAGCAGTTCCACGTCTCCTGCGATTAAAAACACCTTGCTGCTTGTTATAAGTATAATAATGTGGCACTTCATTGTACAACAGAGACTTAGCGAAATTGTCTCTTTCGCAAAGGCGAAAGAATGCGAGCAAGGTGGTTTGTCTTGGGTTGTTCATTCTTTCTGCCACATTTTCTGGCTGAAAGTAAACTCGCTGCCCGCCTTCCAGGTGCACGTCAAGATGGATGACTGGCGGATACCTTTCATGAATAGGGAAACTCAAAATGCGCCAAACTGCCTCCGAAGAGCTTATGTATCGGCCAGATTGATACCTTGTCACTTCATCAAATTGGTTGTTATTTCTTAGTGCTATCATGGCTTGATCACTACCTTTATTAACATATTTACATATATATTTTATAGATTCGACGCTATTACAAATTTCAACATTAATGTGTGCTTGAAAAGCGTTTGACAAAACTGGAGAATACGGTACCACCCAACTATTATTTAGAATTATTTCTTGTCCACGGAATCTGACAGTAGCTGTGAAACCACCTTGTGACGGTGATCTTCGCCGGTATTGCGGATACCCATTTTCCCCAGCCATAGTTAGTTCTTTCAGTGCTCTGGGGTATTTTTTTGAGCATTGACCATCTTTCATGCACGGTGATTCCCTGTTTAAGAGGCCACATGGCCCGTGAACCATATGTGTTTTTACTATGTCATGCAAAATCGGATCTGCATTATAGTCCGGAAATTCTGCACTTATGACACTGTCTATAGCATCGGGACGAATTTTTTCTTCCAGCCACAGAAGAATGTGCGCGTGGGGTAAACCACGCTTTTGCCACTCGACGCTATACATAAAACAAAGAGTTGAACCGAAAACTTTCTCCTTTGTAAGTAGATTAATCAAGACTTTGAGTTTTAAATGAAAAATCCTAGCAATAATGTCATGTCTGTCGTATGACGCCTGTCCTGTGAGAAGTGCCTGGCAAATCTCCGTCCACTTTGGATTTGTTGTAAATGTTATAAAAAGGTCCGGCCGGCCGTATTTACGGACGTAACAAAAAGCATCTTGCGTTCGTTCGTGCATATACCGCGGACCGCCTGTGAAACTGGATGGCAAAATAACCAATCGACCCAAGTTTTCGACGTTATTATCTGATTGCATGGCGTCCCGCAAGTGCACGTATTCTTCAGCGCGTAACCGTCGCTGGTTAGTGCGAATATACACTAAACGTTCAGTTTCTATTTTTGCGTACATGTCCACAATAAATTGGCTGAACAAACCACGAAATCGTTGCAAATATACGAAACTGTTTTGCCTTATTTGTAAAAGGTAGGAATAGTATTGTTGAGCAGATATTTTTTTTTGATAATTAGTGACTCTCGTAGTAGGGTTCACTTGGTACAGCCCAAAATTGTACCCATCTTCACCATGACAATAGATTAGTGGATATTGCAGGGCGTCGTAAGCTCGGTGGGTTTCCAAAATGCGTTGAAGGCGATCGTCGCGTGTACGCAACACGATATCACGTCTCTCACACTCCTGGTCGACTAAAACAACTGCAACTTCATCTGCGACGGGTGCATTGTGTCTTCCACGGTGTTCACCCACAGGACGTCTATCGGCACTTATAACAATTTTGAAATCATTGCTGCCTTGTGGAATTGACTCCAATGCAGCTTTGAATTCACGAACGTACTGGTTAACGCGATGCAGCAATTCTTGAAGTTGACCCAAAAGCTCAGCATTGAGCTGGGGAAAATTGTGATTTCTAACATTGAGCTGTTGCGTGTAATCGGATACAAAATAAATTTGGAGAAATTTGGGTTCATTTTCTGGCAGCAAAGATCCAATAAGGTGATAAACTTGACCTTGTACTTTGAAGGTTGGCATGAACGGTCCTTCCGTTATTTGTTTTGCCCCAAAGGAAGTCATTTGGAAAGCACTGTTATATAAACGAATATTATCCAAAAAACGGTTCGACTGGGGATGATCGCCATTCAGGAGACTTATAAGTAAGTGTGGTGGATCTTGGAAATTTGGAAGAACAATTTTTCCATTTGAGCAGCACATTCCATCTGTCTCTTTCCTCCATTTCAAAGCATGACAAAAATTACAAATTTCTCTCATGTCACCCACGAAAGTAAAGCCAGCATAATTAATTCTAGACGAATATGTGAACCCTGATTTTTCCCTATTGTCCCAAGGTAATAAAATATTTGCATCGTCATTTTCCATGGACTCATCAGCTCCGCTATTTGTTTCTCTATTCATATGGTATCGAGCTCGTTCTATTTCTAGGCGAGATTGACGTTGTTCTGCTGTTTCTGCTCGTCTTAGTTCATCTATTCTTTCCCTTTCAGATGCAAGATAACTTTCATTGTTTCTTTGTACACCTACATAGTTATGTCTAGCTATTTCTAATCGTTCTTCTCTTTGGGAGAGAGATTCAGACTCGCGCGAGAGAGCGTGTCGCTCTCGGTCAGATGACAGACGTGCTTGGCGTTCCTCGATACTCTCTTGAGAACGCAAAGTCGCGGTCCGAGTTCTGTGCGAACTTAAGCGCGACTCCCTTTCTGTGAAAGTCTCTGACTCGCGTGAGAGAGACTGGCGCTCCCGATCAGCAGACAGCCGAACTTCGCGTTCCTGGATATTCTCTTGAGAACGCAAAGTCGCGGTCCGAGTTCTTTGCGAACTTAAGCGCGACTCCCTTTCTGTGAATGTCTCTGACTCACGTGAGAGAGAGTGGCGCTCCCGATCAGCAGACAGCCGAACTTCGCGTTCCTGGATATTCTCTTGAGAACGCAAAGTCGCGGTCCGAGTTCTTTGCGAACTTAAGCGCGACTCCCTTTCTGTGAATGTCTCTGACTCACGTGAGAGAGAGTGGCGCTCCCGATCAGCAGACAGCCGGTCTTCGCGTTCCTGGATACTCTCTTGAGACCGCAAAGTCGCGGTCCGTGTTCTTTGTGAACTTAAACGTGACTCCCTTTCGGTGAACGTTTCCGATTCACGTGAAAGAGCGATGTGCTCTCGGTTAGCAGATAACCGTGCTTCACGATCTTCTTCCGATTCCTGAGACCTACAAAGTCTCATCCTTTTCGCATTTCGGCTACGCAGCGAAAGGTTAGTTTTTTTTCTTTGAGGCATTTTCAAGGAAAATTAAAGCAATAAACAAAACTAACAACACTTATGACTGAATAGCCTACAAACTTAAAAGAACGGTGCGTCGAACAGTCTAGTGTGACAACGTATCGTCTGTTCGTGGTCGTGACTCAACGAATTGGCAACACTAACTTACTGTATAACGATTGGCACTATTGGATTCAAACTACGAAGTAAATCAAATACAATCTTAACTTCGTACTTCAAACCAATGACCAAAGTTGACCAAACGAAACCAATAAGATAAGCAAATACTTTTTTTTCGACCAATTTAGAAAATCGATAAACCAAGCAACCAAAGAACTTTTACGACACACGCAAGAACTTTTAAGACACCTAACGAAACCCAATTTGCCTAGTAAACACGGTGGACGTCATCCTCGCGCGGAAAATCTTAACACCGCGATTCAGAAAATGACGTCATTTGCACAACGCCATCTATCGGATTTAGATTTCAACTATCAACATTAGTTCTATTTTTAGTCTTAAGATGTCGTTGCAAGTACTATACTTAATTGCGTAACGTAATATTTTACTTCTTGAACTCACTAAATTAATCATATCTTTTGATAGAGTGAACCGATTTCGATGAAACAAAAACTAAGTTAAACCTCAAGTTGCGTATAATTTTTGTATATAAACATTGTCAGCATTGAATTCGTAGATTTTACGTGATGTGCGCACAAACAAACAGACAAACAGACAAACAGACAAACAGACAAAAATTTCAAAAATGATGGAAATGGGTTCTGTTACTTATCTTTTCACACGCTGGCTATTTTTTGTTTCAATTTCTTCAATGTACAAAAATGACTTTTCTACAGATTTATTATATGTATAGATTCTAGACCATATTCCAAGAATAGGTACATACAATATAATGACTTACAGGCAATTATAATACATTATCTGTTTCACTCCAATTATATTAATATTAATATATTTGGAGCTAAAGATTGCGCACCGGATAATCCAGTCAGACCATAAAGAAAATACCCGATGAAAACTAAATAGGCAACTTAAATTCAAGTTTGCAACCGCACGGCGGGTGATGACGTCACCCGTCAACGACCAATCAAAGACGTGATACATATTAACTAGCGGAGACATAAGTCAGCGTCCTATCGCGTACTATTTGAATATTTTAATATTAATAACTGATTCACGTATAGTTTTGCAATGTATAGCAGACGGTGAATTAAGAGCACGATTTTTTGGTTACACCTTGGTGAAATATTGTGGAGCAGAGAAAATGAAAAACGAATTGCTGGAGTTGAGATTCCAAGACACGTGCTTTGGTGTCATTATGTAAACAAGGACTTTATAAAAATTAGATTGTTATTGTTGTTTTCCCAAATGACATTATTAAGAAAAAATATACATATTTATAGTCAATAATTTCTAACACCTTCCGACACAACCGAAAAATCATCCATTAAAATACAACAAAACTCAACATCGGAGAACCAATTGCGAACATGCCCTGCGCGCGCATGAAGAGAATACAAGCAACCAATTTATCAACGGGACCCTATGAGGCTCGACTCGTAATGGTCTTTGCCTATCTCCGCGCCATCAATCAAAACACAGGATACATATAGTTGGAGTGAAAAAAAAAGAAAAAAAAAAGCATTTCTGAATGTAAAAGCGCGATTACTGATTCGTTGTGCGCGTGCGCGCCGGAAACTGCACGTAGCGGAAACGTCAGGACGCGATACGATTTCGAATTTCGAATTTGGATTCGAACAAGTTTGAATGGGTGACATGGCGTCTAGACCATTTTTTTTCGTTAATAGATGTCTCTAGTGAGGTTTTATTGGGCCTTTGTTATGGCTTTATGGTATTTAAAATTCATATTTTTATAAGGGTAAGTGGTTGGACCTTTTGAATTGTTTTGATTAAATGTTTTGAATTTTAATATTTTTATTGTAATATTTTAAACAAAGCGAGTAAAGTATAAGCGTGTGTTGCTTATTAATTTTATTTATGTATAGTTAATTAACTTATTTACATTCATCATTATCAGTGTCCTTTTAAGTTAGGTTAAAAAGCTTCACTATATACATAACGGTCTTCTAGCATTTTTATTTTTAATAATACTTTATTTTTAATAATAATTTCTGTTCCATTATTTATTCAAATTTCTCAATCTTCATCATCATTCAATCACAGACCAATATTGAGTGGAGATAATTTTTTAATTTATTCAAAACGATGTAGTACCTTTACTTCATTTAATTTTTGACATAATACCTACTGTAATAGCGCAAACAGGCGAAGACTCGGTTCCTATGATACAATTGTTACTAGTTTTTAGGTGCCAGGAAATTAATATTTTATATAAAACTTTTTTGTCATGAAACTTTAATGTTTCAATTTCCTTTAGTGTATGTATACCTGAATCATTTAAAATGCTCTCACGGTGGCCACAGCTGGTCATATCAAAGCACAGGGTGGCTCATTTCAGCCACACGATTCGGTCTAATTAAGACCAATTATACTCCATCGTGAACGCATTACGTATCAACTTAATAGGAGCACATGGTTTATACATGTGATTAACAGTTTCAATGTAATTAACTGGCCATATGGGTGTCTGGTACCTAGACTTGTCTCAACGAAATAGTATCTCGAAGAAAGGAAATGCAGCTTAATCTAAACTAGAAGTCTTCTAAAGATGCGCTTACAAGGGCAATATCACACTGAGAATTAAAATAAATTAGCTTTTCTACTTAGCTGTGACGATAGCTTACCATTAGTAGGCGACAAGCATGCTTGTTTGCCCACCTATTGATATAAAAGTTGGGTTATTGGGTTTTTTACGGGAAGAATCTACTTTATCACACAATTTTACACCTTGCTCATCCCAGTACGTCAACATACTGCTCATATTCATAAGCATCGTGGAAATACAGACGTCAGTAACAAAGTATGTTTCTCAGCGTTTCTCGTAATAAATGAAGCGAACTGCTCAGCTCAGGTAAGTATAACAAAGTTCCCTACAACGTAATTACAAACGGTACTTATGCAGAGTACGTTACTTAGAGTGCACAGGGTGTTAGGTGTTCTCGCTTTTGGGGAACACAGAAAATATTGTTGATTAAACTTTGGAAGCGATTTTTTGTTTTTGTATTCTGCTTGAATGCTCCATAGTCGATCACATCGTGGTTTAACATCAGTTAATTACTATTAAGATAAAAATCTATTGCTGAATGCACTTACGCGCATCACTTTAGAACGGTTGCACCTATTTGACTAATTATTTTTTGTTGTGTTTTCTAACTGTCAGGAAATGGTTTGAATGAAATAAAAATAAGTTTAATTTTCTTTCCTGTTCACCCGTGTGAAGCCTGAGCAGGGTGTTTAAGGTATTCAGAGTCTGATTAGAATTACCGTACATAATTGAATAAACATAATTCACTATTTTTTTACGATTCCTCTCATTGGTGTATATTTCGAGTTTCAAGATAACATCATTATATATATACTAGCTTCTGCCAGCGGCTTCGCCCGCGTGAAAATAATTTTTCATCCCAAGGGAACCTTATCCCGGGATAAAAGTAGCCTATGTGCTATTCCAGACTATAATCTATCTCTGTGCAAAATTTCATCCAGATCCATTCAGCGGTTTTGGCGTTATTGAGTAACAAACATACATCCATCCATACAAACTTTCGCATTTATAATATTATATATATATATATATATACATATATATATTTATATTACTAGCTTTTACCCGCGGCTTCGCTCGCAGTGAAGCCATTAATTTTTATTATTAAAAAGTATCCTATGTTACTTCTAATACCTTCAAAAATATATGTACAAAGTTTCATGATGATCGGTTCAGTAGTTTTTGCGTGAAAGCGTAACAAATAAACTTACATATACATTTATAATATTAGTATAGATATAAAATATAAATATAAAGTAAGAAAGAAGTAAGATATTTATTATATTATCTATTACTAGGACATAGACCTTCCCCGAGTATCGCCACACTGTCAGTCTTGTGCGTCTCACATCCACCGGACTCCCGCAGCCTTGACCAGGTCGTCGTTCCAACTAGTGGGAGGGTTGCCAACGCAAGATCGTCCGGTTACCGGTCGCCACTCTAGAACTTTTCGGCCCCAACGGCCCTGTCCACTACCACTTAAGTTTGACAATTCTTCGGGCTAACTTGAAAGAATAATAACATAAATATAGGCGCAGTACGAGTCCGAAACAAAATAATGGGCAATTTTGCAAAGACGCGTCTTTCTTTTATAAACTTAAGCAAGTAATCTTTTAGAAGTTTTTTTTTTATATTGTAATAAAAATCTTAAGTAATCAAATCAAGAGGGTCAAGGCCAGAAATCTAGATAAATTGTGAATCTTATCCTTGATTGATAGCGCTTGAATTGGAGTGCCAATTTGAGAGCCTCTTAAAACATTGACTGACATTTAGCTTATGTTTGGAGAGGCTTTTAAATTAGTCACGGTTTGGGAAATAGTTAAATATTGCATCAAATAGGTCCAGGTCTTGGTGGTAAGACCTTCTAAAATATCTCTGGAAATCTGGGATGTTCCGATTCTGCCTAAGATAAACTAAAATAATAATAATAATATATAAATAAATACATACAAATATATATATAATACAAACAAACATTGTCATGTTTAACCAAAGTCTATCAACATTTTGTTTCTACTGTCGGTCAATATAAACAGTTTCGTAGAGCATTCAAGCTTATAACTCAAACTACTGTTGTCATATTGTTTATGGCAGCAGTAGACTTTTCTTCTCCTTTTTTTATTTTTGTGTCCATGTACAACTACTACCAATTAAGTCCGTTGTTACCTGATCAGGTCAGCTACTTGCAACTTTCAGAGCCTAGAAGATGCAGTTTGTTGGTTTGCATACTCGGCTGGAAAAATAAAACAATCCGGCCAAGTGCGAGTCGGACTCGCGCACGAAGGGTTCCGTTACATTATCGCAAAAAACTGCAAAAAAAAAACACGTTTGCTGTATGGAAGCCTCACTTAAATATTTATTTTATTCTGTTTTTAGTATTGGTTGTTATAGCGGCAACAAAAATACATCATCTGTGAAAATTTCAACTGTCTATCTCGGTTCGAGAGATACAGCCTGGTGACAGACAGACAGACAGACGGACCGTGAAGTCTTAGTAATAGGGCCCCGTTTTTACACTTTGGGTACGGAACCCTAAAAAGGAGACGTATTCTGAGATGATGTTCTATATTTTCATTGAATTTGCGATGTGTTGAGGATACCTCATTTCACCAAAGATCTGTCTGATTACCCTCAATGTTTACTATATTTTCGTTGGGATAAAACCTCTATTGAATAAACGTCTCAGAACCATTCATAAACCACGACAAATAAAACCTAGCATGGTTACACACATCCTGTACCTCCGGTCTGGTACATCAATAATATGCTCAAGCTGTGCGGACGGAGTGCTGGCAGCGCGTCAGCGACTCACACTCAATAACGTATGTAAATCGGTTCGCGTATCATAATTTAGATAGGTTTGCCATGTGTTGGAGTTGTTCTAGGATAAGATCGGTGCGCTTATTATGTATCTTGCAAGAGCAAAACGATAGCGAATTTTGCGCAATACTTGCTCTTTAATACAGAAGTTTTAGTTTTTGGCGTTTTTTTTTAGGAATAAATGCATTTGAAAAACAGCGATCTATTTAGTTAACGATTGTGTAGGACCTACCATACCTACAATGTAGGTAATTCCGACTTTTTTTATCTTCAATAGAGCGCTTGACCACTATCTCACCTGACGGTAAGCGATGATGATTGCGCTTGACCACTATCTCACCTGATGGTAAGCGATGATGATTGCGCTTGACCACTATCTCACCTGACGGTAAGCGATGATGATTGCGCTTGACCACTATCTCACCTGATGGTAAGCGATGATGATTGCGCTTGACCACTATCTCACCTGACGGTAAGCGATGATGATTGCGCTTGACCACTATCTCACCTGATGGTAAGCGATGATGATTGCGCTTGACCACTATCTCACCTGATGGTAAGCGATGATGATTGCGCTTGACCACTATCTCACCTGACGGTAAGCGATGATGATTGCGCTTGACCACTATCTCACCTGATGGTAAGCGATGATGATTGCGCTTGACCACTATCTCACCTGATGGTAAGCGATGATGATTACGCTTGACCACTATCTTACCTGATGGTTAGCAATGATGTGATGACTTTTATGACATAAAGCGTTTAATCGCGCAATGATGCGGGTTTTTATATGAATCTAATTTACCATGACCGCCTCGTGTGTCTAGCGGTCGCAAACACTGCTGCTGAGCATGAGGTCCTGGGTTCGATTCCAGGGGCGAGTAAAGTGTTATTTATTATTTATTTATTGTATAATTAATTTACGCACAGTATAATACATATAGACAAACACATCAAGACGAAAGAGTACAAAGATACTGCTTCTTTCTTAAGAAATCTACCCGCAGATCCACGAAAAGTAAAAGTGAAAAAGAAATGTAGACAAATGTGTGTGAGAACAGAAAGAGAAGAAAAGTGAAAGACTAACCTAAGATAATAAAACATATTCTTATAGTATAAGTGATATATACTTACACTAGCTGTCCCACGCGGCTTCGCTCTTGTCAACTGGCTACCTACCTACCCATCTAAACCGTTTACGCAGCGCACGCAATGGAAACTCTCAAAAAGAAATTGATTTGTTCCCCTTTTTGCTACACTTTTCATTTATGCTCCGCTCCTATTGGTTGTAGCGTGAAGTTATATAACTTATAACCTTCCTCGATAAATGGGCTATCCAACACAAAAATATTTTTTCAATTCCAACCAGTAGTTCCTGAGATTAGCGCGTTCAAACAAACAAACTTTTCAGCTTTATAATATTAGTATAGATTAGTATAGATAAATACATAATTCTAAACTGTATAGATACTTTATAACGCTACTAAATACGCTTTAAATGTGTGTGGTTTTTCCATCTGGAATTTTAGTAGCAGACCAGAGTCTTGGCTACTCAACTTCTGAGGCGCGTTTTAATGAATGTAAGAGATCGCTGTGAAGAGAGCCAGAGCCCTCGAAGGACAATATTTGAATTATGTTATTTTCAAAAATTCATTTTCCCATGTCTTCAGTTTCTGCTTCGGTAATTTAACGTGTATAAATAACTATATTTGTTAATTTTGTATGCATCTACAAAAGTTAGTTTTACACCCAATAAAATCAAAACCATTGTATTCATTAAACCTTTCACACTGCCTGTAGGGTGTCCATGGAAAACCATGGACACCCTACAGGCAGTGAAGTTATGATAAATGATAGCATCGGATGAGCTATGGCCGTTCGCACGTTGTGCCTCGCGAAATGTTAACATATTGGAGTTGAAACGAACGCGCGCAGCTCACAGCTCACAGCTCAGATTTACTGTAGACAATTAGTTCGAGTCATTAGAGGTGAGGGTGGTGACAGGTATGAGAGAGAGAGGGACTAAAAAATATTATAAAATATATTATGTACAGGTGGAAATGCCGCCAGTGTATTTGGCAATGCTCCTATTGAGATAAAACAGAATAATATACTTTATTGTACACCAAAATTGGAGTAGTGGTGGGCCAGTGAATAAGGTCCCGACTTAGAATTGAAGGTAGTGGACCCAGTAAACCCAGTTAGGGCTTCACGTTGTGTGATTTTTTTCAACATCAGTACTCTCAAACTGTGAAGGAAAACATCGTGAAGAAACCAGCATGTCCTACAATTAACTATTCGAAGACATCTACCAATCCGTCTGAGCCCGCATAGTGGATTATGGCCCAATCATTCTTCCAGAAAAGAGGTCTGTGTCCATAATTTCGGCGATCATAAAGACTAATATACTATTTGATAAGCTTCGATAAGAAATTGTATTTTTAGGTATTAAAGTAAATATTGACTAACTACTCGACTCAATCAAATTAACAGTTATAGTTTTTTTATTGACATTAATCAAGACCTTATTTATTTAAACTTCATGTACAATATTGATAGATAGGCGGACTAAATGCAGCAAGGCATTCTCTACCAGTCAACCTTTGGGTTAAAAAGGACACAACAGTGGTAGGTGTACGAAATTAAAAAAAAATATGAACAGTAATTGAAGTCGGATTAATAAACTACCTAACTAATAAAATACATAAATAATTTATAAAACCAATAGACTGATAAATATAATAATAAATACTAAATTCTTAATGAAACTGAAATTTAAATATAATCACTATGACGAAGACCGAGCTATGTATGAGAGGACAAATAATAGCTCCGGATTCTACGCTTGAATGAAAATTTACTCTCAGCTTTTTGATATCAAGGGGAAGCACGTTCCAGAGCTTTATGCGTTTTTCCTTATTCCGTTGTTATGGCGATTGAATTCTCTGGTTTGGAGGCAGCTCCCTTAAAAAAACTTAGGCCACAGGACTTTATCTCTGCAATAAATCCGAACCCAATAAGCCAAGCAAAGTAAATTGATTGCACTAATTTATCGACTCAGCCTGCTCATCTGTAGACAGACAAACTAATGGGTATATTCCTACGCAGATTTTGGATCTAGATTGCTTATTATCTCATCTTAGTGTTATTAGCAACCAGCTTGGGAAAAAATTGAGGCAAAAAGTTAAGTATACATTAAGATAATTAATTTTACAGAATGTTTACATGGCTATTCAGTAAACAAGACTTGCGAGGAAACAGGGAACGGACTGCCCCAAATAGAAAGGTCTTAAAAAAAATGAGAAATAAGACATAATCCTTCTAAATGAGTGCCGGTCACGGTGGTCAATACTATCGAAGATAAGCTACGTACACAAGAGATATTGGAGAGCACATCAACAACACAAGTGTAGTCTCTGTACTTTTACTTCAAGCACGGGTGGGCTAAATAACTAACTCCTAATAGAAAAACCGAATAATACTTCCCCATCATGGCGATCGGCTGTTACTTGGCACAACGAGATCAACAGATACGAGAATATTTTTTTTTCGCTGAACACTGACGATAAAAACACGATATTAATAATCTCAGCAGAAACTATTAAACCTATCCAAAAAAAAAATTGCAAACAGGCAAAATTATTTTCAAGTTCGTTACGCAAAACAAAATCGTAGCAAAGATGAATCGTACATAAAAATAATAAATAAAAAAAAATCGAGGAATTTTCGTCGGCAAAAAAGTTAATTCACTCAAAGTTGCTAAAACGACGGTTGATCATGATTTTTAAGTGAACAAAATAAAATGATTAAAGCGTCCGGTAGCTGATTCGTGAAAACCCTAATGATCCAAAAAATATAAACAACTTCTTGGTTTATCTGTAATTACCTGATCGAGTTATATTTTTTTGGGCTTCGACGGGCGTTAGACAAGTTTTGTACCTAGGTATGTTCGATCTACAACGTATTTTTTAAATTTTGGTAAGAATAATGACTGAAGTGCGTCTGGGCTTGTCATGTCTGTCGGATGCCGTCTAAGCTGTGAGTACGACAGACTGGAGCCCTGACACAGCTAAACGGGGTCTTGGCAGGGCGGCATGACTTCCTTGAGCCTTTGGGGGACATTTAAGGCTAACAAAAAACAAAAATTTTGGTGATTATAATAATTCTTCTTCTTCTTCTTCTTATTATTATCCTCATAATTCTTCTTCTTCTTCTTCTTACTAAACAAATTTAAAAATTACTTAATCATAACTTAAGAAAAGAAATGATACATAAAATACTGTATCCTTTCATTCTCAAGTACATACAATACATAAGACACTTATACCATGGAATTCTCATTACAGAATAGAAAATTTTAATATTGACTTATCTTACCAAGTAATTTTCAATTCTTGATCTACCTTTCTATATATCAAATTGAATAATAATAAAATAATCATTAACATTTAATTTATAATAATCTTCCACAGATTATGGGTCATTTATAGAATCACTTTATTCTATGACTAATCGGCTTAAATTAGCAATTTCATAACAACTGTATGAAATAGACAGACAGCGCAATTATTATTTTATATTTCTAGTAATTAATTTTAACCTTTCCTTAAAGTTAAGTGCTAATAAGGATGATTAGGTTTTCTTGTTTGATAATCATTTGGATAAGACAGATTTGGATTATCACACCAATATTATCTCGCCTAGAGGTTTTATATAAAAAATATATAATTTATAGATAATCGATCGACTTTAATCAGTAACCTAAACACTAACCGCCGGATCCTGGAAACAAATTATCGTCTTGTCACAAATTATCGTAAGTAAACGTAAGTCAAGCGATGTGATTGGCTGTTGAAAACACATTCAACCAGTTACAACTACTAGTACACGTTTGACAATTAGTCACATTATATTTGGGGTAATTTCCTTTACAGAAACTGGGACTTGGATTGTTGAAATATTTCGATACAGTAGATTAATAAACCGAGGAAATAAAGACATTACAGAAAACGAAAAAAATAAATGAATGCAAAAAACCTTGTCTTGAGGATACAAAATGTGTCACACAAAAAAAGTTAGGGCCAAGATCCGGATGCGAAGACAAAAGAGTTATATATACCACAAAAACGACCCAAAAAAACAAATAAAATTTTCTTTAAAATCTTTTGACCCGAAAACCTTTTCGATTTGGCACGAGTGCGAACCAAATTGATTTTTTCGCTCAATCCCAGTCACAAAAAACGAATTACATTAATTTATGCGAGACCTTTTTGTAATTAGGCCAGAGCCACAGACATAAATCTAACTAGATACTGCAAGTCCTCCATCTGTATGAAAACCAAGCGTGCCACCATTTCACACACGATTTAGAAACAAATATACTTACCGATGAAAAGAAATGTTACCATTGTCTCAGCCAACTTTTTTGTACAATTTATACAGCTCAATTCGGCACAATTGGACATATTTATAGATTTTGGTTGATTTCCAGTGCCAATAACGCTAAATGAAACAGCTTTCAATAAATAGTAGGTATTGATCTCTTTTTAAAAAATATTCGCGTCATCTAGTTGGATTTATGTCTGTGGCCAGAACTTTATTCATGATCCAAAATGACGGTAGGATGATGTTTTCTTGGTAAACTTATTGCAAATTGGATGATGTCAGAGTAAATAGTGTTGGAAAAAATGACCTTTGAGTTGCAAAAAAAAGTATGCAGTTGCAATAGTTTCATAAAAACTTCTTAATTGGTGTATGTGTTGCAGGGTTATTAGAATGATAGGTACGTATTTTCGCAAAAATCCTGGAACTTTGGTATAAGATCGGTTTATTGAGAATTATGTAAGAATTTCTTAATAATACAGGAAACACAAGATTTTTCGAAATAAACATAGCTTGATTTAGGACTATCGCGATAAATGGCCATGAGTGTGAACGCCAATTGGTTGATATTAACGTTATACATGGACTTATGCGTAATTGGTTAATAATAATTAATTCTTTTACACACTAGGATAAAGATATTATTTATTGACTCATAGCCTAGCCAATATTTATACCTTTTTTTAAATTTTCGTCTCTTGAAAAATTTTAGAATTTCATGAAAAAAATATGATTGTCAATTACCCTGCAACATACCTATGCCTTCTGACAGACAATTCCATCAGTAATGCACAGTTTTTGTTGATCAAAATATCTTAGGGGTCACGGTTTTATTCTCTAGAATTTGACGGGAAACTTAAGTAGGTAATTAAATCTGGCAATTAGCATAGAATGATAGCCGTATCAAAATAAGGATGACAGTGTAGTAGTTAACACAGTTACCTATCACGAATTTAAAACATCTACAGATACGGTTGATTATCTTATATTAATACTTATAAATTACTGACATTGAATACTGTAAGGGTCCAGTTATTTTGTCCGTACGTGTACTATTTCTAAGATTTTAGACCCATGCGAAGTTTGATAACCTAATTTGTGATCACAGTATAATATAATACTTATAACAATGAATACATAAAGGATCCTAACCTAGACATAAAATGATGGCGAAATGTCTGAACTTTTTGGCAATGTCCACGAGTTATTTCGGTCTTCTTTTTCTTCTTATTCGGGCATTTTTGGCAGAATGGTCATGGTTATGGGCGAGTCCTGATGCATGATAGCTCTTGCCATGCGTCGCTATTCGGTTCTATTGGACGCAATGTGAGAACAGTCGGTCATCGTAACTTTGCTGATGTTTTCATTAAGATCCATCTGGTAGGAGAGCGAACCCGGGATCTCTTGCCCTCCAGCTAAAGAATGAAGACTGTGAAGAATGAATGACTGCAATAGCATGTATGGAGCGTCTTGACGTTTTTGTTGAGTCTTCATATCGAGTTGTATGCCCAAAGAACGTTAATAGTCGTTATTTCGCTAGCGTATGTCAATCCTATACCTACATTTTTGAAGTTTTGGCAATCTTTATCGCTGATAAGCTACTACTATGTTTCCTGAAACATCCAATAAGTTTAAGTTTCCACAAAAAAATACATGCCTAAGCTAATTGATCGCTGAATCCAATCAATACATATAATAAATCTGTAGAAAAGTCGTTTTTGTACATCGAAAATATAAAAAAAAAATAGCCAGAGCGTTATAGGATAACCAATAGAACCCATTTCCAGCAAATTTGTAATTTTTGTCTGTTTATTTGTGGACGCAGCACTTAAAATGTATGAAACCAATGTAGGTAGATAACTTTTATACAAAAAAAAAATTGTTTCATCGCAATCGGTTCACTCTACCAAAAGTTAGATGAATTTAAAGTGTTCAAGAAATAAAATATCACAACACACACAATTCAGATACTCGGACAGTTGAACTCCATATTCGATAGATGGCGTTGTGCATTTGACGTCATTTTCTGAATGGCGGTGTTAAGATTCTACGCGGAAGAATGACACTAGAAAAAATATCGGTAGGTAGGTACGGTAGGTAGTAATACAAGTAAGGTAGGCAGGTAAGTATGTAGGTAGGTAAGTTTGTAGGTAGGTCTAAGTAAGTAAGTAGGGTACGGCAGGTAGGCAGCTGGCGGGAGCGAAGCCGCGGGTACAGATAGTAAGTTAATTAAATACAAACGAGTGAAGTGTTCCACATTTCAAAACAAGTTTAGCTTTTTCACCCTTATAAAATTCTCCGACCTGTTTAGCGACTGATATATGCAGATATTTAAATATTTTTTCTATAGAGCATTTGAATTTAGAATCTGCTAATCAATTCTGAAAAAATAAAAAATATTGCCTATTAAATGGTACTCAAATCCAAAATATCTAAACCCCATTCGATGACATTCTTCAAAATACATTAACCCCTTGCCATGACGTCTTCACACGGGAAAATCATGGTGTTAAACAATATTAATGACTGATAGAACGCGATATTACTTTTGTTAGCACCGAAATCTAAGTCCAATGTAAAAATACCTTCCCTTCCCTCTTGGCATAAACAAAGTTGGAAGAAACAGGAGAAACGGTTCGAAAGTGAGGGACCTAGTTAAAATGGCGGTGTCCTCGGTTGAAAAAGAGGAAGCTATAAAATCTTTAGCATATACCACTGCGTGTGAAGATGGCTCGGTTTATGATAAGTTAATTGTAATAATGAAATTGTACTATGTCTTGTATTGATTGAAATTTCAGAAGGAATGGTACAGCAAAGTAAATGTAGAACTTTAAAATACAACTTCATTTGTGATTGAACAGTATCATAAATTGGAATCCTTTTTGAAGTTGGAAATCGACTCCCAATAATTCAGCGAATTTCTCCTATTTCTGTTACCTATATTTATAAGACTTTTTTTCTACCTACATCAAGAGTCAAATCTTTGCTAAATCCTGTGGTTCTGCTAATTGTTTATTTTTTTTGTTGTTTGCATTTGAGTTCTCTCTCGAAACATTGCATGATACTAACAGAATTGAGTCATCATAATTACCGTAATAGACGCCGATGGTCGTCCACTACACTGGAAAATCCTCGGCAAAATACAGGCGCGGATCCAGAATTTCGCTCAGGGGGGATAAATAGCTCTCTACGGGGGGAGGAGGGATGTAATTAAAAAAATGTGTTCCTGTTTTTAGGATCGTATTAATAACACTAATGAAGACAACTTCTGTTGCTTTAGCGAACGTAGCGATCTCGAAAATATTAGCGCCCAGCATCGAAGATAAATTATTTATTCACCATACTACTAGTTTGATCGAGGCCCAAGAGGGAACAATTGCCCTGTTGCACCCCCTCTGTATCCGCGCCTGACAAGATACCAAAAGTAGAAAACTGTTGTTGATTGAGTGATGCAACATTTTCTTCACACAAAACCTAACAACAAACAAATTCGCACCTACTCAAACTCCATAACTAGAATACATTAATCCTCAAGTGAACTCCAGCGACGATACTAGAGAAACCGCGAAACCGTAATAAACCACAGCCCAGTTCAGCGTATCATTACAGCGACAGCGCAGGGGGGTAAGCACGACAAATGTTTAAAATAGATTACATTTTTACACTTCCGCGGTATCTGCTAATGTTCGTGTAACCGCAGTGATATTTGTTTTATACATGGATTTACGGTTTTGATACTTGAGGATTATTGATGACTATTGAATACTGGCTATTTACTTAAAAAGTTGCATTTACAAATTAACAACCCATAACGACTCTAGTCTTAAATCTACTGAACCGTCATGGTTTATTTTTACTGACCGTCAACTTTCATTATAGCCAAGCTACCGCCAGTACCGACGTATTATAATTAACGCCTTTACCTCATTTATAATCAGCAGACCAAAGCAATGTAGGCTCAAAACCTTAACAGTACTTTCTACACTTATTTGCCCCCTTAAGTAAATAGCAAAAAGCAGAAGTAACATGGCCCTTTAAGGTGTTTTACTTCTAATAACGACATGGGGGCCTAGAATAAGATACAACTTTAACGATAGCGATGGTCAAAATAACAAAATGATTGAAACTGAATAAAAACGTAACGTCATATTACATTCTGAATAAATCGTTAAATTCGCTGATATTCGCTGTGTCTAGTGCCACCGGTCTACCTTCAAACGCTATAAACAAGCGTTGTAATGTCAGTTACGAAAGAGCACAACCTTGTTTTCAGCCAAGTATCAAGACTCTTCCTCACTGTACACCAGTTAAACAATTTGTGTCTCCGTACAGTTGTCACACCGCAGACTAGTTACACAAATAAACTCGGCGATACTGTGTTGAGTTTCATCTTATTAAAATATAAATTATTTTTCGCACCACCTTGGTTTTCCGTATCTGAGTCTCATTTCACTTAGCGGTAAGTTTATATACTTGTGCTTGTGTACAAAGTGGCTGAGCTTGGGTTTAGAATATTATGATAAAAGATTAGAGATAATCTATATGATTAGTACTTAGATTTTTTTTTTGGCTTTGTAAGTAGGGCTTCTAACATTGGGTAGCATAGGAAAGCGAGCACTCTTGGTTGATAATTTAAATTCAAACAACGGCAGATTTGTTGCCCAAAATTGAGCAGAAGAAGAATATAGTACATCTTTTTTATATGAAACTAGCTGTCCCACGCCGCTTCACTCCCGTCAACTGGCTACCTACCTACCCATTTACCCTACCTACACTACATACATGTACATGAATGTTGCGTAACTTTAACCGCTTACGCAGCGCACGCAACGGAAGCTCTCAAAAAGGAATAATTTTTCCCGTTTTTGCAACATTTTTCATTTATGCTCCGCTCCTATTGGTCGTAGCGTGATGTTATCTAGCCTATAACCTTCCTCGAAAAATGGACTATCCAACACAAATATTTTTTCAATTCCAACCAGTAGTTCCTGAGATTAGCGCGTTCAAACAAACAAAGTCTTCAGCTTAATAATATTAGTATAGATATGCCGTTATAAAAAATGCTTAGCCAATTTTTAAAATTCCGTACCCAAAGGGTAAAAACGGGACCCTATTACTAAGACTTCACGATCCGTCTATCTGTATGTCTGTCCGTCTGTCACCAGTCTGTATCTCATTAACCGTGATAGCTAGACAGTTGAAATTTTCACAGATGATGAATTTCTGTTGCCGCTATAACAAAACATACTAAAAACAGAATAAAATAAGTATTTAAGTGGGGCTCCCATATAACAAACGTGTTTTTCTGCCGTTTTTTGCGATAATTGTACGGAACCCTTCGTGCGCGAGTCCGACTTGCACTTGGACGGTTTTTTTGAGACAAACAGCACGCTCCGCTACAAAATCGAGCTTCAAAGGCAATTGATATTATTGACCACCTCCATCCCTAACGAGGTACTAACTAGAACTTAAGGCACTAGCCCATAAGGCATCATAATCAAGATTTATTGATAGCGCAGATATGTCCAGCGCCGATACTCGGAATAGGATTGATAAAGCGATAATTTAGGGCACGGTGGGGCCATAATTCGAGCGGATTAAGGCTTGTTATTGCTGTAAGTAGCGACAAGTCTCCAGCCCGCCCACTTACATTGTTGAACCAGTCTATATATTATTGATTCAGTTTGTGGTCTTGTGGTCTAGGTGAGTAGAGCTCGCTATAAAGCGATACGATGTGGCATTACCTAATTTACTTTCTAAGGGTAATCCTGTTACCCAGTTACTGGGTTTCTCCGTGTCAAATACTGGGTTAGGCAGGAAGCAGACCCCAAGACGATAGAGAAAAGCCAAAGCAGATTGATCGAAAGTTTTATGTTCTCTTGTATACTTAGAGACCGTATCTAGAAGAGAGACTGTATCTAGAGACTGTACCTAGAGACCGTACCTAGAGACCGTATCTAGAGACCGTATCTAGAGACCGTATCTAGAGATTGTATCTAGAGACTGTATCTAGGGACTGTATCTAGAGACTGTATCTAGAGACTGTATCTAGACATTGTATCTAGAGGCCGTATCTACAGCCTGTATCTAGCGACTGTATCTAGAGAAGGTATCTAGCGTCTGTATCTAGCGACTGTATCTAGCGATTGTATCTAGATACTGTATCTAGAGACTGTACCTAGAGAATGTATCTAGCGACTTTATCTAGAGACGATATCTAGCGTTTATTTCTAGCGACTGTATCTAGAGACTGTATCCAGAGCCTGTATCTAGCGTCTGTATCTATATACTGAATCTAGAGATTGTATATAGAAGAGAGACTGTATCTAGAGACTGTATCCAGAGCCTGTATCTAGCGACTGTATCTAGATACTGTATCTAGCCATTGTATCTAGAGGCTGTATCTAGACACTGTATCTAGCGTCTGTATCAAGAGACTGTATCTAACACTTTTATTTTCTCTTTTCTTCGCAGGAGCGTAGCTTGTTCTGCGTGCTTATAAAACTCCTGAATAAGTGAACAAATCTCCTGCTCCTAGAAAAACAAAAACATTTCCGATGGCTTTGCTTCGCATCGCCTTTACTGGTCAAATAGTCAAATGCACAACTATCTTACTTGCGCGGGTAGATAATCCCCTAACATAGTCGAGTTCTGTCATTCAAAATATTATGGAACTACTACGGAAACGGTCAAATAACGGACCACCGAAAAGATACAGATTGAAATATCAATATAGACAGATTTCACACAAAAATCAAGTGGCTACAATGTTTTCATTCACGGAATGTAATCCTTCCAAAAAAACACTAAATAATAATTTAGGACCTTCTCACTATTCTAAAGGGTTGAAAATTGCTTGTTAGAAATCTGCAACTCAGATCATCTTCGAAGATCTTTAAACCAAGGTAGTAAGATTCAAAATAAGTTGTTGTTTTTTTTTAAAAAAAGGGTTGTAATCTCAAGAGACGCCTACACGATAGTCCAAAACCTCATTCTTGACAGATTACCGTATATTTATGACACATTATGAGGTATTTTTTGGAACAGCAGGGGCGCAGGCGCAAACGTTTAGCATTTGAATTTGGAATTTGACAGGAAGTAAGATACAGTATGTTTGGAAATATAATATAAGGTATTGGGACACAATTATTGTGTGGATAATCTTATGTAGATATTGAAAAGTAAGATGTAGAAGGTTGGTATACCAATTTGGGATATTCTAAATGACCCTATAGGATTAAAGTATTGAATAAACTTTCAAGTAGAGTTTTCTGGTAATAGATGTTGATAAATTTTGTTGGACATGATATGAAATTGTTATACTAGCCTTCAAAGACGTTTGACGTCTTTTGCTTAAAGCTGGTAGTATTTTTATTTATGTATGTAACTGATTAAATTCTCCAAGGAAAAATATCTTTTAAAGGTTTAAAAATTCACCTACGGATAATACATCCGTAGAAATTTCTATAAAAAAATGGTTGTCGCAACGTCACGTCTTGCCTGTCTGTGTGAACCTTTAGATGTAAACATCAAAATTCTAACCCAAAACCAAACCACCCCGTATACAAACATCAAAAATTAACAATCCCAAGACAATGTGCCCCAGAAGTTCCACGAACCATTGTTTTGGTAACCGCAAGTTTTTCCGTCACTTTTTATGACAAAACCTTTATCTTTTGTCATAGTGATAATTACTGTTTACCGAATCCGTGCATCACTGGGGCGTGTTTTTGTTTATTTTTCTTTAATTTTGAGTGACACGATGACTCCTTTTTTTTGTAAAGTTGGCTATACTGAATGGATGAGGAGACGTGATTCTGCAATTTTTGGTTGTCATTCTGGGTTGTCGTGTGGTGTAAGTTTTCATGCTGATTTTGTATCAAAAGGGATTTGTTAACTTATTATAGAATCATGTGGTGATGAATGAATAGAACTGATATGGAGGTTTTATTATGAAACAAGTAGAATATGATGTGGAGATCTCAAAATGCAAATAATCTTCTTTTATTTGACGAAATATTGTCATGAATACTTTGAATAAGATCGGTGTGCTAAATAAAAACTTTGTTTTTTAACCGACTTACAAAAAAGGAGGAGGTTCTATGTTCGACTTCTTGAGTCTTTTTTTTATGTATTTTCACCGATATCTTCGTCAATTGTGGACCAACTTTGAATTTTTTTTTTTTGTTTGAAAGCGTATGTTTTGAAATTGGTCTCATTTTAATTTGGTGAAGATCTTATGAAGAACTTCGAAGATATACGACAGAACTCTTCAATAAATAACGGCAAACCTCTCGGGATTGCTGCAATCCCATATCTGTTTATTGGTTATACCATTTCATAACATAGCATCACGCCAGTACGCTCTTAAGGGGTACGCACACGCATATCTCTCATTTCACCGGTTATATTCAAGTTTCTTGAAATTGGGGTTATCTATGCTGCCGTTAGGGTAACTTACTAAACAACTTGCCTAAGGTAGGTACAACTACAAAGTGAAAAATAACTTTATTTTTGGAAGTCGGTGTCCATAACGCAATAAAATGGTACCTACGAAAGACACCGACTTCCAAAAATAAAGTTATTTTTCACTTTGTAGTTTTCTTGTTTGGAAGTCAGTAGTAATTTTTTACAAAAAAATGTTTTTTTGTATAGCTACAACGATTCAAGTTGAAACTGAAGAATATCGAGTATTTAATGCACAATTTGGCGATATTAATGCCATGAAATTTCAAGTAATGTCAACTTTTCCTAAATAACTTTTGATTACAAGGGGCATAGTGGTAAAATCCGCATCCACTATAGAATATTGAGGCCTTCAGATTTAATGCAGTGTTCGTACGTGGTGATACTCGTATAGAAGTCGTCACACTTTCTACATCGGCGTGCAAAAACACTTCGCTATTTTTGTTCAATCTATGGGTATTGATCATAAATTATATTGATCATTGACCACCCCATCCATAAACCAACTCATCTTTAGGTTAAGCTTGTCTTTGTACATGAACTTTATTTTCAACGTATTTTATATGTTCTTTGTTGTAGATACAACAAACAACGCTCGGACAACTATGCTGTCGCTCAACTATGCTCAGAGTTTCCTAGCGTTAACGAATCAGAAATGTAAAGATCCGCAAGAGATCCAGGGTTATCGACATAGCTGAAGAGTTGCCAAACTTAAGTGGCAGTAGGCAGGGCACACTGCTCGCAGAACGGATGGCCGATGGGGCAGAAAAGCTCTGGAGTGGCGAGAAGAGGTTGCGTTAGAAGACCTCCCACAAGGTGGACCGACGATTTGGTAAAGGTTTCGGGAATCCGCTGGATGCAGGACACACGGAAGGACGAAAACACAGAAAATAAAGTTCGCACATCACGAAAGACATCGATATCCAAACGTGGGAACGCACCTCAATACCACGATCACAGCACCGCTGAACATTGAACATAGCCAATTTTAGTCGGGTATCACCTTTTAACAGACATAATGAACTGCGCGTCATTACAAGGCACAGAGGTCGGACGTCAAGCGGCGATTGTCAATTGTTCATAGATTAGGTACGTGGTAATTAAACAGATGAGACGGTTCTTTAATCGGTTTCTTTGTTTTTCTGCTTGGTATTTTCGATTCTGAAGCTCTGTTCGGGTTCGTGGATCTCACAGTAAACGTGACGATGACGGCGGCACGGTCGACGCTGTGGCTGCTGCGTTACGGGTTCGATTCCCGCACGGAAACAATATTGATAGATAGTTATTCCGGGTCCTGTTACCGATAGTATAAGCTGATTAAAAAAACTATGTCACAAATAAAAAGCTAAAAAATACAGTTATAAAAATAGCGTAGGTATAGGTATTATTCAATGACAGTGTAGATTCTGTCTGTACTGAATATTGCACTTCAGTACTTCCTCATTTACTTCTTTAAAATATAGCATTGGTGTGAATACTTTCATTAGTCTCATAACTTCACCTTAAGCGTCATTAAATTAGTTAAGAAACTAAATAAAATATTCAAAATCCTCAGGCACACGAACTTCTAAATTCTGTTAATAACGTCAAATAAGTCAATTAAGACATTGAAATTGAATAGTGTTCTGTCAAAATATGTATTTAATTTGGACTACATGTTCTGATTGATTACTTTAATCAATCAATCACAAATTGCCCAATTTACCAGTTCTCGAGGTAGTAGAGTTTTAAACCAATTTAATAAGAATATCCGATGATGTCATACACAAAAATGTTTTCGATTTTGCTTCGTTGGAATCTATCATTTAAATAGCACAGTAAATTAATACAAATTAGATTACATAGTAATACCTGCGAATATCAGTAACCTAAACAAAGGCAGGTACAGTCAAGGCTCAAAAGTGCATTCTTACTTTCCCAAAATTCAAATGACTTGGCTTCAAATTAAATCAGTTGTGAAGAAGTTAAATTCTTCACAACTGATTTAATATGTTGTATAGAAATTAATGTATAGATTATACCTAATAACCGCGAAAAGTTGAATTTCTCATGCCTAAAAAAAATTGCCACTGCTGTTTTGGTAGAGTGTGACTGCAATTTTGACCCTTAACTGTACCTACTTATATTTGTACTTGCTTCTGTTTGAATAGAACCCAAGACCAACTCCCGAAGAAAACTCGTGGCTTTTACCAGTGGGCCACCATTGCTTGCTCAAGAGGATATCTGCAGTAAAATAAATATGTGAAGGAAAATTTCTTCTTCCTGCCCTTGTCTCATGTTACTTGGGATCGGCGCAACACGTTTTCTTCTTCCATACCATCATCTCCCCTGTCACGCTATCACTGACTCCCTTTTCTTTCATATCACTCCTCACACAGTCCATCCATCTTTTCTTTGGCCGTCCCCTCCCTCTCCATCCATCCACATTTATATTCATAACTCTTTTAGTAACATGCGTTTCATCCCTCCTCATCATATGACCATACTAGGACAAACGGTTTCCTTTCAACTTTTCTGTCACTGGCGCCACTTTCAAACTTCCTCTAATATACTCATTTCTTACTTTATCCATTCTCGTCACTCCACACATCCATCTCAACAAAATATGTGAAGGAAAACATCGGGAGGAAACCGGCATGTCTTCGATCGCGTAGTGGATTACGGCCCAATCCCTTTCACATATAGGAGGCCTGTGTCCCAGCAGTGGGAACATTAATAGGCTAATGATGATGATGATGTTGACTAGTATAACCTAATCCTTATTAAAGACTACTAAAACGTTAAAATAAACAACAAGAACAGTCGCCTCTCCATTAATTACCAAATCTATATAAAAAGGTGATCTCCCATTGCGGCGAGCATCGGTCCCGAACAAAATAGACTCGTTACACGGCCCGTCAATCATAACATCATACCATTCAATTGGATTAATATAAACGTTACAAATAGTAATCAAATGCCCTCAGTTACATCGCCAAACGATTTTTTTAAGTTTTCGTTTTTGACCTTATGTGTGTTCTGTAGAGTTCGGAATGTTCAACAAGTATTTTTATAACCCAAATGTTTAATCATAGTTTAAATATAGTGTGATTTCCAATTATTTATCGAAGTTTTTGAACTGATAGGGATTCGTTTTGCAGTTGACTAGCAAAATTCTCTTTAGTGAAAAAATGTTTTTATTTTTTTCATAAAAATTACAGACATATTTACAAAAAGTTTTTAACCGTATGTTTAATTTAAGCACTGATTAGGAAAATATTTATAAATAAAACCCTAGAACTGTATAATCTGCTTATGACTTGAATTTCAGAGCTAGCTACCTGAAAAACTTAAAACAAGTAAGAAAAAATCTGTAAAATGTAGGCTGTCAGCTTCAGTAGTTATTTGTAATCTTTTAAAATCTTTATTTTTTATGTTTTTTCAATATTTTGGCATATGTGGTGCTTACCTGTAAAAAATTGTGACACTCATCTAGTTTTAAGTGAATGATTACTGTAATATTCTTAGTGTTAACAATTGTTGGTGAGCCTAATAAATAAATAAATAAAATTTGGATAAAATTAAGTTAACTTACACACAAAAAATTAGAACTACATAAAACATCTCTATCTCTTTATCCTTTTTAACCGAATTCAAAATTTGAGGTTTCTCAATTCGTCGGCAACCCTTTTTTTTTACTTATTTTACCCAATTACTCAAACACGCCTCGATCGATTTAAAAAAATCCATTTTTTTGTTTGAAAGTAAGCTTTCGAGATGGTCCCATCGTCATCAGGTCAAATTCTGATGATAGGATCTAGGAAAAATCGAGGCAACTCCTCAAATATTATAGGCATGCATATAGCGATTTTGGTACTTTCATCTCTAATGCAATCATTTGCACTCAGAAAGTATCATTTGGTGAAGTGAAACTAATGAAGAAGACCACAGATAGCTAATGGAACTGCTGAATTCTAAGCATGTCACGGGTATAAGACAATATCTTGGATAGTTAACCGACTATGATGAAGCAAATACATAGAAATAAATGATACTGATGAAAATGGTACCATGGAACTGATCTGATGATGAAGCTAGAAGGTAGGCACTAGAACTAATAAAACAATATATCCTGGTGGTTTTTGGGCTTATTGGAATCGTCGTACTTTGGCTATAAATGATTTTCAGTGAAAAACTTTTTAACAAAAAAATAAATCCGACTTCCAAAATAAAACACTACAAAGCGAAAAATAACTTTCTTTTCCGAAGTCGGTGTCGAAAAACGGAAAATAATAGGTACCAAAGACAACGACTTCGGACTAGAAAGTTATTTTTCGATTTAAAGTTATTTTGGAAGTCAGTTTAATTTTTTTGTTAAAAAGTTTTTTATTAATACTTTTGTTTACGTACTCCTCTGCCCATTCTACCAACCTCAATCTTTCAGAAAATCCAGGCGTGATGTTACCCATGTCAAAATATCTATTTATTTGTTGTTCTATTCTACCACATCATAATCCTATGGCAAACAGACCATCCGCCTGTCAATATTCAAAGTACGAATGATGTATGGAATATATGGCATTTTTCCGGCGGCGCAGCATCATTGATCATTATTAGAGTGAGGTGCGCGCGCGCCGACTAGTCGGATGACGCGATTACTGGTAGGTACTTGGGTTTGTGTTTTATTGGATTTGATACTTGGAGAATAAATTTAGAGACGAAGAAACCTAAGTTTTATAGCAATTTTTGTTTTTGTAATCTTGTTGACATTAGAGTTGCGTAACGATCTTGTCTTCCTATCATCATCTTCTTTCTGCCCTTATCCCATGTTACTTGGGGTCGGCGCAAGACAATTTTTATTTTTTTTGTAAATAGGCTCGCGCTTGACCACTATCTCACCTGATGGTAAGCGATGATGTGGTCGACGGTGAAGCAATTTTTCTTGCATACTGTCCTATCGCCGTCACGTTATCACTGACTCCCTCGTCAAACAATCATGTCTTCCCAATCCCAAAGTTTCGTTTCGTATTAGAGGTTTTGTAGATGGTATTTTCTAGGGATGGATTATAATAATTAACTTTTAGAGTTCCCACTACTGGGAAACAGGTTTCTTCTCTGTGAGAGGCAGCGCCGATTGATGGATACCATTATATGTCATAATAATATGTCTTCAGGGGTTTTAGGACATACCGGTTCCCTCAAGATGGTTTTAAGAGCAGTGGATGGATTTTAAAGTTCAAGTTCAAATGATATGATTCACTTATAGCCCATTCGCATTAAGAAAATATCATCGTATCGTTATCATGATTAGTCTCCCATGACTCACTATTTTCTTAACGCGAATGGACTATCTTATTTGTTTCAAAGATTATGCTGCTATTTTCTTTTCGTTTTCTTCCTTATTTACCAAAGGTAGCTACCGTAGACATATAAACGTAAGAACCTTCTGAAATCGGAGATTATCCGTGTAAAAGGGTCTAATCCTCTGTCATAAAGTCAACTGATTCAACCGAACTATATAACAGCTCAATTAAGAAGATTTTCTTGTTGCTTATATGTGACGTAATGACCGTTTTGATCTTCGCGTTATATTACTGAGTTGCCTTATATAATTACAAATATAATCGAATTTTGGGCGGTTTGTGTTTTAACAACAAAGCCCCAAAAAATATTGTTTCCAAAGAGTATTGAAACTTTAACAGCTTTGCGCCCAGGGGCACAGTTATTTGCTCTGTTTTCGAATCTTACAGGGTATTTTGTTCCCCCTTTCGTCCTTAACTAAAATGATTTGATCAAATAAATCTAAAATGTCGTTAGTCAACATTTTATAGGGTTGACCGATTAATCTGACCACCAATCTGAATCTGTGTGTTTCCTGATAGCTACAACCTTTAAGTCAAGAGTGAATAGGTTTCTTCTAGGCAAGCATGATTCACCGTCGATCACATCATCGCTTACCATCAGGTGAGATAGTGGTCAAGTGCGAGCCTATCAATAATTAAAACAAAACTGAAATTTTGGTTGTTCAGATGCTTTGTTCCTTAAAAATGGACCAAGAAATAATTCGTCGATTATTTACTGTATTTATTTGTTTGTTTTTCACATTATTTTGTAGCTTCCTGACTAGCTTCTTTGCGATTAATCATGAATACACCTACTGGGTACATGTAGCTACCTTAATCTAATCCTATATGTTTGGCCATCACAAAGCTGTCAGCAGGGAGGCTGGGGCTATAAATAATTGCCTAAGTACGGGTGCGACAACCATCTGTGGCAAAGTTCAACGATACCGCAATGAGCGGACAGTAAGTGGGAGATAATTATCTTCACGCCTTTGGGACGGAGGGTTGGGCAGAGATTCTGAGATTTTTCTTTGATGGAACGAATTTGTTGAAGATTATGAAAATGATGGCTGCTAATTTGCAAATGTTTGAAGTAATCGCTTAAATAAACTTAATAATTCAAGCTGACAGATGTCTACTGTTAGGAGATAGGTCTCCCCTTAAATCAGCTGGATCAACATTTTTTATAAAAAATAATCTACTACATCAAAACAAACACTCAAAAACTACACAAAATAAAACTATTTATTTTAATGTAAATTCACTTGAAAATCATTCATAATTGAATCTGATTCTGTTTTTATTACATTTATTAATATTTTCTTTACTTTTCACTAAACCAGCCTTACTTCTTTATTTAATTCAAAAAAATATTATGATGCGTCCATGATTTCATGAAGACCTTAACAGTAAAAAACAAAACACCCAAAAAAAAAACAAATAATTTACTCGAAATTCAAATGAACTTATTTCAAATTATGTCGCAACAATTACCAACACAAAACTAATGAAGTACCTTACACTAATGAGCTGCAACTATTTGCTTACGGAAGCCGTCTGCGCTTTGCGTGCGCGCACTTGTCGCAGCGACTTGCGACCGCGTCCCGTGTGAAACGCTTTAACTGTAGTATTGATAGTCGTGATTTATAGGAACGATTGATTGTTAGAGGCAGTGGTTTAACAAAACCAGAAAGAAAGGTAATGGTGGTTGTTTGTACATAACGTTCCCTTTTTAAATGAGCGGTATAGAAAATAAAGAGTAAGCATGAGACTCTTCTTCTAAAAAATCTAATAAATAAAAAACTAAATAAAATATTATGTTGATATAGATCCAAGCTACATTGTTGAACTGTTAGTTGCTGCCTCTTAGCTGATTCACTACCTAATATTTTACTAGAAGGGAGGAGAAGCCCTGCTCCTTCTTCTTCTTCCTTCTTCTAGTAAAATAACCTTACTGTACGAGCTTTTGGTCACCCCCCGGTGACCATAAGCTCTTAGAGTAAGGTTATTTTGAGATCGCGTATGTGACAGATGTATACAAGTTATATACATCTGTCCCTTACACACACTCAAAATAACCTTACTCTAAGAGCTTATGGTCACCCCCCAGGAATGACGAAAAAGGAAAGAGACATAGCCCTATACGATATTCTTAGTGACACATCAAGGCTATGACATCTTAAAATTATCATGGTTATGGTGTGAAAGGGTAACGAAGCCATGCAAGACGAATAGCACTATCCTTTTTACCCGACTGCCTAAGGAATATATCAGTAATGAGAAAAAGATGGATGAAAAGAGATTGCGTTTAGCAGAGATAATAATGTTGGGATAGATGTGCGGAGTGACGAGGATGGATAAAGTGAGTAATGAGGTATATTAGAGGGAGTTTGAAAGTGGTGCCTGTTACAGAAAAGTTGAAAAGAAACCATTTGTCCAGGTATGGCCACGTGATGAGGAGGGATGAAACGCATGTTACTAAAAGAGTTGTGAATATAAATGTGGATGGATGGAGAAGGAGGGGAAGGCCAAAGAAAAGATACATGGACATTGTGAGAAGTGTCACGAAAGAAAATAGAATTAGTGATAGCGTGACGAGGGACAGGACGGTATGGAAGAAGATAACGTGTTGCGCCGACCCCAAGTAACATAGGATAAGGGCAGGCAGATAATACTTAGCAGTGGAGTGAACAAACGACTGAAGAAGAAGGGCCATAAGCTATGCAACGTCTTGAAATGCCTAAGGCTTGCAGATAAAATAAATATTTTCAATACAAAATACAATATTCAAAATATCAACGATCACAGTTCAATTTCAACAAAAGTATCTCTAAATTTAAATCATTTCAAATTAGTACCGTCCTTGCAACTTCACCGAAAGGTTAAATTAAAATCAAAATATTGCTCAAATAAAGATATCAATTTGCGAGAATCCTGTCAATACGATTGGTCACAGATATATAATACTGTATTATCTTTCAGTGTGAACTCATCGAAAAATAAATGACATTAAAGAACAGTAAATAACGCGCTTTGACCTCGACCTTATCAATGTGTCGATAGATCTTATGGATCTAGCTACAGGATGTTGTGCAAATGTCGCATGGTTATTTTTTTGAAATGCGTTAAATGAATGTTAGATTGACTGATAAAACTCTAAACTTCTGTTGCAATTAAAAAGGAAGGTCGGAAGGCATATGAATAAAATATTTAAATGCAAAAATTTTAATAATAAATAAAAAATTACTATTTATTTATTGATGCCTTCGCTGTTAATTTTATTCATAAACTAAATAATATTATTCTATCAAATTAACCGTTGTATCGTGAATTTATGCGCATTCGAATTATACCGCGAGCTTGTTGAATGAATTCACACAATTAGACACTAAGCAAAAAAGATCAAGCCCAATTAAAAGTCTATAAAGAAAGATAAACTTCAAAGCAAAACCTAAATAAGAATAATCATAAAAATAAAATACTAATCGAAGCTCAATAATATCGTTATTACTTCATAAAATCAATTATTAAACATCCTGTATAACATCATCGGACCCGTCAACATCGATGAAACACTTAGATAAGTCGATTCGTCACACATTTAGTGCCTTTGACTCAATTTGGTCGCATTATTACAACATCAAACGAGTGCCGACATCAAACAAGCCGACCCATCTTTTTTTAATGTGGCAATGATGAACAACCATACTTTTTTTAATCTGGCAATGATTTTATTGATTTTGTCTTATCGATGTATATCGATTCGATCTGCTCTCCCTTCAACGCTTAGTCGAATAATTAGTCGATCGTTTTGTTGTGATACCGATTTGTTTTTGTATTAAGTTTTTTCTTCTTTTTTTTCCTTCAAAGGTTGAGGTCGAATGACGGTATACCTATAGTTTTGATTGAATGGCCTAATATAGAATCTTTTTATTTTAAAAGTTAATTCATTTATAAAAGTTTTTAGTGCTGTCAAATAAAATCGAGCTAAATTAATTTGCCAATATTATGTTTAATGATGAGTTAGTATAGAAAAGATGATAGATTTGTGCCATCCATCTCTTTCCGAAGCGATAATTGCTAGCACATCATTACTAAACAATGATTCGATATCGCCATAATAAAAACCCTTGTAAAATATTTTATTTATTGAGATTGCAACAAATTGGTCTTGAGTTAATCTTATTTTTTATTTAGGTTCCTTTAATATTTACCGACAACGCCTAAATGCTATAGTTAGTACCTATAAGACTTTGGATTCGTATTTGCTCGTAAAACAAACTGTCATTAACACTCCATTGTTTTCAAAAACAACACTATGGTTGTACGCTTAAACTTTACTACTTTTCTTCCCAGTAACCGATGATCTACAATGCTAGAATTTGACACTACACCAATTCCCTGGTTTTATGACCTTCATCATCATAGTCACCAGCATATTAATGTTCCCACCGCTGGGACACAGGCCTCCTCTCTGTGAGAGATAATGGGCTGTAATCCGCCACGCGGGCCCAGTGTGGGTTGGTGCTTGCCACATGTTTTCGATTTTTTGGTTCTTGCCAGATGTTTTCCTTCACCGTTTTGAGAGCAGTGGTGATGAAATAATTTACACAAAGTAAAGCAGCTGCCTGGGCCCGAACCCACGACCTACAACTTGTAAGTCGCGGCCGATACCACTGGGCTACCACTACTCTATATTCACCTTATTTAGGCCACCATTACCATCACATTGACAACTTACACAAGGATTGCCTTTTAAAAATTCATAGTCTTTACTTATTTAAAAAATAAGGTACTTTGCTATGGTCTACCCAGTCTATCCACCCATCTAACTAAATACATAAATCTAACATTCAGTAAATAACCATATAGGTACAATGTAACAAATCAGTTAGAACCAAAAATCTCCCATTCGGCGAACCAATGAATCTCTACGTGTCCATTTAAAATCTAAAATCACGATTAACAGCGGTGAGGGCGCTAGCGTCGCCAACACTCGCCCCCGACTACAATGACCATGATACCGAAATTATTGGGGATAGGATATCATCTTTCATTGTAGTGTATTATTAAGATTATCTTAATTGTAAATGTTTTCGATGAAAGCATGATGGCTATTCAAACCTTTAGTTTTGGTCATTTGGTGATTGAACAAACTTTCTCTCAAAATCGTCAGATTCTTATTCAAATTTTCTGATTGTTGAATATGAAATTTATATCTCATATATATTTGGTACGAGGACAAAACCACCAGAAGACAAAAACTCAAGCAATTCAAGATTCATTATATTTGCAGATTGATATTCATATCGTTCTTTATGGGAAAGTTTTCAGGATAAAGTAGAGTTTGACGAATACTCTACTTTTTAATTTAGAAATCTGAGCTAAGTCTTTCAGTCAACCAGTCCATCAAATAAATAAAAGTTACCGTACACAATACAAAATACCACTTCATTCAGCATGAAAAAAACCTGCACATTCAAGACCTATCCCCATTTCACCCACCAACGTACCCACCTTACCCACCATCGACTCGTGCGCCGATCGTGCCAGATAACTCCGCTATCAGATGAGATCGCGCGCGATAATGCTCTCGCGCACCTCGCATTCCCACGGCCGCGGTCTCGGTCGCCTGCGATCGAAATTGCTCACCAACCGATGATTAGATAACAACTTTTGTGATAGGTAGATGATTTGCAAGTTTTTGTGGTGGTCAGTTTTGTAGAATATTTCCTGTGTGGAAATGGTAAGGTCCGGTTTGCAAAATGTTCACATTAGAAATATCCGTAAATTATGTGTTTTGACGTCCCATTCGCTTTTTATTGAGATAAGTACAACTTTCCAGGTTAATTGACTAAAACAGATATTAAAACTAAATGAAAGAAAATTTAAAACAATACTTAAAAGTACTAGTACGTAGTAGTCTTTGTAAACAAGTATATTACAAATTAGATGATTATATTCAAGATAAGAATGATTGGAAACATGCTGGTCCTCCTCCGTAGGGTAATCTTTAGTGCAGACAAAGTCAAACTGGTTGATTTGTATTATATTCATGATTACTTTTTTTTTTTTAAAGAGTAAATATGGAGTTTTTGTGACTTCTTCTCCATAACAAGCTACTTTGCCGAATGCACGGTAGAATCAATTTTTATTACTTGTTCATTTTAATTGTTAACGTTAGAAAGTGCCGCTTAATGGCCTAATTGAAATAAATACATTTGACTTTGACTTTGACTTTGAAGAGAACATTTTTTAGTCGATCAACAGAGTTTAGTAATAATTTAGAAAACGACTTACAGAATAAGCCTCTTGTACACAATTATTTTTTCAAAACACAACATCAAAATATATGTATTACAATTATTATATTAACTTACCATTTCTTTAGTTTGACACCTATATGAAGCGATGCTTAGAGCAGGGCTGTATAGCATGAATTAACATCTTTCGGTTAAGTGACGATAACAAACCTCGCATTCGATGATACAAACTAACTGTCCAAAATATATGTCATTTTAAGAACCTATACTAATTTTACAGCTAAATAAATGCATTTATAAGGGCCTTCCTTCAATTTTGCAACAGAAACCAGCCTTGCCGATCTTTATTTTTCACCACAGCCCATTCTGCAGCTCGTCCCAACAAGAGATAGCAACATAAAATATACAATTTGCTCAAACAACACTGAATCGCGTATTTTTAGTAGCGCTTATCGATCGACATTCCGTGCGTCCGCGCATATACATGTCAAGCGTGGCGCGTGCGCGATTGATTTGTTGTCAATGTGTGTCTTTGTTTGGTGTAGGTTAAGGACATAAGCGGAGCGGATTGTCTTGAAGGATTTTATTGACTGTCTTATTTACTGGGAGAGGTTTTGAATCAGCTTGTATGGCATTTCATAATTCATTCATAGTCTGTCTGCCTTTGCTAACTATATTAACGTTGGCTTCCAGTCTTATTGGATACTGCAGAATACCAGTACTTTTTTTTAGAGCGATTAGCTATCTCCCTCCACAACCGCTCAACCAATTTGGTCTTAGGAAAATAATAGGCTACTGTGCCAATTTCTGCTCAAGTCCGTAAGAAGATTTTTTTGCAGAAATTAGCCCTTGTAGAGTTTAAAACTATGGGACTATACAATTGTGCAGGTTAATGTCAGGAATTGTAAATGCCTCGATTAATAACAATAATTATAATGGGCATATCTTCACTAAACTATTTCAAGTATTTACTACACATAGCAAGAGTATTAAGCCTTATGTTTTCTTTACTTAGTTTCTGATTCATAAAGGCAAAATTTAATTCCATGCTCTGTGTTCTATATCAAGCACCACCCACGTAACATGAAAACCAGTATGAAAGGCTAAAACGCTCACCGTTCTTCCTTGCACTACACAACACTCAAACGATATCTGAATTCAAAGAGTTTTGCACAGTGTGACATCATTGTGCGTCGTATAAAGATTTAGTGCTAGGCAGACGCTAGGTGCCTACACAAACTAGCTAACACTAAATAACTAGGAGCAGTAGAACCACTTTTACAGGTGCAAAATTCTGGCATTTAGAAGTATCTGATTAGGCTGAATGGCGAAACTAAGGCTCAATTTGGTAGCTACGCAAACTGTTGATTGATTACCAGATATAGTAAAAAAGAGTTTAGTAAAACCTCAGATATAAATCTAACTAGCTGACGCGATTGTATGTACTTGCCTACTTGCGTGCCAAAAAACAAAGTAAAGTTACGATCAATGATCGTAATCTGAACTTTTCATTTAGCACGGCACCGGAAATCCACCGAAATCTAGAAATATGCCTTTTATGCTATATTGAGCTGTAAAGAATGTATAGCAAAAATTTGGCCGAGGCATTGGAAATGTTTTCTTTTATTGCGTGGTAAGTAAATTTGTTTTCAAATTGTTTGTGAAAAAGTGGCACGCTTGGTTTTTATACAGATGGAGGGGCTTGCGTTATCTAGTTAGATTTATGTCTGTGAGCAGTTCCTTTATAGATACTGGTTTTGTCATATATTTTTTTTGCGTTTTATGGATATTGATTAAAAGATATTTACCAGTATAGGAAGATCGCAGAAACATTTATTTGGGACTCTAAGTGGTTCAATGCATTGGCAATCAATTGCATCACTTATCCTGCAGAAGCGTTTGTTACTATTATCTAACCGTTTGACAGTATATTTCCGAAAACAAAACTGAAACATTTCCTGACCAATACTTCAGTTAAGAGGCAATGCGGTCGCAGACATCCTACCGAATTTCCTAAGTAAAAAGTCAAAAGTCGAGGTTTGGCTCTCGTCTATTTTCTCCTCCAATATTGGACCAATTTAAAAGATATTTCTTAAACTGAAAAAAAAGATATATACTATGCCCGTATCTGTTACTTTTTTTTTCATTTTAATAGTCAAATTTGTACACTAGGCCTCTGTTAACAGCGCAACTATGAGCATCCTTGAGGGTTCTAAAGATAATGTATCATAAAAAAAGTTTTTTTTACTATAAAATCCAACGACTTCCAAATAAGAAAACTACAAAGTGAAAAATAACTTTATTTTTGGAAGTCGGTGTCTTTCATAGGTACGCCAGACTAGATTAGCCGAATATCATGAAACTTGAACATAAAGGGTGAAATGAGAGATTTGCGTACCCCTTAAGAGCGTACTGGCGTGATGTTATGTTATGAAATGGAATAAACAATAAACAGACATGCGATTGCAGCAATCCCGAAAGATTTGCCGTTGTTTATTGAAGAATTCTGTTCTATATCTTTGAAGTTCTCCATCAGATCTTCATCAACTTAAAATAGGACCAATTTCGCACAAACATATTCTTTCACACAAAAAAATAATTTTCGGAATTGGTCCACAATTGACGGTGATATCGGTGAACATACATAAAAAAAAAACATACATGAAGTCGAACATAGAACCTCCTCCTTTTTAGTAAGTCGGTTAAAAAGGAAAACATAGGGGCACAATATATATCTTTCTTTTTCAGTTCATGGAATATCTTTTGAATTGGTCCAATATTGCAGGCGGAAATAGGCGAGAGCCAAACCTCGAATTGTGACTTTTTACTTAGGAAATTCAGTCGGATGCAGACATCCGACTGAATTTCCTAAGTAAAAAGTCAGACCGCATATCCTATTACAGCACTGTCACTGACAGCTCTTATGCGTCTTATAGTTTAATTCAGCACACATTATCTTTCTATGCATGAATAAAGTTAAACTTCTATATAACCTGTATCACAATATAACGTATAAATCCAGATGACTCATGTCCTAACCGCATTAGACATTCTAATTCGCTTTTTACTACAAAAAAGCCTTCGTTTGTGTTTCCCGAAATTTTGGAATCGATTCGGTATCGGAATACTGATGTTCTTACGCAGGAAACGATTATAAGGCAATTGGACATATAATTTGTGTTACATTTGGAGACATACAAATTGCTTTGTTTAGATGTTTTTAGTTTTAAACAAAATAATTTCTATTGATCGTTGTGACTATTGCGTATCATAAAATTGTAAATGGTTCCATAGCTGCGCAATTGATTAACTATTTAAGTTTTAGGACTAGCCAACGTAGCAAGCGACATCATCGCATTTTTCAATTGCCGACATCTACCTTAAATGCTACCTTTAATAGCCCCCTAACACGTATGGCAAGGCTATATAATGAAAGGTCCCACTTGACGGATTACCCTATCGATATTTTCTCTATGAGTTTCGTTTCATACAGACGTTCCCTATATAAACAGTGCGAACAATCTACGCCTATATAACTCAATTTGTTTTGTTTTTGTAGTGTTCTAGATTTAGGTCTATTGGTCACACTTTTTATCTTACTTTGTCTGTAATATTCATTGTATCAATGTCATGCTTACCTGTTATTTGCATGGTTACTGAAATGCCGATTTGATTTTAGATGTTATTTTATTAGTATTGAGACAGTGCTGTTGGTGTGCTTATTATAAATTAATAAGGATTGTGTGTGTGTACTATAAATACACTTCTGTCTAATCCTATGAGGAATATACATGACACTATGTTATTGTAACCTTTATTTTTTTGTCAATAGATGGCGAACAAGTTAACGGCCACCGCTCGCGCTTATGTAGCACTGTGCAGAAACCAGACAATCTGTGGATGGACTAAACGAACTTAAAATTAAAAAGGATAGAAAAGGAGAGAAAATTTGACAGCAGCTGTGTACTTTCATTTTTTATTTTTTTATGATGGGTTTGCTCTTGACTCTAGTCTAGGTCAGGTGACAGAGACAAAGTCGACGATGGAGTGAGCTTACCCAGAAGAAGCCTGTTAACTCTAACTTTGAAGAGATTCGGGTTGTATGCGTTCGGAAACACAGATGCAGGCAGTGAGTTTCACTCTTTTGCTGTGCGCATTATGAAGGATGTTTGGAAGCGCGGATATTGATCACGAACAAAGTTTTCAGCATGTAAGATAAAACAACAAAAAAACATTTAGTAGATCATACTTCCATACGAGTCAAGAGTCTTGTTTTTGTATTCACACCTAACGCACGTGACTTTTACATAAAATATGGATCGTTAACCAACAATGAAAATTTTCCTGTTTATTTTATTGATATGATAAGTCCAGTAAACAATGGAAGGCATGGCAAAGTACCGCTTTCAAACAATACAAATGTAGCATACATAATATTATTGATTTATCGCTGATAAATATAACTTCAGGTTAATAGCTTACGATTCATAGTAACCATAAAACTACCCATGTGGATTAAATATTGCAAAATATATTATTTTTCCATTAACTACCATACTGTTGCTGTACTTTTTAAATTTATCTTGGACATCACTGACGAAGGTGAAGGAAAACGTCGTGATGAAATATGGACTTAGCTAATATACGTTTGAAATCGCCAACCCGTCTTAGGAAACCATGTTGATCAATGCTCGTGCCTTCTCTGTATAAGAAGAGGCCCTGCATGGAGACATAAGAGTTTGGTATTTTTACACTCTGGTAGCAGTTCTGTCATAAGTTATAGATGTGGTCGTGAAATATTTAGATCAGCTTTATTAAAACAGATTATTATTAGATTTTTTTCGCAACTTTCCTCCCGTGGCCCTCCCCATAGGACCCGTTTTAAATTAGCCTATGATACTCAGGTAATGTAGCTTTTTACTGGTGAAAGAATTTTCAAAATCGGTTAAGTAGTTTTTGAGTTTATCTATAACAAACTTACAAACAAATCTTTCCTCTTTATTATATTAGTGTAGTGTAGAAAAGCAACCACCAAGGTCCTAAGAAAAATACTAGGAAGTCATCTTCACGGCCATAAAAGTCCTGGACGACTTTTTCAAGCAAGAGACGCCATTATCATATCGTTGCTAACTACAGACACAATAAATCAAGGGACAGTCATTTGAATACTCTAGCACTCCTGCGATTACCTAGAAAACTAAACATTACTAAATTCACATAAACACTTCAGATCACGGCTCAAATTAACACATTATAATAAAGTATAGTAAAAAGAATGGAAAAATCTGGACGACGTCGGGCCTAAAGCTTAGTTATTAAAATACAATGAGAGATAAAGGATTCAACAGAAGGTCAACTTGGTGCAACACTTAAAATACAAACACAAAGCATTTAATTTAATAAAAGCATTTGGAGGCAATTTTTAATGTTTTGATTTGAAAAAGAGTCGGTCAGTCAGCAAGTTGAAGCTCTCAATGGAAAAGGTTGTGCAAAGAACTCCAAGTGCACAAGTAAACACTGGTGAAACTGTGCTAGTAAGTGAACAGTTCTGACTATAGTAGCTAAAGTCCAGTCATACATCTATACTAATATTATATAGAAGTAAAGTTTGTGAGTTTGTGAAGTCGTAGAGGCTAATCTCTGGATCTACTGAATCGATTTTGAAAATTTCATCAGTAGAAAGCTAAATTATTCCTGAGTGACATGTGGAGGTCTGCTCCGCTTGGGTGGAGCACCGCCGTGTGCCTGTGGAAGCGATCGGCGGTGGCGACCTCTCGCGTCCGGTTCTGGTTCGGCCATGGTACGGAGCCAGAGGGCTTGGGAAGCTATCTTCTCCATCTGCGAAGCAGTAACGCTCGCGAAAGAGGAGGCGGAACACGTGAGGGAGTTGCAACGGAGACGCGGACACGCTCCAAGCCTCCGCAGGAGACGCCCTGGGCGTTGGGAGTCGCAAGCCGATTCCCGGCCACCGAAGGAGCGGGCTTGCGGAATGTGAGTAATTGGTATCTCACCATCCGATAAAGACCTGGCCCGAGTCGACGGGATCCGCTGGGGCCGATGCCTGTCTGGGTCGCGGATAAATTTGAGAGAGAGTTACCACGGCCCTACCTCAAACAACTGAAGGAACACGGGTGGGTTTTAGTCAGTAAAAGTCTGACACGCCCTCCCGCTTCACCCATTCAAGCAGAGCGGGAAAAGTCATTGCATGATTAACAAAACCAAAAAAAAAGGTAAAAGGTCTTTACTGTATATTTATTGCTATTGTTTCCTGAAGTACAAAAATATTTGCGCTGAGCAACTGCGGCTAATGAATGGTTATTAAAATTGTAGTAGAACTTATTTTGGAGCTTTTTATATTTTCTTTTTGCCACCAAAATATACTTAGCAAAACTTCTGCAAACACTTTTCTAACATCCCGGATTGTCATTTCGTCTGCGTGTCACGATTTGCAAAGTGGCGATGATCTTTGTTGTTCGAAAATAATATTATTATTGGTCTTTGGACACGTGTGTATGACCATTATAGCACTTGTGAGTTTTACTTGTACCATCCTATATACTGTGGTGTGGGGTTAACGGTTGCATTGTTTAGAAGCGAGGTATTTCAATCGGTTGACTGACTCCTATGAGCCTTGTGTCATTCACTTGGTTTGATCAATGAATAGTGCATTTATTGAATCGCTAGAAATTATTTTATATTAATGTGTCCAGTTACTATGACGGAATAATTAGAAATATTGGATGCATTGTCAATTTTCTTCGAATAATGTAAGTCATTCTTTTGCAAATGAAATATTTAACATCTATATAAAATTAGTTTAGATCACCTAATTAGTATTGCGCACTAGTAATTGGCACATTGTATATATAAAGGATAAAAATCCGGTCAAGTGCGTGTCGGGCTTCACACATTTAGGGTTTCGTACTAAATGTAAAATGTATTGGTACTTGTTAATAAAATATACGAAATAATAAAAATTATCACCAAATTTCATGTTCATAGGTCAATGGGAAGTTAACAAATTCTTAGGAACAAAATTTTGTGACAGACGACGGATAGACAGACGGACAAACGGACACGTGAGTTAGCAATAGGGATCCGTTTGGACCCTTCATGTACGGAATCCTAAAAACAAAAAAGAGGAATAATTTTCCACTAAAACGATCCGTTGACTCTCTAGCTAGTCAGTGAAAGCTAGCGGATATACCTTTAAAATATTCCTATATTTCAGTATTGCAGAGTAATGAACTTTACCCAAGCTATTCTAACCACTGCTCCTGATTGCAATTACACTTCCATCATTAATTAACAAGATGTTAATTATCGATATGAATAGGAGATGAAAAGTTGAAGGTTCAAGCTATTTGTCTTAGCAGTGTGCAAGAACTCATCAGGATGTTAATCAGAATAAGCCATTTCCCACGAACTTTGAATATGGGTTGCAACTTATTAATCTAGGAATAAGCTTAAAATTAAACGAAAAAAAAACAGGCTTTTTTCTCAACTATGTTGGGGTCGGTTATGTCGCTATGTCAGCTTGTCAGTCATCCACGGACCGACCTCGTTTTCAATCTTAAATATCGTGTTATTTTTAGCCACGAGCATTTTATTACCTATTCACTCTTGACTTAAAGACCCCGAGGTTGTAGCTATCGGGAAACACAGACTCTGGCAGGGAATTCCACTCCTTAGTTGTACGCAAAATGAAAGTATTTTCAAAACCTTTACTGCGTATGGGTGTAATGTCCACCATGTAACGATGGCGCATCGCCTTACGTCTTGAAGTCCGATGATGAAACGGGCTAGGCGGAATTAAATCATGCAATTCCATCGCAAACTCCTCGAAATGCAACCGCTTTAAAGTCGACAAGCTGGCAACTCAGCGATTATATTCTAGGCTCTGGATAGGTTTTGGTTCAATAAGTCTTACACCCTGATCCTGATTTAAGAAATTGAAGTTAAGAACTTGCCAAACTTTCTCTCTTTCTATGTATCTTAAATTTGACAAGTTCTCGAACTAAAGTATTTTATCTTTTAAATTGGTCCAGTTCATTCTAATAGGCTCGCCCCCTGTTTCATAAGACTTAATATATATGACTGAAGAACGTACAGTTCTACCTACCCCTTCAGGATATACAACCGTGATGCTATGTCATACATAACATTGTCGATTTTGCATAATCTTGTCTCTGTCTAAAGATGACACATACGTTTGTTTTAGTCAGTTGGTAGGTTAATTTTTATAAAAAGGTGCCATTTAAAACAGTACCAATTTATCTTCTAGTACCTAATTCATTGTTAACTCAAGCGAAGGTAAGCGAAAACACATGTGGATCTTCCATGGAGAATTTTTAAGATAAATCAATCCTTTACTAAGAACTATAAAATCTAGCTAACCGTCCTCTAATTACATAGTGCCTCAGTCTAATTATAGCTACTTGGAAAATAGGTTATTACAAAACGAACTACTAACTTAGACAACACACAAAGGATAAACAGGAGTAACCACGTAAGAAGTCCGCCCGTCTATAATCATCGAGTAATGAAACTAGCTACCGGCAGCCAACTTGCATACATTATGAACCCACACCAAACATAAGGAAATACCAGAACAAGAGGGTAGAATGTAATAAATCATGAAAGCAATTAAGCTAGAGAACCTATGATGATGCAGGTAATAAAATGCCAGGAATCCAGGATATACTAAAATCCATCATTTGAAACTGATCCAGCTTTTTCTGAATTTTGAGTATTGTTCGTTTTTAAATACTAGCTGACCCCCATGGCTTCACTCCCGTCAACTGGCTATCTACCTACCACCTACCTATCTACCCTACCTACATACTTACCAACCCTACCTACCTACCCACTCACCTACCCTACCTACCCTACCCTACCCTACCTTACCTACCTACCTATTCATTTGTTAAACTATTTATTTGAATAAGAATTAATACTAAAATACGAATTTAACCAACTTTTGTTTCTACCGGCGATCTAAATAAATTTTAGAACACAAAAGCTCCTATTGTGTCTAAACTGTGATAGTGAGATATATTCTCTCGTAGTCTTTTTTGTAGGTTGCAATGAGTACTTTAATCATGCGTATCATCAATAGTTTTCTCAGCGCACGCCAAGTAATGAATTTTATAGACAAAATTTTGCTACTTTGGGTTACATTATTGCAATTTTCATAAGGATCTATAGATATTTTTTTTAAATAAATTATTGTTACTCGAGAATAATGTAGCTTTCCATAGGTGAAAGAATTTTTAAAATCGGTACAACAGTTTCGGAGCCTACTCGGCATAAACAAACAAACAAAAAATCTTTGCTCTTTATAATATTGGTATAGATGTGGAACCAAAACAGGTGGAATAATTCAAAAATACGCTTAAAATATATAATTAAATATCGCCCACAATTTCAGAAATAAATGACCTTCGATTTTACTCGTATTTCGGCAAAAAACATATTTCGTAAAAAAATTGGCCCTAATATAGACCTCTGGAGGCCCCCATTATTGCATAAGGTATACCTGATGTCGTGGTGGCCCAGTGGCTAAGACCTCGCCTCTCGTGCTTGATGTCGTGAGTTCAAATCCGGGCAAGTACCAATGTGGCTTTTTCAAATTCCTATGTACTTTCTAAGTTTATCTTGGACATCACAGGCAACGGTGAAGAAAAAACATCGTGAGGAAACTTGGACTTATATACTTAATGTATGTCTGAAATAGCCAAGTCAGAGGCCTGTGGGGTTCCCAGAGGCGGCTAATTAATTCTGACACCAGAGGTGGTCACATACTCACAGGAAAAGAAGAAGAATTGTCGAGAAGACTCCTTTTCCGATTGTATTACCGGAAAAAAAATTACAAACGCTATTTCATTGACAGCTTTGCTAAAAGATTCTTTCTCGGTTGATGAAAGAAACAAATAGGTGTAAAATTGTGGACAATTTGGTAAGTTTACACCCATAGATTTATTTTACTACAACAGCTTTCTTCATTTTAAAACCGTGTGTTTTATGCCTGACAATTGCTATCGCTAGAATAATAGTTTAGTATAATAGTAAACACCACTCCATCAGTGTAATGAGTATAGTTAGGCTATAATGCAGTTAGTCCGGCTACCGACTTGCGTGTGCGCAGCTAATTATGATGCGAGTGTATGTGGGCCAGGGGAGTTACGAAGATGGAGATGCGATAATTTTGTTCTTTGGATCTTTGTATTGTAAAACCAAACAGAAGCAAATTTTTGGATCGATGTAGATGATTTTGTTGCCATGTTCCCTTCCAATAATATTGATTGATAGAAGAAAACCAAGGCTTATAGCGCTTGGTTAACTGAACCTTGATGATCTTAATCTAAGGGCATGTTATTCAGTCACCGCACTTCCTGCCCAAGTTTTTATTGACGTGTTTTAAGTTTTTATTGATGAAGCGTGTTGTGATATGTTTTGAATTTTAATGATCCAAGCACTTCAGGCTTCATTTATCTGTCAGATGTCCGCTGAACTTATAGATTTGTGTTTTCATCTATTGCTGAATGTAGATCCATTTTCGTACTGCTATCTAATATTCTAGTTTCCTATTATTTTTCATAATATGTTATGTATTTACTCATTGACTAGACTTTCTTCATTTTCTTTTACCTCTTCAGTGGAAAGTTCACTTCTCCGATTTACAGTTCCAATGAAGATTCCTACATTCACGTTTAAACTATTTATGTGTACCGACTCATTGTCTCCACTTGGCAAAGTCACAAACGCACTCATTTGCTAACTTACACTTGCGGCCATTCAAACTATCCACCCAACAGTTTTGTTCCTGCACCAAAATTATATAGCTGCAAAACCAACTTGGCTGTGTTTGGAGTAATGTTTTGAATACAATATTAACCTTTAAGTAGGGACACAGGGTCTCACAGACCTTGGTTACTTGTCGTTGACGTGAAATAAAGTACTTCCCCGCGCCCCCCGTCGCTTAGCGGCTCAGTAGCTTCGAGTTTAGTCGCGAAACCCCCAACGAAGGAGAAGGTTGCGTCGTGCGGTGCAAAATACGTAAGTTATATGAATTTAAAGTTTAGAATGGGTCTGTGGGACCCTATGTCCCCAGATCTCTTATAAAATAAATTGTATAACATTTTTTTGTTTGTTTTAGATTTTATATCCAAATGGCCGAAAATAGTGAACCTAGTACTTCTGGTTTGAAACGACCATTGCGAGATGTACCTAGGGAACAACAGTCGAATAAAATATTACGTCTAAACAGTCCATCTTTTGAAAACGAACTGAATTCTATTTTGTTGGCTTCGGATGACTCGGATAATGAAGAAGAAGTCGAAGATCTTCTTGTTGATGAAGCTGAATTTCGCCAGCGCCATCCAGAATATGATGAACAAGATCAAATTGAAGAAGAACTACCCTCTGATTCAGAAAATGTGATGATCGAACACAGCTCAAGTGAAAGTTCAGAAGATGATGTGCCGCTTTCAGAATTATCTACACCTAATTATTATTACGGTAAAAATCGTTACAAAAGGGCAAAAACCCCACCAAGTAGTAGGGTAAGAACACCACATCACAACATTGTTCTGCGTACGTCTACTTCGAGGTTGACTGTGATGAATAGTTACGAAGCTTATGATATTTGGAATCAATTATTTGATGAAGATATGCGGCAAACTATTCTGAGGTGGACCAATGTGAAAATAGCTTATTACAGAGAACGGTATAAACGCCAAAATAAACCAGAACTAAAAGATCTAGATCTGATAGAATTGAATGCTTTTTTGGGTCTTCTATTTTACTCGGCTGTTTTAAAATCTAACCATGAAAACACATCTTTCATATTTGCAATGGATGGCACAGGGTGTGAAATATATAGATGCTGTATGTCGGAGACCAGATTTCTTATTCTTCAATTATGCCTGAGATTTGATAATCCAGCTGATCGAGCAGAACGACAAAAGGCTGATAAAGTGGCAGCTATATCAGAGATTTTCGAAAAATTTGTTGCCAATTCTCAGAAATTATATGAACCAAGCGAGAATATTACCGTGGATGAAATGCTTGTCAAGTTTCGTGGGCGGAGCCACTTGATTTCGTATATGCCAAAGAAACCTGGAAAATACGGTATGATAATTCGTGCTATGTGCGATTCTAAGACTTTCTATTTTTACAATGGATATTTATATGCTGGAAAAGGCTCTGATGGTACTGGATTGACGGCTAATGAAAAGAAGTACCTTGTTCCAACACAATGTGTCCTTCGCCTGACGCAACCGATTCAAGGTACTAATCGCAATATTACAGCAGATAATTGGTTTTCTTCAGTGGAGCTCGTTGATGAACTTGCTAAGAGAAAATTGACTTATGTCGGAACAGTGAAAAAAAATAAGCGGGAGATACCAATCGAATTCTTACCACATAAGAATCGACAAGAATGTTCGACATTATTTGGATTTACTGGTCAAAAAACGTTATGCTCTTATGTACCTAAACCAAACAAAGCTGTGCTCTTAATATCTTCTATGCATCATGATGATAAAATTGACAATGTTTCTAAAAAACCTGAAATGATTTTATATTATAATTCAACAAAAGGAGGGGTAGATGAAACTGACAAGAAGTGTTCTATTTACTGTAGCAGCCGCCGAACTCGAAGATGGCCAATGGTGATATTTTTTAGGATTCTTGATTTGAGTGGTTTCAATGCTCATATACTATACAATAAACATCAAAATAAGGATATAGATCGAGGTATCTTTTTAAAAAAATTAGCCCGTTCTCTCGTTGTACCTCATATGCAAAGAAGATACACATCAAACAAAAATTTACCAAGAGAACTGAAACTAACCATGAAACGCATTTTGGGTAAGGATGTGCCCCCTGATGATGAACCAACTCCTGAAGAAAATCAAAATAAGAAGAAAAGATGCTACATCTGTCCATCAAGACTTCAAAGGAAAACTTCCTACAGCTGTGTTGCATGCAAAAAGCCTATATGTCTGCAATGCTCCAATCCACTATGCAAGGAGTGTCAAATATAATGGGGTAATTGACCCCCTGTCAATTTTTTTTTGTTTATTGTTAGAGTTACAAAATTTTTTCTTTCTTATAAAACAAAGATTACTTTTTAAGGGAAATATTTAATTTTGTTGATTATTTAGGAGAAAAAATATTTAGTACATCATAAGTGATCTCATTGCGAATTGAGACTGAACAGTGCCTATTTTTGTTTAGTTTGTATTTAAAATAATAATTCTTATAAATAAATGCTAAAATGTTCAAAAGTCTATTATTTATAAGCCTATGATTCACACTGATTAATTAAAATATGATTTATTTTGTTATTTCATATCAAAATAATAGAAATATTACAGGGGTCTGTGGGACCCTATGTCCGTTCTAGTGTTCCAAAAAAAACATGTCCCTAGTTAAAGGTTAAGTGTGAATTGATGTAAAGTTTATATCAAGGTGGTAAGGTTGAATTTGATGTGGATGAAGGGTATTTTTAATGTGGTATGATGACAAACTAATGTTTCTTTATGCATTGTATGCAAGCCTGACGAGTGAAGCTTGGTCTCAATAGGATTGTTATTTTTTTGGTTACCCTATTATGGTGCAGGGATTTGTAAGTCTGTCTGTCATTTAATGGTGGATGTTTTTTAAGTAGCACTAGTTTTTTTTTTGGTAGTCGCTCGTATGAAAGTATAATTTTAAAGTTGTGTTGTTAGAAGTGACAAGTCAGAAACCTTTGACTGGTATGTTTGTAGATCGTGTGCTTTGTTGGTATGGTAGCTTTGTTGTTTTTGGTATTTTGCTGCATAAACACCAAATAGGAACCAGGTCTTTAAAAATTATCAAGCTTACGAAAATGATAGATGATTTAAAAAAATAAACATTAGATTGGTAATAATTTAAAAATAATACTTTAATTTACACGTGCGTTAAAACTTTTTAAACTTTTCATATCATTATTTCATACTAATTAACCATTAAATCATAAAAAACTACGGTTTGTTCTTACTAGTTCGAATGATTAGTTTAATCTTCGAAGTAGTCAGATTTTTTGTCAACGATTGATTGTTCGACTGTCAAACTAGGGAAATTTTGTTTCTCATTTTTTCGAGAGTCGAATTTATTTAAATCGAGAAACAATAAACATTAAAACAAAATATAAAAAAAACCTTCATTCATTAAAAAAGTGCCCAAATCCCGACGCTTAGTAAGACCAAAATAATTTTTTCCGAATAATTACGAAACAAATTCCGAATAAAAATAAAAATCTCTATTAAAAACACGCATTTAATCCCAGCAGGTGTAACATAATCCTCTCGCCATTAATATCAAATATCACTTAATTATTAAACAGATGGGTATCAGCGAGTCGAGTATCGGAGCAATAAATATGGCGCTATCAAAATATTTAACGTTGCTCATCAAAACTAATAAAGTACAGTTTCGTAATGCATTATCTTTAATTCTTACGATTAGTGTTTGTAGGATGGTACAGTTGCGGTCAAAAGTGGAGATAAACTTTACTTACAAGTTTTTTAATAATATTGCTTCGTTCGTATGTGTGCCTAGTGGGTCTATATGTCTACATCCCATGTTGTCTTCTCCGACCAACTTCTCATTAAATATAGTGCGCCAATGCCAACGATTATATTGAGCTGCTTTGGTGATACAGCCGTACGTAAGGCGGCTTTAGGAACTCTTCAACCAAACAAAACAGCACCATCGTATGTAGATTCAGTGGATTCTTATGACAAGTTTTTATTATTTATAGGCTCACGCTTGACCGCTATCACACCTGATAGTAAACAATTTAAAGCTTGTTTTAGTTTTTATTTAATTAAGTATCTACACTAATTTTTAATTTGTGGTTTCAAAAAAATTATAATGTGTTTTTTTGACAGCAAGCATAAATTGATTTCTGCTATAATTAGTGACCTCAGGCACTTTGTTGAGACTAATTTATTAATGCGGATCTAGATCGAAATTAAGATACCTTTTTTATTAATTGCATAGCCTAACTTATTGCTTAAATTTATTTTAAAAATTACTTTATTTACAACCAAAAGAGCAACCTACTAAACACAAAAAGTCTGTCATCTGAGAAAATCAGAAACTGTTTACTCGTACTACATTTACAACAGCTTTCTTAAGTGCAGAGGTCCTGATAGCCTTTCCGATTTTAGCAGATCTGTTTTTATTTCAGTAACGAGATTATGTAGTAGTATAAATAGTTTTTTAGACACGACAGTATTCAGGATCCAGTTAAAGATAGATCTATTGAAAAAACGATCCTGAAATTACCTTTCTTGTGAACATGCAGTGAGTCTACCCAATACTTTTGCCAGCCAGTGTACATCAATCCCACGCGCCCTTACTCCACGCTACGGGGGCGTACTTATTATTTCACCAAATTATCCGTAACTTGATAATCTGTGCTCACCCACGCCACAGTTACAATAAATCATCTCTGTTTCATTCGCGCCTTGCACTAGATTCGTCTGAGAAAGTGGAGTAAAGGTCGTAGGTTAAAATAGGGCAGGCTGTATTGTTAGATGAAGGCTTATGGCGGAACTGAGCTGCGGATTGGTGGCGTGGGAATTACTGGCAACTGCATAACGTCAAAAATTTTGAGATGTTCTTCTTTTCGTGTGAGGATTTGGCCACTTCTGGTTTCAGAGTTAATTAAGCCGCTTCTGGGAACCCCACAGGCCTCTGACTTGGCTATTACAGACTAACATTAACTATATAAGTCCAGGTTTCTCACGATGTTTTCCTTCACCTTTGCCTATAAAGTCCAAGATAAACATAGAAAGTACATATGAATTTGAAAAAGACACATTGGTACTTGCCAGGATTTGAATCCGAATGACCTCAAGCACGAGAGGCGAGATCTTAGTCACTAGGCCACTACGACATAATAATAATTTTGAGATGGACGTGCGGAATGACGAGCATGGATAAAGACAGAATTGTATTAAAGGTATTTTAAAAGTGGCGCCGTTGAAAGAAAATTTAAAGGGATTCGTTTGTGCATGCGTATGGGCATGCTTTGGACTGGAATCCCCAAGGAAAAAGAAAGCGTGGCCGTCCCCGTCAAACCTGGCGTCGCACCGTGTTGGCAGAAGCGACGGGCATCGGAATGACATGGAGCGAGGTGAAGCGTGAAGCTCAAGACCGATCACGATGGAGGACATCTGTGGACGCCCTCTGCCCCATCTAGGGGTTATAGGACATTAAGTATGTAAATCGTATGGGCATGTTTTAGGAGGGATGAAACGCATGTAACTAAAACAGTTATGAATATAAATGTAGATGGATGGAAAGAGAGGGGAACGCCAAAGAAAAGATAGATGGACTGTGTGAGGTGTGATATGAAAGAATCAGTGATAGCGTGACGGGGAAAGGACGGTTTGGAAGAAGAAAACATATTGAGCCAACCACAAGTAACATGGGACAAGAGCAGGAAGATGATGACGAAATGACGTCAATATTATCTTCTTAACTTATTCTCTGTTCATGTTTAATTAGCGCTAACACGCCATCATCATATTGATCAACATCGTGCACTTCAAGTCTTTTTCACGCCTTCTATTGGACGCCAGCTCGGATATTATCACGTACCGTGGCATATAAAGTTTAACGAAGTTTTGATGGAATTTTATGTATTTTACCCACTTAAAAACCTTACTATTCTTCTTTCGTAGGATACTCCGTCAACTCCGTACCTTGGAAAACAAAACCTCTTTTCTAGGCCTTTGACACGAATAGTCAGAAGGCCGAAAATCTGACAATCACTTTTGCCAAGAAGTATGCATTCCTCGTATACTACCTACTAATAGGGATGTTTCCTGTGAAAAAAATTATAATTCTATTTAGTCAGTCAGTGAGATTGTCAATAATATTGGACACGTATTTTTTGCTTTACCAAATCAATCCAAATTGACAAAGGAAAAGCGCATCAAAGTTCAGGAGTGGGGGCATGTGACGTCACTATGTCAGTATAAAGTGTACAAACGGCGTGACGTTACAAGATACTTCAACGCATTATATCGTCGTCACTTTATGTTTACGTGTCAAAAGAAAAATACATGTCCAATATTTTTTATTTATCTAACTGACGGACAAAAAACTAATTTTAAATTTACATCCATATTTCGTGGTCAGAAAAGCAGTTGATATTCGTAAAATACTGGTATTCGTATTAAGCATTCTGTATCATTACTAGATTTTTTTAAGCTGAAAATTGGATTTATTCCATTCTAATACCAAAAATTTATACCACTTGTTTTTTTTTCAACTCATATTTCTTTTTAATACCGAACGGATACCACTCTTTAAATAATTAAATTAAATGTGCGAACGAATACTAACAACTTGAATTTGGTACATTCAGCACAGTCAAACCTAATCAAATGAATAGTTTTTCTGATATTTTTATGTGAACAGTGAACCTGTTAATATAAATTACGAGTTGATTTTCTGTTTTGATGTAGCTGCAAAAAAATATTATTCAGCTGCAAGGAGTAACTAAAATGTATAATTAAGTCATATTTTATTACTAGTTGTACCACGCGGCTGCGCTCCCGTCAACTGGCTACCTACTTACCCATCTAAACCGTTTACGCAGCGCACGCAACGGAAACTCTCAAAAAGGGAAAAAATCTCGTTTTTGCTACATTTTTCATTTATGCTCCGCTTCTATTGGTTGTAGCGTGATTTTATATAGCCTACAACCTTCCTCGATAAATGGGCTATCCAACACAAAAATATTTTTTCAATTCCAACCAGTAGTTCCTGAGATAAGCGCGTTCAAACAAACAAACAAATTCTTCAGCTTTATAATATTTGTATAGATTGAACTGGACGTTTGCTTACTTAATTTTATTATTTTGGATTTAACGTTTGCTAACTTATTTTTTTTTTTAGTTAAAGGTCTTATAATTACATACAAAGCATTTTTACTGACTGTAACTTCTATACTTGTTTTGGTATTAGTTTAAACCATGGTATTCGTTGAGAATACAAAAGAAATATGATTTTAAACAAAATCCAGTGATATTAGTTTTTGGTATTAGAACGGAATAAATCGAAAATTGATCCTCTTGTGTAAGGTTCAATTTTCAGCTTCCCAACTATGGGAAAGGGCTAGACCGATTTAGAGAACCAGCGATTACTGGTTTACCTACAAAGCAATGGTCCCAGTCAAAAGTTAACAATATAGCAACAATGATTAAGCTCATATTGAATCACCAAGCAAAGCGACCTCTATTCAAAAGCCAGTACCATAAGATAAAGGTAAACGCCAAACTATTAGCATTCCTCATTGCTCGAGCAGCTAGCAGGCCACCTGCTGCAGCTACTTGTGGCACCTATGTTTAATCTGAGCACGTCATGACACTACGTGGTTGGCGAGGAGACCACAGAGAACGTCTTGCTATCTACGCCATTGTTACCGTAAAAGCTGAGCGTTAAAGTGACCTTTACTATGCATAGCATAATATCAATTATCAATTGTCGACCACATCATCGCTTACCATCAGGTAAGACAGTGGTCAAACGCAAAACTGAACCGTTTTAAAAATAAATAAAAAATTTGATCTGTGATATGGTTGTTCACAGCCGTGCCATTCAGCAAGTTGGTATCAGGGCTAAGAAAAATGGTGCGATATAAAAACAAATTAGAAATCGCGATTTAGGGTGACTATTTTAATGTTTTTCTTGATTACCATGAAACTGAAGAAACATACATAGTACTGGTTCTTACTGAAGTTTTTCCAACTGATCTTGAATCAGTTATTAGTCATAATGAAAACCACCTAAAACTTTTTCAAACGAATAACCTCAAAAACCAAAAATACAAAACTCCGAAAAAACCACAACCACAAAAGCTCACAAAAACAAAGCTATACTTAATCCGATTTAAATTCATATCGATATCGCGGGAGCGCGTGCGCGCTTGGCGCTGCGGTTTGTGAGTCGTCGCACGCGCAGCCGCGGTGACCACATGTTGCGGTCCAACAGACACCCCGCTAAACACCGATTTATCCAAGATTTATCCCCCTCGTAAACCTATGTTTGTTTACCTGTGAACTTGGAGTGAAAAACGACAGGGAAATTGGCAGGACTTTGTAGATAGAGTATTTAAACTGTTTTATTTAATTGTGGTTTCTGGAACGTATGGTAATTTTATATTGTTACACTGCCAAGTTTTAAACCACACCTTTTGGAACTTTCACCTGACCTGTGGCTTAGTCAGAAAACTGTTAGTTGTAAAGCTCTTTGAGCGGGAACTCATCCGGGAAAGTACAACTGCTACAAATCCTCCGAGTGGCAGCGCCGTCTTTACAACTTTTTTCTTTCTTTTTAAACCAGAATCAGACCAACCAATTGCTACCAACAACCCTTCCTATATTTTTATGTTGATCATAGGTTTCGGTTCAACTTTAACGATTAAAACTAATTGTCAACTGTGAACTTGTGCTTGATTTACCCCGAACCCGAATCTAAGTTACATTGGCGTACGTCACTTATCTCAAGCAGCGTTCCTGTATTTCTATTTAAAGAGCATCACTGCGAGATTCCGAAAAGTTATGGAGTGGTGACCGTGAACCGGAAGACGCAACGTTGGAAGGCCTTCCTCTAGAAGGAGCGACGACCTGGTTAACAATCTGGTGGACACGAGACGCACAGGTCCGATCAGTGTGGCGACGCTTGGTGGAGGCCTATGTCCAGCAGTGGACGTCTTTCGGCTGAATTTTAATGATGATGACTGCAAGAGTGTAGTAGTTATAACAAATACATGTGGCATTTCAGCTACGTCTCTTGACGCCTCAGGGATTATTGATGACTATGGGCAGTGATATCCACTTGCCATCAGATGGCCGGCGTACTTGTTGACCACCCAATAAGTATAAAAACCAATCTTCGTTGCAGAAAATACAGTTATTCTGGTCAAAGCAATAATATCTTAGATGGCAAGCTTCAAGCACTAAAAACTTTTAGAACTACAAATCTTTACTTCATACCTAACTATTGCTAAATTGTAATTATTAAAGCTCAATAAATAATATTAATGTC